>OZ024817.1:71064113-71664113 GCA_964017055.1 Chloromyia formosa
TGACTTTGCCTTGAAATTTTCAAGTTTTCTTGCGGGTTTTGTTCCGGAATCCTATTTTTGGTTTTTAGGGCATGGTACAAGCTGCATTTTAAGACCCAAATCAACTCTCTAGCTGCCGTAGTTTTCGAGTTACAGCTATTTGAAAAAGTGCAAGTTTGGACCCTCTAGCTGCCTCCGTTTCCGAGATATTCAAGGTTTTATATTTTCCAGTCGAGGGGTGACTTTGCCTTGAAATTTTCAAGTTTTCTTGCGGGTTTTGTTCCGGAATCCTATTTTTGGTTTTTAGGGCATGGTACAAGCTGCATTTTAAGACCCAAATCAACTCTCTAGCTGCCGTAGTTTACGAGTTACAGCCATTTGAAAAAGTGCAAGTTTGGACCCTGTAGCTGCCTCCGTTTCCGAGATATTCAAGGTTTTATATTTTCCAGTCGAGGGGTGACTTTGCCTTGAAATTTTCAAGTTTTCTTGCGGGTTTTGTTCCGGAATCCTATTTTTGGTTTTTAGGGCATGGTACAAGCTGCATTTTAAGACCCAAATCAACTCTCTAGCTGCCGTAGTTTTCGAGTTACAGCTATTTGAAAAAGTGCAAGTTTGGACCCTCTAGCTGCCTCCGTTTCCGAGATATTCAAGGTTTTATATTTTCCAGTCGAGGGGTGACTTTGCCTTGAAATTTTCAAGTTTTCTTGCGGGTTTTGTTCCGGAATCCTATTTTTGGTTTTTAGGGCATGGTACAAGCTGCATTTTAAGACCCAAATCAACTCTCTAGCTGCCGTAGTTTTCGAGTTACAGCCATTTGAAAAAGTGCAAGTTTGGACCCTCTAGCTGCCTCCGTTTCCGAGATATTCAAGGTTTTATATTTTCCAGTCGAGGGGTGACTTTGCCTTGAAATTTTCAAGTTTTCTTGCGGGTTTTGTTCCGGAATCCTATTTTTGGTTTTTAGGGCATGGTACAAGCTGCATTTTAAGACCCAAATCAACTCTCTAGCTGCCGTAGTTTTCGAGCTACAGCCATTTGAAAAAGTGCAAGTTTGGACCCTCTAGCTGCCTCCGTTTCCGAGATATTCAAGGTTTTATATTTTCCAGTCGAGGGGTGACTTTGCCTTGAAATTTTCAAGTTTTCTTGCGGGTTTTGTTCCGGAATCCTATTTTTGGTTTTTAGGGCATGGTACAAGCTGCATTTTAAGACCCAAATCAACTCTCTAGCTGCCGTAGTTTTCGAGTTACAGCTATTTGAAAAAGTGCAAGTTTGGACCCTCTAGCTGCCTCCGTTTCCGAGATATTCAAGGTTTTATATTTTCCAGTCGAGGGGTGACTTTGCCTTGAAATTTTCAAGTTTTCTTGCGGGTTTTGTTCCGGAATCCTATTTTTGGTTTTTAGGGCATGGTACAAGCTGCATTTTAAGACCCAAATCAACTCTCTAGCTGCCGTAGTTTTCGAGTTACAGCCATTTGAAAAAGTGCAAGTTTGGACCCTCTAGCTGCCTCCGTTTCCGAGATATTCAAGGTTTTATATTTTCCAGTCGAGGGGTGACTTTGCCTTGAAATTTTCAAGTTTTCTTGCGGGTTTTGTTCCGGAATCCTATTTTTGGTTTTTAGGGCATGGTACAAGCTGCATTTTAAGACCAAAATCAACTCTCTAGCTGCCGTAGTTTTCGAGTTACAGCCATTTGAAAAAGTGCAAGTTTGGACCCTCTAGCTGCCTCCGTTTCCGAGATATTCAAGGTTTTATATTTTCCAGTCGAGGGGTGACTTTGCCTTGAAATTTTCAAGTTTTCTTGCGGGTTTTGTTCCGGAATCCTATTTTTGGTTTTTAGGGCATGGTACAAGCTGCATTTTAAGACCCAAATCAACTCTCTAGCTGCCGTAGTTTTCGAGTTACAGCCATTTGAAAAAGTGCAAGTTTGGACCCTCTAGCTGCCTCCGTTTCCGAGATATTCAAGGTTTTATATTTTCCAGTCGAGGGGTGACTTTGCCTTGAAATTTTCAAGTTTTCTTGCGGGTTTTGTTCCGGAATCCTATTTTTGGTTTTTAGGGCATGGTACAAGCTGCATTTTAAGACCCAAATCAACTCTCTAGCTGCCGTAGTTTTCGAGTTACAGCCATTTGAAAAAGTGCAAGTTTGGACCCTTTAGCTGCCTCCGTTTCCGAGATATTCAAGGTTTTATATTTTCCAGTCGAGGGGTGACTTTGCCTTGAAATTTTTAAGTTTTCTTGCGGGTTTTGTTCCGGAATCCTATTTTTGGTTTTTAGGGCATGGTACAAGCTACATTTTAAGACCCAAATCAACTCTCTAGCTGCCGTAGTTTTCGAGTTACAGCCATTTGAAAAAGTGCAAGTTTGGACCCTCTAGCTGCCTCCGTTTCCGAGATATTCAAGGTTTTATATTTTCCAGTCGAGGGGTGACTTTGCCTTGAAATTTTCAAGTTTTCTTGCGGGTTTTGTTCCGGAATCCTATTTTTGGTTTTTAGGGCATGGTACAAGCTGCATTTGAAGACCAAAATCAACTCTCTAGCTGCCGTAGTTTTCGAGTTACAGCCATTTGAAAAAGTGCAAGTTTGGACCCTCTAGCTGCCTCCGTTTCCGAGATATTCAAGGTTTTATATTTTCCAGTCGAGGGGTGACTTTGCCTTGAAATTTTCAAGTTTTCTTGCGGGTTTTGTTCCGGAATTCTATTTTTGGTTTTTAGGGCATGGTACAAGCTGCATTTTAAGACCCAAATCAACTCTCTAGCTGCCGTAGTTTACGAGTTACAGCCATTTGAAAAAGTGCAAGTTTGGACCCTCTAGCTGCCTCCGTTTCCGAGATATTCAAGGTTTTATATTTTCCAGTCGAGGGGTGACTTTGCCTTGAAATTTTTAAGTTTTCTTGCGGGTTTTGTTCCGGAATCCTATTTTTGGTTTTTAGGGCATGGTACAAGCTGCATTTTAAGACCCAAATCAACTCTCTAGCTGCCGTAGTTTACGAGTTACAGCCATTTGAAAAAGTGCAAGTTTGGACCCTCTAGCTGCCTCCGTTTCCGAGATATTCAAGGTTTTATATTTTCCAGTCGAGGGGTGACTTTGCCTTGAAATTTTCAAGTTTTCTTGCGGGTTTTGTTCCGAAATCCTATTTTTGGTTTTTAGGGCATGGTACAAGCTGCATTTTAAGACCCAAATCAACTCTCTAGCTGCCGTAGTTTACGAGTTACAGCCATTTGAAAAAGTGCAAGTTTGGACCCTCTAGCTGCCTCCGTTTCCGAGATATTCAAGGTTTTATATTTTCCAGTCGAGGGGTGACTTTGCCTTGAAATTTTCAAGTTTCCTTGCGGGTTTTGTTCCGGAATCCTATTTTTGGTTTTTAGGGCATGGTACAAGCTGCATTTTAAGACCCAAATCAACTCTCTAGCTGCCGTAGTTTTCGAGCTACAGCCATTTGAAAAAGTGCAAGTTTGGACCCTCTAGCTGCCTCCGTTTCCGAGATATTCAAGGTTTTATATTTTCCAGTCGAGGGGTGACTTTGCCTTGAAATTTTCAAGTTTTCTTGCGGGTTTTGTTCCGGAATCCTATTTTTGGCTTTTAGGGCATGGTACAAGCTGCATTTTAAGACCCAAATCAACTCTCTAGCTGCCGTAGTTTTCGAGTTACAGCTATTTGAAAAAGTGCAAGTTTGGACCCTCTAGCTGCCTCCGTTTCCGAGATATTCAAGGTTTTATATTTTCCAGTCGAGGGGTGACTTTGCCTTGAAATTTTCAAGTTTTCTTGCGGGTTTTGTTCCGGAATCCTATTTTTGGTTTTTAGGGCATGGTACAAGCTGCATTTTAAGACCCAAATCAACTCTCTAGCTGCCGTAGTTTTCGAGTTACAGCCATTTGAAAAAGTGCAAGTTTGGACCCTCTAGCTGCCTCCGTTTCCGAGATATTCAAGGTTTTATATTTTCCAGTCGAGGGGTGACTTTGCCTTGAAATTTTCAAGTTTTCTTGCGGGTTTTGTTCCGGAATCCTATTTTTGGTTTTTAGGGCATGGTACAAGCTGCATTTTAAGACCAAAATCAACTCTCTAGCTGCCGTAGTTTTCGAGTTACAGCCATTTGAAAAAGTGCAAGTTTGGACCCTCTAGCTGCCTCCATTTCCGAGATATTCAAGGTTTTATATTTTCCAGTCGAGGGGTGACTTTGCCTTGAAATTTTCAAGTTTTCTTGCGGGTTTTGTTCCGGAATCCTATTTTTGGTTTTTAGGGCATGGTACAAGCTGCATTTTAAGACCCAAATCAACTCTCTAGCTGCCGTAGTTTTCGAGTTACACCCATTTGAAAAAGTGCAAGTTTGGACCCTCTAGCTGCCTCCGTTTCCGAGATATTCAAGGTTTTATATTTTCCAGTCGAGGGGTGACTTTGCCTTGAAATTTTTAAGTTTTCTTGCGGGTTTTGTTCCGGAATCCTATTTTTGGTTTTTAGGGCATGGTACAAGCTGCATTTTAAGACCCAAATCAACTCTCTAGCTGCCGTAGTTTTCGAGTTACAGCCATTTGAAAAAGTGCAAGTTTGGACCCTCTAGCTGCCTCCGTTTCCGAGATATTCAAGGTTTTATATTTTCCAGTCGAGGGGTGACTTTGCCTTGAAATTTTTAAGTTTTCTTGCGGGTTTTGTTCCGGAATCCTATTTTTGGTTTTTAGGGCATGGTACAAGCAGCATTTTAAGACCCAAATCAACTCTCTAGCTGCCGTTGTTTTCGAGTTACAGCCATTTGAAAAAGTGCAAGTTTGGACCCTCTAGCTGCCTCCGTTTCCGAGATATTCAAGGTTTTATATTTTCCAGTCGAGGGGTGACTTTGCCTTGAAATTTTTAAGTTTTCTTGCGAATTTGTTCCGGAATCCTATTTTTGGCTTTTAGGGCATGGTACAAGCTGCATTTTAAGACCCAAATCAACTCTCTAGCTGCCGTTGTTTTCGAGTTACAGCCATTTGAAAAAGTGCAAGTTTGGACCCTCTAGCTGCCTCCGTTTCCGAGATATTCAAGGTTTTATATTTTCCAGTCGAGGGGTGACTTTGCCTTGAAATTTTCAAGTTTTCTTGCGGGTTTTGTTCCGGAATCCTATTTTTGGTTTTTAGGGCATGGTACAAGCTGCATTTTAAGACCCAAATCAACTCTCTAGCTGCCGTAGTTTTCGAGTTACAGCCATTTGAAAAAGTGCAAGTTTGGACCCTCTAGCTGCCTCCGTTTCCGAGATATTCAAGGTTTTATATTTTCCAGTCGAGGGGTGACTTTGCCTTGAAATTTTTAAGTTTTCTTGCGGGTTTTGTTCCGGAATCCTATTTTTGGTTTTTAGGGCATGGTACAAGCTGCATTTTAAGACCCAAATCAACTCTCTAGCTGCCGTAGTTTTCGAGTTACAGCCATTTGAAAAAGTGCAAGTTTGGACCCTCTAGCTGCCTCCGTTTCCGAGATATTCAAGGTTTTATATTTTCCAGTCGAGGGGTGACTTTGCCTTGAAATTTTTAAGTTTTCTTGCGGGTTTTGTTCCGGAATCCTATTTTTGGTTTTTAGGGCATGGTACAAGCTGCATTTTAAGACCCAAATCAACTCTCTAGCTGCCGTTGTTTTCGAGTTACAGCCATTTGAAAAAGTGCAAGTTTGGACCCTCTAGCTGCCTCCGTTTCCGAGATATTCAAGGTTTTATATTTTCCAGTCGAGGGGTGACTTTGCCTTGAAATTTTTAAGTTTTCTTGCGAATTTGTTCCGGAATCCTATTTTTGGCTTTTAGGGCATGGTACAAGCTGCATTTTAAGACCCAAATCAACTCTCTAGCTGCCGTTGTTTTCGAGTTACAGCCATTTGAAAAAGTGCAAGTTTGGACCCTCTAGCTGCCTCCGTTTCCGAGATATTCAAGGTTTTATATTTTCCAGTCGAGGGGTGACTTTGCCTTGAAATTTTCAAGTTTTCTTGCGGGTTTTGTTCCGGAATCCTATTTTTGGTTTTTAGGGCATGGTACAAGCTGCATTTTAAGACCAAAATCAACTCTCTAGCTGCCGTTGTTTTCGAGTTACAGCCATTTGAAAAAGTGCAAGTTTGGACCCTCTAGCTGCCTCCATTTCCGAGATATTCAAGGTTTTATATTTTCCAGTCGAGGGGTGACTTTGCCTTGAGATTTTCAAGTTTTCTTGCGGGTTTTGTTCCGGAATCCTATTTTTGGTTTTTAGGGCATGGTACAAGCTGCATTTTAAGACCAAAATCAACTCTCTAGCTGCCGTAGTTTTCGAGTTACAGCCATTTGAAAAAGTGCAAGTTTGGACCCTCTAGCTGCCTCCGTTTCCGAGATATTCAAGGTTTTATATTTTCCAGTCGAGGGGTGACTTTGCCTTGAAATTTTCAAGTTTTCTTGCGGGTTTTGTTCCGGAATCCTATTTTTGGTTTTTAGGGCATGGTACAAGCTGCATTTTAAGACCCAAATCAACTCTCTAGCTGCCGTAGTTTTCGAGTTACAGCCATTTGAAAAAGTTCAAGTTTGGACCCTCTAGCTGCCTCCGTTTCCGAGATATTCAAGGTTTTATATTTTCCAGTCGAGGGGTGACTTTGCCTTGAAATTTTCAAGTTTTCTTGCGGGTTTTGTTCCGGAATCCTATTTTTGGCTTTTAGGGCATGGTACAAGCTGCATTTTAAGACCAAAATCAACTTTCTAGCTGCCGTAGTTTTCGAGTTACAGCCATTTGAAAAAGTGCAAGTTTGGACCCTCTAGCTGCCTCCGTTTCCGAGATATTCAAGGTTTTATATTTTCCAGTCGAGGGGTGACTTTGCCTTGAAATTTTCAAGTTTTCTTGCGGGTTTTGTTCCGGAATCCTATTTTTGGTTTTTAGGGCATGGTACAAGCTGCATTTTAAGACCCAAATCAACTCTCTAGCTGCCGTAGTTTTCGAGTTACAGCCATTTGAAAAAGTGCAAGTTTGGACCCTCTAGCTGCCTCCGTTTCCGAGATATTCAAGGTTTTATATTTTCCAGTCGAGGGGTGACTTTGCCTTGAAATTTTCAAGTTTTCTTGCGGGTTTTGTTCCGGAATCCTATTTTTGGTTTTTAGGGCATGGTACAAGCTGCATTTGAAGACCCAAATCAACTCTCTAGCTGCCGTAGTTTTCGAGTTACAGCCATTTGAAAAAGTGCAAGTTTGGACCCTCTAGCTGCCTCCGTTTCCGAGATATTCAAGGTTTTATATTTTCCAGTCGAGGGGTGACTTTGCCTTGAAATTTTCAAGTTTTCTTGCGGGTTTTGTTCCGGAATCTTATTTTTGGTTTTTAGGGCATGGTACAAGCTGCATTTTAAGACCCAAATCAACTCTCTAGCTGCCGTTGTTTTCGAGTTACAGCCATTTGAAAAAGTGCAAGTTTGGACCCTCTAGCTGCCTCCGTTTCCGAGATATTCAAAGTTTTATATTTTCCAGTCGAGGGTTGACTTTGCCTTGAGATTTTCAAGTTTTCTTGCGGGTTTTGTTCCGGAATCCTATTTTTGGTTTTTAGGGCATGGTACAAGCTGCATTTTAAGACCAAAATCAACTCTCTAGCAGCCGTAGTTTTCGAGTTACAGCCATTTGAAAAAGTGCAAGTTTGGACCCTCTAGCTGCCTCCGTTTCCGAGATATTCAAGGTTTTATATTTTCCAGTCGAGGGGTGACTTTGCCTTGAAATTTTCAAGTTTTCTTGCGGGTTTTGTTCCGGAATCCTATTTTTGGTTTTTAGGGCATGGTACAAGCTGCATTTTAAGACCCAAATCAACTCTCTAGCTGCCGTAGTTTTCGAGTTACAGCCATTTGAAAAAGTTCAAGTTTGGACCCTCTAGCTGCCTCCGTTTCCGAGATATTCAAGGTTTTATATTTTCCAGTCGAGGGGTGACTTTGCCTTGAAATTTTCAAGTTTTCTTGCGGGTTTTGTTCCGGAATCCTATTTTTGGCTTTTATGGCATGGTACAAGCTGCATTTTAAGACCAAAATCAACTCTCTAGCTGCCGTAGTTTTCGAGTTACAGCCATTTGAAAAAGTGCAAGTTTGGACCCTCAAGCTGCCTCCATTTCCGAGATATTCAAGGTTTTATATTTTCCAGTCGAGGGGTGACTTTGCCTTGAAATTTTCAAGTTTTCTTGCGGGTTTTGTTCCGGAATCCTATTTTTGGTTTTTAGGGCATGGTACAAGCTGCATTTTAAGACCCAAATCAACTCTCTAGCTGCCGTAGTTTTCGAGTTACAACCATTTGAAAAAGTTCAAGTTTGGACCCTCTAGCTGCCTCCGTTTCCGAGATATTCAAGGTTTTATATTTTCCAGTCGAGGGGTGACTTTGCCTTGAAATTTTCAAGTTTTCTTGCGGGTTTTGTTCCGGAATCCTATTTTTGGTTTTTAGGGCATGGTACAAGCTGCATTTTAAGACCCAAATCAACTCTCTAGCTGCCGTAGTTTTCGAGTTACAGCCATTTGAAAAAGTGCAAGTTTGGACCCTCTAGCTGCCTCCGTTTCCGAGATATTCAAGGTTTTATATTTTCCAGTCGAGGGGTGACTTTGCCTTGAAATTTTCAAGTTTTCTTGCGGGTTTTGTTCCGGAATCCTATTTTTGGTTTTTAGGGCATGGTACAAGCTGCATTTTAAGACCCAAATCAACTCTCTAGCTGCCGTAGTTTTCGAGTTACAGCCATTTGAAAAAGTGCAAGTTTGGACCCTCTAGCTGCCTCCGTTTCCGAGATATTCAAGGTTTTATATTTTCCAGTCGAGGGGTGACTTTGCCTTGAAATTTTCAAGTTTTCTTGCGGGTTTTGTTCCGGAATCCTATTTTTGGTTTTTAGGGCATGGTACAAGCTGCATTTTAAGACCAAAATCAACTCTCTAGCTGCCGTAGTTTTCGAGTTACAGCCATTTGAAAAAGTGCAAGTTTGGACCCTCTAGCTGCCTCCGTTTCCGAGATATTCAAGGTTTTATATTTTCCAGTCGAGGGGTGACTTTGCCTTGAAATTTTTAAGTTTTCTTGCGGGTTTTGTTCCGGAATCCTATTTTTGGTTTTTAGGGCATGGTACAAGCTGCATTTTAAGACCCAAATCAACTCTCTAGCTGCCGTAGTTTTCGAGTTACAGCCATTTGAAAAAGTGCAAGTTTGGACCCTCTAGCTGCCTCCGTTTCCGAGATATTCAAAGTTTTATATTTTCCAGTCGAGGGGTGACTTTGCCTTGAAATTTTCAAGTTTTCTTGCGGGTTTTGTTCCGGAATCCTATTTTTGGTTTTTAGGGCATGGTACAAGCTGCATTTTAAGACCAAAATCAACTCTCTAGCTGCCGTAGTTTTCGAGTTACAGCCATTTGAAAAAGTGCAAGTTTGGACCCTCTAGCTGCCTCCGTTTCCGAGATATTCAAGGTTTTATATTTTCCAGTCGAGGGGTGACTTTGCCTTGAAATTTTCAAGTTTTCTTGCGGGTTTTGTTCCGGAATCCTATTTTTGGTTTTTAGGGCATGGTACAAGCTGCATTTTAAGACCAAAATCAACTCTCTAGCTGCCGTAGTTTTCGAGTTACAGCCATTTGAAAAAGTGCAAGTTTGGACCCTCTAGCTGCCTCCGTTTCCGAGATATTCAAGGTTTTATATTTTCCAGTCGAGGGGTGACTTTGCCTTGAAATTTTTAAGTTTTCTTGCGGGTTTTGTTCCGGAATCCTATTTTTGGTTTTTAGGGCATGGTACAAGCTGCATTTTAAGACCCAAATCAACTCTCTAGCTGCCGTAGTTTTCGAGTTACAGCCATTTGAAAAAGTGCAAGTTTGGACCCTCTAGCTGCCTCCGTTTCCGAGATATTCAAGGTTTTATATTTTCCAGTCGAGGGGTGACTTCGCCTTGAAATTTTTAAGTTTTCTTGCGGGTTTTGTTCCGGAATCCTATTTTTGGTTTTTAGGGCATGGTACAAGCTGCATTTTAAGACCCAAATCAACTCTCTAGCTGCCGTAGTTTTCGAGTTACAGCCATTTGAAAAAGTGCAAGTTTGGACCCTCTAGCTGCCTCCGTTTCCGAGATATTCAAGGTTTTATATTTTCCAGTCGAGGGGTGACTTTGCCTTGAAATTTTTAAGTTTTCTTGCGGGTTTTGTTCCGGAATCCTATTTTTGGTTTTTAGGGCATGGTACAAGCTGCATTTTAAGACCCAAATCAACTCTCTAGCTGCCGTAGTTTTCGAGTTACAGCCATTTGAAAAAGTGCAAGTTTGGACCCTCTAGCTGCCTCCGTTTCCGAGATATTCAAGGTTTTATATTTTCCAGTCGAGGGGTGACTTTGCCTTGAAATTTTCAAGTTTTCTTGCGGGTTTTGTTCCGGAATCCTATTTTTGGTTTTTAGGGCATGGTACAAGCTGCATTTTAAGACCAAAATCAACTCTCTAGCTGCCGTAGTTTTCGAGTTACAGCCATTTGAAAAAGTGCAAGTTTGGACCCTCTAGCTGCCTCCGTTTCCGAGATATTCAAGGTTTTATATTTTCCAGTCGAGGGGTGACTTTGCCTTGAAATTTTTAAGTTTTCTTGCGGGTTTTGTTCCGGAATCCTATTTTTGGTTTTTAGGGCATGGTACAAGCTGCATTTTAAGACCCAAATCAACTCTCTAGCTGCCGTAGTTTTCGAGTTACAGCCATTTGAAAAAGTGCAAGTTTGGACCCTCTAGCTGCCTCCGTTTCCGAGATATTCAAGGTTTTATATTTTCCAGTCGAGGGGTGACTTTGCCTTGAAATTTTTAAGTTTTCTTGCGGGTTTTGTTCCGGAATCCTATTTTTGGTTTTTAGGGCATGGTACAAGCTGCATTTTAAGACCCAAATCAACTCTCTAGCTGCCGTAGTTTTCGAGTTACAGCCATTTGAAAAAGTGCAAGTTTGGACCCTCTAGCTGCCTCCGTTTCCGAGATATTCAAGGTTTTATATTTTCCAGTCGAGGGGTGACTTTGCCTTGAAATTTTTAAGTTTTCTTGCGGGTTTTGTTCCGGAATCCTATTTTTTGGCTTTTAGGGCATGGTACAAGCTGCATTTTAAGACCCAAATCAACTCTCTAGCTGCCGTTGTTTTCGAGTTACAGCCATTTGAAAAAGTGCAAGTTTGGACCCTCTAGCTGCCTCCGTTTCCGAGATATTCAAGGTTTTATATTTTCCAGTCGAGGGGTGACTTTGCCTTGAAATTTTCAAGTTTTCTTGCGGGTTTTGTTCCGGAATCCTATTTTTGGTTTTTAGGGCATGGTACAAGCTGCATTTTAAGACCCAAATCAACTCTCTAGCTGCCGTAGTTTTCGAGTTACAGCCATTTGAAAAAGTGCAAGTTTGGACCCTCTAGCTGCCTCCGTTTCCGAGATATTCAAGGTTTTATATTTTCCAGTCGAGGGGTGACTTTGCCTTGAAATTTTCAAGTTTTCTTGCGGGTTTTGTTCCGGAATCCTATTTTTGGTTTTTAGGGCATGGTACAAGCTGCATTTTAAGACCAAAATCAACTCTCTAGCTGCCGTAGTTTTCGAGTTACAGCCATTTGAAAAAGTGCAAGTTTGGACCCTCTAGCTGCCCCCGTTTCCGAGATATTCAAGGTTTTATATTTTCCAGTCGAGGGGTGACTTTGCCTTGAAATTTTCAAGTTTTCTTGCGGGTTTTGTTCCGGAATCCTATTTTTGGTTTTTAGGGCATGGTACAAGCTGCATTTTAAGACCCAAATCAACTCTCTAGCTGCCGTTGTTTTCGAGTTACAGCCATTTGAAAAAGTGCAAGTTTGGACCCTCTAGCTGCCTCCGTTTCCGAGATATTCAAGGTTTTATATTTTCCTGTCGAGGGGTGACTTTGCCTTGAAATTTTCAAGTTTTCTTGCGGGTTTTGTTCCGGAATCCTATTTTTGGTTTTTAGGGCATGGCACAAGCTGCATTTTAAGACCAAAATCAACTCTCTAGCTGCCGCAGTTTTCGAGGTAGGGCCATTTGAAAAAGTGCAAGTTTGGACCCTCTAGCTGCCTCCGTTTCCGAGATATTCAAGGTTTTATATTTTCCAGTCGAGGGGTGACTTTGCCTTGAAATTTTCAAGTTTTCTTGCGGGTTTTGTTCCGGAATTCTATTTTTGGTTTTTAGGGCATGGTACAAGCTGCATTTTAAGACCCAAATCAACTCTCTAGCTGCCGTAGTTTACGAGTTACAGCCATTTGAAAAAGTGCAAGTTTGGACCCTCTAGCTGCCTCCGTTTCCGAGATATTCAAGGTTTTATATTTTCCAGTCGAGGGGTGACTTTGCCTTGAAATTTTTAAGTTTTCTTGCGGGTTTTGTTCCGGAATCCTATTTTTGGTTTTTAGGGCATGGTACAAGCTGCATTTTAAGACCCAAATCAACTCTCTAGCTGTCGTAGTTTACGAGTTACAGCCATTTGAAAAAGTGCAAGTTTGGACCCTGTAGCTGCCTCCGTTTCCGAGATATTCAAGGTTTTATATTTTCCAGTCGAGGGGTGACTTTGCCTTGAAATTTTCAAGTTTTCTTGCGGGTTTTGTTCCGGAATCCTATTTTTGGTTTTTAGGGCATGGTACAAGCTGCATTTTAAGACCCAAATCAACTCTCTAGCTGCCGTAGTTTTCGAGCTACAGCCATTTGAAAAAGTGCAAGTTTGGACCCTCTAGCTGCCTCCGTTTCCGAGATATTCAAGGTTTTATATTTTCCAGTCGAGGGGTGACTTTGCCTTGAAATTTTCAAGTTTTCTTGCGGGTTTTGTTCCGGAATCCTATTTTTGGTTTTTAGGGCATGGTACAAGCTGCATTTTAAGACCCAAATCAACTCTCTAGCTGCCGTAGTTTTCGAGTTACAGCTATTTGAAAAAGTGCAAGTTTGGACCCTCTAGCTGCCTCCGTTTCCGAGATATTCAAGGTTTTATATTTTCCAGTCGAGGGGTGACTTTGCCTTGAAATTTTCAAGTTTTCTTGCGGGTTTTGTTCCGGAATCCTATTTTTGGTTTTTAGGGCATGGTACAAGCTGCATTTTAAGACCCAAATCAACTCTCTAGCTGCCGTAGTTTTCGAGTTACAGCCATTTGAAAAAGTGCAAGTTTGGACCCTCTAGCTGCCTCCGTTTCCGAGATATTCAAGGTTTTATATTTTCCAGTCGAGGGGTGACTTTGCCTTGAAATTTTCAAGTTTTCTTGCGGGTTTTGTTCCGGAATCCTATTTTTGGTTTTTAGGGCATGGTACAAGCTGCATTTTAAGACCCAAATCAACTCTCTAGCTGCCGTAGTTGTCGAGGTAGGGCCATTTGAAAAAGTGCAAGTTTGGACCCTCTAGCTGCCTCCGTTTCCGAGATATTCAAGGTTTTATATTTTCCAGTCGAGGGGTGACTTTGCCTTGAAATTTTCAAGTTTTCTTGCGGGTTTTGTTCCGGAATCCTATTTTTGGTTTTTAGGGCATGGTACAAGCTGCATTTTAAGACCCAAATCAACTCTCTAGCTGCCGTAGTTTTCGAGTTACAGCCATTTGAAAAAGTGCAAGTTTGGACCCTCTAGCTGCCTCCGTTTCCGAGATATTCAAGGTTTTATATTTTCCAGTCGAGGGGTGACTTTGCCTTGAAATTTTCAAGTTTTCTTGCGGGTTTTGTTCCGGAATCTTATTTTTGGTTTTTAGGGCATGGTACAAGCTGCATTTTAAGACCCAAATCAACTCTCTAGCTGCCGTAGTTTTCGAGTTACAGCCATTTGAAAAAGTGCAAGTTTGGACCCTCTAGCTGCCTCCATTTCCGAGATATTCAAGGTTTTATATTTTCCAGTCGAGGGGTGACTTTGCCTTGAGATTTTCAAGTTTTCTTGCGGGTTTTGTTCCGGAATCCTATTTTTGGTTTTTAGGGCATGGTACAAGCTGCATTTTAAGACCAAAATCAACTCTCTAGCTGCCGTAGTTTTCGAGTTACAGCCATTTGAAAAAGTGCAAGTTTGGACCCTCTAGCTGCCTCCGTTTCCGAGATATTCAAGGTTTTATATTTTCCAGTCGAGGGGTGACTTTGCCTTGAAATTTTCAAGTTTTCTTGCGGGTTTTGTTCCGGAATCCTATTTTTGGTTTTTAGGGCATGGTACAAGCTGCATTTTAAGACCCAAATCAACTCTCTAGCTGCCGTAGTTTTCGAGCTACAGCCATTTGAAAAAGTGCAAGTTTGGACCCTCTAGCTGCCTCCGTTTCCGAGATATTCAAGGTTTTATATTTTCCAGTCGAGGGGTGACTTTGCCTTGAAATTTTCAAGTTTTCTTGCGGGTTTTGTTCCGGAATCCTATTTTTGGTTTTTAGGGCATGGTACAAGCTGCATTTTAAGACCCAAATCAACTCTCTAGCTGCCGTAGTTTTCGAGTTACAGCCATTTGAAAAAGTGCAAGTTTGGACCCTCTAGCTGCCTCCGTTTCCGAGATATTCAAGGTTTTATATTTTCCAGTCGAGGGGTGACTTTGCCTTGAAATTTTCAAGTTTTCTTGCGGGTTTTGTTCCGGAATCCTATTTTTGGTTTTTAGGGCATGGTACAAGCTGCATTTTAAGACCCAAATCAACTCTCTAGCTGCCGTAGTTTTCGAGCTACAGCCATTTGAAAAAGTGCAAGTTTGGACCCTCTAGCTGCCTCCGTTTCCGAGATATTCAAGGTTTTATATTTTCCAGTCGAGGGGTGACTTTGCCTTGAAATTTTCAAGTTTTCTTGCGGGTTTTGTTCCGGAATCCTATTTTTGGTTTTTAGGGCATGGTACAAGCTGCATTTTAAGACCCAA
The DNA here is from genome assembly GCA_964017055.1 of Chloromyia formosa. Lineage (NCBI taxonomy): Eukaryota > Metazoa > Arthropoda > Insecta > Diptera > Stratiomyidae > Chloromyia > Chloromyia formosa. Next base: position 71,078,818 of record OZ024817.1, read on the forward strand.
ATCAACTCTCTAGCTGCCGTAGTTTTCGAGTTACAGCCATTTGAAAAAGTGCAAGTTTGGACCCTCTAGCTGCCTCCGTTTCCGAGATATTCAAGGTTTTATATTTTCCAGTCGAGGGGTGACTTTGCCTTGAAATTTTCAAGTTTTCTTGCGGGTTTTGTTCCGGAATCTTATTTTTGGTTTTTAGGGCATGGTACAAGCTGCATTTTAAGACCCAAATCAACTCTCTAGCTGCCGTAGTTTTCGAGTTACAGCCATTTGAAAAAGTGCAAGTTTGGACCCTCTAGCTGCCTCCATTTCCGAGATATTCAAGGTTTTATATTTTCCAGTCGAGGGGTGACTTTGCCTTGAGATTTTCAAGTTTTCTTGCGGGTTTTGTTCCGGAATCCTATTTTTGGTTTTTAGGGCATGGTACAAGCTGCATTTTAAGACCAAAATCAACTCTCTAGCTGCCGTAGTTTTCGAGTTACAGCCATTTGAAAAAGTGCAAGTTTGGACCCTCTAGCTGCCTCCGTTTCCGAGATATTCAAGGTTTTATATTTTCCAGTCGAGGGGTGACTTTGCCTTGAAATTTTCAAGTTTTCTTGCGGGTTTTGTTCCGGAATCCTATTTTTGGTTTTTAGGGCATGGTACAAGCTGCATTTTAAGACCCAAATCAACTCTCTAGCTGCCGTAGTTTTCGAGCTACAGCCATTTGAAAAAGTGCAAGTTTGGACCCTCTAGCTGCCTCCGTTTCCGAGATATTCAAGGTTTTATATTTTCCAGTCGAGGGGTGACTTTGCCTTGAAATTTTCAAGTTTTCTTGCGGGTTTTGTTCCGGAATCCTATTTTTGGTTTTTAGGGCATGGTACAAGCTGCATTTTAAGACCCAAATCAACTCTCTAGCTGCCGTAGTTTTCGAGTTACAGCCATTTGAAAAAGTGCAAGTTTGGACCCTCTAGCTGCCTCCGTTTCCGAGATATTCAAGGTTTTATATTTTCCAGTCGAGGGGTGACTTTGCCTTGAAATTTTCAAGTTTTCTTGCGGGTTTTGTTCCGGAATCTTATTTTTGGTTTTTAGGGCATGGTACAAGCTGCATTTTAAGACCCAAATCAACTCTCTAGCTGCCGTAGTTTTCGAGTTACAGCCATTTGAAAAAGTGCAAGTTTGGACCCTCTAGCTGCCTCCATTTCCGAGATATTCAAGGTTTTATATTTTCCAGTCGAGGGGTGACTTTGCCTTGAGATTTTCAAGTTTTCTTGCGGGTTTTGTTCCGGAATCCTATTTTTGGTTTTTAGGGCATGGTACAAGCTGCATTTTAAGACCAAAATCAACTCTCTAGCTGCCGTAGTTTTCGAGTTACAGCCATTTGAAAAAGTGCAAGTTTGGACCCTCTAGCTGCCTCCGTTTCCGAGATATTCAAGGTTTTATATTTTCCAGTCGAGGGGTGACTTTGCCTTGAAATTTTCAAGTTTTCTTGCGGGTTTTGTTCCGGAATCCTATTTTTGGTTTTTAGGGCATGGTACAAGCTGCATTTTAAGACCCAAATCAACTCTCTAGCTGCCGTAGTTTTCGAGTTACAGCCATTTGAAAAAGTGCAAGTTTGGACCCTTTAGCTGCCTCCGTTTCCGAGATATTCAAGGTTTTATATTTTCCAGTCGAGGGGTGACTTTGCCTTGAAATTTTTAAGTTTTCTTGCGGGTTTTGTTCCGGAATCCTATTTTTGGTTTTTAGGGCATGGTACAAGCTACATTTTAAGACCCAAATCAACTCTCTAGCTGCCGTAGTTTTCGAGTTACAGCCATTTGAAAAAGTGCAAGTTTGGACCCTCTAGCTGCCTCCGTTTCCGAGATATTCAAGGTTTTATATTTTCCAGTCGAGGGGTGACTTTGCCTTGAAATTTTCAAGTTTTCTTGCGGGTTTTGTTCCGGAATCCTATTTTTGGTTTTTAGGGCATGGTACAAGCTGCATTTTAAGACCCAAATCAACTCTCTAGCTGCCGTAGTTTTCGAGTTACAGCCATTTGAAAAAGTGCAAGTTTGGACCCTTTAGCTGCCTCCGTTTCCGAGATATTCAAGGTTTTATATTTTCCAGTCGAGGGGTGACTTTGCCTTGAAATTTTTAAGTTTTCTTGCGGGTTTTGTTCCGGAATCCTATTTTTGGTTTTTAGGGCATGGTACAAGCTACATTTTAAGACCCAAATCAACTCTCTAGCTGCCGTAGTTTTCGAGTTACAGCCATTTGAAAAAGTGCAAGTTTGGACCCTCTAGCTGCCTCCGTTTCCGAGATATTCAAGGTTTTATATTTTCCAGTCGAGGGGTGACTTTGCCTTGAAATTTTCAAGTTTTCTTGCGGGTTTTGTTCCGGAATCCTATTTTTGGTTTTTAGGGCATGGTACAAGCTGCATTTTAAGACCCAAATCAACTCTCTAGCTGCCGTAGTTTTCGAGCTACAGCCATTTGAAAAAGTGCAAGTTTGGACCCTCTAGCTGCCTCCGTTTCCGAGATATTCAAGGTTTTATATTTTCCAGTCGAGGGGTGACTTTGCCTTGAAATTTTCAAGTTTTCTTGCGGGTTTTGTTCCGGAATCCTATTTTTGGTTTTTAGGGCATGGTACAAGCTGCATTTTAAGACCCAAATCAACTCTCTAGCTGCCGTAGTTTTCGAGTTACAGCCATTTGAAAAAGTGCAAGTTTGGACCCTTTAGCTGCCTCCGTTTCCGAGATATTCAAGGTTTTATATTTTCCAGTCGAGGGGTGACTTTGCCTTGAAATTTTTAAGTTTTCTTGCGGGTTTTGTTCCGGAATCCTATTTTTGGTTTTTAGGGCATGGTACAAGCTACATTTTAAGACCCAAATCAACTCTCTAGCTGCCGTAGTTTTCGAGTTACAGCCATTTGAAAAAGTGCAAGTTTGGACCCTCTAGCTGCCTCCGTTTCCGAGATATTCAAGGTTTTATATTTTCCAGTCGAGGGGTGACTTTGCCTTGAAATTTTCAAGTTTTCTTGCGGGTTTTGTTCCGGAATCTTATTTTTGGTTTTTAGGGCATGGTACAAGCTGCATTTTAAGACCCAAATCAACTCTCTAGCTGCCGTAGTTTTCGAGTTACAGCCATTTGAAAAAGTGCAAGTTTGGACCCTCTAGCTGCCTCCATTTCCGAGATATTCAAGGTTTTATATTTTCCAGTCGAGGGGTGACTTTGCCTTGAGATTTTCAAGTTTTCTTGCGGGTTTTGTTCCGGAATCCTATTTTTGGTTTTTAGGGCATGGTACAAGCTGCATTTTAAGACCAAAATCAACTCTCTAGCTGCCGTAGTTTTCGAGCTACAGCCATTTGAAAAAGTGCAAGTTTGGACCCTCTAGCTGCCTCCGTTTCCGAGATATTCAAGGTTTTATATTTTCCAGTCGAGGGGTGACTTTGCCTTGAAATTTTCAAGTTTTCTTGCGGGTTTTGTTCCGGAATCCTATTTTTGGTTTTTAGGGCATGGTACAAGCTGCATTTTAAGACCCAAATCAACTCTCTAGCTGCCGTAGTTTTCGAGCTACAGCCATTTGAAAAAGTGCAAGTTTGGACCCTCTAGCTGCCTCCGTTTCCGAGATATTCAAGGTTTTATATTTTCCAGTCGAGGGGTGACTTTGCCTTGAAATTTTCAAGTTTTCTTGCGGGTTTTGTTCCGGAATCCTATTTTTGGTTTTTAGGGCATGGTACAAGCTGCATTTTAAGACCCAAATCAACTCTCTAGCTGCCGTAGTTTTCGAGCTACAGCCATTTGAAAAAGTGCAAGTTTGGACCCTCTAGCTGCCTCCGTTTCCGAGATATTCAAGGTTTTATATTTTCCAGTCGAGGGGTGACTTTGCCTTGAAATTTTCAAGTTTTCTTGCGGGTTTTGTTCCGGAATCCTATTTTTGGTTTTTAGGGCATGGTACAAGCTGCATTTTAAGACCCAAATCAACTCTCTAGCTGCCGTAGTTTTCGAGTTACAGCCATTTGAAAAAGTGCAAGTTTGGACCCTCTAGCTGCCTCCGTTTCCGAGATATTCAAGGTTTTATATTTTCCAGTCGAGGGGTGACTTTGCCTTGAAATTTTCAAGTTTTCTTGCGGGTTTTGTTCCGGAATCTTATTTTTGGTTTTTAGGGCATGGTACAAGCTGCATTTTAAGACCCAAATCAACTCTCTAGCTGCCGTAGTTTTCGAGTTACAGCCATTTGAAAAAGTGCAAGTTTGGACCCTCTAGCTGCCTCCATTTCCGAGATATTCAAGGTTTTATATTTTCCAGTCGAGGGGTGACTTTGCCTTGAGATTTTCAAGTTTTCTTGCGGGTTTTGTTCCGGAATCCTATTTTTGGTTTTTAGGGCATGGTACAAGCTGCATTTTAAGACCAAAATCAACTCTCTAGCTGCCGTAGTTTTCGAGTTACAGCCATTTGAAAAAGTGCAAGTTTGGACCCTCTAGCTGCCTCCGTTTCCGAGATATTCAAGGTTTTATATTTTCCAGTCGAGGGGTGACTTTGCCTTGAAATTTTCAAGTTTTCTTGCGGGTTTTGTTCCGGAATCCTATTTTTGGTTTTTAGGGCATGGTACAAGCTGCATTTTAAGACCCAAATCAACTCTCTAGCTGCCGTAGTTTTCGAGCTACAGCCATTTGAAAAAGTGCAAGTTTGGACCCTCTAGCTGCCTCCGTTTCCGAGATATTCAAGGTTTTATATTTTCCAGTCGAGGGGTGACTTTGCCTTGAAATTTTCAAGTTTTCTTGCGGGTTTTGTTCCGGAATCCTATTTTTGGTTTTTAGGGCATGGTACAAGCTGCATTTTAAGACCCAAATCAACTCTCTAGCTGCCGTAGTTTTCGAGTTACAGCCATTTGAAAAAGTGCAAGTTTGGACCCTCTAGCTGCCTCCGTTTCCGAGATATTCAAGGTTTTATATTTTCCAGTCGAGGGGTGACTTTGCCTTGAAATTTTCAAGTTTTCTTGCGGGTTTTGTTCCGGAATCCTATTTTTGGTTTTTAGGGCATGGTACAAGCTGCATTTTAAGACCCAAATCAACTCTCTAGCTGCCGTAGTTTTCGAGCTACAGCCATTTGAAAAAGTGCAAGTTTGGACCCTCTAGCTGCCTCCGTTTCCGAGATATTCAAGGTTTTATATTTTCCAGTCGAGGGGTGACTTTGCCTTGAAATTTTCAAGTTTTCTTGCGGGTTTTGTTCCGGAATCCTATTTTTGGTTTTTAGGGCATGGTACAAGCTGCATTTTAAGACCCAAATCAACTCTCTAGCTGCCGTAGTTTTCGAGTTACAGCCATTTGAAAAAGTGCAAGTTTGGACCCTCTAGCTGCCTCCGTTTCCGAGATATTCAAGGTTTTATATTTTCCAGTCGAGGGGTGACTTTGCCTTGAAATTTTCAAGTTTTCTTGCGGGTTTTGTTCCGGAATCCTATTTTTGGTTTTTAGGGCATGGTACAAGCTGCATTTTAAGACCCAAATCAACTCTCTAGCTGCCGTAGTTTTCGAGCTACAGCCATTTGAAAAAGTGCAAGTTTGGACCCTCTAGCTGCCTCCGTTTCCGAGATATTCAAGGTTTTATATTTTCCAGTCGAGGGGTGACTTTGCCTTGAAATTTTCAAGTTTTCTTGCGGGTTTTGTTCCGGAATCCTATTTTTGGTTTTTAGGGCATGGTACAAGCTGCATTTTAAGACCCAAATCAACTCTCTAGCTGCCGTAGTTTTCGAGTTACAGCCATTTGAAAAAGTGCAAGTTTGGACCCTTTAGCTGCCTCCGTTTCCGAGATATTCAAGGTTTTATATTTTCCAGTCGAGGGGTGACTTTGCCTTGAAATTTTTAAGTTTTCTTGCGGGTTTTGTTCCGGAATCCTATTTTTGGTTTTTAGGGCATGGTACAAGCTACATTTTAAGACCCAAATCAACTCTCTAGCTGCCGTAGTTTTCGAGTTACAGCCATTTGAAAAAGTGCAAGTTTGGACCCTCTAGCTGCCTCCGTTTCCGAGATATTCAAGGTTTTATATTTTCCAGTCGAGGGGTGACTTTGCCTTGAAATTTTCAAGTTTTCTTGCGGGTTTTGTTCCGGAATCCTATTTTTGGTTTTTAGGGCATGGTACAAGCTGCATTTTAAGACCCAAATCAACTCTCTAGCTGCCGTAGTTTTCGAGTTACAGCCATTTGAAAAAGTGCAAGTTTGGACCCTCTAGCTGCCTCCGTTTCCGAGATATTCAAGGTTTTATATTTTCCTGTCGAGGGGTGACTTTGCCTTGAAATTTTCAAGTTTTCTTGCGGGTTTTGTTCCGGAATCCTATTTTTGGTTTTTAGGGCATGGTACAAGCTGCATTTTAAGACCAAAATCAACTCTCTAGCTGCCGCAGTTTTCGAGGTAGGGCCATTTGAAAAAGTGCAAGTTTGGACCCTCTAGCTGCCTCCGTTTCCGAGATATTCAAGGTTTTATATTTTCCAGTCGAGGGGTGACTTTGCCTTGAAATTTTCAAGTTTTCTTGCGGGTTTTGTTCCGGAATCCTATTTTTGGTTTTTAGGGCATGGTACAAGCTGCATTTTAAGACCCAAATCAACTCTCTAGCTGCCGTAGTTTTCGAGTTACAGCCATTTGAAAAAGTGCAAGTTTGGACCCTTTAGCTGCCTCCGTTTCCGAGATATTCAAGGTTTTATATTTTCCAGTCGAGGGGTGACTTTGCCTTTAAATTTTTAAGTTTTCTTGCGGGTTTTGTTCCGGAATCCTATTTTTGGTTTTTAGGGCATGGTACAAGCTACATTTTAAGACCCAAATCAACTCTCTAGCTGCCGTAGTTTTCGAGTTACAGCCATTTGAAAAAGTGCAAGTTTGGACCCTCTAGCTGCCTCCGTTTCCGAGATATTCAAGGTTTTATATTTTCCAGTCGAGGGGTGACTTTGCCTTGAAATTTTCAAGTTTTCTTGCGGGTTTTGTTCCGGAATCCTATTTTTGGTTTTTAGGGCATGGTACAAGCTGCATTTTAAGACCCAAATCAACTCTCTAGCTGCCGTAGTTTTCGAGTTACAGCCATTTGAAAAAGTGCAAGTTTGGACCCTTTAGCTGCCTCCGTTTCCGAGATATTCAAGGTTTTATATTTTCCAGTCGAGGGGTGACTTTGCCTTTAAATTTTTAAGTTTTCTTGCGGGTTTTGTTCCGGAATCCTATTTTTGGTTTTTAGGGCATGGTACAAGCTACATTTTAAGACCCAAATCAACTCTCTAGCTGCCGTAGTTTTCGAGTTACAGCCATTTGAAAAAGTGCAAGTTTGGACCCTCTAGCTGCCTCCGTTTCCGAGATATTCAAGGTTTTATATTTTCCAGTCGAGGGGTGACTTTGCCTTGAAATTTTCAAGTTTTCTTGCGGGTTTTGTTCCGGAATCCTATTTTTGGTTTTTAGGGCATGGTACAAGCTGCATTTTAAGACCCAAATCAACTCTCTAGCTGCCGTAGTTTTCGAGTTACAGCCATTTGAAAAAGTGCAAGTTTGGACCCTCTAGCTGCCTCCGTTTCCGAGATATTCAAGGTTTTATATTTTCCTGTCGAGGGGTGACTTTGCCTTGAAATTTTCAAGTTTTCTTGCGGGTTTTGTTCCGGAATCCTATTTTTGGTTTTTAGGGCATGGTACAAGCTGCATTTTAAGACCCAAATCAACTCTCTAGCTGCCGTAGTTTTCGAGTTACAGCCATTTGAAAAAGTGCAAGTTTGGACCCTCTAGCTGCCTCCGTTTCCGAGATATTCAAGGTTTTATATTTTCCAGTCGAGGGGTGACTTTGCCTTGAAATTTTCAAGTTTTCTTGCGGGTTTTGTTCCGGAATCCTATTTTTGGTTTTTAGGGCATGGTACAAGCTGCATTTTAAGACCAAAATCAACTCTCTAGCTGCCGTAGTTTTCGAGTTACAGCCATTTGAAAAAGTGCAAGTTTGGACCCTTTAGCTGCCTCCGTTTCCGAGATATTCAAGGTTTTATATTTTCCAGTCGAGGGGTGACTTTGCCTTGAAATTTTTAAGTTTTCTTGCGGGTTTTGTTCCGGAATCCTATTTTTGGTTTTTAGGGCATGGTACAAGCTACATTTTAAGACCCAAATCAACTCTCTAGCTGCCGTAGTTTTCGAGTTACAGCCATTTGAAAAAGTGCAAGTTTGGACCCTTTAGCTGCCTCCGTTTCCGAGATATTCAAGGTTTTATATTTTCCAGTCGAGGGGTGACTTTGCCTTGAAATTTTTAAGTTTTCTTGCGGGTTTTGTTCCGGAATCCTATTTTTGGTTTTTAGGGCATGGTACAAGCTGCATTTTAAGACCCAAATCAACTCTCTAGCTGCCGTAGTTTTCGAGTTACAGCCATTTGAAAAAGTGCAAGTTTGGACCCTCTAGCTGCCTCCGTTTCCGAGATATTCAAGGTTTTATATTTTCCAGTCGAGGGGTGACTTTGCCTTGAAATTTTCAAGTTTTCTTGCGGGTTTTGTTCCGGAATCCTATTTTTGGTTTTTAGGGCATGGTACAAGCTGCATTTTAAGACCCAAATCAACTCTCTAGCTGCCGTAGTTTTCGAGTTACAGCCATTTGAAAAAGTGCAAGTTTGGACCCTCTAGCTGCCTCCGTTTCCGAGATATTCAAGGTTTTATATTTTCCAGTCGAGGGGTGACTTTGCCTTGAAATTTTCAAGTTTTCTTGCGGGTTTTGTTCCGGAATCCTATTTTTGGTTTTTAGGGCATGGTACAAGCTGCATTTTAAGACCAAAATCAACTCTCTAGCTGCCGTAGTTTTCGAGTTACAGCCATTTGAAAAAGTGCAAGTTTGGACCCTTTAGCTGCCTCCGTTTCCGAGATATTCAAGGTTTTATATTTTCCAGTCGAGGGGTGACTTTGCCTTGAAATTTTTAAGTTTTCTTGCGGGTTTTGTTCCGGAATCCTATTTTTGGTTTTTAGGGCATGGTACAAGCTACATTTTAAGACCCAAATCAACTCTCTAGCTGCCGTAGTTTTCGAGTTACAGCCATTTGAAAAAGTGCAAGTTTGGACCCTCTAGCTGCCTCCGTTTCCGAGATATTCAAGGTTTTATATTTTCCAGTCGAGGGGTGACTTTGCCTTGAAATTTTCAAGTTTTCTTGCGGGTTTTGTTCCGGAATCCTATTTTTGGTTTTTAGGGCATGGTACAAGCTGCATTTTAAGACCAAAATCAACTCTCTAGCTGCCGTAGTTTTCGAGTTACAGCCATTTGAAAAAGTGCAAGTTTGGACCCTCTAGCTGCCTCCGTTTCCGAGATATTCAAGGTTTTATATTTTCCAGTCGAGGGGTGACTTTGCCTTGAAATTTTCAAGTTTTCTTGCGGGTTTTGTTCCGGAATCCTATTTTTGGTTTTTAGGGCATGGTACAAGCTGCATTTTAAGACCCAAATCAACTCTCTAGCTGCCGTAGTTTTCGAGTTACAGCCATTTGAAAAAGTGCAAGTTTGGACCCTCTAGCTGCCTCCGTTTCCGAGATATTCAAGGTTTTATATTTTCCTGTCGAGGGGTGACTTTGCCTTGAAATTTTCAAGTTTTCTTGCGGGTTTTGTTCCGGAATCCTATTTTTGGTTTTTAGGGCATGGTACAAGCTGCATTTTAAGACCAAAATCAACTCTCTAGCTGCCGCAGTTTTCGAGGTAGGGCCATTTGAAAAAGTGCAAGTTTGGACCCTCTAGCTGCCTCCGTTTCCGAGATATTCAAGGTTTTATATTTTCCAGTCGAGGGGTGACTTTGCCTTGAAATTTTCAAGTTTTCTTGCGGGTTTTGTTCCGGAATCCTATTTTTGGTTTTTAGGGCATGGTACAAGCTGCATTTTAAGACCCAAATCAACTCTCTAGCTGCCGTAGTTTTCGAGTTACAGCCATTTGAAAAAGTGCAAGTTTGGACCCTTTAGCTGCCTCCGTTTCCGAGATATTCAAGGTTTTATATTTTCCAGTCGAGGGGTGACTTTGCCTTTAAATTTTTAAGTTTTCTTGCGGGTTTTGTTCCGGAATCCTATTTTTGGTTTTTAGGGCATGGTACAAGCTACATTTTAAGACCCAAATCAACTCTCTAGCTGCCGTAGTTTTCGAGTTACAGCCATTTGAAAAAGTGCAAGTTTGGACCCTCTAGCTGCCTCCGTTTCCGAGATATTCAAGGTTTTATATTTTCCAGTCGAGGGGTGACTTTGCCTTGAAATTTTCAAGTTTTCTTGCGGGTTTTGTTCCGGAATCCTATTTTTGGTTTTTAGGGCATGGTACAAGCTGCATTTTAAGACCCAAATCAACTCTCTAGCTGCCGTAGTTTTCGAGTTACAGCCATTTGAAAAAGTGCAAGTTTGGACCCTTTAGCTGCCTCCGTTTCCGAGATATTCAAGGTTTTATATTTTCCAGTCGAGGGGTGACTTTGCCTTTAAATTTTTAAGTTTTCTTGCGGGTTTTGTTCCGGAATCCTATTTTTGGTTTTTAGGGCATGGTACAAGCTACATTTTAAGACCCAAATCAACTCTCTAGCTGCCGTAGTTTTCGAGTTACAGCCATTTGAAAAAGTGCAAGTTTGGACCCTCTAGCTGCCTCCGTTTCCGAGATATTCAAGGTTTTATATTTTCCAGTCGAGGGGTGACTTTGCCTTGAAATTTTCAAGTTTTCTTGCGGGTTTTGTTCCGGAATCCTATTTTTGGTTTTTAGGGCATGGTACAAGCTGCATTTTAAGACCCAAATCAACTCTCTAGCTGCCGTAGTTTTCGAGTTACAGCCATTTGAAAAAGTGCAAGTTTGGACCCTCTAGCTGCCTCCGTTTCCGAGATATTCAAGGTTTTATATTTTCCTGTCGAGGGGTGACTTTGCCTTGAAATTTTCAAGTTTTCTTGCGGGTTTTGTTCCGGAATCCTATTTTTGGTTTTTAGGGCATGGTACAAGCTGCATTTTAAGACCCAAATCAACTCTCTAGCTGCCGTAGTTTTCGAGTTACAGCCATTTGAAAAAGTGCAAGTTTGGACCCTCTAGCTGCCTCCGTTTCCGAGATATTCAAGGTTTTATATTTTCCAGTCGAGGGGTGACTTTGCCTTGAAATTTTCAAGTTTTCTTGCGGGTTTTGTTCCGGAATCCTATTTTTGGTTTTTAGGGCATGGTACAAGCTGCATTTTAAGACCAAAATCAACTCTCTAGCTGCCGTAGTTTTCGAGTTACAGCCATTTGAAAAAGTGCAAGTTTGGACCCTCTAGCTGCCTCCGTTTCCGAGATATTCAAGGTTTTATATTTTCCAGTCGAGGGGTGACTTTGCCTTGAAATTTTCAAGTTTTCTTGCGGGTTTTGTTCCGGAATCCTATTTTTGGTTTTTAGGGCATGGTACAAGCTGCATTTTAAGACCCAAATCAACTCTCTAGCTGCCGTAGTTTTCGAGTTACAGCCATTTGAAAAAGTGCAAGTTTGGACCCTCTAGCTGCCTCCATTTCCGAGATATTCAAGGTTTTATATTTTCCAGTCGAGGGGTGACTTTGCCTTGAGATTTTCAAGTTTTCTTGCGGGTTTTGTTCCGGAATCCTATTTTTGGTTTTTAGGGCATGGTACAAGCTGCATTTTAAGACCAAAATCAACTCTCTAGCTGCCGTAGTTTTCGAGTTACAGCCATTTGAAAAAGTGCAAGTTTGGACCCTCTAGCTGCCTCCGTTTCCGAGATATTCAAGGTTTTATATTTTCCAGTCGAGGGGTGACTTTGCCTTGAAATTTTCAAGTTTTCTTGCGGGTTTTGTTCCGGAATCCTATTTTTGGTTTTTAGGGCATGGTACAAGCTGCATTTTAAGACCCAAATCAACTCTCTAGCTGCCGTAGTTTTCGAGCTACAGCCATTTGAAAAAGTGCAAGTTTGGACCCTCTAGCTGCCTCCGTTTCCGAGATATTCAAGGTTTTATATTTTCCAGTCGAGGGGTGACTTTGCCTTGAAATTTTCAAGTTTTCTTGCGGGTTTTGTTCCGGAATCCTATTTTTGGTTTTTAGGGCATGGTACAAGCTGCATTTTAAGACCCAAATCAACTCTCTAGCTGCCGTAGTTTTCGAGTTACAGCCATTTGAAAAAGTGCAAGTTTGGACCCTCTAGCTGCCTCCGTTTCCGAGATATTCAAGGTTTTATATTTTCCAGTCGAGGGGTGACTTTGCCTTGAAATTTTCAAGTTTTCTTGCGGGTTTTGTTCCGGAATCTTATTTTTGGTTTTTAGGGCATGGTACAAGCTGCATTTTAAGACCCAAATCAACTCTCTAGCTGCCGTAGTTTTCGAGTTACAGCCATTTGAAAAAGTGCAAGTTTGGACCCTCTAGCTGCCTCCATTTCCGAGATATTCAAGGTTTTATATTTTCCAGTCGAGGGGTGACTTTGCCTTGAGATTTTCAAGTTTTCTTGCGGGTTTTGTTCCGGAATCCTATTTTTGGTTTTTAGGGCATGGTACAAGCTGCATTTTAAGACCAAAATCAACTCTCTAGCTGCCGTAGTTTTCGAGTTACAGCCATTTGAAAAAGTGCAAGTTTGGACCCTCTAGCTGCCTCCGTTTCCGAGATATTCAAGGTTTTATATTTTCCAGTCGAGGGGTGACTTTGCCTTGAAATTTTCAAGTTTTCTTGCGGGTTTTGTTCCGGAATCCTATTTTTGGTTTTTAGGGCATGGTACAAGCTGCATTTTAAGACCAAAATCAACTCTCTAGCTGCCGTAGTTTTCGAGTTACAGCCATTTGAAAAAGTGCAAGTTTGGACCCTCTAGCTGCCTCCGTTTCCGAGATATTCAAGGTTTTATATTTTCCAGTCGAGGGGTGACTTTGCCTTGAAATTTTCAAGTTTTCTTGCGGGTTTTGTTCCGGAATCCTATTTTTGGTTTTTAGGGCATGGTACAAGCTGCATTTTAAGACCCAAATCAACTATCTAGCTGCCGTAGTTTTCGAGTTACAGCCATTTGAAAAAGTGCAAGTTTGGACCCTCTAGCTGCCTCCGTTTCCGAGATATTCAAGGTTTTATATTTTCCTGTCGAGGGGTGACTTTGCCTTGAAATTTTCAAGTTTTCTTGCGGGTTTTGTTCCGGAATCCTATTTTTGGTTTTTAGGGCATGGTACAAGCTGCATTTTAAGACCAAAATCAACTCTCTAGCTGCCGCAGTTTTCGAGGTAGGGCCATTTGAAAAAGTGCAAGTTTGGACCCTCTAGCTGCCTCCGTTTCCGAGATATTCAAGGTTTTATATTTTCCAGTCGAGGGGTGACTTTGCCTTGAAATTTTCAAGTTTTCTTGCGGGTTTTGTTCCGGAATTCTATTTTTGGTTTTTAGGGCATGGTACAAGCTGCATTTTAAGACCCAAATCAACTCTCTAGCTGCCGTAGTTTACGAGTTACAGCCATTTGAAAAAGTGCAAGTTTGGACCCTGTAGCTGCCTCCGTTTCCGAGATATTCAAGGTTTTATATTTTCCAGTCGAGGGGTGACTTTGCCTTGAAATTTTCAAGTTTTCTTGCGGGTTTTGTTCCGGAATCCTATTTTTGGTTTTTAGGGCATGGTACAAGCTGCATTTTAAGACCCAAATCAACTCTCTAGCTGCCGTAGTTTTCGAGTTACAGCCATTTGAAAAAGTGCAAGTTTGGACCCTTTAGCTGCCTCCGTTTCCGAGATATTCAAGGTTTTATATTTTCCAGTCGAGGGGTGACTTTGCCTTTAAATTTTTAAGTTTTCTTGCGGGTTTTGTTCCGGAATCCTATTTTTGGTTTTTAGGGCATGGTACAAGCTACATTTTAAGACCCAAATCAACTCTCTAGCTGCCGTAGTTTTCGAGTTACAGCCATTTGAAAAAGTGCAAGTTTGGACCCTCTAGCTGCCTCCGTTTCCGAGATATTCAAGGTTTTATATTTTCCAGTCGAGGGGTGACTTTGCCTTGAAATTTTCAAGTTTTCTTGCGGGTTTTGTTCCGGAATCCTATTTTTGGTTTTTAGGGCATGGTACAAGCTGCATTTTAAGACCAAAATCAACTCTCTAGCTGCCGTAGTTTTCGAGTTACAGCCATTTGAAAAAGTGCAAGTTTGGACCCTCTAGCTGCCTCCGTTTCCGAGATATTCAAGGTTTTATATTTTCCAGTCGAGGGGTGACTTTGCCTTGAAATTTTCAAGTTTTCTTGCGGGTTTTGTTCCGGAATCCTATTTTTGGTTTTTAGGGCATGGTACAAGCTGCATTTTAAGACCCAAATCAACTCTCTAGCTGCCGTAGTTTTCGAGTTACAGCCATTTGAAAAAGTGCAAGTTTGGACCCTCTAGCTGCCTCCGTTTCCGAGATATTCAAGGTTTTATATTTTCCTGTCGAGGGGTGACTTTGCCTTGAAATTTTCAAGTTTTCTTGCGGGTTTTGTTCCGGAATCCTATTTTTGGTTTTTAGGGCATGGTACAAGCTGCATTTTAAGACCAAAATCAACTCTCTAGCTGCCGTAGTTTACGAGTTACAGCCATTTGAAAAAGTGCAAGTTTGGACCCTCTAGCTGCCTCCGTTTCCGAGATATTCAAGGTTTTATATTTTCCAGTCGAGGGGTGACTTTGCCTTGAAATTTTTAAGTTTTCTTGCGGGTTTTGTTCCGGAATCCTATTTTTGGTTTTTAGGGCATGGTACAAGCTGCATTTTAAGACCCAAATCAACTCTCTAGCTGCCGTAGTTTACGAGTTACAGCCATTTGAAAAAGTGCAAGTTTGGACCCTGTAGCTGCCTCCGTTTCCGAGATATTCAAGGTTTTATATTTTCCAGTCGAGGGGTGACTTTGCCTTGAAATTTTCAAGTTTTCTTGCGGGTTTTGTTCCGGAATCCTATTTTTGGTTTTTAGGGCATGGTACAAGCTGCATTTTAAGACCCAAATCAACTCTCTAGCTGCCGCAGTTTTCGAGCTACAGCCATTTGAAAAAGTGCAAGTTTGGACCCTCTAGCTGCCTCCGTTTCCGAGATATTCAAGGTTTTATATTTTCCAGTCGAGGGGTGACTTTGCCTTGAAATTTTCAAGTTTTCTTGCGGGTTTTGTTCCGGAATCCTATTTTTGGTTTTTAGGGCATGGTACAAGCTGCATTTTAAGACCCAAATCAACTCTCTAGCTGCCGTAGTTTTCGAGTTACAGCTATTTGAAAAAGTGCAAGTTTGGACCCTCTAGCTGCCTCCGTTTCCGAGATATTCAAGGTTTTATATTTTCCAGTCGAGGGGTGACTTTGCCTTGAAATTTTCAAGTTTTCTTGCGGGTTTTGTTCCGGAATCCTATTTTTGGTTTTTAGGGCATGGTACAAGCTGCATTTTAAGACCCAAATCAACTCTCTAGCTGCCGTAGTTTTCGAGTTACAGCCATTTGAAAAAGTGCAAGTTTGGACCCTCTAGCTGCCTCCGTTTCCGAGATATTCAAGGTTTTATATTTTCCAGTCGAGGGGTGACTTTGCCTTGAAATTTTCAAGTTTTCTTGCGGGTTTTGTTTCGGAATCCTATTTTTGGTTTTTAGGGCATGGTACAAGCTGCATTTTAAGACCAAAATCAACTCTCTAGCTGCCGTAGTTTTCGAGTTACAGCCATTTGAAAAAGTGCAAGTTTGGACCCTCTAGCTGCCTCCGTTTCCGAGATATTCAAGGTTTTATATTTTCCAGTCGAGGGGTGACTTTGCCTTGAAATTTTCAAGTTTTCTTGCGGGTTTTGTTCCGGAATCCTATTTTTGGTTTTTAGGGCATGGTACAAGCTGCATTTTAAGACCCAAATCAACTCTCTAGCTGCCGTAGTTTTCGAGTTACAGCCATTTGAAAAAGTGCAAGTTTGGACCCTCTAGCTGCCTCCATTTCCGAGATATTCAAGGTTTTATATTTTCCAGTCGAGGGGTGACTTTGCCTTGAGATTTTCAAGTTTTCTTGCGGGTTTTGTTCCGGAATCCTATTTTTGGTTTTTAGGGCATGGTACAAGCTGCATTTTAAGACCAAAATCAACTCTCTAGCTGCCGTAGTTTTCGAGTTACAGCCATTTGAAAAAGTGCAAGTTTGGACCCTCTAGCTGCCTCCGTTTCCGAGATATTCAAGGTTTTATATTTTCCAGTCGAGGGGTGACTTTGCCTTGAAATTTTCAAGTTTTCTTGCGGGTTTTGTTCCGGAATCCTATTTTTGGTTTTTAGGGCATGGTACAAGCTGCATTTTAAGACCCAAATCAACTCTCTAGCTGCCGTAGTTTTCGAGCTACAGCCATTTGAAAAAGTGCAAGTTTGGACCCTCTAGCTGCCTCCGTTTCCGAGATATTCAAGGTTTTATATTTTCCAGTCGAGGGGTGACTTTGCCTTGAAATTTTCAAGTTTTCTTGCGGGTTTTGTTCCGGAATCCTATTTTTGGTTTTTAGGGCATGGTACAAGCTGCATTTTAAGACCCAAATCAACTCTCTAGCTGCCGTAGTTTTCGAGTTACAGCCATTTGAAAAAGTGCAAGTTTGGACCCTCTAGCTGCCTCCGTTTCCGAGATATTCAAGGTTTTATATTTTCCAGTCGAGGGGTGACTTTGCCTTGAAATTTTCAAGTTTTCTTGCGGGTTTTGTTCCGGAATCTTATTTTTGGTTTTTAGGGCATGGTACAAGCTGCATTTTAAGACCCAAATCAACTCTCTAGCTGCCGTAGTTTTCGAGTTACAGCCATTTGAAAAAGTGCAAGTTTGGACCCTCTAGCTGCCTCCATTTCCGAGATATTCAAGGTTTTATATTTTCCAGTCGAGGGGTGACTTTGCCTTGAGATTTTCAAGTTTTCTTGCGGGTTTTGTTCCGGAATCCTATTTTTGGTTTTTAGGGCATGGTACAAGCTGCATTTTAAGACCAAAATCAACTCTCTAGCTGCCGTAGTTTTCGAGTTACAGCCATTTGAAAAAGTGCAAGTTTGGACCCTCTAGCTGCCTCCGTTTCCGAGATATTCAAGGTTTTATATTTTCCAGTCGAGGGGTGACTTTGCCTTGAAATTTTCAAGTTTTCTTGCGGGTTTTGTTCCGGAATCCTATTTTTGGTTTTTAGGGCATGGTACAAGCTGCATTTTAAGACCAAAATCAACTCTCTAGCTGCCGTAGTTTTCGAGTTACAGCCATTTGAAAAAGTGCAAGTTTGGACCCTCTAGCTGCCTCCGTTTCCGAGATATTCAAGGTTTTATATTTTCCAGTCGAGGGGTGACTTTGCCTTGAAATTTTCAAGTTTTCTTGCGGGTTTTGTTCCGGAATCCTATTTTTGGTTTTTAGGGCATGGTACAAGCTGCATTTTAAGACCCAAATCAACTCTCTAGCTGCCGTAGTTTTCGAGTTACAGCCATTTGAAAAAGTGCAAGTTTGGACCCTCTAGCTGCCTCCGTTTCCGAGATATTCAAGGTTTTATATTTTCCTGTCGAGGGGTGACTTTGCCTTGAAATTTTCAAGTTTTCTTGCGGGTTTTGTTCCGGAATCCTATTTTTGGTTTTTAGGGCATGGTACAAGCTGCATTTTAAGACCAAAATCAACTCTCTAGCTGCCGCAGTTTTCGAGGTAGGGCCATTTGAAAAAGTGCAAGTTTGGACCCTCTAGCTGCCTCCGTTTCCGAGATATTCAAGGTTTTATATTTTCCAGTCGAGGGGTGACTTTGCCTTGAAATTTTTAAGTTTTCTTGCGGGTTTTGTTCCGGAATCCTATTTTTGGTTTTTAGGGCATGGTACAAGCTGCATTTTAAGACCCAAATCAACTCTCTAGCTGCCGTAGTTTACGAGTTACAGCCATTTGAAAAAGTGCAAGTTTGGACCCTGTAGCTGCCTCCGTTTCCGAGATATTCAAGGTTTTATATTTTCCAGTCGAGGGGTGACTTTGCCTTGAAATTTTCAAGTTTTCTTGCGGGTTTTGTTCCGGAATCCTATTTTTGGTTTTTAGGGCATGGTACAAGCTGCATTTTAAGACCCAAATCAACTCTCTAGCTGCCGTAGTTTTCGAGTTACAGCCATTTGAAAAAGTGCAAGTTTGGACCCTCTAGCTGCCTCCGTTTCCGAGATATTCAAGGTTTTATATTTTCCAGTCGAGGGGTGACTTTGCCTTGAAATTTTCAAGTTTTCTTGCGGGTTTTGTTCCGGAATCCTATTTTTGGTTTTTAGGGCATGGTACAAGCTGCATTTTAAGACCCAAATCAACTCTCTAGCTGCCGTAGTTTTCGAGTTACAGCCATTTGAAAAAGTGCAAGTTTGGACCCTCTAGCTGCCTCCGTTTCCGAGATATTCAAGGTTTTATATTTTCCTGTCGAGGGGTGACTTTGCCTTGAAATTTTCAAGTTTTCTTGCGGGTTTTGTTCCGGAATCCTATTTTTGGTTTTTAGGGCATGGTACAAGCTGCATTTTAAGACCCAAATCAACTCTCTAGCTGCCGTAGTTTTCGAGTTACAGCCATTTGAAAAAGTGCAAGTTTGGACCCTCTAGCTGCCTCCGTTTCCGAGATATTCAAGGTTTTATATTTTCCAGTCGAGGGGTGACTTTGCCTTGAAATTTTCAAGTTTTCTTGCGGGTTTTGTTCCGGAATCTTATTTTTGGTTTTTAGGGCATGGTACAAGCTGCATTTTAAGACCCAAATCAACTCTCTAGCTGCCGTAGTTTTCGAGTTACAGCCATTTGAAAAAGTGCAAGTTTGGACCCTCTAGCTGCCTCCGTTTCCGAGATATTCAAGGTTTTATATTTTCCAGTCGAGGGGTGACTTTGCCTTGAAATTTTCAAGTTTTCTTGCGGGTTTTGTTCCGGAATCCTATTTTTGGTTTTTAGGGCATGGTACAAGCTGCATTTTAAGACCAAAATCAACTCTCTAGCTGCCGTAGTTTTCGAGTTACAGCCATTTGAAAAAGTGCAAGTTTGGACCCTCTAGCTGCCTCCGTTTCCGAGATATTCAAGGTTTTATATTTTCCAGTCGAGGGGTGACTTTGCCTTGAGATTTTCAAGTTTTCTTGCGGGTTTTGTTCCGGAATCCTATTTTTGGTTTTTAGGGCATGGTACAAGCTGCATTTTAAGACCAAAATCAACTC
This sequence comes from Chloromyia formosa, assembly GCA_964017055.1. Lineage (NCBI taxonomy): Eukaryota > Metazoa > Arthropoda > Insecta > Diptera > Stratiomyidae > Chloromyia > Chloromyia formosa. The sequence goes on from OZ024817.1 coordinate 71,097,792, forward strand.
TCTAGCTGCCGTAGTTTTCGAGTTACAGCCATTTGAAAAAGTGCAAGTTTGGACCCTCTAGCTGCCTCCGTTTCCGAGATATTCAAGGTTTTATATTTTCCAGTCGAGGGGTGACTTTGCCTTGAAATTTTCAAGTTTTCTTGCGGGTTTTGTTCCGGAATCCTATTTTTGGTTTTTAGGGCATGGTACAAGCTGCATTTTAAGACCCAAATCAACTCTCTAGCTGCCGTAGTTTTCGAGTTACAGCCATTTGAAAAAGTGCAAGTTTGGACCCTCTAGCTGCCTCCGTTTCCGAGATATTCAAGGTTTTATATTTTCCTGTCGAGGGGTGACTTTGCCTTGAAATTTTCAAGTTTTCTTGCGGGTTTTGTTCCGGAATCCTATTTTTGGTTTTTAGGGCATGGTACAAGCTGCATTTTAAGACCAAAATCAACTCTCTAGCTGCCGCAGTTTTCGAGGTAGGGCCATTTGAAAAAGTGCAAGTTTGGACCCTCTAGCTGCCTCCGTTTCCGAGATATTCAAGGTTTTATATTTTCCAGTCGAGGGGTGACTTTGCCTTGAAATTTTCAAGTTTTCTTGCGGGTTTTGTTCCGGAATTCTATTTTTGGTTTTTAGGGCATGGTACAAGCTGCATTTTAAGACCCAAATCAACTCTCTAGCTGCCGTAGTTTACGAGTTACAGCCATTTGAAAAAGTGCAAGTTTGGACCCTGTAGCTGCCTCCGTTTCCGAGATATTCAAGGTTTTATATTTTCCAGTCGAGGGGTGACTTTGCCTTGAAATTTTCAAGTTTTCTTGCGGGTTTTGTTCCGGAATCCTATTTTTGGTTTTTAGGGCATGGTACAAGCTGCATTTTTAAAACCCAAATCAACTCTCTAGCTGCCGTAGTTTTCGAGTTACAGCCATTTGAAAAAGTGCAAGTTTGGACCCTCTAGCTGCCTCCGTTTCCGAGATATTCAAGGTTTTATATTTTCCAGTCGAGGGGTGACTTTGCCTTGAAATTTTCAAGTTTTCTTGCGGGTTTTGTTCCGGAATCCTATTTTTGGTTTTTAGGGCATGGTACAAGCTGCATTTTAAGACCCAAATCAACTCTCTAGCTGCCGTAGTTTTCGAGTTACAGCCATTTGAAAAAGTGCAAGTTTGGACCCTCTAGCTGCCTCCGTTTCCGAGATATTCAAGGTTTTATATTTTCCTGTCGAGGGGTGACTTTGCCTTGAAATTTTCAAGTTTTCTTGCGGGTTTTGTTCCGGAATCCTATTTTTGGTTTTTAGGGCATGGTACAAGCTGCATTTTAAGACCAAAATCAACTCTCTAGCTGCCGCAGTTTTCGAGGTAGGGCCATTTGAAAAAGTGCAAGTTTGGACCCTCTAGCTGCCTCCGTTTCCGAGATATTCAAGGTTTTATATTTTCCAGTCGAGGGGTGACTTTGCCTTGAAATTTTTAAGTTTTCTTGCGGGTTTTGTTCCGGAATCCTATTTTTGGTTTTTAGGGCATGGTACAAGCTGCATTTTAAGACCCAAATCAACTCTCTAGCTGCCGTAGTTTACGAGTTACAGCCATTTGAAAAAGTGCAAGTTTGGACCCTGTAGCTGCCTCCGTTTCCGAGATATTCAAGGTTTTATATTTTCCAGTCGAGGGGTGACTTTGCCTTGAAATTTTCAAGTTTTCTTGCGGGTTTTGTTCCGGAATCCTATTTTTGGTTTTTAGGGCATGGTACAAGCTGCATTTTAAGACCCAAATCAACTCTCTAGCTGCCGTAGTTTTCGAGCTACAGCCATTTGAAAAAGTGCAAGTTTGGACCCTCTAGCTGCCTCCGTTTCCGAGATATTCAAGGTTTTATATTTTCCAGTCGAGGGGTGACTTTGCCTTGAAATTTTCAAGTTTTCTTGCGGGTTTTGTTCCGGAATCCTATTTTTGGTTTTTAGGGCATGGTACAAGCTGCATTTTAAGACCCAAATCAACTCTCTAGCTGCCGTAGTTTTCGAGTTACAGCTATTTGAAAAAGTGCAAGTTTGGACCCTCTAGCTGCCTCCGTTTCCGAGATATTCAAGGTTTTATATTTTCCAGTCGAGGGGTGACTTTGCCTTGAAATTTTCAAGTTTTCTTGCGGGTTTTGTTCCGGAATCCTATTTTTGGTTTTTAGGGCATGGTACAAGCTGCATTTTAAGACCCAAATCAACTCTCTAGCTGCCGTAGTTTTCGAGTTACAGCCATTTGAAAAAGTGCAAGTTTGGACCCTCTAGCTGCCTCCGTTTCCGAGATATTCAAGGTTTTATATTTTCCAGTCGAGGGGTGACTTTGCCTTGAAATTTTCAAGTTTTCTTGCGGGTTTTGTTCCGGAATCCTATTTTTGGTTTTTAGGGCATGGTACAAGCTGCATTTTAAGACCAAAATCAACTCTCTAGCTGCCGTAGTTTTCGAGTTACAGCCATTTGAAAAAGTGCAAGTTTGGACCCTCTAGCTGCCTCCGTTTCCGAGATATTCAAGGTTTTATATTTTCCAGTCGAGGGGTGACTTTGCCTTGAAATTTTCAAGTTTTCTTGCGGGTTTTGTTCCGGAATCCTATTTTTGGTTTTTAGGGCATGGTACAAGCTGCATTTTAAGACCCAAATCAACTCTCTAGCTGCCGTAGTTTTCGAGTTACAGCCATTTGAAAAAGTGCAAGTTTGGACCCTCTAGCTGCCTCCATTTCCGAGATATTCAAGGTTTTATATTTTCCAGTCGAGGGGTGACTTTGCCTTGAGATTTTCAAGTTTTCTTGCGGGTTTTGTTCCGGAATCCTATTTTTGGTTTTTAGGGCATGGTACAAGCTGCATTTTAAGACCAAAATCAACTCTCTAGCTGCCGTAGTTTTCGAGTTACAGCCATTTGAAAAAGTGCAAGTTTGGACCCTCTAGCTGCCTCCGTTTCCGAGATATTCAAGGTTTTATATTTTCCAGTCGAGGGGTGACTTTGCCTTGAAATTTTCAAGTTTTCTTGCGGGTTTTGTTCCGGAATCCTATTTTTGGTTTTTAGGGCATGGTACAAGCTGCATTTTAAGACCCAAATCAACTCTCTAGCTGCCGTAGTTTTCGAGCTACAGCCATTTGAAAAAGTGCAAGTTTGGACCCTCTAGCTGCCTCCGTTTCCGAGATATTCAAGGTTTTATATTTTCCAGTCGAGGGGTGACTTTGCCTTGAAATTTTCAAGTTTTCTTGCGGGTTTTGTTCCGGAATCCTATTTTTGGTTTTTAGGGCATGGTACAAGCTGCATTTTAAGACCCAAATCAACTCTCTAGCTGCCGTAGTTTTCGAGTTACAGCCATTTGAAAAAGTGCAAGTTTGGACCCTCTAGCTGCCTCCGTTTCCGAGATATTCAAGGTTTTATATTTTCCAGTCGAGGGGTGACTTTGCCTTGAAATTTTCAAGTTTTCTTGCGGGTTTTGTTCTGGAATCTTATTTTTGGTTTTTAGGGCATGGTACAAGCTGCATTTTAAGACCCAAATCAACTCTCTAGCTGCCGTAGTTTTCGAGTTACAGCCATTTGAAAAAGTGCAAGTTTGGACCCTCTAGCTGCCTCCATTTCCGAGATATTCAAGGTTTTATATTTTCCAGTCGAGGGGTGACTTTGCCTTGAGATTTTCAAGTTTTCTTGCGGGTTTTGTTCCGGAATCCTATTTTTGGTTTTTAGGGCATGGTACAAGCTGCATTTTAAGACCAAAATCAACTCTCTAGCTGCCGTAGTTTTCGAGTTACAGCCATTTGAAAAAGTGCAAGTTTGGACCCTCTAGCTGCCTCCGTTTCCGAGATATTCAAGGTTTTATATTTTCCAGTCGAGGGGTGACTTTGCCTTGAAATTTTCAAGTTTTCTTGCGGGTTTTGTTCCGGAATCCTATTTTTGGTTTTTAGGGCATGGTACAAGCTGCATTTTAAGACCAAAATCAACTCTCTAGCTGCCGTAGTTTTCGAGTTACAGCCATTTGAAAAAGTGCAAGTTTGGACCCTCTAGCTGCCTCCGTTTCCGAGATATTCAAGGTTTTATATTTTCCAGTCGAGGGGTGACTTTGCCTTGAAATTTTCAAGTTTTCTTGCGGGTTTTGTTCCGGAATCCTATTTTTGGTTTTTAGGGCATGGTACAAGCTGCATTTTAAGACCCAAATCAACTCTCTAGCTGCCGTAGTTTTCGAGTTACAGCCATTTGAAAAAGTGCAAGTTTGGACCCTCTAGCTGCCTCCGTTTCCGAGATATTCAAGGTTTTATATTTTCCTGTCGAGGGGTGACTTTGCCTTGAAATTTTCAAGTTTTCTTGCGGGTTTTGTTCCGGAATCCTATTTTTGGTTTTTAGGGCATGGTACAAGCTGCATTTTAAGACCAAAATCAACTCTCTAGCTGCCGCAGTTTTCGAGGTAGGGCCATTTGAAAAAGTGCAAGTTTGGACCCTCTAGCTGCCTCCGTTTCCGAGATATTCAAGGTTTTATATTTTCCAGTCGAGGGGTGACTTTGCCTTGAAATTTTCAAGTTTTCTTGCGGGTTTTGTTCCGGAATTCTATTTTTGGTTTTTAGGGCATGGTACAAGCTGCATTTTAAGACCCAAATCAACTCTCTAGCTGCCGTAGTTTACGAGTTACAGCCATTTGAAAAAGTGCAAGTTTGGACCCTGTAGCTGCCTCCGTTTCCGAGATATTCAAGGTTTTATATTTTCCAGTCGAGGGGTGACTTTGCCTTGAAATTTTCAAGTTTTCTTGCGGGTTTTGTTCCGGAATCCTATTTTTGGTTTTTAGGGCATGGTACAAGCTGCATTTTAAGACCCAAATCAACTCTCTAGCTGCCGTAGTTTTCGAGTTACAGCCATTTGAAAAAGTGCAAGTTTGGACCCTTTAGCTGCCTCCGTTTCCGAGATATTCAAGGTTTTATATTTTCCAGTCGAGGGGTGACTTTGCCTTTAAATTTTTAAGTTTTCTTGCGGGTTTTGTTCCGGAATCCTATTTTTGGTTTTTAGGGCATGGTACAAGCTGCATTTTAAGACCCAAATCAACTCTCTAGCTGCCGTAGTTTTCGAGTTACAGCCATTTGAAAAAGTGCAAGTTTGGACCCTGTAGCTGCCTCCGTTTCCGAGATATTCAAGGTTTTATATTTTCCAGTCGAGGGGTGACTTTGCCTTTAAATTTTCAAGTTTTCTTGCGGGTTTTGTTCCGGAATCCTATTTTTGGTTTTTAGGGCATGGTACAAGCTGCATTTTAAGACCCAAATCAACTCTCTAGCTGCCGTAGTTTACGAGTTACAGCCATTTGAAAAAGTGCAAGTTTGGACCCTCTAGCTGCCTCCGTTTCCGAGATATTCAAGGTTTTATATTTTCCAGTCGAGGGGTGACTTTGCCTTGAAATTTTTAAGTTTTCTTGCGGGTTTTGTTCCGGAATCCTATTTTTGGTTTTTAGGGCATGGTACAAGCTGCATTTTAAGACCCAAATCAACTCTCTAGCTGCCGTAGTTTACGAGTTACAGCCATTTGAAAAAGTGCAAGTTTGGACCCTCTAGCTGCCTCCGTTTCCGAGATATTCAAGGTTTTATATTTTCCAGTCGAGGGGTGACTTTGCCTTGAAATTTTTAAGTTTTCTTGCGGGTTTTGTTCCGGAATCCTATTTTTGGTTTTTAGGGCATGGTACAAGCTGCATTTTAAGACCCAAATCAACTCTCTAGCTGCCGTAGTTTACGAGTTACAGCCATTTGAAAAAGTGCAAGTTTGGACCCTCTAGCTGCCTCCGTTTCCGAGATATTCAAGGTTTTATATTTTCCAGTCGAGGGGTGACTTTGCCTTGAAATTTTCAAGTTTTCTTGCGGGTTTTGTTCCGGAATCCTATTTTTGGTTTTTAGAGCATGGTACAAGCTGCATTTTAAGACCAAAATCAACTCTCTAGCTGCCGTAGTTTTCGAGTTACAGCCATTTGAAAAAGTGCAAGTTTGGACCCTCTAGCTGCCTCCGTTTCCGAGATATTCAAGGTTTTATATTTTCCAGTCGAGGGGTGACTTTGCCTTGAAATTTTCAAGTTTTCTTGCGGGTTTTGTTCCGGAATCCTATTTTTGGTTTTTAGGGCATGGTACAAGCTGCATTTGAAGACCCAAATCAACTCTCTAGCTGCCGTAGTTTTCGAGTTACAGCCATTTGAAAAAGTGCAAGTTTGGACCCTCTAGCTGCCTCCGTTTCCGAGATATTCAAGGTTTTATATTTTCCAGTCGAGGGGTGACTTTGCCTTGAAATTTTCAAGTTTTCTTGCGGGTTTTGTTCCGGAATCCTATTTTTGGTTTTTAGGGCATGGTACAAGCTGCATTTTAAGACCCAAATCAACTCTCTAGCTGCCGTAGTTTTCGAGTTACAGCCATTTGAAAAAGTGCAAGTTTGGACCCTCTAGCTGCATCCGTTTCCGAGATATTCAAGGTTTTATATTTTCCAGTCGAGGGGTGACTTTGCCTTGAAATTTTCAAGTTTTCTTGCGGGTTTTGTTCCGGAATCCTATTTTTGGTTTTTAGGGCATGGTACAAGCTGCATTTTAAGACCCAAATCAACTCTCTAGCTGCCGTAGTTTTCGAGTTACAGCCATTTGAAAAAGTTCAAGTTTGGACCCTCTAGCTGCCTCCGTTTCCGAGATATTCAAGGTTTTATATTTTCCAGTCGAGGGGTGACTTTGCCTTGAAATTTTCAAGTTTTCTTGCGGGTTTTGTTCCGGAATCCTATTTTTGGTTTTTAGGGCATGGTACAAGCTGCATTTTAAGACCCAAATCAACTCTCTAGCTGCCGTAGTTTACGAGTTACAGCCATTTGAAAAAGTGCAAGTTTGGACCCTCTAGCTGCCTCCGTTTCCGAGATATTCAAGGTTTTATATTTTGCAGTCGAGGGGTGACTTTGCCTTGAAATTTTCAAGTTTTCTTGCGGGTTTTGTTCCGGAATCCTATTTTTGGCTTTTAGGGCATGGTACAAGCTGCATTTTAAGACCCAAATCAACTCTCTAGCTGCCGTAGTTTACGAGTTACAGCCATTTGAAAAAGTGCAAGTTTGGACCCTCTAGCTGCATCCGTTTCCGAGATATTCAAGGTTTTATATTTTCCAGTCGAGGGGTGACTTTGCCTTGAAATTTTCAAGTTTTCTTGCGGGTTTTGTTCCGGAATCCTATTTTTGGTTTTTAGGGCATGGTACAAGCTGCATTTGAAGACCCAAATCAACTCTCTAGCTGCCGTAGTTTTCGAGTTACAGCCATTTGAAAAAGTGCAAGTTTGGACCCTCTAGCTGCCTCCGTTTCCGAGATATTCAAGGTTTTATATTTTCCAGTCGAGGGGTGACTTTGCCTTGAAATTTTCAAGTTTTCTTGCGGGTTTTGTTCCGGAATCCTATTTTTGGTTTTTAGGGCATGGTACAAGCTGCATTTTAAGACCCAAATCAACTCTCTAGCTGCCGTAGTTTTCGAGTTACAGCCATTTGAAAAAGTGCAAGTTTGGACCCTCTAGCTGCCTCCGTTTCCGAGATATTCAAGGTTTTATATTTTCCAGTCGAGGGGTGACTTTGCCTTGAAATTTTTAAGTTTTCTTGCGGGTTTTGTTCCGGAATCCTATTTTTGGTTTTTAGGGCATGGTACAAGCTGCATTTTAAGACCCAAATCAACTCTCTAGCTGCCGTAGTTTTCGAGTTACAGCCATTTGAAAAAGTGCAAGTTTGGACCCTCTAGCTGCCTCCGTTTCCGAGATATTCAAGGTTTTATATTTTCCAGTCGAGGGGTGACTTTGCCTTGAAATTTTCAAGTTTTCTTGCGGGTTTTGTTCCGGAATCCTATTTTTGGTTTTTAGGGCATGGTACAAGCTGCATTTTAAGACCCAAATCAACTCTCTAGCTGCCGTAGTTTACGAGTTACAGCCATTTGAAAAAGTGCAAGTTTGGACCCTCTAGCTGCCTCCGTTTCCGAGATATTCAAGGTTTTATATTTTCCAGTCGAGGGGTGACTTTGCCTTGAAATTTTTAAGTTTTCTTGCGGGTTTTGTTCCGGAATCCTATTTTTGGTTTTTAGGGCATGGTACAAGCTGCATTTTAAGACCCAAATCAACTCTCTAGCTGCCGTAGTTTACGAGTTACAGCCATTTGAAAAAGTGCAAGTTTGGACCCTCTAGCTGCCTCCGTTTCCGAGATATTCAAGGTTTTATATTTTCCAGTCGAGGGGTGACTTTGCCTTGAAATTTTCAAGTTTTCTTGCGGGTTTTGTTCCGGAATCCTATTTTTGGTTTTTAGGGCATGGTACAAGCTGCATTTTAAGACCAAAATCAACTCTCTAGCTGCCGTAGTTTTCGAGTTACAGCCATTTGAAAAAGTGCAAGTTTGGACCCTCTAGCTGCCTCCGTTTCCGAGATATTCAAGGTTTTATATTTTCCAGTCGAGGGGTGACTTTGCCTTGAAATTTTCAAGTTTTCTTGCGGGTTTTGTTCCGGAATCCTATTTTTGGTTTTTAGGGCATGGTACAAGCTGCATTTTAAGACCAAAATCAACTCTCTAGCTGCCGTAGTTTTCGAGTTACAGCCATTTGAAAAAGTGCAAGTTTGGACCCTCTAGCTGCCTCCGTTTCCGAGATATTCAAGGTTTTATATTTTCCAGTCGAGGGGTGACTTTGCCTTGAAATTTTCAAGTTTTCTTGCGGGTTTTGTTCCGGAATCCTATTTTTGGTTTTTAGGGCATGGTACAAGCTGCATTTTAAGACCAAAATCAACTCTCTAGCTGCCGTAGTTTTCGAGTTACAGCCATTTGAAAAAGTGCAAGTTTGGACCCTCTAGCTGCCTCCGTTTCCGAGATATTCAAGGTTTTATATTTTCCAGTCGAGGGGTGACTTTGCCTTGAAATTTTCAAGTTTTCTTGCGGGTTTTGTTCCGGAATCCTATTTTTGGTTTTTAGGGCATGGTACAAGCTGCATTTTAAGACCCAAATCAACTCTCTAGCTGCCGTAGTTTTCGAGTTACAGCCATTTGAAAAAGTTCAAGTTTGGACCCTCTAGCTGCCGCCGTTTCCGAGATATTCAAGGTTTTATATTTTCCAGTCGAGGGGTGACTTTGCCTTGAAATTTTCAAGTTTTCTTGCGGGTTTTGTTCCGGAATCCTATTTTTGGTTTTTAGGGCATGGTACAAGCTGCATTTTAAGACCCAAATCAACTCTCTAGCTGCCGTAGTTTACGAGTTACAGCCATTTGAAAAAGTGCAAGTTTGGACCCTCTAGCTGCCTCCGTTTCCGAGATATTCAAGGTTTTATATTTTGCAGTCGAGGGGTGACTTTGCCTTGAAATTTTCAAGTTTTCTTGCGGGTTTTGTTCCGGAATCCTATTTTTGGCTTTTAGGGCATGGTACAAGCTGCATTTTAAGACCCAAATCAACTCTCTAGCTGCCGTAGTTTACGAGTTACAGCCATTTGAAAAAGTGCAAGTTTGGACCCTCTAGCTGCATCCGTTTCCGAGATATTCAAGGTTTTATATTTTCCAGTCGAGGGGTGACTTTGCCTTGAAATTTTCAAGTTTTCTTGCGGGTTTTGTTCCGGAATCCTATTTTTGGTTTTTAGGGCATGGTACAAGCTGCATTTGAAGACCCAAATCAACTCTCTAGCTGCCGTAGTTTTCGAGTTACAGCCATTTGAAAAAGTGCAAGTTTGGACCCTCTAGCTGCCTCCGTTTCCGAGATATTCAAGGTTTTATATTTTCCAGTCGAGGGGTGACTTTGCCTTGAAATTTTCAAGTTTTCTTGCGGGTTTTGTTCCGGAATCCTATTTTTGGTTTTTAGGGCATGGTACAAGCTGCATTTTAAGACCCAAATCAACTCTCTAGCTGCCGTAGTTTTCGAGTTACAGCCATTTGAAAAAGTGCAAGTTTGGACCCTCTAGCTGCCTCCGTTTCCGAGATATTCAAGGTTTTATATTTTCCAGTCGAGGGGTGACTTTGCCTTGAAATTTTTAAGTTTTCTTGCGGGTTTTGTTCCGGAATCCTATTTTTGGTTTTTAGGGCATGGTACAAAGCTGCATTTTAAGACCTAAATCAACTCTCTAGCTGCCGTAGTTTTCGAGTTACAGCCATTTGAAAAAGTGCAAGTTTGGACCCTCTAGCTGCCTCCGTTTCCGAGATATTCAAGGTTTTATATTTTCCAGTCGAGGGGTGACTTTGCCTTGAAATTTTCAAGTTTTCTTGCGGGTTTTGTTCCGGAATCCTATTTTTGGTTTATAGGGCATGGTACAAGCTGCATTTTAAGACCCAAATCAACTCTCTAGCTGCCGTAGTTTTCGAGTTACAGCCATTTGAAAAAGTGCAAGTTTGGACCCTCTAGCTGCCTCCGTTTCCGAGATATTCAAGGTTTTATATTTTCCAGTCGAGGGGTGACTTTGCCTTGAAATTTTTAAGTTTTCTTGCGGGTTTTGTTCCGGAATCCTATTTTTGGTTTTTAGGGCATGGTACAAGCTGCATTTTAAGACCCAAATCAACTCTCTAGCTGCCGTAGTTTTCGAGTTACAGCCATTTGAAAAAGTGCAAGTTTGGACCCTCTAGCTGCCTCCGTTTCCGAGATATTCAAGGTTTTATATTTTCCAGTCGAGGGGTGACTTTGCCTTGAAATTTTTAAGTTTTCTTGCGGGTTTTGTTCCGGAATCCTATTTTTGGTTTTTAGGGCATGGTACAGGCTGCATTTTAAGACCCAAATCAACTCTCTAGCTGCCGTAGTTTTCGAGTTACAGCCATTTGAAAAAGTGCAAGTTTGGACCCTCTAGCTGCCTCCGTTTCCGAGATATTCAAGGTTTTATATTTTCCAGTCGAGGGGTGACTTTGCCTTGAAATTTTCAAGTTTTCTTGCGGGTTTTGTTCCGGAATCCTATTTTTGGTGTTTAGGGCATGGTACAAGCTGCATTTTAAGACCCAAATCAACTATCTAGCTGCCGTAGTTTTCGAGTTACAGCCATTTGAAAAAGTGCAAGTTTGGACCCTCTAGCTGCCTCCGTTTCCGAGATATTCAAGGTTTTATATTTTCCAGTCGAGGGGTGACTTTGCCTTGAAATTTTCAAGTTTTCTTGCGGGTTTTGTTCCGGAATCCTATTTTTGGTTTTTAGGGCATGGTACAAGCTGCATTTTAAGACCCAAATCAACTCTCTAGCTGCCGTAGTTTTCGAGTTACAGCCATTTGAAAAAGTGCAAGTTTGGACCCTCTAGCTGCCTCCGTTTCCGAGATATTCAAGGTTTTATATTTTCCAGTCGAGGGGTGACTTTGCCTTGAAATTTTTAAGTTTTCTTGCGGGTTTTGTTCCGGAATCCTATTTTTGGTTTTTAGGGCATGGTACAGGCTGCATTTTAAGACCCAAATCAACTCTCTAGCTGCCGTAGTTTTCGAGTTACAGCCATTTGAAAAAGTGCAAGTTTGGACCCTCTAGCTGCCTCCGTCTCCGAGATATTCAAGGTTTTATATTTTCCAGTCGAGGGGTGACTTTGCCTTGAAATTTTCAAGTTTTCTTGCGGGTTTTGTTCCGGAATCCTATTTTTGGTTTTTAGGGCATGGTACAAGCTGCATTTTAAGACCCAAATCAACTCTCTAGCTGCCGTAGTTTTCGAGTTACAGCCATTTGAAAAAGTGCAAGTTTGGACCCTCTAGCTGCCTCCGTTTCCGAGATATTCAAGGTTTTATATTTTCCAGTCGAGGGGTGACTTTGCCTTGAAATTTTTAAGTTTTCTTGCGGGTTTTGTTCCGGAATCCTATTTTTGGTTTTTAGGGCATGGTACAGGCTGCATTTTAAGACCCAATTCAACTCTCTAGCTGCCGTAGTTTTCGAGTTACAGCCATTTGAAAAAGTGCAAGTTTGGACCCTCTAGCTGCCTCCGTTTCCGAGATATTCAAGGTTTTATATTTTCCAGTCGAGGGGTGACTTTGCCTTGAAATGTTCCAAGTTTTCTTGCGGGTTTTGTTCCGGAATCCTATTTTTGGTTTTTAGGGCATGGTACAAGCTGCATTTTAAGACCCAAATCAACTCTCTAGCTGCCGTAGTTTTCGAGTTACAGCCATTTGAAAAAGTGCAAGTTTGGACCCTCTAGCTGCCTCCGTTTCCGAGATATTCAAGGTTTTATATTTTCCAGTCGAGGGGTGACTTTGCCTTGAAATTTTTAAGTTTTCTTGCGGGTTTTGTTCCGGAATCCTATTTTTGGTTTTTAGGGCATGGTACAGGCTGCATTTTAAGACCCAAATCAACTCTCTAGCTGCCGTAGTTTTCGAGTTACAGCCATTTGAAAAAGTGCAAGTTTGGACCCTCTAGCTGCCTCCGTTTCCGAGATATTCAAGGTTTTATATTTTCCAGTCGAGGGGTGACTTTGCCTTGAAATTTTCAAGTTTTCTTGCGGGTTTTGTTCCGGAATCCTATTTTTGGTTTTTAGGGCATGGTACAAGCTGCATTTTAAGACCAAAATCAACTCTCTAGCTGCCGTAGTTTTCGAGTTACAGCCATTTGAAAAAGTGCAAGTTTGGACCCTCTAGCTGCCTCCGTTTCCGAGATATTCAAGGTTTTATATTTTCCAGTCGAGGGGTGACTTTGCCTTGAAATTTTTAAGTTTTCTTGCGGGTTTTGTTCCGGAATCCTATTTTTGGTTTTTAGGGCATGGTACAGGCTGCATTTTAAGACCCAAATCAACTCTCTAGCTGCCGTAGTTTTCGAGTTACAGCCATTTGAAAAAGTGCAAGTTTGGACCCTCTAGCTGCCTCCGTTTCCGAGATATTCAAGGTTTTATATTTTCCAGTCGAGGGGTGACTTTGCCTTGAAATTTTCAAGTTTTCTTGCGGGTTTTGTTCCGGAATCCTATTTTTGGTTTTTAGGGCATGGTACAAGCTGCATTTTAAGACCAAAATCAACTCTCTAGCTGCCGTAGTTTTCGAGTTACAGCCATTTGAAAAAGTGCAAGTTTGGACCCTCTAGCTGCCTCCGTTTCCGAGATATTCAAGGTTTTATATTTTCCAGTCGAGGGGTGACTTTGCCTTGAAATTTTTAAGTTTTCTTGCGGGTTTTGTTCCGGAATCCTATTTTTGGTTTTTAGGGCATGGTACAGGCTGCATTTTAAGACCCAAATCAACTCTCTAGCTGCCGTAGTTTTCGAGTTACAGCCATTTGAAAAAGTGCAAGTTTGGACCCTCTAGCTGCCTCCGTTTCCGAGATATTCAAGGTTTTATATTTTCCAGTCGAGGGGTGACTTTGCCTTGAAATTTTCAAGTTTTCTTGCGGGTTTTGTTCCGGAATCCTATTTTTGGTTTTTAGGGCATGGTACAAGCTGCATTTTAAGACCCAAATCAACTCTCTAGCTGCCGTAGTTTTCGAGTTACAGCCATTTGAAAAAGTGCAAGTTTGGACCCTCTAGCTGCCTCCGTTTCCGAGATATTCAAGGTTTTATATTTTCCAGTCGAGGGGTGACTTTGCCTTGAAATTTTTAAGTTTTCTTGCGGGTTTTGTTCCGGAATCCTATTTTTGGTTTTTAGGGCATGGTACAGGCTGCATTTTAAGGCCCAAATCAACTCTCTAGCTGCCGTAGTTTTCGAGTTACAGCCATTTGAAAAAGTGCAAGTTTGGACCCTCTAGCTGCCTCCGTCTCCGAGATATTCAAGGTTTTATATTTTCCAGTCGAGGGGTGACTTTGCCTTGAAATTTTCAAGTTTTCTTGCGGGTTTTGTTCCGGAATCCTATTTTTGGTTTTTAGGGCATGGTACAAGCTGCATTTTAAGACCCAAGTCAACTCTCTAGCTGCCGTAGTTTTCGAGTTACAGCCATTTGAAAAAGTGCAAGTTTGGACCCTCTAGCTGCCTCCGTTTCCGAGATATTCAAGGTTTTATATTTTCCAGTCGAGGGGTGACTTTGCCTTGAAATTTTCAAGTTTTCTTGCGGGTTTTGTTCCGGAATCCTAGTTTTGGTTTTTAGGGCATGGTACAAGCTGCATTTTCAGACCCAAATCAACACTCTAGCTCCCGTAGTTTTCGAGTTACAGCCATTTGAAAAAGTGCAAGTTTGGATCCTCTAGCTGCCTCCGTTTCCGAGATATTCAAGGTTTTATATTTTCCAGTCGAGGGGTGACTTTGCCTTGAAATTTTCAAGTTTTCTTGCGGGTTTTGTTCCGGAATCCTATTTTTGGTTTTTAGGGCATGGTACAAGCTGCATTTGAAGACCCAAATCAACTCTCTAGCTGCCGCAGTTTTCGAGGTAGGGCCATTTGAAAAAGTGCAAGTTTGGACCCTCTAGCTGCCTCCGTTTCCGAGATATTCAAGGTTTTATATTTTCCAGTCGAGGGGTGACTTTGCCTTGAAATTTTCAAGTTTTCTTGCGGTTTTTGTTCCGGAATCATATTTTTGGTTTTTAGGGCATGGTACAAGCTGCATTTGAAGACCCAAATCAACTCTCTAGCTGCCGCAGTTTTCGAGGTAGGGCCATTTGAAAAAGTGCAAGTTTGGACCCTCTAGCTGCCTCCGTTTCCGAGATATTCAAGGTTTTATATTTTCCAGTCGAGGGGTGACTTTGCCTTGAAATTTTCAAGTTTTCTTGCGGGTTTTGTTCCGGAATCCTATTTTTGGTTTTTAGGGCATGGTACAAGCTGCATTTGAAGACCCAAATCAACTCTCTAGCTGCCGTAGTTTTCGAGTTACAGCCATTTGAAAAAGTGCAAGTTTGGACCCTCTAGCTGCCTCCGTTTCCGAGATATTCAAGGTTTTATATTTTCCAGTCGAGGGGTGACTTTGCCTTGAAATTTTCAAGTTTTCTTGCGGGTTTTGTTCCGGAATCCTATTTTTGGTTTTTAGGGCATGGTACAAGCTGCATTTTAAGACCAAAATCAACTCTCTAGCTGCCGTAGTTTTCGAGTTACAGCCATTTGAAAAAGTGCAAGTTTGGACCCTCTAGCTGCCTCCGTTTCCGAGATATTCAAGGTTTTATATTTTCCAGTCGAGGGGTGACTTTGCCTTGAAATTTTCAAGTTTTCTTGCGGGTTTTGTTCCGGAATCCTATTTTTGGTTTTTAGGGCATGGTACAAGCTGCATTTTAAGACCCAAATCAACTCTCTAGCTGCCGTTGTTTTCGAGTTACAGCCATTTGAAAAAGTGCAAGTTTGGACCCTCTAGCTGCCTTCGTATCTGAGATATTCAAGGTTTTATATTTTCCAGTCGAGGGGTGACTTTGCCTTGAAATTTTCAAGTTTTCTTGCGGGTTTTGTTCCGGAATCCTATTTTTGGTTTTTAGGGCATGGTACAAGCTGCATTTTAAGACCAAAATCAACTCTCTAGCTGCCGTAGTTTTCGAGTTACAGCCATTTGAAAAAGTGCAAGTTTGGACCCTCTAGCTGCCTCCGTTTCCGAGATATTCGAGGTTTTATATTTTCCAGTCGAGGGGTGACTTTGCCTTGAAATTTTCAAGTTTTCTTGCGGGTTTTGTTCCGGAATCCTATTTTTGGTTTTTAGGGCATGGTACAAGCTGCATTTGAAGACCCAAATCAACTCTCTAGCTGCCGTAGTTTTCGAGTTACAGCCATTTGAAAAAGTGCAAGTTTGGACCCTCTAGCTGCCTCCGTTTCCGAGATATTCAAGGTTTTATATTTTCCAGTCGAGGGGTGACTTTGCCTTGAAATTTTCAAGTTTTCTTGCGGGTTTTGTTCCGGAATCCTATTTTTGGTTTTTAGGGCATGGTACAAGCTGCATTTTAAGACCAAAATCAACTCTCTAGCTGCCGTAGTTTTCGAGTTACAGCCATTTGAAAAAGTGCAAGTTTGGACCCTCTAGCTGCCTCCGTTTCCGAGATATTCAAGGTTTTATATTTTCCAGTCGAGGGGTGACTTTGCCTTGAAATTTTCAAGTTTTCTTGCGGGTTTTGTTCCGGAATCCTATTTTTGGTTTTTAGGGCATGGTACAAGCTGCATTTTAAGACCCAAATCAACTCTCTAGCTGCCGTTGTTTTCGAGTTACAGCCATTTGAAAAAGTGCAAGTTTGGACCCTCTAGCTGCCTTCGTATCTGAGATATTCAAGGTTTTATATTTTCCAGTCGAGGGGTGACTTTGCCTTGAAATTTTCAAGTTTTCTTGCGGGTTTTGTTCCGGAATCCTATTTTTGGTTTTTAGGGCATGGTACAAGCTGCATTTTAAGACCAAAATCAACTCTCTAGCTGCCGTAGTTTTCGAGTTACAGCCATTTGAAAAAGTGCAAGTTTGGACCCTCTAGCTGCCTCCGTTTCCGAGATATTCGAGGTTTTATATTTTCCAGTCGAGGGGTGACTTTGCCTTGAAATTTTCAAGTTTTCTTGCGGGTTTTGTTCCGGAATCCTATTTTTGGTTTTTAGGGCATGGTACAAGCTGCATTTTAAGACCAAAATCAACTCTCTAGCTGCCGTAGTTTTCGAGTTACAGCCATTTGAAAAAGTGCAAGTTTGGACCCTCTAGCTGCCTCCGTTTCCGAGATATTCAAGGTTTTATATTTTCCAGTCGAGGGGTGACTTTGCCTTGAAATTTTCAAGTTTTCTTGCGGGTTTTGTTCCGGAATCATATTTTTGGTTTTTTAGGGCATGGTACAAGCTGCATTTTAAGACCAAAATCAACTCTCTAGCTGCCGTAGTTTTCGAGTTACAGCCATTTGAAAAAGTGCAAGTTTGGACCCTCTAGCTGCCTCCGTTTCCGAGATATTCGAGGTTTTATATTTTCCAGTCGAGGGGTGACTTTGCCTTGAAATTTTCAAGTTTTCTTGCGGGTTTTGTTCCGGAATCCTATTTTTGGTTTTTAGGGCATGGTACAAGCTGCATTTTAAGACCAAAATCAACTCTCTAGCTGCCGTAGTTTTCGAGTTACAGCCATTTGAAAAAGTGCAAGTTTGGACCCTCTAGCTGCCTCCGTTTCCGAGATATTCAAGGTTTTATATTTTCCAGTCGAGGGGTGACTTTGCCTTGAAATTTTTAAGTTTTCTTGCGGGTTTTGTTCCGGAATCCTATTTTTGGTTTTTAGGGCATGGTACAGGCTGCATTTTAAGACCCAAATCAACTCTCTAGCTGCCGTAGTTTTCGAGTTACAGCCATTTGAAAAAGTGCAAGTTTGGACCCTCTAGCTGCCTCCGTTTCCGAGATATTCAAGGTTTTATATTTTCCAGTCGAGGGGTGACTTTGCCTTGAAATTTTCAAGTTTTCTTGCGGGTTTTGTTCCGGAATCCTATTTTTGGTTTTTAGGGCATGGTACAAGCTGCATTTTAAGACCAAAATCAACTCTCTAGCTGCCGTAGTTTTCGAGTTACAGCCATTTGAAAAAGTGCAAGTTTGGACCCTCTAGCTGCCTCCGTTTCCGAGATATTCAAGGTTTTATATTTTCCAGTCGAGGGGTGACTTTGCCTTGAAATTTTTAAGTTTTCTTGCGGGTTTTGTTCCGGAATCCTATTTTTGGTTTTTAGGGCATGGTACAGGCTGCATTTTAAGACCCAAATCAACTCTCTAGCTGCCGTAGTTTTCGAGTTACAGCCATTTGAAAAAGTGCAAGTTTGGACCCTCTAGCTGCCTCCGTTTCCGAGATATTCAAGGTTTTATATTTTCCAGTCGAGGGGTGACTTTGCCTTGAAATTTTCAAGTTTTCTTGCGGGTTTTGTTCCGGAATCCTATTTTTGGTTTTTAGGGCATGGTACAAGCTGCATTTTAAGACCAAAATCAACTCTCTAGCTGCCGTAGTTTTCGAGTTACAGCCATTTGAAAAAGTGCAAGTTTGGACCCTCTAGCTGCCTCCGTTTCCGAGATATTCAAGGTTTTATATTTTCCAGTCGAGGGGTGACTTTGCCTTGAAATTTTCAAGTTTTCTTGCGGGTTTTGTTCCGGAATCCTATTTTTGGTTTTTAGGGCATGGTACAAGCTGCATTTTAAGACCCAAATCAACTCTCTAGCTGCCGTAGTTTTCGAGTTACAGCCATTTGAAAAAGTGCAAGTTTGGACCCTCTAGCTGCCTCCGTTTCCGAGATATTCAAGGTTTTATATTTTCCAGTCGAGGGGTGACTTTGCCTTGAAATTTTTAAGTTTTCTTGCGGGTTTTGTTCCGGAATCCTATTTTTGGTTTTTAGGGCATGGTACAGGCTGCATTTTAAGGCCCAAATCAACTCTCTAGCTGCCGTAGTTTTCGAGTTACAGCCATTTGAAAAAGTGCAAGTTTGGACCCTCTAGCTGCCTCCGTCTCCGAGATATTCAAGGTTTTATATTTTCCAGTCGAGGGGTGACTTTGCCTTGAAATTTTCAAGTTTTCTTGCGGGTTTTGTTCCGGAATCCTATTTTTGGTTTTTAGGGCATGGTACAAGCTGCATTTTAAGACCCAAGTCAACTCTCTAGCTGCCGTAGTTTTCGAGTTACAGCCATTTGAAAAAGTGCAAGTTTGGACCCTCTAGCTGCCTCCGTTTCCGAGATATTCAAGGTTTTATATTTTCCAGTCGAGGGGTGACTTTGCCTTGAAATTTTCAAGTTTTCTTGCGGGTTTTGTTCCGGAATCCTAGTTTTGGTTAGGGCATGGTACAAGCTGCATTTTCAGACCCAAATCAACACTCTAGCTCCCGTAGTTTTCGAGTTACAGCCATTTGAAAAAGTGCAAGTTTGGACCCTCTAGCTGCCTCCGTTTCCGAGATATTCAAGGTTTTATATTTTCCAGTCGAGGGTGACTTTGCCTTGAAATTTTCAAGTTTTCTTGCGGGTTTTGTTCCGGAATCCTATTTTTGGTTTTTAGGGCATGGTACAAGCTGCATTTGAAGACCCAAATCAACTCTCTAGCTGCCGCAGTTTTCGAGGTAGGGCCATTTGAAAAAGTGCAAGTTTGGACCCTCTAGCTGCCTCCGTTTCCGAGATATTCAAGGTTTTATATTTTCCAGTCGAGGGGTGACTTTGCCTTGAAATTTTCAAGTTTTCTTGCGGTTTTTGTTCCGGAATCATATTTTTGGTTTTTAGGGCATGGTACAAGCTGCATTTGAAGACCCAAATCAACTCTCTAGCAGCCGCAGTTTTCGAGGTAGGGCCATTTGAAAAAGTGCAAGTTTGGACCCTCTAGCTGCCTCCGTTTCCGAGATATTCAAGGTTTTATATTTTCCAGTCGAGGGGTGACTTTGCCTTGAAATTTTCAAGTTTTCTTGCGGGTTTTGTTCCGGAATCCTATTTTTGGTTTTTAGGGCATGGTACAAGCTGCATTTGAAGACCCAAATCAACTCTCTAGCTGCCGTAGTTTTCGAGTTACAGCCATTTGAAAAAGTGCAAGTTTGGACCCTCTAGCTGCCTCCGTTTCCGAGATATTCAAGGTTTTATATTTTCCAGTCGAGGGGTGACTTTGCCTTGAAATTTTCAAGTTTTCTTGCGGGTTTTGTTCCGGAATCCTATTTTTGGTTTTTAGGGCATGGTACAAGCTGCATTTTAAGACCAAAATCAACTCTCTAGCTGCCGTAGTTTTCGAGTTACAGCCATTTGAAAAAGTGCAAGTTTGGACCCTCTAGCTGCCTCCGTTTCCGAGATATTCAAGGTTTTATATTTTCCAGTCGAGGGGTGACTTTGCCTTGAAATTTTCAAGTTTTCTTGCGGGTTTTGTTCCGGAATCCTATTTTTGGTTTTTTAGGGCATGGTACAAGCTGCATTTTAAGACCCAAATCAACTCTCTAGCTGCCGTAGTTTTCGAGTTACAGCCATTTGAAAACGTGCAAGTTTGGACCCTCTAGCTGCCTCCGTTTCCGAGATATTCAAGGTTTTACATTTTCCTGTCGAGGGGTGACTTTGCCTTGAAATTTTCAAATTTTCTTGCGGGTTTTGTTCCGGAATCCTATTTTTGGTTTTTAGGGCATGGTACAAGCTGCATTTTAAGACCAAAATCAACTCTCTAGCTGCCGTAGTTTTCGAGGTAGGGCCATTTGAAAAAGTGCAAGTTTGGACCCTCTAGCTGCCTCCGTTTCCGAGATATTCAAGGTTTTATATTTTCCAGTCGAGGGGTGACTTTGCCTTGAAATTTTCAAGTTTTCTTGCGGGTTTTGTTCCGGAATCCTATTTTTGGTTTTTAGGGCATGGTACAAGCTGCATTTTAAGACCAAAATCAACTCTCTAGCTGCCGTAATTTTCGAGTTACCGCCATTTGAAAAAGTGCAAGTTTGGACCCTCTAGCTGCCTCCGTTTCCGAGATATTCAAGGTTTTATATTTTCCAGTCGAGGGGTGACTTTGCCTTGAAATTTTCAAGTTTTCTTGCGGGGTTTGTTCCGGAATCCTATTTTTGGTTTTTAGGGCATGGTACAAGCTGCATTTTAAGACCAAAATCAACTCTCTAGCTGCCGTAGTTTTCGAGTTACAGCCATTTGAAAAAGTGCAAGTTTGGACCCTCTAGCTGCCTCCGTTTCCGAGATATTCAAGGTTTTACATTTTCCTGTCGAGGGGTGACTTTGCCTTGAAATTTTCAAGTTTTCTTGCGGGTTTTGTTCCGGAATCCTATTTTTGGTTTTTAGGGCATGGTACAAGCTGCATTTGAAGACCCAAATCAACTCTCTAGCTGCCGTAGTTTTCGAGGTAGGGCCATTTGAAAAAGTGCAAGTTTGGACCCTCTAGCTGCCTCCGTTTCCGAGATATTCAAGGTTTTATATTTTCCAGTCGAGGGGTGACTTTGCCTTGAAATTTTCAAGTTTTCTTGCGGGTTTTGTTCCGGAATCCTATTTTTGGTTTTTAGGGCATGGTACAAGCTGCATTTTAAGACCAAAATCAACTCTCTAGCTGGCGTAATTTTCGAGTTACCGCCATTTGAAAAAGTGCAAGTTTGGACCCTCTAGCTGCCTCCGTTTCCGAGATATTCAAGGTTTTATATTTTCCAGTCGAGGGGTGACTTTGCCTTGAAATTTTCAAGTTTTCTTGCGGGTTTTGTTCCGGAATCCTATTTTTGGTTTTTAGGGCATGGTACAAGCTGCATTTTAAGACCAAAATCAACTCTCTAGCTGCCGTAGTTTTCGAGTTACAGCCATTTGAAAAAGTGCAAGTTTGGACCCTCTAGCTGCCTCCGTTTCCGAGATATTCAAGGTTTTACATTTTCCTGTCGAGGGGTGACTTTGCCTTGAAATTTTCAAGTTTTCTTGTGGGTTTTGTTCCGGAATCCTATTTTTGGTTTTTAGGGCATGGTACAAGCTGCATTTTAAGACCCAAATCAACTCTCTAGCTGCCGTTGTTTTCGAGTTACAGCCATTTGAAAAAGTGCAAGTTTGGACCCTCTAGCTGCCTTCGTATCTGAGATATTCAAGGTTTTATATTTTCCAGTCGAGGGGTGACTTTGCCTTGAAATTTTCAAGTTTTCTTGCGGGTTTTGTTCCGGAATCCTATTTTTGGTTTTTAGGGCATGGTACAAGCTGCATTTTAAGACCAAAATCAACTCTCTAGCTGCCGTAGTTTTCGAGTTACAGCCATTTGAAAAAGTGCAAGTTTGGACCCTCTAGCTGCCTCCGTTTCCGAGATATTCGAGGTTTTATATTTTCCAGTCGAGGGGTGACTTTGCCTTGAAATTTTCAAGTTTTCTTGCGGGTTTTGTTCCGGAATCCTATTTTTGGTTTTTAGGGCATGGTACAAGCTGCATTTTAAGACCAAAATCAACTCTCTAGCTGCCGTAGTTTTCGAGTTACAGCCATTTGAAAAAGTGCAAGTTTGGACCCTCTAGCTGCCTCCGTTTCCGAGATATTCAAGGTTTTATATTTTCCAGTCGAGGGGTGACTTTGCCTTGAAATTTTCAAGTTTTCTTGCGGGCTTTGTTCCGGAATCCTATTTTTGGTTTTTAGGGCATGGTACAAGCTGCATTTGAAGACCCAAATCAACTCTCTAGCTGCCGCAGTTTTCGAGGTAGGGCCATTTGAAAAAGTGCAAGTTTGGACCCTCTAGCTGCCTCCGTTTCCGAGATATTCAAGGTTTTATATTTTCCAGTCGAGGGGTGACTTTGCCTTGAAATTTTCAAGTTTTCTTGCGGGTTTTGTTCCGGAATCCTATTTTTGGTTTTTAGGGCATGGTACAAGCTGCATTTTAAGACCCAAATCAACTCTCTAGCTGCCGTAGTTTTCGAGTTACAGCCATTTGAAAAAGTGCAAGTTTGGACCCTCTAGCTGCCTCCGTTTCCGAGATATTCAAGGTTTTATATTTTCCAGTCGAGGGGTGACTTTGCCTTGAAATTTTCAAGTTTTCTTGCGGGTTTTGTTCCGGAATCCTATTTTTGGTTTTTAGGGCATGGTACAAGCTGCATTTTAAGACCAAAATCAACTCTCTAGCTGCCGTAGTTTTCGAGTTACAGCCATTTGAAAAAGTGCAAGTTTGGACCCTCTAGCTGCCTCCGTTTCCGAGATATTCAAGGTTTTACATTTTCCTGTCGAGGGGTGACTTTGCCTTGAAATTTTCAAGTTTTTTTGCGGGTTTTGTTCCGGAATCCTATTTTTGGTTTTTAGGGCATGGTACAAGCTGCATTTTAAGACCCAAATCAACTCTCTAGCTGCCGTAGTTTTCGAGTTACAGCCATTTGAAAAAGTGCAAGTTTGGACCCTCTAGCTGCCTCCGTTTCCGAGATATTCAAGGTTTTATATTTTCCAGTCGAGGGGTGACTTTGCCTTGAAATTTTCAAGTTTTCTTGCGGGTTTTGTTCCGGAATCCTATTTTTGGTTTTTAGGGCATGGTACAAGCTGCATTTTAAGACCCAAATCAACTCTCTAGCTGCCGTAGTTTTCGAGTTACAGCCATTTGAAAAAGTGCAAGTTTGGACCCTCTAGCTGCCTCCGTTTCCGAGATATTCAAGGTTTTATATTTTCCAGTCGAGGGGTGACTTTGCCTTTAAATTTTCAAGTTTTCTTGCGGGTTTTGTTCCGGAATCCTATTTTTGGTTTTTAGGGCATGGTACAAGCTGCATTTGAAGACCCAAATCAACTCTCTAGCTGCCGTAGTTTTCGAGTTACAGTCATTTGAAAAAGTGCAAGTTTGGACCCTCTAGCTGCCTCCGTTTCCGAGATATTCAAGGTTTTATATTTTCCAGTCGAGGGGTGACTTTGCCTTGAAATTTTCAAGTTTTTTTGCGGGTTTTGTTCCGGAATCCTATTTTTGGTTTTTAGGGCATGGTACAAGCTGCATTTTAAGACCCAAATCAACTCTCTAGCTGCCGTAGTTTTCGAGTTACAGCCATTTGAAAAAGTGCAAGTTTGGACCCTCTAGCTGCCTCCGTTTCCGAGATATTCAAGGTTTTATATTTTCCAGTCGAGGGGTGACTTTGCCTTGAAATTTTCAAGTTTTTTTGCGGGTTTTGTTCCGGAATCCTATTTTTGGTTTTTAGGGCATGGTACAAGCTGCATTTGAAGACCCAAATCAACTCTCTAGCTGCCGTAGTTTTCGAGTTACAGCCATTTGAAAAAGTGCAAGTTAGTTAGATCGTTGCCGGTGGCGGAAAGCAAAAATAAAATAAATGATACACGGAAAAGATACTTTGTACATTAAAAGATACTTTATTATTGAAAATACGTGTGACAATGCAAGCGGTTCACAAACGCGGTACGGATTGACTGGGGCGGTGAATTAGCATACGAGCCCATTTATTAACTTGTAATGTTGAGTCAGCACATGGTTTCCGTTAACTTGGAATTGAAGGTACGAACATCTTCCCATGCAGTGTCCGATGTCACAGACGCTGACTTAGACAAAATATTTTTTGAGGAATGTGGGGGTGTCGTATACATAACTCGCCCTCCTTGACAATAAGAATTCTCCTGAATTCTAGTAGGTATATCCATTTTTATAATTTTTTGTTTTCTTTTAAAATAAACCAATAACCCCAAAATCGTAAGTATTACAATTATGATTACAGTTATATTGATTCCATATATCCAATTTTTGTGAACTTGTAATTCTTTAATTTTATTTATATTTTCGATATTATTGATTACAATATCATCTAAAGTTATTTTGTCAGAAAAATTATACGGCTGCATATTTGTTGGAAAATAGAAACGGTCTTCGAATTTTTCATGAATATTCGAGAAGTAATGGTCTAGAATTTGCAAAGTACAGTTATTGAAATGAATTAATACATTTCCAGATAATACAAGTTTTCTTACATCACAATTTTGTGTTAATTTTAACTGTTTAGCGTTTTTTATTAGAATTGTTTCAGTATCAAGTTCGATAATTTCTAAATTTTGATTTTTAATTAATTTGCAGCTTTGGTAATAAGTACAATGTTTACTTACACTAAGTTCGTTTAATGTTTTTAATTTTTCATATTTATATACTGTGTTATTATAGGTAAATACTATTTCTTTTTCAAAGTCAATTTCTTTGTTTTCTTTGTTGGGGATTGGTATAATTACATTGAGCTGAACAGTTACAAATTCCCTGGGGATTTTAATCGCAAATAGTAACAAATTGTTTTCAGATTTAGCTAAGCCTACTTTTACATATTGTAACTTTTGTACATCAATATCAAATTTCCTTATTTCTTCATCGGTTAAAATGCTAGGATGAAGTATACCGTTTCTTGCAGATGCAACATTATCTTGAAGATTTTCTATTCTGTTTTTTAGGATTTGGATTTTAAAGAATTGGTCGTAGTAGAGATTATTATTGAGTGTATTGTTTGACAACTGATTTATTCTGTTTAAAATTAAATTTCGATCTTGTTGAACAATGTTTTTTAATTGTTTCATAGCGTCACTAAAGTTTCGGTTAATGTCTACTTGTTTGTTAAGTGTTGTAATTGCGTAATGGTTGTTTGTGTCTGTTATCTTTAAATGTTCGTCAATGTCACGTCTATCGTTTTCGTCCATAGTTCCGAAAAGCCATTTTTGGGCGTGTCCAATAAGGTTTATTAACCCCCGTTTGTGTCTGTTACTTTGTGGTACTAATGTTTTAATTTTATTTGTCAGGTGTTCTAGTTCTGCAATTAATATGTCTTTGTTTTGTCCATATGTACTGTTTATATTGTTTTTGAAACCCTCAATAATTTCCGAAATTTCGTGTGTATCGATAAAATGGATTATAATGCTGCTTTTAACTACTACTTCTGCTGTTGTAAGTTTTATTTCTGAGAACCCATTTTGTTCAGCAATATTGTAAACGTTTAACATGCCATGAACTGGAGTTACGAGTATTAATACAGTTAATACCGTTAAGAGCTGGAAAAAATTTTTTCGTTACTTAAGGTTATCAATAAGAGTTTGAGTAAACATCATTTTTAAGTTATAAGTTTCCCTTGAACTATTTCCAAAATCATTCTTTCTCGAAAGTATGGAATATTTGATTGTGTAAACGTTGGGCTACAATTTCGTGTAAGGTGTTCAGCTATTATGCAGCTGAAGACTCCACAATCGTTGTCGTTACTTTGCCTGGGACAATCAGCAACATTGGTTTTTTCGAATGCTTCTGTGTCGAACGGCATTTTCTTTTTGTCTAAAGATTCTTCTTTCAGGTAATTTTCTAATGAGTCTAAAAGTTCGGAATTTGTTCCTCCCATGGAATCATAATATTTTATTGTTTTATTTTTAAAATCAATTGCTGACATGCACCAATGCGTATTGTGCATATGAACAGGAATTAGTATTATATCGTAAGAAAAAATGTCGATATTTTTGGTCCATCTTCGAACTCCTGTATATCCTAATCGCAATAGTGTTTGAACAAAGAAAGTATTAAAGGCATAAACTTTAGGAGAACTATTAATTTCGGATTGGTTACTACGTTCTGCTAACAGATTTAGATAAAAGTTAATAATATTGTCATTAAGCCATGAATTACCTTCTAAAGTCTTAATATCTTGCCGTTTAATAGTTAAATTAAATTTTGAAATTAAAATTTCGTCCTGAGATTCTCCATTTACAGCTTTATTAATTATTTGTTTTTCTCCCTCTGTGAAGGGAAGAATTATACTACCTTCACAATCTGCAAATTTACGCTTTCGTTTAATGTTAATCGGGTGAACATTCGCTAATTTTGACTTCCTATATTTAGGTAATTGCTTAAGTCTTACCGCTTTATAGTTTTTTATGAATCCCGTTGTCCGGGTATCAACATAGTTTTCCCTTTTCGCATTGTGCCTTTCTAACATTTTGTGTTTGGATGCTAGTAGATTTTTTCTTATTTGGTCGAGATCTACTTTTCGAAAATGTACTTCACTGGGAGTACATTTTATGGCAGAATGATACCTCTGATTATAATTTCTTAATGCCTGTTGCAATATTCGTTTCGGTGTAAATTTCGATTTCTCAACTGTAAAAATTCTAAACTTTTCGGCTATAGTACTGTGTAGTTTTGCCACATCGGCTAATCCTGTGTGGCTGTGAGGTTTAGTAATATGATGACTGACACCCTCATTTTCTAAATATTCCTTGATTCTAATTGCATTAAATTCGTTTCCTGAAATAATTTTGCTTGGTTTCCCAAATTTCGTAAAGTGTTCTTCTAATACTTCAATTACTGTTACATGGTTCCTGTCTGATAAATAGTAAGCTGTGCCAAATTTAGAAAATTTGTCAATGCATGTTAAAAAACATTGCTTCATTATGAAATACATGTCTATTTGGATTATTTGATTTACATCATCTGGTGTTTCTGTTAACTGGAAAGTTGGTTTTATGGGTCTCCTTTCGTATTTCACTTCCTGACAAATGTCACATTGGTTTATAACTAACTGTATCAATTCTAATAATTTTGGGAAGTAAATTTTGTTTTTTAGTGATTGAAAAGTTTCTTGAATACCCGAATGGAGACTTTCCTTGACATGATAAAGAGATATTTGCTTGACCGTTTCAACTTCCGTAAGAATATCTTGTGCTCTAAAGGAGCAACGTATGAACTTTACTCCGCTATCGTTTGAAAACATAAGTCTAATATGTTCTTGTACTACGTTATACTGCCTATCTGGTAGTTCTGAGTATATTCCCGTTATACCTTTTTTAATGAATCTCCTAAGGATGTCGTTTAAATTTTCGAAGTCATAATCTGCTATATAGATTACTCTTTTTCCATGTATAATTTCGATTTCATGGGTTTTATTATTAGTCAGAATTAATTGCGTCTTATACTTATTTACAATTTCCTCTTTTATGGGGATGTGGTCTAAATTTTCTTCTTCTGCTGAATGTTTAGTAGCTAAAGTAGAATTTTCATCTTCTTCTAAATTGAAAAAAATTCCTAGATCAGAATAAGATTGTGTTCGATTTTCCGATTGTTCGGATTTCGTTTCAGCATTCTCCGGCTGCTGAATTCTACTCAAAAAGTCCGCTACGCGATTCTCTTTTCCTTTAACGTACTCTATCTCATAGTCGTAATCGCTTAATTTGGTAAGCCATCTTTGATGTTTAAGTGGTAGATCCTCTCTTCTGTACTTGGTATTTAAGTACTTGATTGGCTGGTGGTCTGTATAAATTTTGAATTTTTTGCCATAAAGGTATGGCCGGAAATACTGAACGGCCCACATGATAGATAAAAATTCTTTGTCAATAGTAGAAAAACTTCGCTCATGTTTTTGCAATGTTCGCGATGCGAAACTTACTGGATGACCATCCTGTGATAACACAGCGCCAATTGCGTAATTCGATGCGTCAGTAGTTAAATGAAACTGTTTTTTAAGGTCCGGAAATTTTAATATTGGTGGAGAGGTTACCAAGATTTTAAGTTTTTCAAAGGCTTCTATGAAATTTGGATCTTTTATATTCAGTTTAACCCCTTTTTGCAAATACTTCGTGATTGGCTGTGCGACTTTTGCGTAATCTTTAACGAACTTCCGATAATACCCGGTAAGTCCTAAGAAACGCTGTATTTGCTTTTCAGTTTTCGGGATTTCTAATGATTCTATTACTTTGATTTTGTCTGGATCGGGTTTTAGTCCATCCTTTGTGACTATGTGACCCAGGAATCCAGTTTCCTTTTTCATAAAATTGCACTTGTTGATCTGAACTTTCAATTTGTGCTTTTCCAAAACGGTAAAAATATCTGTAATGGCCTGAACGTGTTCCTCTAGTGAGGTACTGAAAATCAAAATGTCGTCAAGGTAAACGACGCAGACTTTATTAATAAAGTCACGCAGAACCTCATTCATGAGGCGCTGGAACGTAGCCGGGGCATTTTTAAGCCCAAATGGCATACGGATAAATTCATATAGGCCATGTGGTGTTACGAAGGCAGTCTTTTTCCTGTCTTCTTCTTTGACAAGGATCTGATGGTATCCTTTGGCTAGATCGATTGTGCTAAAATATTGTGCCCTTCCCAATTTTCCCAGTATGGATTCAATGTTAGGCAAAGGAAATTTGTCATCAATAGTGACTTCATTTAATTTCCTGTAGTCTATGACTAGCCTAAATTTTTTCTCCCCAGAATTATCAGTTTTCTTGGGCACTACTATCAAAGGACTTGAGTACTTTGAATTACTTTTTCTTATGATGCCTTGTTTTTCCATTTGCGCAATTTGTCGACGGACTTCGTCCTCGTGCTGCGGAGGATATCTGTTCAATCTTGAGTTGATTTGCTGATCTGTGGTTGTCAGAATTTCATGTTTTATACTTGGTGTACTTGTGAGCTGATCCCCTTCCTTGAAAAAAATATTTTCAAATCTTTTCACTACCCTCGTTATTTTTTTATACTCTTCGGTATTCAAATGATCTAACTTCAAATGTTTCATGTAGTCACTTTCAATTTGTTCCAAAGCGCATATTTCATTAAACTCATAGGGGTTATTGGAAAATCGTATTGTTTGCCCATTAAGAGTGATTGTCTTTTCTTCCAGATCAATCACGGCACTTAGTTTATCCAATAAATCTATACCCACTATAAAGTCATAATTTCTAGTTCTTAAATTTCTTACTTTCCACCTGACTTTAATTTCGCTTGGAAATTTTAATTCGGCCGGTGCCGACGTATGAACTTCATAGTTTACAGAGTCTCGCCCTGTTATAGTTGAGAAATATAATGGTTTTATTTTAATTTTTTCAAATTCCCGAAGGTTCTCATCAATTATACTGAATGAGGAGCCGGTATCTATCAATGCGGTATACTTAACTGCATTGATAGTTAGTTCAATTAATGGTAGGTAATCCGAGGCTAGTTTAGAAAAAACGCGACCTCGTTTACCTGAGATGAACTACTACCAATTTTTGATTGCACTTGTTCTACTTGCCTCCCATTTCTTTGATTATTTTCCCTGTAATATTCACCACTATTAAATTTTTGATCAACATTTTTAGCATTTTTCCCTTTATTATCGGCTTGCACATTATCCACTTCCATGGGTTCCATTTGCGGATGTTTGTGCTGCCCAGAATTTCTCCGATATTGACCCGAATTGTTTTTGTACTGGTTATTGTGTCTGTCCGTATACCTAGTCTGTTGACTACGTCGAACATTTTCGGAATTTTGGAAATTATTATCGGGTTTTTGGTAAACTTTGTGTTGTTCTGAATTCTGTCTTGTCTGGTGTTCATTATTTCTGTCTTGTCTGAATGTCTTGTCTCGTTGTTCGTAATGTCTGTCTTGTCTGAAAGTTCTGTCTTGATCGAATTTTTGACCTCGTTGTTGAAAATGATTTTTGTTAAAGTTTTGAGGTTTTTGGGAACTTTGAAAATTTTGTTTTTTATATTCATTTCTAATGCAACTATTCTCAAATCTTCTACTACGCATTATATGCAAAACAGTCTCTAAATTTGAAATTTCATAAATTTTATCTTACAGAACACCTTGTGTAACTTCTTTTATAGTGTTCACCAAAAGAGACTCTACGTTACTTAAGTCGATATACACATCTTCCGCGTGATAAATTCTAAGTTCGTCTGTTTTGCTTTTAATTTTTTCTACTTCTATTGCTAACTCACTCACCGTATTGGCCTTCAAGCTGCTGATGCGCCTGTAGATATGTCTCTTGTCTGATTGGACACCAATTGTTGTACTGCAGTTGCCAGCTGCGAGATCTGGTCCTCTTTTTCTCGCATTTGGCTTTCGATTGCAAAGACTTTCTGCTCCATTGTCTCGTTATTTTCACTAATTTTTCTATTGTAGCACTTATTCCGCTTTTCTCTCCTTTCGTTCGCTTTTCCACTTTTGTCCGCCACTTTTCGGTTTAGGTTTCTTGTTTTTAGCTGACTCAGGAAGTTCAATGTTCCAGGTCAGAAGCGAATTTTCGTAAAATTCAGCTTTTCGGGCAATGCAATTCCCTTTATGTGTTATAGTCACTTTTTATTAGCTGACTCAGGAATTTTTATTTTCCAGGCCAGAAGCGAATTTTCATAAAATTCAGCTTTTCGGGCAATGCAATTCCCTTTTTATATTAATTATTGCAATTTCGCGTACCTTCGCGGTTTTTACGAAATTTTTAAACACGTAATACCTTCGCGGTTTTTCACGTTTTTTCCGACTGCGCCAGTTAGATCGTTGCCGGTGGCGGAAAGCAAAAAAAAATAAATGATACACGGAAAAGATACTTTGTACATTAAAAGATACTTTATTATCGAAAATACGTGTGACAATGCAAGCGGTTCACAAACGCGGTACGGATTGACTGGGGCGGTGAATTAGCATACGAGCCCATTTATTAACTTGTAATGTTGAGTCAGCACATGGTTTCCGTTAACTTGGAATTGAAGGTACGAACATCTTCCCATGCAGTGTCCGATGTCACAGACGCTGACTTAGACAAAATATTTTTTGAGGAATGTGGGGGTGTCGTATACATAACTAGTTTGGACCCTCTAGCTGCCTCCGTTTCCGAGATATTCAAGGTTTTACATTTTCCTGTCGAACGGTGAATTTGCCTTGAAATTTTCAAGTTTTCTTGCGGGTTTTGTTCCGGAATCCTATTTTTGGTTTTTAGGGCATGGTACAAGCTGCATTTGAAGACCCAAATCAACTCTCTAGCTGCCGTAGTTTTCGAGTTACAGCCATTTGAAAAAGTGCAAGTTTGGACCCTCTAGCTGCCTCCGTTTCCGAGATATTCAAGGTTTTATATTTTCCAGTCGAGGGGTGACTTTGCCTTGAAATTTTCAAGTTTTTTTGCGGGTTTTGTTCCGGAATCCTATTTTTGGTTTTTAGGGCATGGTACAAGCTGCATTTTAAGACCCAAATCAACTCTCTAGCTGCCGTAGTTTTCGAGTTACAGCCATTTGAAAAAGTGCAAGTTTGGACCCTCTAGCTGCCTCCGTTTCCGAGATATTCAAGGTTTTACATTTTCCTGTCGAGGGGTGACTTTGCCTTGAAATTTTCAAGTTTTCTTGCGGGTTTTGTTCCGGAATCCTATTTTTGGTTTTTAGGGCATGGTACAAGCTGCATTTTAAGACCCAAATCAACTCTCTAGCTGCCGTAGTTTTCGAGTTACAGCCATTTGAAAAAGTGCAAGTTTGGACCCTCTAGCTGCCTCCGTTTCCGAGATATTCAAGGTTTTATATTTTCCAGTCGAGGGGTGACTTTGCCTTGAAATTTTCAAGTTTTCTTGCGGGTTTTGTTCCGGAATCCTATTTTTGGTTTTTAGGGCATGGTACAAGCTGCATTTTAAGACCCAAATCAACTCTCTAGCTGCCGTAGTTTTCGAGTTACAGCCATTTGAAAAAGTGCAAGTTTGGACCCTCTAGCTGCCTCCGTTTCCGAGATATTCAAGGTTTTATATTTTCCAGTCGAGGGGTGACTTTGTCTTGAAATTTTCAAGTTTTTTTGCGGGTTTTGTTCCGGAATCCTATTTTTGGTTTTTAGGGCATGGTACAAGCTGCATTTTAAGACCAAAATCAACTCTCTAGCTGCCGTAGTTTTCGAGTTACAGCCATTTGAAAAAGTGCAAGTTTGGACCCTCTAGCTGCCTCCGTTTCCGAGATATTCAAGGTTTTATATTTTCCAGTCGAGGGGTGACTTTGCCTTGAAATTTTCAAGTTTTCTTGCGGGTTTTGTTCCGGAATCCTATTTTTGGTTTTTAGGGCATGGTACAAGCTGCATTTGAAGACCCAAATCAACTCTCTAGCTGCCGTAGTTTTCGAGGTAGGGCCATTTGAAAAAGTGCAAGTTTGGACCCTCTAGCTGCCTCCGTTTCCGAGATATTCAAGGTTTTATGTTTTCCAGTCGAGGGGTGACTTTGCCTTGAAATTTTCAAGTTTTCTTGCGGTTTTTGTTCCGGAATCATATTTTTGGTTTTTAGGGCATGGTACAAGCTGCATTTGAAGACCCAAATCAACTCTCTAGCTGCCGTAGTTTTCGAGGTAGGGCCATTTGAAAAAGTGCAAGTTTGGACCCTCTAGCTGCCTCCGTTTCCGAGATATTCAAGGTTTTACATTTTCCTGTCGAACGGTGACTTTGCCTTGAAATTTTCAAGTTTTCTTGCGGGTTTTGTTCCGGAATCCTATTTTTGGTTTTTAGGGCATGGTACAAGCTGCATTTTAAGACCCAAATCAACTCTCTAGCTGCCGTAGTTTTCGAGTTACAGCCATTTGAAAAAGTGCAAGTTTGGCCCCTCTAGCTGCCTCCGTTTCCGAGATATTCAAGGTTTTACATTTTCCTGTCGAACGGTGACTTTGCCTTGAAATTTTCAAGTTTTCTTGCGGGTTTTGTTCCGGAATCCTATTTTTGGTTTTTAGGGCATGGTACAAGCTGCATTTTAAGACCCAAATCAACTCTCTAGCTGCCGTAGTTTTCGAGTTACAGCCATTTGAAAAAGTGCAAGTTTGGACCCTCTAGCTGCCTCCGTTTCCGAGATATTCAAGGTTTTACATTTTCCTGTCGAACGGTGACTTTGCCTTGAAATTTTCAAGTTTTCTTGCGGGTTTTGTTCCGGAATCCTACAAATATTTTTGGTTTTCAAGGCATGGTACAAGCTGCATTTTAAGACCCAAATCAACTCTCTAGCTGCCGTAGTTTTCGAGTTACAGCCATTTGAAAAAGTGCAAGTTTGGACCCTCTAGCTGCCTCCGTTTCCGAGATATTCAAGGTTTTACATTTTCCTGTCGAGGGGTGACTCTGCCTTGAAATTTTCAAGTTTTCTTGCGGGTTTTGTTCCGGAATCCTATTTTTGGTTTTTAGGGCATGGTACAAGCTGCATTTTAAGACCCAAATCAACTCTCTAGCTGCCGTAGTTTTCGAGTTACAGCCATTTGAAAAAGTGCAAGTTTGGACCCTCTAGCTGCCTCCGTTTCCGAGATATTCAAGGTTTTACATTTTCCTGTCGAACGGTGACTTTGCCTTGAAATTTTCAAGTTTTCTTGCGGGTTTTGTTCCGGAATCCTACAAATATTTTTGGTTTTCAGGGCATGGTACAAGCTGCATTTTAAGACCCAAATCAACTCTCTAGCTGCCGTAGTTTTCGAGTTACAGCCATTTGAAAAAGTGCAAGTTTGGACCCTCTAGCTGCCTCCGTTTCCGAGATATTCAAGGTTTTATATTTTCCAGTCGAGGGGTGACTTTGCCTTGAAATTTTCAAGTTTTCTTGCGGGTTTTGTTCCGGAATCCTATTTTTGGTTTTTAGGGCATGGTACAAGCTGCATTTTAAGACCCAAATCAACTCTCTAGC
This sequence comes from Chloromyia formosa, assembly GCA_964017055.1. Taxonomy (NCBI): domain Eukaryota; kingdom Metazoa; phylum Arthropoda; class Insecta; order Diptera; family Stratiomyidae; genus Chloromyia; species Chloromyia formosa. The sequence goes on from OZ024817.1 coordinate 71,131,268, forward strand.
TGCCGTAGTTTTCGAGTTACAGCCATTTGAAAAAGTGCAAGTTTGGACCCTCTAGCTGCCTCCGTTTCCGAGATATTCAAGGTTTTATATTTTCCAGTCGAGGGGTGACTTTGCCTTGAAATTTTCAAGTTTTTTTGCGGGTTTTGTTCCGGAATCCTATTTTTGGTTTTTAGGGCATGGTACAAGCTGCATTTTAAGACCAAAATCAACTCTCTAGCTGCCGTAGTTTTCGAGTTACAGCCATTTGAAAAAGTGCAAGTTTGGACCCTCTAGCTGCCTCCGTTTCCGAGATATTCAAGGTTTTATATTTTCCAGTCGAGGGGTGACTTTGCCTTGAAATTTTCAAGTTTTCTTGCGGGTTTTGTTCCGGAATCCTATTTTTGGTTTTTAGGGCATGGTACAAGCTGCATTTGAAGACCCAAATCAACTCTCTAGCTGCCGTAGTTTTCGAGGTAGGGCCATTTGAAAAAGTGCAAGTTTGGACCCTCTAGCTGCCTCCGTTTCCGAGATATTCAAGGTTTTATATTTTCCAGTCGAGGGTTGACTTTGCCTTGAAATTTTCAAGTTTTCTTGCGGTTTTTGTTCCGGAATCATATTTTTGGTTTTTAGGGCATGGTACAAGCTGCATTTGAAGACCCAAATCAACTCTCTAGCTGCCGTAGTTTTCGAGGTAGGGCCATTTGAAAAAGTGCAAGTTTGGACCCTCTAGCTGCCTCCGTTTCCGAGATATTCAAGGTTTTACATTTTCCTGTCGAACGGTGACTTTGCCTTGAAATTTTCAAGTTTTCTTGCGGGTTTTGTTCCGGAATCCTATTTTTGGTTTTTAGGGCATGGTACAAGCTGCATTTTAAGACCCAAATCAACTCTCTAGCTGCCGTAGTTTTCGAGTTACAGCCATTTGAAAAAGTGCAAGTTTGGCCCCTCTAGCTGCCTCCGTTTCCGAGATATTCAAGGTTTTACATTTTCCTGTCGAACGGTGACTTTGCCTTGAAATTTCCAAGTTTTCTTGCGGGTTTTGTTCCGGAATCCTATTTTTGGTTTTTAGGGCATGGTACAAGCTGCATTTTAAGACCCAAATCAACTCTCTAGCTGCCGTAGTTTTCGAGTTACAGCCATTTGAAAAAGTGCAAGTTTGGACCCTCTAGCTGCCTCCGTTTCCGAGATATTCAAGGTTTTACATTTTCCTGTCGAACGGTGACTTTGCCTTGAAATTTTCAAGTTTTCTTGCGGGTTTTGTTCCGGAATCCTACAAATATTTTTGGTTTTTAGGGCATGGTACAAGCTGCATTTTAAGACCCAAATCAACTCTCTAGCTGCCGTAGTTTTCGAGTTACAGCCATTTGAAAAAGTGCAAGTTTGGACCCTCTAGCTGCCTCCGTTTCCGAGATATTCAAGGTTTTACATTTTCCTGTCGAACGGTGACTTTGCCTTGAAATTTTCAAGTTTTCTTGCGGGTTTTGTTCCGGAATCCTACAAATATTTTTGGTTTTTAGGGCATGGTACAAGCTGCATTTTAAGACCCAAATCAACTCTCTAGCTGCCGTAGTTTTCGAGTTACAGCCATTTGAAAAAGTGCAAGTTTGGACCCTCTAGCTGCCTCCGTTTCCGAGATATTCAAGGTTTTATATTTTCCAGTCGAGGGGTGACTTTGCCTTGAAATTTTCAAGTTTTCTTGCGGTTTTTGTTCCGGAATCATATTTTCGGTTTTTAGGGCATGGTACCAGCTGCATTTGAAGACCCAAATCAACTCTCTAGCTGCCGCAGTTTTCGAGGTAGGGCCATTTGAAAAAGTGCAAGTTTGGACCCTCTAGCTGCCTCCGTTTCCGAGATATTCAAGGTTTTATATTTTCCTGTCGAGGGGTGACTTTGCCTTGAAATTTTCAAGTTTTCTTGCGGGTTTTGTTCCGGAATCCTATTTTTGGTTTTTAGGGCATGGTACAAGCTGCATTTGAAGACCCAAATCAACTCTCTAGCTGCCGTAGTTTTCGAGGTAGGGCCATTTGAAAAAGTGCAAGTTTGGACCCTCTAGCTGCCTCCGTTTCCGAGATATTCAAGGTTTTATATTTTCCAGTCGAGGGGTGACTTTGCCTTGAAATTTTCAAGTTTTCTTGCGGTTTTTGTTCCGGAATCATATTTTTGGTTTTTAGGGCATGGTACAAGCTGCATTTGAAGACCCAAATCAACTCTCTAGCTGCCGTAGTTTTCGAGGTAGGGCCATTTGAAAAAGTGCAAGTTTGGACCCTCTAGCTGCCTCCGTTTCCGAGATATTCAAGGTTTTACATTTTCCTGTCGAACGGTGACTTTGCCTTGAAATTTTCAAGTTTTCTTGCGGGTTTTGTTCCGGAATCCTACAAATATTTTTGGTTTTTAGGGCATGGTACAAGCTGCATTTTAAGACCCAAATCAACTCTCTAGCTGCCGTAGTTTTCGAGTTACAGCCATTTGAAAAAGTGCAAGTTTGGACCCTCTAGCTGCCTCCGTTTCCGAGATATTCAAGGTTTTATATTTTCCAGTCGAGGGGTGACTTTGCCTTGAAATTTTCAAGTTTTCTTGCGGGTTTTGTTCCGGAATCCTATTTTTGGTTTTTAGGGCATGGTACAAGCTGCATTTTAAGACCCAAATCAACTCTCTAGCTGCCGTAGTTTTCGAGTTACAGCCATTTGAAAAAGTGCAAGTTTGGACCCTCTAGCTGCCTCCGTTTCCGAGATATTCAAGGTTTTATATTTTCCAGTCGAGGGGTGACTTTGCCTTGAAATTTTCAAGTTTTCTTGCGGTTTTTGTTCCGGAATCATATTTTCGGTTTTTAGGGCATGGTACCAGCTGCATTTGAAGACCCAAATCAACTCTCTAGCTGCCGCAGTTTTCGAGGTAGGGCCATTTGAAAAAGTGCAAGTTTGGACCCTCTAGCTGCCTCCGTTTCCGAGATATTCAAGGTTTTATATTTTCCTGTCGAGGGGTGACTTTGCCTTGAAATTTTCAAGTTTTCTTGCGGGTTTTGTTCCGGAATCCTATTTTTGGTTTTTAGGGCATGGTACAAGCTGCATTTGAAGACCCAAATCAACTCTCTAGCTGCCGTAGTTTTCGAGGTAGGGCCATTTGAAAAAGTGCAAGTTTGGACCCTCTAGCTGCCTCCGTTTCCGAGATATTCAAGGTTTTATATTTTCCAGTCGAGGGGTGACTTTGCCTTGAAATTTTCAAGTTTTCTTGCGGTTTTTGTTCCGGAATCATATTTTTGGTTTTTAGGGCATGGTACAAGCTGCATTTGAAGACCCAAATCAACTCTCTAGCTGCCGTAGTTTTCGAGGAAGGGCCATTTGAAAAAGTGCAAGTTTGGACCCTCTAGCTGCCTCCGTTTCCGAGATATTCAAGGTTTTATATTTTCCAGTCGAGGGGTGACTTTGCCTTGAAATTTTCATGTTTTCTTGCGGGTTTTGTTCCGGAATCTTATTTTTGGTTTTTAGGGCATGGTACAAGCTGCATTTTAAGACCAAAATCAACTCTCTAGCTGCCGTAGTTTTCGAGTTACAGCCATTTGAAAAAGTGCAAGTTTGGACCCTCTAGCTGCCTCCGTTTCCGAGATATTCAAGATTTTATATTTTCCAGTCGAGGGGTGACTTTGCCTTGAAACTTTCAAGTTTTTTTGCGGGTTTTGTTCCGGAATCCTATTTTTGGTTTTTAGGGCATGGTACAAGCTGCATTTTAAGACCAAAATCAACTCTCTAGCTGCCGTAGTTTACGAGTTACAGCCATTTGAAAAAGTGCAAGTTTGGACCCTCTAGCTGCCTCCGTTTCCGAGATATTCAAGGTTTTATATTTTCCAGTCGAGGGGTGACTTTGCCTTGAAATTTTCAAGTTTTCTTGCGGGTTTTGTTCCGGAATCCTATTTTTGGTTTTTAGGGCATGGTACAAGCTGCATTTTAAGACCCAAATCAACTCTCTAGCTGCCGTAGTTTTCGAGTTACAGCCATTTGAAAAAGTGCAAGTTTGGACCCTCTAGCTGCCTCCGTTTCCGAGATATTCAAGGTTTTATATTTTCCAGTCGAGGGGTGACTTTGCCTTAAAATTTTCAAGTTTTTTTGCGGGTTTTGTTCCGGAATCCTATTTTTGGTTTTTAGGGCATGGTACAAGCTGCATTTTAAGACCAAAATCAACTCTCTAGCTGCCGTAGTTTTCGAGTTACAGCCATTTGAAAAAGTGCAAGTTTGGACCCTCTAGCTGCCTCCGTTTCCGAGATATTCAAGGTTTTATATTTTCCAGTCGAGGGGTGACTTTGCCTTGAAATTTTCAAGTTTTCTTGCGGGTTTTGTTCCGGAATCCTATTTTTGGTTTTTACGGCATGGTACAAGCTGCATTTTAAGACCCAAATCAACTCTCTAGCTGCCGTAGTTTTCGAGTTACAGCCATTTGAAAAAGTGCAAGTTTGGACCCTCTAGCTGCCTCCGTTTCCGAGATATTCAAGGTTTTATATTTTCCAGTCGAGGGGTGACTTTGCCTTGAAATTTTCAAGTTTTCTTGCGGGTTTTGTTCCGGAATCCTATTTTTGGTTTTTAGGGCATGGTACAAGCTGCATTTGAAGACCCAAATCAACTCTCTAGCTGCCGCAGTTTTCGAGGTAGGGCCATTTGAAAAAGTGCAAGTTTGGACCCTCTAGCTGCCTCCGTTTCCGAGATATTCAAGGTTTTATATTTTCCAGTCGAGGGGTGACTTTGCCTTGAAATTTTCAAGTTTTCTTGCGGGTTTTGTTCCGGAATCCTATTTTTGGTTTTTAGGGCATGGTACAAGCTGCATTTTAAGACCAAAATCAACTCTCTAGCTGCCGTAGTTTACGAGTTACAGCCATTTGAAAAAGTGCAAGTTTGGACCCTCTAGCTGCCTCCGTTTCGGAGATATTCAAGGTTTTATATTTTCCAGTCGAGGGGTGACTTTGCCTTTAAATTTTCAAGTTTTCTTGCGGGTTTTGTTCCGGAATCCTATTTTTGGTTTTTAGGGCATGGTACAAGCTGCATTTGAAGACCCAAATCAACTCTCTAGCTGCCGTAGTTTTCGAGTTACAGCCATTTGAAAAAGTGCAAGTTTGGACCCTCTAGCTGCCTCCGTTTCCGAGATATTCAAGGTTTTATATTTTCCAGTCGAGGGGTGACTTTGCCTTAAAATTTTCAAGTTTTTTTGCGGGTTTTGTTCCGGAATCCTATTTTTGGTTTTTAGGGCATGGTACAAGCTGCATTTTAAGACCAAAATCAACTCTCTAGCTGCCGTAGTTTTCGAGTTACAGCCATTTGAAAAAGTGCAAGTTTGGACCCTCTAGCTGCCTCCGTTTCCGAGATATTCAAGGTTTTATATTTTCCAGTCGAGGGGTGACTTTGCCTTGAAATTTTCAAGTTTTCTTGCGGTTTTTGTTCCGGAATCATATTTTCGGTTTTTAGGGCATGGTACCAGCTGCATTTGAAGACCCAAATCAACTCTCTAGCTGCCGCAGTTTTCGAGGTAGGGCCATTTGAAAAAGTGCAAGTTTGGACCCTCTAGCTGCCTCCGTTTCCGAGATATTCAAGGTTTTATATTTTCCTGTCGAGGGGTGACTTTGCCTTGAAATTTTCAAGTTTTCTTGCGGGTTTTGTTCCGGAATCCTATTTTTGGTTTCTAGGGCATGGTACAAGCTGCATTTGAAGACCCAAATCAACTCTCTAGCTGCCGTAGTTTTCGAGGTAGGGCCATTTGAAAAAGTGCAAGTTTGGACCCTCTAGCTGCCTCCGTTTCCGAGATATTCAAGGTTTTATATTTTCCAGTCGAGGGGTGACTTTGCCTTGAAATTTTCAAGTTTTCTTGCGGGTTTTGTTCCGGAATCCTATTTTTGGTTTTTAGGGCATGGTACAAGCTGCATTTTAAGACCCAAATCAACTCTCTAGCTGCCGTAGTTTTCGAGTTACAGCCATTTGAAAAAGTGCAAGTTTGGACCCTCTAGCTGCCTCCGTTTCCGAGATATTCAAGGTTTTATATTTTCCAGTCGAGGGGTGACTTTGCCTTAAAATTTTCAAGTTTTTTTGCGGGTTTTGTTCCGGAATCCTATTTTTGGTTTTTAGGGCATGGTACAAGCTGCATTTTAAGACCAAAATCAACTCTCTAGCTGCCGTAGTTTTCGAGTTACAGCCATTTGAAAAAGTGCAAGTTTGGACCCTCTAGCTGCCTCCGTTTCCGAGATATTCAAGGTTTTATATTTTCCAGTCGAGGGGTGACTTTGCCTTGAAATTTTCAAGTTTTCTTGCGGGTTTTGTTCCGGAATCCTATTTTTGGTTTTTAGGGCATGGTACAAGCTGCATTTGAAGACCCAAATCAACTCTCTAGCTGCCGCAGTTTTCGAGGTAGGGCCATTTGAAAAAGTGCAAGTTTGGACCCTCTAGCTGCCTCCGTTTCCGAGATATTCAAGGTTTTATATTTTCCAGTCGAGGGGTGACTTTGCCTTGAAATTTTCAAGTTTTCTTGCGGGTTTTGTTCCGGAATCCTATTTTTGGTTTTTAGGGCATGGTACAAGCTGCATTTTAAGACCAAAATCAACTCTCTAGCTGCCGTAGTTTTCGAGTTACAGCCATTTGAAAAAGTGCAAGTTTGGACCCTCTAGCTGCCTCCGTTTCCGAGATATTCAAGGTTTTATATTTTCCAGTCGAGGGGTGACTTTGCCTTGAAATTTTCAAGTTTTCTTGCGGGTTTTGTTCCGGAATCCTATTTTTGGTTTTTAGGGCATGGTACAAGCTGCATTTTAAGACCCAAATCAACTCTCTAGCTGCCGTAGTTTTCGAGTTACAGCCATTTGAAAAAGTGCAAGTTTGGACCCTCTAGCTGCCTCCGTTTCCGAGATATTCAAGGTTTTATATTTTCCAGTCGAGGGGTGACTTTGCCTTGAAATTTTCAAGTTTTCTTGCGGGTTTTGTTCCGGAATCCTATTTTTGGTTTTTAGGGCATGGTACAAGCTGCATTTTAAGACCCAAATCAACTCTCTAGCTGCCGTAGTTTTCGAGTTACAGCCATTTGAAAAAGTGCAAGTTTGGACCCTCTAGCTGCCTCCGTTTCCGAGATATTCAAGGTTTTATATTTTCCAGTCGAGGGGTGACTTTGCCTTGAAATTTTCAAGTTTTCTTGCGGGTTTTGTTCCGGAATCCTATTTTTGGTTTTTAGGGCATGGTACAAGCTGCATTTTAAGACCCAAATCAACTCTCTAGCTGCCGTAGTTTTCGAGTTACAGCCATTTGAAAAAGTGCAAGTTTGGACCCTCTAGCTGCCTCCGTTTCCGAGATATTCAAGGTTTTATATTTTCCAGTCGAGGGGTGACTTTGCCTTGAAATTTTCAAGTTTTCTTGCGGTTTTTGTTCCGGAATCATATTTTCGGTTTTTAGGGCATGGTACCAGCTGCATTTGAAGACCCAAATCAACTCTCTAGCTGCCGCAGTTTTCGAGGTAGGGCCATTTGAAAAAGTGCAAGTTTGGACCCTCTAGCTGCCTCCGTTTCCGAGATATTCAAGGTTTTATATTTTCCAGTCGAGGGGTGACTTTGCCTTGAAATTTTCAAGTTTTATTGCGGGTTTTGTTCCGGAATCCTATTTTTGGTTTTTAGGGCATGGTACAAGCTGCATTTGAAGACCCAAATCAACTCTCTAGCTGCCGTAGTTTTCGAGGTAGGGCCATTTGAAAAAGTGCAAGTTTGGACCCTCTAGCTGCCTCCGTTTCCGAGATATTCAAGGTTTTATATTTTCCAGTCGAGGGGTGACTTTGCCTTGAAATTTTCAAGTTTTCTTGCGGTTTTTGTTCCGGAATCATATTTTTGGTTTTTAGGGCATGGTACAAGCTGCATTTGAAGACCAAAATCAACTCTCTAGCTGCCGTAGTTTTCGAGGAAGGGCCATTTGAAAAAGTGCAAGTTTGGACCCTCTAGCTGCCTCCGTTTCCGAGATATTCAAGGTTTTATATTTTCCAGTCGAGGGGTGACTTTGCCTTGAAATTTTCAAGTTTTCTTGCGGGTTTTGTTCCGGAATCCTATTTTTGGTTTTTAGGGCATGGTACAAGCTGCATTTTAAGACCCAAATCAACTCTCTAGCTGCCGTAGTTTTCGAGTTACAGCCATTTGAAAAAGTGCAAGTTTGGACCCTCTAGCTGCCTCCGTTTCCGAGATATTCAAGGTTTTATATTTTCCAGTCGAGGGGTGACTTTGCCTTGAAATTTTCAAGTTTTCTTGCGGGTTTTGTTCCGGAATCCTATTTTTGGTTTTTAGGGCATGGTACAAGCTGCATTTTAAGACCCAAATCAACTCTCTAGCTGCCGTAGTTTTCGAGTTACAGCCATTTGAAAAAGTGCAAGTTTGGACCCTCTAGCTGCCTCCGTTTCCGAGATATTCAAGGTTTTATATTTTCCAGTCGAGGGGTGACTTTGCCTTGAAATTTTCAAGTTTTCTTGCGGGTTTTGTTCCGGAATCCTATTTTTGGTTTTTAGGGCATGGTACAAGCTGCATTTGAAGACCCAAATCAACTCTCTAGCTGCCGCAGTTTTCGAGGTAGGGCCATTTGAAAAAGTGCAAGTTTGGACCCTCTAGCTGCCTCCGTTTCCGAGATATTCAAGGTTTTATATTTTCCAGTCGAGGGGTGACTTTGCCTTGAAATTTTCAAGTTTTCTTGCGGGTTTTGTTCCGGAATCCTATTTTTGGTTTTTAGGGCATGGTACAAGCTGCATTTTAAGACCAAAATCAACTCTCTAGCTGCCGTAGTTTACGAGTTACAGCCATTTGAAAAAGTGCAAGTTTGGACCCTCTAGCTGCCTCCGTTTCCGAGATATTCAAGGTTTTATATTTTCCAGTCGAGGGGTGACTTTGCCTTGAAATTTTCAAGTTTTCTTGCGGGTTTTGTTCCGGAATCCTATTTTTGGTTTTTAGGGCATGGTACAAGCTGCATTTTAAGACCCAAATCAACTCTCTAGCTGCCGTAGTTTTCGAGTTACAGCCATTTGAAAAAGTGCAAGTTTGGACCCTCTAGCTGCCTCCGTTTCCGAGATATTCATGGTTTTATATTTTCCAGTCGAGGGGTGACTTTGCCTTAAAATTTTCAAGTTTTTTTGCGGGTTTTGTTCCGGAATCCTATTTTTGGTTTTAAGGGCATGGTACAAGCTGCATTTTAAGACCAAAATCAACTCTCTAGCTGCCGTAGTTTTCGAGTTACAGCCATTTGAAAAAGTGCAAGTTTGGACCCTCTAGCTGCCTCCGTTTCCGAGATATTCAAGGTTTTATATTTTCCAGTCGAGGGGTGACTTTGCCTTGAAATTTTCAAGTTTTCTTGCGGGTTTTGTTCCGGAATCCTATTTTTGGTTTTTAGGGCATGGTACAAGCTGCATTTTAAGACCCAAATCAACTCTCTAGCTGCCGTAGTTTTCGAGTTACAGCCATTTGAAAAAGTGCAAGTTTGGAGCCTCTAGCTGCCTCCGTTTCCGAGATATTCAAGGTTTTATATTTTCCAGTCGAGGGGTGACTTTGCCTTGAAATTTTCAAGTTTTCTTGCGGGTTTTGTTCCGGAATCCTATTTTTGGTTTTTAGGGCATGGTACAAGCTGCATTTGAAGACCCAAATCAACTCTCTAGCTGCCGCAGTTTTCGAGGTAGGGCCATTTGAAAAAGTGCAAGTTTGGACCCTCTAGCTGCCTCCGTTTCCGAGATATTCAAGGTTTTATATTTTCCAGTCGAGGGGTGACTTTGCCTTGAAATTTTCAAGTTTTCTTGCGGGTTTTGTTCCGGAATCCTATTTTTGGTTTTTAGGACATGGTACAAGCTGCATTTTAAGACCAAAATCAACTCTCTAGCTGCCGTAGTTTACGAGTTACAGCCATTTGAAAAAGTGCAAGTTTGGACCCTCTAGCTGCCTCCGTTTCCGAGATATTCAAGGTTTTATATTTTCCAGTCGAGGGGTGACTTTGCCTTGAAATTTTCAAGTTTTCTTGCGGGTTTTGTTCCGGAATCCTATTTTTGGTTTTTAGGGCATGGTACAAGCTGCATTTTAAGACCCAAATCAACTCTCTAGCTGCCGTAGTTTTCGAGTTACAGCCATTTGAAAAAGTGCAAGTTTGGACCCTCTAGCTGCCTCCGTTTCCGAGATATTCAAGGTTTTATATTTTCCAGTCGAGGGGTGACTTTGCCTTAAAATTTTCAAGTTTTTTTGCGGGTTTTGTTCCGGAATCCTATTTTTGGTTTTTAGGGCATGGTACAAGCTGCATTTTAAGACCAAAATCAACTCTCTAGCTGCCGTAGTTTTCGAGTTACAGCCATTTGAAAAAGTGCAAGTTTGGACCCTCTAGCTGCCTCCGTTTCCGAGATATTCAAGGTTTTATATTTTCCAGTCGAGGGGTGACTTTGCCTTGAAATTTTCAAGTTTTCTTGCGGGTTTTGTTCCGGAATCCTATTTTTGGTTTTTAGGGCATGGTACAAGCTGCATTTTAAGACCCAAATCAACTCTCTAGCTGCCGTAGTTTTCGAGTTACAGCCATTTGAAAAAGTGCAAGTTTGGACCCTCTAGCTGCCTCCGTTTCCGAGATATTCAAGGTTTTATATTTTCCAGTCGAGGGGTGACTTTGCCTTGAAATTTTCAAGTTTTCTTGCGGGTTTTGTTCCGGAATCCTATTTTTGGTTTTTAGGGCATGGTACAAGCTGCATTTTAAGACCCAAATCAACTCTCTAGCTGCCGTAGTTTTCGAGTTACAGCCATTTGAAAAAGTGCAAGTTTGGACCCTCTAGCTGCCTCCGTTTCCGAGATATTCAAGGTTTTATATTTTCCAGTCGAGGGGTGACTTTGCCTTGAAATTTTCAAGTTTTCTTGCGGGTTTTGTTCCGGAATCCTATTTTTGGTTTTTAGGGCATGGTACAAGCTGCATTTTAAGACCCAAATCAACTCTCTAGCTGCCGTAGTTTTCGAGTTACAGCCATTTGAAAAAGTGCAAGTTTGGACCCTCTAGCTGCCTCCGTTTCCGAGATATTCAAGGTTTTATATTTTCCAGTCGAGGGGTGACTTTGCCTTGAAATTTTCAAGTTTTCTTGCGGTTTTTGTTCCGGAATCATATTTTCGGTTTTTAGGGCATGGTACCAGCTGCATTTGAAGACCCAAATCAACTCTCTAGCTGCCGCAGTTTTCGAGGTAGGGCCATTTGAAAAAGTGCAAGTTTGGACCCTCTACCTGCCTCCGTTTCCGAGATATTCAAGGTTTTATATTTTCCAGTCGAGGGGTGACTTTGCCTTAAAATTTTCAAGTTTTTTTGCGGGTTTTGTTCCGGAATCCTATTTTTGGTTTTTAGGGCATGGTACAAGCTGCATTTTAAGACCAAAATCAACTCTCTAGCTGCCGTAGTTTTCGAGTTACAGCCATTTGAAAAAGTGCAAGTTTGGACCCTCTAGCTGCCTCCGTTTCCGAGATATTCAAGGTTTTATATTTTCCAGTCGAGGGGTGACTTTGCCTTGAAATTTTCAAGTTTTCTTGCGGGTTTTGTTCCGGAATCCTATTTTTGGTTTTTACGGCATGGTACAAGCTGCATTTTAAGACCCAAATCAACTCTCTAGCTGCCGTAGTTTTCGAGTTACAGCCATTTGAAAAAGTGCAAGTTTGGACCCTCTAGCTGCCTCCGTTTCCGAGATATTCAAGGTTTTATATTTTCCAGTCGAGGGGTGACTTTGCCTTGAAATTTTCAAGTTTTCTTGCGGGTTTTGTTCCGGAATCCTATTTTTGGTTTTTAGGGCATGGTACAAGCTGCATTTTAAGACCCAAATCAACTCTCTAGCTGCCGTAGTTTTCGAGTTACAGCCATTTGAAAAAGTGCAAGTTTGGAGCCTCTAGCTGCCTCCGTTTCCGAGATATTCAAGGTTTTATATTTTCCAGTCGAGGGGTGACTTTGCCTTGAAATTTTCAAGTTTTCTTGCGGGTTTTGTTCCGGAATCCTATTTTTGGTTTTTAGGGCATGGTACAAGCTGCATTTGAAGACCCAAATCAACTCTCTAGCTGCCGTAGTTTTCGAGTTACAGCCATTTGAAAAAGTGCAAGTTTGGACCCTCTAGCTGCCTCCGTTTCCGAGATATTCAAGGTTTTATATTTTCCAGTCGAGGGGTGACTTTGCCTTGAAATTTTCAAGTTTTCTTGCGGGTTTTGTTCCGGAATCCTATTTTTGGTTTTTAGGACATGGTACAAGCTGCATTTTAAGACCAAAATCAACTCTCTAGCTGCCGTAGTTTACGAGTTACAGCCATTTGAAAAAGTGCAAGTTTGGACCCTCTAGCTGCCTCCGTTTCCGAGATATTCAAGGTTTTATATTTTCCAGTCGAGGGGTGACTTTGCCTTGAAATTTTCAAGTTTTCTTGCGGGTTTTGTTCCGGAATCCTATTTTTGGTTTTTAGGGCATGGTACAAGCTGCATTTTAAGACCAAAATCAACTCTCTAGCTGCCGTAGTTTTCGAGTTACAGCCATTTGAAAAAGTGCAAGTTTGGACCCTCTAGCTGCCTCCGTTTCCGAGATATTCAAGGTTTCATATTTTCCAGTCGAAGGGTGACTTTGCCTTGAAATTTTCAAGTTTTCTTGCGGGTTTTGTTCCGGAATCCTATTTTTGGTTTTTAGGGCATGGTACAAGCTGCATTTTAAGACCCAAATCAACTCTCTAGCTGCCGTAGTTTTCGAGTTACAGCCATTTGAAAAAGTGCAAGTTTGGACCCTCTAGCTGCCTCCGTTTCCGAGATATTCAAGGTTTTATATTTTCCAGTCGAGGGGTGACTTTGCCTTGAAATTTTCAAGTTTTCTTGCGGGTTTTGTTCCGGAATCCTATTTTTGGTTTTTAGGGCATGGTACAAGCTGCATTTGAAGACCCAAATCAACTCTCTAGCTGCCGCAGTTTTCGAGGTAGGGCCATTTGAAAAAGTGCAAGTTTGGACCCTCTAGCTGCCTCCGTTTCCGAGATATTCAAGGTTTTATATTTTCCAGTCGAGGGGTGACTTTGCCTTAAAATTTTCAAGTTTTTTTGCGGGTTTTGTTCCGGAATCCTATTTTTGGTTTTTAGGGCATGGTACAAGCTGCATTTTAAGACCAAAATCAACTCTCTAGCTGCCGTAGTTTTCGAGTTACAGCCATTTGAAAAAGTGCAAGTTTGGACCCTCTAGCTGCCTCCGTTTCCGAGATATTCAAGGTTTTATATTTTCCAGTCGAGGGGTGACTTTGCCTTGAAATTTTCAAGTTTTCTTGCGGGTTTTGTTCCGGAATCCTATTTTTGGTTTTTAGGGCATGGTACAAGCTGCATTTGAAGACCCAAATCAACTCTCTAGCTGCCGCAGTTTTCGAGGTAGGGCCATTTGAAAAAGTGCAAGTTTGGACCCTCTAGCTGCCTCCGTTTCCGAGATATTCAAGGTTTTATATTTTCCAGTCGAGGGGTGACTTTGCCTTAAAATTTTCAAGTTTTTTTGCGGGCTTTGTTCCGGAATCCTATTTTTGGTTTTTAGGGCATGGTACAAGCTGCATTTTAAGACCAAAATCAACTCTCTAGCTGCCGTAGTTTTCGAGTTACAGCCATTTGAAAAAGTGCAAGTTTGGACCCTCTAGCTGCCTCCGTTTCCGAGATATTCAAGGTTTCATATTTTCCAGTCGAAGGGTGACTTTGCCTTGAAATTTTCAAGTTTTCTTGCGGGTTTTGTTCCGGAATCCTATTTTTGGTTTTTAGGGCATGGTACAAGCTGCATTTTAAGACCAAAATCAACTCTCTAGCTGCCGTAGTTTTCGAGTTACAGCCATTTGAAAAAGTGCAAGTTTGGACCCTCTAGCTGCCTCCGTTTCCGAGATATTCAAGGTTTTATATTTTCCAGTCGAGGGGTGACTTTGCCTTGAAATTTTCAAGTTTTCTTGCGGGTTTTGTTCCGGAATCCTATTTTTGGTTTTTAGGGCATGGTACAAGCTGCATTTGAAGACCCAAATCAACTCTCTAGCTGCCGCAGTTTTCGAGGTAGGGCCATTTGAAAAAGTGCAAGTTTGGACCCTCTAGCTGCCTCCGTTTCCGAGATATTCAAGGTTTTATATTTTCCAGTCGAGGGGTGACTTTGCCTTGAAATTTTCAAGTTTTCTTGCGGGTTTTGTTCCGGAATCCTATTTTTGGTTTTTAGGGCATGGTACAAGCTGCATTTGAAGACCCAAATCAACTCTCTAGCTGCCGCAGTTTTCGAGGTAGGGCCATTTGAAAAAGTGCAAGTTTGGACCCTCTAGCTGCCTCCGTTTCCGAGATATTCAAGGTTTTATATTTTCCAGTCGAGGGGTGACTTTGCCTTGAAATTTTCAAGTTTTCTTGCGGGTTTTGTTCCGGAATCATATTTTTGGTTTTTAGGGCATGGTACAAGCTGCATTTGAAGACCCAAATCAACTCTCTAGCTGCCGTAGTTTTCGAGTTACAGCCATTTGAAAAAGTGCAAGTTTGGACCCTCTAGCTGCCTCCGTTTCCGAGATATTCAAGGTTTTATATTTTCCAGTCGAGGGGTGACTTTGCCTTGAAATTTTCAAGTTTTCTTGCGGGTTTTGTTCCGGAATCCTATTTTTGGTTTTTAGGGCATGGTACAAGCTGCATTTGAAGACCCAAATCAACTCTCTAGCTGCCGCAGTTTTCGAGGTAGGGCCATTTGAAAAAGTGCAAGTTTGGACCCTCTAGCTGCCTCCGTTTCCGAGATATTCAAGGTTTTATATTTTCCAGTCGAGGGGTGACTTTGCCTTAAAATTTTCAAGTTTTTTTGCGGGTTTTGTTCCGGAATCCTATTTTTGGTTTTTAGGGCATGGTACAAGCTGCATTTTAAGACCAAAATCAACTCTCTAGCTGCCGTAGTTTTCGAGTTACAGCCATTTGAAAAAGTGCAAGTTTGGACCCTCTAGCTGCCTCCGTTTCCGAGATATTCAAGGTTTCATATTTTCCAGTCGAAGGGTGACTTTGCCTTGAAATTTCAAGTTTTCTTGCGGGTTTTGTTCCGGAATCCTATTTTTGGTTTTTAGGGCATGGTACAAGCTGCATTTTAAGACCCAAATCAACTCTCTAGCTGCCGTAGTTTTCGAGTTACAGCCATTTGAAAAAGTGCAAGTTTGGACCCTCTAGCTGCCTCCGTTTCCGAGATATTCAAGGTTTTATATTTTCCAGTCGAGGGGTGACTTTGCCTTGAAATTTTCAAGTTTTCTTGCGGGTTTTGTTCCGGAATCCTATTTTTGGTTTTTAGGGCATGGTACAAGCTGCATTTGAAGACCCAAATCAACTCTCTAGCTGCCGCAGTTTTCGAGGTAGGGCCATTTGAAAAAGTGCAAGTTTGGACCCTCTAGCTGCCTCCGTTTCCGAGATATTCAAGGTTTTATATTTTCCAGTCGAGGGGTGACTTTGCCTTAAAATTTTCAAGTTTTTTTGCGGGTTTTGTTCCGGAATCCTATTTTTGGTTTTTAGGGCATGGTACAAGCTGCATTTTAAGACCAAAATCAACTCTCTAGCTGCCGTAGTTTTCGAGTTACAGCCATTTGAAAAAGTGCAAGTTTGGACCCTCTAGCTGCCTCCGTTTCCGAGATATTCAAGGTTTTATATTTTCCAGTCGAGGGGTGACTTTGCCTTGAAATTTTCAAGTTTTCTTGCGGGTTTTGTTCCGGAATCCTATTTTTGGTTTTTAGGGCATGGTACAAGCTGCATTTGAAGACCCAAATCAACTCTCTAGCTGCCGCAGTTTTCGAGGTAGGGCCATTTGAAAAAGTGCAAGTTTGGACCCTCTAGCTGCCTCCGTTTCCGAGATATTCAAGGTTTTATATTTTCCAGTCGAGGGGTGACTTTGCCTTGAAATTTTCAAGTTTTCTTGCGGGTTTTGTTCCGGAATCCTATTTTTGGTTTTTAGGGCATGGTACAAGCTGCATTTGAAGACCCAAATCAACTCTCTAGCTGCCGCAGTTTTCGAGGTAGGGCCATTTGAAAAAGTGCAAGTTTGGACCCTCTAGCTGCCTCCGTTTCCGAGATATTCAAGGTTTTATATTTTCCAGTCGAGGGGTGACTTTGCCTTGAAATTTTCAAGTTTTCTTGCGGGTTTTGTTCCGGAATCATATTTTTGGTTTTTAGGGCATGGTACAAGCTGCATTTGAAGACCCAAATCAACTCTCTAGCTGCCGTAGTTTTCGAGTTACAGCCATTTGAAAAAGTGCAAGTTTGGACCCTCTAGCTGCCTCCGTTTCCGAGATATTCAAGGTTTTATATTTTCCAGTCGAGGGGTGACTTTGCCTTGAAATTTTCAAGTTTTCTTGCGGGTTTTGTTCCGGAATCCTATTTTTGGTTTTTAGGGCATGGTACAAGCTGCATTTGAAGACTAAAATCAACTCTCTAGCTGCCGTAGTTTTCGAGTTACAGCCATTTGAAAAAGTGCAAGTTTGGACCCTCTAGCTGCCTCCGTTTCCGAGATATTCAAGGTTTTATATTTTCCAGTCGAGGGGTGACTTTGCCTTAAAATTTTCAAGTTTTTTTGCGGGTTTTGTTCCGGAATCCTATTTTGGTTTTTAGGGCATGGTACAAGCTGCATTTTAAGACCCAAATCAACTCTCTAGCTGCCGTAGTTTTCGAGTTACAGCCATTTGAAAAAGTGCAAGTTTGGACCCTCTAGCTGCCTCCGTTTCCGAGATATTCAAGGTTTTATATTTTCCAGTCGAGGGGTGACTTTGCCTTGAAATTTTCAAGTTTTCTTGCGGGTTTTGTTCCGGAATCCTATTTTTGGTTTTTAGGGCATGGTACAAGCTGCATTTGAAGACCCAAATCAACTCTCTAGCTGCCGTAGTTTTCGAGTTACAGCCATTTGAAAAAGTGCAAGTTTGGACCCTCTAGCTGCCTCCGTTTCCGAGATATTCAAGGTTTTATATTTTCCAGTCGAGGGGTGACTTTGCCTTGAAATTTTCAAGTTTTCTTGCGGGTTTTGTTCCGGAATCCTATTTTTGGTTTTTAGGGCATGGTACAAGCTGCATTTTAAGACCCAAATCAACTCTCTAGCTGCCGTAGTTTTCGAGTTACAGCCATTTGAAAAAGTGCAAGTTTGGAGCCTCTAGCTGCCTCCGTTTCCGAGATATTCAAGGTTTTATATTTTCCAGTCGAGGGGTGACTTTGCCTTGAAATTTTCAAGTTTTCTTGCGGGTTTTGTTCCGGAATCCTATTTTTGGTTTTTAGGGCATGGTACAAGCTGCATTTGAAGACCCAAATCAACTCTCTAGCTGCCGCAGTTTTCGAGGTAGGGCCATTTGAAAAAGTGCAAGTTTGGACCCTCTAGCTGCCTCCGTTTCCGAGATATTCAAGGTTTTATATTTTCCAGTCGAGGGGTGACTTTGCCTTGAAATTTTCAAGTTTTCTTGCGGGTTTTGTTCCGGAATCCTATTTTTGGTTTTTAGGGCATGGTACAAGCTGCATTTTAAGACCCAAATCAACTCTCTAGCTGCCGTAGTTTTCGAGTTACAGCCATTTGAAAAAGTGCAAGTTTGGACCCTCTAGCTGCCTCCGTTTCCGAGATATTCAAGGTTTTATATTTTCCAGTCGAGGGGTGACTTTGCCTTAAAATTTTCAAGTTTTTTTGCGGGTTTTGTTCCGGAATCCTATTTTTGGTTTTTAGGGCATGGTACAAGCTGCATTTTAAGACCAAAATCAACTCTCTAGCTGCCGTAGTTTTCGAGTTACAGCCATTTGAAAAAGTGCAAGTTTGGACCCTCTAGCTGCCTCCGTTTCCGAGATATTCAAGGTTTTACATTTTCCTGTCGAGGGTTGACTTTGCCTTGAAATTTTCAAGTTTTCTTGCGGTTTTTGTTCCGGAATCATATTTTTTTGGTTTTTAGGGCATGGTACAAGCTGCATTTGAAGACCCAAATTAACTCTCTAGCTGCCGTAGTTTTCGAGTTACAGCCATTTGAAAAAGTACAAGTTTGGACCCTCTAGCTGCCTCCGTTTCCGAGACATTGAAGGTTTTATATTTTCCAGTCGAGGGGTGACTTTGCCTTGAAATTTTCAAGTTTTCTTGCGGGTTTTGTTCCGGAATCCTATTTTTGGTTTTTAGGGCATGGTACAAGCTGCATTTTAAGACCAAAATCAACTCTCTAGCTGCCGTAGTTTTCGAGTTACAGCCATTTGAAAAAGTGCAAGTTTGGACCCTCTAGCTGCCTCCGTTTCCGAGATATTCAAGGTTTTACATTTTCCTGTCGAGGGTTGACTTTGCCTTGAAATTTTCAAGTTTTCTTGCGGTTTTTGTTCCGGAATCATATTTTTGGTTTTTAGGGCATGGTACAAGCTGCATTTGAAGACCCAAATTAACTCTCTAGCTGCCGTAGTTTTCGAGTTACAGCCATTTGAAAAAGTGCAAGTTTGGACCCTCTAGCTGCCTCCGTTTCCGAGATATTCAAGGTTTTATATTTTCCAGTCGAGGGGTGACTTTGCCTTGAAATTTTCAAGTTTTCTTGCGGGTTTTGTTCCGGAATCCTATTTTTGGTTTTTAGGGCATGGTACAAGCTGCATTTGAAGACCCAAATTAACTCTCTAGCTGCCGTAGTTTTCGAGTTACAGCCATTTGAAAAAGTGCAAGTTTGGACCCTCTAGCTGCCTCCGTTTCCGAGATATTGAAGGTTTTATATTTTCCAGTCGAGGGGTGACTTTGCCTTGAAATTTTCAAGTTTTCTTGCGGGTTTTGTTCCGGAATCCTATTTTTGGTTTTTAGGGCATGGTACAAGCTGCATTTTAAGACCAAAATCAACTCTCTAGCTGCCGTAGTTTTCGAGTTACAGCCATTTGAAAAAGTGCAAGTTTGGACCCTCTAGCTGCCTCCGTTTCCGAGATATTCAAGGTTTTATATTTTCCAGTCGAGGGGTGACTTTGCCTTGAAATTTTCAAGTTTTCTTGCGGGTTTTGTTCCGGAATCCTATTTTTGGTTTTTAGGGCATGGTACAAGCTGCATTTGAAGACCCAAATCAACTCTCTAGCTGCCGTAGTTTTCGAGTTACAGCCATTTGAAAAAGTGCAAGTTTGGACCCTCTAGCTGCCTCCGTTTCCGAGATATTCAAGGTTTTATATTTTCCAGTCGAGGGGTGACTTTGCCTTGAAATTTTCAAGTTTTCTTGCGGGTTTTGTTCCGGAATCCTATTTTTGGTTTTTAGGGCATGGTACAAGCTGCATTTTAAGACCCAAATCAACTCTCTAGCTGCCGTAGTTTTCGAGTTACAGCCATTTGAAAAAGTGCAAGTTTGGAGCCTCTAGCTGCCTCCGTTTCCGAGATATTCAAGGTTTTATATTTTCCAGTCGAGGGGTGACTTTGCCTTGAAATTTTCAAGTTTTCTTGCGGGTTTTGTTCCGGAATCCTATTTTTGGTTTTTAGGGCATGGTACAAGCTGCATTTGAAGACCCAAATCAACTCTCTAGCTGCCGCAGTTTTCGAGGTAGGGCCATTTGAAAAAGTGCAAGTTTGGACCCTCTAGCTGCCTCCGTTTCCGAGATATTCAAGGTTTTATATTTTCCAGTCGAGGGGTGACTTTGCCTTGAAATTTTCAAGTTTTCTTGCGGGTTTTGTTCCGGAATCCTATTTTTGGTTTTTAGGGCATGGTACAAGCTGCATTTTAAGACCAAAATCAACTCTCTAGCTGCCGTAGTTTTCGAGTTACAGCCATTTGAAAAAGTGCAAGTTTGGACCCTCTAGCTGCCTCCGTTTCCGAGATATTCAAGGTTTTACATTTTCCTGTCGAGGGTTGACTTTGCCTTGAAATTTTCAAGTTTTCTTGCGGTTTTTGTTCCGGAATCATATTTTTGGTTTTTAGGGCATGGTACAAGCTGCATTTGAAGACCCAAATTAACTCTCTAGCTGCCGTAGTTTTCGAGTTACAGCCATTTGAAAAAGTGCAAGTTTGGACCCTCTAGCTGCCTCCGTTTCCGAGATATTCAAGGTTTTATATTTTCCAGTCGAGGGGTGACTTTGCCTTGAAATTTTCAAGTTTTCTTGCGGGTTTTGTTCCGGAATCCTATTTTTGGTTTTTAGGGCATGGTACAAGCTGCATTTTAAGACCAAAATCAACTCTCTAGCTGCCGTAGTTTTCGAGTTACAGCCATTTGAAAAAGTGCAAGTTTGGACCCTCTAGCTGCCTCCGTTTCCGAGATATTGAAGGTTTTATATTTTCCAGTCGAGGGGTGACTTTGCCTTGAAATTTTCAAGTTTTCTTGCGGGTTTTGTTCCGGAATCCTATTTTTGGTTTTTAGGGCATGGTACAAGCTGCATTTTAAGACCAAAATCAACTCTCTAGCTGCCGTAGTTTTCGAGTTACAGCCATTTGAAAAAGTGCAAGTTTGGACCCTCTAGCTGCCTCCGTTTCCGAGATATTCAAGGTTTTACATTTTCCTGTCGAGGGTTGACTTTGCCTTGAAATTTTCAAGTTTTCTTGCGGTTTTTGTTCCGGAATCATATTTTTGGTTTTTAGGGCATGGTACAAGCTGCATTTGAAGACCCAAATTAACTCTCTAGCTGCCGTAGTTTTCGAGTTACAGCCATTTGAAAAAGTGCAAGTTTGGACCCTCTAGCTGCCTCCGTTTCCGAGATATTGAAGGTTTTATATTTTCCAGTCGAGGGGTGACTTTGCCTTGAAATTTTCAAGTTTTCTTGCGGGTTTTGTTCCGGAATCCTATTTTTGGTTTTTAGGGCATGGTACAAGCTGCATTTTAAGACCAAAATCAACTCTCTAGCTGCCGTAGTTTTCGAGTTACAGCCATTTGAAAAAGTGCAAGTTTGGACCCTCTAGCTGCCTCCGTTTCCGAGATATTCAAGGTTTTACATTTTCCTGTCGAGGGTTGACTTTGCCTTGAAATTTTCAAGTTTTCTTGCGGTTTTTGTTCCGGAATCATATTTTTGGTTTTTAGGGCATGATACAAGCTGCATTTGAAGACCCAAATCAACTCTCTAGCTGCCGTAGTTTTCGAGTTACAGCCATTTGAAAAAGTGCAAGTTTGGACCCTCTAGCTGCCTCCGTTTCCGAGATATTCAAGGTTTTATATTTTCCAGTCGAGGGGTGACTTTGCCTTGAAATTTTCAAGTTTTCTTGCGGGTTTTGTTCCGGAATCCTATTTTTGGTTTTTAGGGCATGGTACAAGCTGCATTTGAAGACCAAAATCAACTCTCTAGCTGCCGTAGTTTTCGAGTTACAGCCATTTGAAAAAGTGCAAGTTTGGACCCTCTAGCTGCCTCCGTTTCCGAGATATTGAAGGTTTTATATTTTCCAGTCGAGGGGTGACTTTGCCTTGAAATTTTCAAGTTTTCTTGCGGGTTTTGTTCCGGAATCCTATTTTTGGTTTTTAGGGCATGGTACAAGCTGCATTTTAAGACCAAAATCTACTCTCTAGCTGCCGTAGTTTTCGAGTTACAGCCATTTGAAAAAGTGCAAGTTTGGACCCTCTAGCTGCCTCCGTTTCCGAGATATTCAAGGTTTTACATTTTCCTGTCGAGGGTTGACTTTGCCTTGAAATTTTCAAGTTTTCTTGCGGTTTTTGTTCCGGAATCATATTTTTGGTTTTTAGGGCATGGTACAAGCTGCATTTGAAGACCCAAATCAACTCTCTAGCTGCCGTAGTTTTCGAGTTACAGCCATTTGAAAAAGTGCAAGTTTGGACCCTCTAGCTGCCTCCGTTTCCGAGATATTCAAGGTTTTATATTTTCCAGTCGAGGGGTGACTTTGCCTTGAAATTTTCGAGTTTTCTTGCGGGTTTTGTTCCGGAATCCTATTTTTGGTTTTTAGGGCATGGTACAGGCTGCATTTTAAGACCAAAATCAACTCTCTAGCTGCCGTAGTTTTCGAGTTACAGCCATTTGAAAAAGTGCAAGTTTGGAGCCTCTAGCTGCCTCCGTTTCCGAGATATTCAAGGTTTTATATTTTCCAGTCGAGGGGTGACTTTGCCTTGAAATTTTCAAGTTTTCTTGCGGGTTTTGTTCCGGAATCCTATTTTTGGTTTTTAGGGCATGGTACAAGCTGCATTTGAAGACCCAAATCAACTCTCTAGCTGCCGCAGTTTTCGAGGTAGGGCCATTTGAAAAAGTGCAAGTTTGGACCCTCTAGCTGCCTCCGTTTCCGAGATATTCAAGGTTTTATATTTTCCAGTCGAGGGGTGACTTTGCCTTGAAATTTTCAAGTTTTCTTGCGGGTTTTGTTCCGGAATCCTATTTTTGGTTTTTAGGGCATGGTACAAGCTGCATTTTAAGACCCAAATCAACTCTCTAGCTGCCGTAGTTTTCGAGTTACAGCCATTTGAAAAAGTGCAAGTTTGGACCCTCTAGCTGCCTCCGTTTCCGAGATATTCAAGGTTTTATATTTTCCAGTCGAGGGGTGACTTTGCCTTAAAATTTTCAAGTTTTTTTGCGGGTTTTGTTCCGGAATCCTATTTTTGGTTTTTAGGGCATGGTACAAGCTGCATTTTAAGACCAAAATCAACTCTCTAGCTGCCGTAGTTTTCGAGTTACAGCCATTTGAAAAAGTGCAAGTTTGGACCCTCTAGCTGCCTCCGTTTCCGAGATATTCAAGGTTTTACATTTTCCTGTCGAGGGTTGACTTTGCCTTGAAATTTTCAAGTTTTCTTGCGGTTTTTGTTCCGGAATCATATTTTTGGTTTTTAGGGCATGGTACAAGCTGCATTTGAAGACCCAAATTAACTCTCTAGCTGCCGTAGTTTTCGAGTTACAGCCATTTGAAAAAGTGCAAGTTTGGACCCTCTAGCTGCCTCCGTTTCCGAGATATTCAAGGTTTTATATTTTCCAGGCGAGGGGTGACTTTGCCTTGAAATTTTCAAGTTTTCTTGCGGGTTTTGTTCCGGAATCCTATTTTTGGTTTTTAGGGCATGGTACAAGCTGCATTTTAAGACCAAAATCAACTCTCTAGCTGCCGTAGTTTTCGAGTTACAGCCATTTGAAAAAGTGCAAGTTTGGACCCTCTAGCTGCCTCCGTTTCCGAGATATTCAAGGTTTTACATTTTCCTGTCGAGGGTTGACTTTGCCTTGAAATTTTCAAGTTTTCTTGCGGTTTTTGTTCCGGAATCATATTTTTGGTTTTTAGGGCATGGTACAAGCTGCATTTGAAGACCCAAATTAACTCTCTAGCTGCCGTAGTTTTCGAGTTACAGCCATTTGAAAAAGTGCAAGTTTGGACCCTCTAGCTGCCTCCGTTTCCGAGATATTGAAGGTTTTATATTTTCCAGTCGAGGGGTGACTTTGCCTTGAAATTTTCAAGTTTTCTTGCGGGTTTTGTTCCGGAATCCTATTTTTGGTTTTTAGGGCATGGTACAAGCTGCATTTTAAGACCAAAATCAACTCTCTAGCTGCCGTAGTTTTCGAGTTACAGCCATTTGAAAAAGTGCAAGTTTGGACCCTCTAGCTGCCTCCGTTTCCGAGATATTCAAGGTTTTACATTTTCCTGTCGAGGGTTGACTTTGCCTTGAAATTTTCAAGTTTTCTTGCGGTTTTTGTTCCGGAATCATATTTTTGGTTTTTAGGGCATGATACAAGCTGCATTTGAAGACCCAAATCAACTCTCTAGCTGCCGTAGTTTTCGAGTTACAGCCATTTGAAAAAGTGCAAGTTTGGACCCTCTAGCTGCCTCCGTTTCCGAGATATTCAAGGTTTTATATTTTCCAGTCGAGGGGTGACTTTGCCTTGAAATTTTCAAGTTTTCTTGCGGGTTTTGTTCCGGAATCCTATTTTTGGTTTTTAGGGCATGGTACAAGCTGCATTTGAAGACCAAAATCAACTCTCTAGCTGCCGTAGTTTTCGAGTTACAGCCATTTGAAAAAGTGCAAGTTTGGACCCTCTAGCTGCCTCCGTTTCCGAGATATTCAAGGTTTTACATTTTCCTGTCGAGGGTTGACTTTGCCTTGAAATTTTCAAGTTTTCTTGCGGTTTTTGTTCCGGAATCATATTTTTGGTTTTTAGGGCATGGTACAAGCTGCATTTGAAGACCCAAATCAACTCTCTAGCTGCCGTAGTTTTCGAGTTACAGCCATTTGAAAAAGTGCAAGTTTGGACCCTCTAGCTGCCTCCGTTTCCGAGATATTCAAGGTTTTATATTTTCCAGTCGAGGGGTGACTTTGCCTTGAAATTTTCGAGTTTTCTTGCGGGTTTTGTTCCGGAATCCTATTTTTGGTTTTTAGGGCATGGTACAGGCTGCATTTTAAGACCAAAATCAACTCTCTAGCTGCCGTAGTTTTCGAGTTACAGCCATTTGAAAAAGTGCAAGTTTGGACCCTCTAGCTGCCTCCGTTTCCGAGATATTCAAGGTTTTATATTTTCCAGTCGAGGGGTGACTTTGCCTTGAAATTTTCAAGTTTTCTTGCGGGTTTTGTTCCGGAATCCTATTTTTGGTTTTTAGGGTATGGTACAAGCTGCATTTGAAGACCAAAATCAACTCTCTAGCTGCCGTAGTTTTCGAGTTACAGCCATTTGAAAAAGTGCAAGTTTGGACCCTCTAGCTGCCTCCGTTTCCGAGATATTCAAGGTTTTACATTTTCCTGTCGAGGGTTGACTTTGCCTTGAAATTTTCAAGTTTTCTTGCGGTTTTTGTTCCGGAATCATATTTTTGGTTTTTAGGGCATGGTACAAGCTGCATTTGAAGACCCAAATCAACTCTCTAGCTGCCGTAGTTTTCGAGTTACAGCCATTTGAAAAAGTGCAAGTTTGGACCCTCTAGCTGCCTCCGTTTCCGAGATATTCAAGGTTTTATATTTTCCAGTCGAGGGGTGACTTTGCCTTGAAATTTTCAAGTTTTCTTGCGGGTTTTGTTCCGGAATCCTATTTTTGGTTTTTAGGGCATGGTACAAGCTGCATTTTAAGACCAAAACCAACTCTCTAGCTGCCGTAGTTTTCGAGTTACAGCCATTTGAAAAAGTGCAAGTTTGGACCCTCTAGCTGCCTCCGTTTCCGAGATATTCAAGGTTTTATATTTTCCAGTCGAGGGGTGACTTTGCCTTGAAATTTTCAAGTTTTCTTGCGGTTTTTGTTCCGGAATCATATTTTTGGTTTTTAGGGCATGGTACAAGCTGCATTTGAAGACCAAAATCAACTCTCTAGCTGCCGTAGTTTTCGAGTTACAGCCATTTGAAAAAGTGCAAGTTTGGACCCTCTAGCTGCCTCCGTTTCTGAGATATTCAAGGTTTTACATTTTCCAGTCGAGGGTTGACTTTGCCTTTAAATTTTCAAGTTTTCTTGCGGTTTTTGTTCCGGAATCATATTTTTGGTTTTTAGGGCATGGTACAAGCTGCATTTTAAGACCAAAATCAACTCTCTAGCTGCCGTAGTTTTCGAGTTACAGCCATTTGAAAAAGTGCAAGTTTGGACCCTCTAGCTGCCTCCGTTTCCGAGATATTCAAGGTTTTATATTTTCCAGTCGAGGGGTGACTTTGCCTTGAAATTTTCAAGTTTTCTTGCGGGTTTGGTTCCGGAATCCTATTTTTGGTTTTTAGGGCATGATACAAGCTGCATTTGAAGACCCAAATCAACTCTCTAGCTGCCGTAGTTTTCGAGTTACAGCCATTTGAAAAAGTGCAAGTTTGGACCCTCTAGCTGCCTCCGTTTCCGAGATATTCAAGGTTTTACATTTTCCTGTCGAGGGTTGACTTTGCCTTGAAATTTTCAAGTTTTCTTGCGGTTTTTGTTCCGGAATCATATTTTTGGATTTTAGGGCATGGTACAAGCTGCATTTGAAGACCCAAATCAACTCTCTAGCTGCCGTAGTTTTCGAGTTACAGCCATTTGAAAAAGTGCAAGTTTGGACCCTCTAGCTGCCTCCGTTTCCGAGATATTCAAGGTTTTATATTTTCCAGTCGAGGGGTGACTTTGCCTTGAAATTTTCGAGTTTTCTTGCGGGTTTTGTTCCGGAATCCTATTTTTGGTTTTTAGGGCATGGTACAGGCTGCATTTTAAGACCAAAATCAACTCTCTAGCTGCCGTAGTTTTCGAGTTACAGCCATTTGAAAAAGTGCAAGTTTGGAGCCTCTAGCTGCCTCCGTTTCCGAGATATTCAAGGTTTTATATTTTCCAGTCGAGGGGTGACTTTGCCTTGAAATTTTCAAGTTTTCTTGCGGGTTTTGTTCCGGAATCCTATTTTTGGTTTTTAGGGCATGGTACAAGCTGCATTTGAAGACCCAAATCAACTCTCTAGCTGCCGCAGTTTTCGAGGTAGGGCCATTTGAAAAAGTGCAAGTTTGGACCCTCTAGCTGCCTCCGTTTCCGAGATATTCAAGGTTTTATATTTTCCAGTCGAGGGGTGACTTTGCCTTGAAATTTTCAAGTTTTCTTGCGGGTTTTGTTCCGGAATCCTATTTTTGGTTTTTAGGGCATGGTACAAGCTGCATTTTAAGACCCAAATCAACTCTCTAGCTGCCGTAGTTTTCGAGTTACAGCCATTTGAAAAAGTGCAAGTTTGGACCCTCTAGCTGCCTCCGTTTCCGAGATATTCAAGGTTTTATATTTTCCAGTCGAGGGGTGACTTTGCCTTAAAATTTTCAAGTTTTTTTGCGGGTTTTGTTCCGGAATCCTATTTTTGGTTTTTAGGGCATGGTACAAGCTGCATTTTAAGACCAAAATCAACTCTCTAGCTGCCGTAGTTTTCGAGTTACAGCCATTTGAAAAAGTGCAAGTTTGGACCCTCTAGCTGCCTCCGTTTCCGAGATATTCAAGGTTTTACATTTTCCTGTCGAGGGTTGACTTTGCCTTGAAATTTTCAAGTTTTCTTGCGGTTTTTGTTCCGGAATCATATTTTTGGTTTTTAGGGCATGGTACAAGCTGCATTTGAAGACCCAAATTAACTCTCTAGCTGCCGTAGTTTTCGAGTTACAGCCATTTGAAAAAGTGCAAGTTTGGACCCTCTAGCTGCCTCCGTTTCCGAGATATTCAAGGTTTTATATTTTCCAGGCGAGGGGTGACTTTGCCTTGAAATTTTCAAGTTTTCTTGCGGGTTTTGTTCCGGAATCCTATTTTTGGTTTTTAGGGCATGGTACAAGCTGCATTTTAAGACCAAAATCAACTCTCTAGCTGCCGTAGTTTTCGAGTTACAGCCATTTGAAAAAGTGCAAGTTTGGACCCTCTAGCTGCCTCCGTTTCCGAGATATTCAAGGTTTTACATTTTCCTGTCGAGGGTTGACTTTGCCTTGAAATTTTCAAGTTTTCTTGCGGTTTTTGTTCCGGAATCATATTTTTGGTTTTTAGGGCATGGTACAAGCTGCATTTGAAGACCCAAATTAACTCTCTAGCTGCCGTAGTTTTCGAGTTACAGCCATTTGAAAAAGTGCAAGTTTGGACCCTCTAGCTGCCTCCGTTTCCGAGATATTGAAGGTTTTATATTTTCCAGTCGAGGGGTGACTTTGCCTTGAAATTTTCAAGTTTTCTTGCGGGTTTTGTTCCGGAATCCTATTTTTGGTTTTTAGGGCATGGTACAAGCTGCATTTTAAGACCAAAATCAACTCTCTAGCTGCCGTAGTTTTCGAGTTACAGCCATTTGAAAAAGTGCAAGTTTGGACCCTCTAGCTGCCTCCGTTTCCGAGATATTCAAGGTTTTACATTTTCCTGTCGAGGGTTGACTTTGCCTTGAAATTTTCAAGTTTTCTTGCGGTTTTTGTTCCGGAATCATATTTTTGGTTTTTAGGGCATGATACAAGCTGCATTTGAAGACCCAAATCAACTCTCTAGCTGCCGTAGTTTTCGAGTTACAGCCATTTGAAAAAGTGCAAGTTTGGACCCTCTAGCTGCCTCCGTTTCCGAGATATTCAAGGTTTTATATTTTCCAGTCGAGGGGTGACTTTGCCTTGAAATTTTCAAGTTTTCTTGCGGGTTTTGTTCCGGAATCCTATTTTTGGTTTTTAGGGCATGGTACAAGCTGCATTTGAAGACCAAAATCAACTCTCTAGCTGCCGTAGTTTTCGAGTTACAGCCATTTGAAAAAGTGCAAGTTTGGACCCTCTAGCTGCCTCCGTTTCCGAGATATTCAAGGTTTTACATTTTCCTGTCGAGGGTTGACTTTGCCTTGAAATTTTCAAGTTTTCTTGCGGTTTTTGTTCCGGAATCATATTTTTGGTTTTTAGGGCATGGTACAAGCTGCATTTGAAGACCCAAATCAACTCTCTAGCTGCCGTAGTTTTCGAGTTACAGCCATTTGAAAAAGTGCAAGTTTGGACCCTCTAGCTGCCTCCGTTTCCGAGATATTCAAGGTTTTATATTTTCCAGTCGAGGGGTGACTTTGCCTTGAAATTTTCGAGTTTTCTTGCGGGTTTTGTTCCGGAATCCTATTTTTGGTTTTTAGGGCATGGTACAGGCTGCATTTTAAGACCAAAATCAACTCTCTAGCTGCCGTAGTTTTCGAGTTACAGCCATTTGAAAAAGTGCAAGTTTGGACCCTCTAGCTGCCTCCGTTTCCGAGATATTCAAGGTTTTATATTTTCCAGTCGAGGGGTGACTTTGCCTTGAAATTTTCAAGTTTTCTTGCGGGTTTTGTTCCGGAATCCTATTTTTGGTTTTTAGGGTATGGTACAAGCTGCATTTGAAGACCAAAATCAACTCTCTAGCTGCCGTAGTTTTCGAGTTACAGCCATTTGAAAAAGTGCAAGTTTGGACCCTCTAGCTGCCTCCGTTTCCGAGATATTCAAGGTTTTACATTTTCCTGTCGAGGGTTGACTTTGCCTTGAAATTTTCAAGTTTTCTTGCGGTTTTTGTTCCGGAATCATATTTTTGGTTTTTAGGGCATGGTACAAGCTGCATTTGAAGACCCAAATCAACTCTCTAGCTGCCGTAGTTTTCGAGTTACAGCCATTTGAAAAAGTGCAAGTTTGGACCCTCTAGCTGCCTCCGTTTCCGAGATATTCAAGGTTTTATATTTTCCAGTCGAGGGGTGACTTTGCCTTGAAATTTTCAAGTTTTCTTGCGGGTTTTGTTCCGGAATCCTATTTTTGGTTTTTAGGGCATGGTACAAGCTGCATTTTAAGACCAAAACCAACTCTCTAGCTGCCGTAGTTTTCGAGTTACAGCCATTTGAAAAAGTGCAAGTTTGGACCCTCTAGCTGCCTCCGTTTCCGAGATATTCAAGGTTTTATATTTTCCAGTCGAGGGGTGACTTTGCCTTGAAATTTTCAAGTTTTCTTGCGGTTTTTGTTCCGGAATCATATTTTTGGTTTTTAGGGCATGGTACAAGCTGCATTTGAAGACCAAAATCAACTCTCTAGCTGCCGTAGTTTTCGAGTTACAGCCATTTGAAAAAGTGCAAGTTTGGACCCTCTAGCTGCCTCCGTTTCTGAGATATTCAAGGTTTTACATTTTCCAGTCGAGGGTTGACTTTGCCTTTAAATTTTCAAGTTTTCTTGCGGTTTTTGTTCCGGAATCATATTTTTGGTTTTTAGGGCATGGTACAAGCTGCATTTTAAGACCAAAATCAACTCTCTAGCTGCCGTAGTTTTCGAGTTACAGCCATTTGAAAAAGTGCAAGTTTGGACCCTCTAGCTGCCTCCGTTTCCGAGATATTCAAGGTTTTATATTTTCCAGTCGAGGGGTGACTTTGCCTTGAAATTTTCAAGTTTTCTTGCGGGTTTGGTTCCGGAATCCTATTTTTGGTTTTTAGGGCATGATACAAGCTGCATTTGAAGACCCAAATCAACTCTCTAGCTGCCGTAGTTTTCGAGTTACAGCCATTTGAAAAAGTGCAAGTTTGGACCCTCTAGCTGCCTCCGTTTCCGAGATATTCAAGGTTTTACATTTTCCTGTCGAGGGTTGACTTTGCCTTGAAATTTTCAAGTTTTCTTGCGGTTTTTGTTCCGGAATCATATTTTTGGATTTTAGGGCATGGTACAAGCTACATTTGAAGACCCAAATTAACTCTCTAGCTGCCGTAGTTTTCGAGTTACAGCCATTTGAAAAAGTGCAAGTTTGGACCCTCTAGCTGCCTCCGTTTCCGAGATATTGAAGGTTTTATATTTTCCAGTCGAGGGGTGACTTTGCCTTGAAATTTTCAAGTTTTCTTGCGGGTTTTGTTCCGGAATCCTATTTTTGGTTTTTAGGGCATGGTACAAGCTGCATTTTAAGACCAAAATCAACTCTCTAGCTGCCGTAGTTTTCGAGTTACAGCCATTTGAAAAAGTGCAAGTTTGGACCCTCTAGCTGCCTCCGTTTCCGAGATATTCAAGGTTTTATATTTTCCAGTCGAGGGGTGACTTTGCCTTGAAATTTTCAAGTTTTCTTGCGGTTTTTGTTCCGGAATCATATTTTTGGTTTTTAGGGCATGGTACAGGCTGCATTTTAAGACCAAAATCAACTCTCTAGCTGCCGTAGTTTTCGAGTTACAGCCATTTGAAAAAGTGCAAGTTTGGACCCTCTAGCTGCCTCCGTTTCCGAGATATTCAAGGTTTTATATTTTCCAGTCGAGGGGTGACTTTGCCTTGAAATTTTCAAGTTTTCTTGCGGGTTTTGTTCCGGAATCCTATTTTTGGTTTTTAGGGTATGGTACAAGCTGCATTTGAAGACCAAAATCAACTCTCTAGCTGCCGTAGTTTTCGAGTTACAGCCATTTGAAAAAGTGCAAGTTTGGACCCTCTAGCTGCCTCCGTTTCCGAGATATTCAAGGTTTTACATTTTCCTGTCGAGGGTTGACTTTGCCTTGAAATTTTCAAGTTTTCTTGCGGTTTTTGTTCCGGAATCATATTTTTGGTTTTTAGGGCATGGTACAAGCTGCATTTGAAGACCCAAATCAACTCTCTAGCTGCCGTAGTTTTCGAGTTACAGCCATTTGAAAAAGTGCAAGTTTGGACCCTCTAGCTGCCTCCGTTTCCGAGATATTCAAGGTTTTATATTTTCCAGTCGAGGGGTGACTTTGCCTTGAAATTTTCAAGTTTTCTTGCGGGTTTTGTTCCGGAATCCTATTTTTGGTTTTTAGGGCATGGTACAAGCTGCATTTTAAGACCAAAACCAACTCTCTAGCTGCCGTAGTTTTCGAGTTACAGCCATTTGAAAAAGTGCAAGTTTGGACCCTCTAGCTGCCTCCGTTTCCGAGATATTCAAGGTTTTATATTTTCCAGTCGAGGGGTGACTTTGCCTTGAAATTTTCAAGTTTTCTTGCGGGTTTTGTTCCGGAATCCTATTTTTGGTTTTTAGGGCATGGTACAAGCTGCATTTGAAGACCAAAATCAACTCTCTAGCTGCCGTAGTTTTCGAGTTACAGCCATTTGAAAAAGTGCAAGTTTGGACCCTCTAGCTGCCTCCGTTTCTGAGATATTCAAGGTTTTACATTTTCCAGTCGAGGGTTGACTTTGCCTTTAAATTTTCAAGTTTTCTTGCGGTTTTTGTTCCGGAATCATATTTTTGGTTTTTAGGGCATGGTACAAGCTGCATTTGAAGACCAAAATCAACTCTCTAGCTGCCGTAGTTTTCGAGTTACAGCCATTTGAAAAAGTGCAAGTTTGGACCCTCTAGCTGCCTCCGTTTCCGAGATATTCAAGGTTTTATATTTTCCAGTCGAGGGGTGACTTTGCCTTGAAATTTTCAAGTTTTCTTGCGGGTTTGGTTCCGGAATCCTATTTTTGGTTTTTAGGGCATGGTACAAGCTGCATTTGAAGACCAAAATCAACTCTCTAGCTGCCGTAGTTTTCGAGTTACAGCCATTTGAAAAAGTGCAAGTTTGGACCCTCTAGCTGCCTCCGTTTCCGAGATATTCAAGGTTTTACATTTTCCTGTCGAGGGTTGACTTTGCCTTGAAATTTTCAAGTTTTCTTGCGGTTTTTGTTCCGGAATCATATTTTTGGATTTTAGGGCATGGTACAAGCTACATTTGAAGACCCAAATTAACTCTCTAGCTGCCGTAGTTTTCGAGTTACAGCCATTTGAAAAAGTGCAAGTTTGGACCCTCTAGCTGCCTCCGTTTCCGAGATATTGAAGGTTTTATATTTTCCAGTCGAGGGGTGACTTTGCCTTGAAATTTTCAAGTTTTCTTGCGGGTTTTGTTCCGGAATCCTATTTTTGGTTTTTAGGGCATGGTACAAGCTGCATTTTAAGACCAAAATCAACTCTCTAGCTGCCGTAGTTTTCGAGTTACAGCCATTTGAAAAAGTGCAAGTTTGGACCCTCTAGCTGCCTCCGTTTCCGAGATATTCAAGGTTTTATATTTTCCAGTCGAGGGGTGACTTTGCCTTGAAATTTTCAAGTTTTCTTGCGGTTTTTGTTCCGGAATCATATTTTTGGTTTTTAGGGCATGGTACAAGCTGCATTTGAAGACCCAAATCAACTCTCTAGCTGCCGTAGTTTTCGAGTTACAGCCATTTGAAAAAGTGCAAGTTTGGACCCTCTAGCTGCCTCCGTTTCCGAGATATTCAAGGTTTTATATTTTCCAGTCGAGGGGTGACTTTGCCTTGAAATTTTCAAGTTTTCTTGCGGGTTTTGTTCCGGAATCCTATTTTTGGTTTTTAGGGCATGGTACAAGCTGCATTTTAAGACCAAAATCAACTCTCTAGCTGCCGTAGTTTTCGAGTTACAGCCATTTGAAAAAGTGCAAGTTTGGACCCTCTAGCTGCCTCCGTTTCCGAGATATTCAAGGTTTTATATTTTCCAGTCGAGGGGTGACTTTGCCTTGAAATTTTCAAGTTTTCTTGCGGGTTTTGTTCCGGAATCCTATTTTTGGTTTTTAGGGCATGGTACAAGCTGCATTTGAAGACCAAAATCAACTCTCTAGCTGCCGTAGTTTTCGAGTTACAGCCATTTGAAAAAGTGCAAGTGTGGACCCTCTAGCTGCCTCCGTTTCCGAGAAATTCAAGGTTTTACATTTTCCTGTCGAGGGTTGACTTTGCCTTGAAATTTTCAAGTTTTCTTGCGGTTTTTGTTCCGTAATCATATTTTTGGTTTTTAGGGCATGGTACAAGCTGCATTTGAAGACCCAAATCAACTCTCTAGCTGCCGTAGTTTTCGAGTTACAGCCATTTGAAAAAGTGCAAGTTTGGACCCTCTAGCTGCCTCCGTTTCCGAGATATTCAAGGTTTTATATTTTCCAGTCGAGGGGTGATTTTGCCTTGAAATTTTCAAGTTTTCTTGCGGGTTTTGTTCCGGAATCCTATTTTTGGTTTTTAGGGCATGGTACAAGCTGCATTTTAAGACCAAAACCAACTCTCTAGCTGCCGTAGTTTTCGAGTTACAGCCATTTGAAAAAGTTCAAGTTTGGACCCTCTAGCTGCCTCCGTTTCCGAGATATTCAAGGTTTTATATTTTCCAGTCGAGGGGTGACTTTGCCTTGAAATTTTCAAGTTTTCTTGCGGGTTTTGTTCCGGAATCCTATTTTTGGTTTTTAGGGCATGGTACAAGCTGCATTTTAAGACCAAAATCAACTCTCTAGCTGCCGTAGTTTTCGAGTTACAGCCATTTGAAAAAGTGCAAGTTTGGACCCTCTAGCTGCCTCCGTTTCCGAGATATTCAAGGTTTTACATTTTCCTGTCGAGGGTTGACTTTTCCTTGAAATTTTCAAGTTTTCTTGCGGTTTTTGTTCCGGAATCATATTTTTGGTTTTTAGGGCATGGTACAAGCTGCATTTGAAGACCCAAATTAACTCTCTAGCTGCCGTAGTTTTCGAGTTACAGCCATTTGAAAAAGTGCAAGTTTGGACCCTCTAGCTGCCTCCGTTTCCGAGATATTGAAGGTTTTATATTTTCCAGTCGAGGGGTGACTTTGCCTTGAAATTTTCAAGTTTTCTTGCGGGTTTTGTTCCGGAATCCTATTTTTGGTTTTTAGGGCATGGTACAAGCTGCATTTGAAGACCAAAATCAACTCTCTAGCTGCCGTAGTTTTCGAGTTACAGCCATTTGAAAAAGTGCAAGTTTGGACCCTCTAGCTGCCTCCGTTTCCGAGATATTCAAGGTTTTACATTTTCCTGTCGAGGGTTGACTTTGCCTTGAAATTTTCAAGTTTTCTTGCGGTTTTTGTTCCGGAATCATATTTTTGGTTTTTAGGGCATGGTACAAGCTGCATTTGAAGACCCAAATCAACTCTCTAGCTGCCGTAGTTTTCGAGTTACAGCCATTTGAAAAAGTGCAAGTTTGGACCCTCTAGCTGCCTCCGTTTCCGAGATATTCAAGGTTTTATATTTTCCAGTCGAGGGGTGACTTTGCCTTGAAATTTTCAAGTTTTCTTGCGGGTTTTGTTCCGGAATCCTATTTTTGGTTTTTAGGGCATGGTACAAGCTGCATTTTAAGACCAAAATCAACTCTCTAGCTGCCGTAGTTTTCGAGTTACAGCCATTTGAAAAAGTGCAAGTTTGGACCCTCTAGCTGCCTCCGTTTCCGAGATATTCAAGGTTTTACATTTTCCTGTCGAGGGTTGACTTTGCCTTGAAATTTTCAAGTTTTCTTGCGGTTTTTGTTCCGGAATCATATTTTTGGTTTTTAGGGCATGATACAAGCTGCATTTGAAGACCCAAATCAACTCTCTAGCTGCCGTAGTTTTCGAGTTACAGCCATTTGAAAAAGTGCAAGTTTGGACCCTCTAGCTGCCTCCGTTTCCGAGATATTGAAGGTTTTATATTTTCCAGTCGAGGGGTGACTTTGCCTTGAAATTTTCAAGTTTTCTTGCGGGTTTTGTTCCGGAATCCTATTTTTGGTTTTTAGGGCATGGTACAAGCTGCATTTTAAGACCAAAATCAACTCTCTAGCTGCCGTAGTTTTCGAGTTACAGCCATTTGAAAAAGTGCAAGTTTGGACCCTCTAGCTGCCTCCGTTTCCGAGATATTCAAGGTTTTACATTTTCCTGTCGAGAGTATACTTTGCCTTGAAATTTTCAAGTTTTCTTGCGGTTTTTGTTCCGGAATCATATTTTTGGTATTTAGGGCATGGTACAAGCTGCATTTGAAGACCCAAATCAACTCTCTAGCTGCCGTAGTTTTCGAGTTACAGCCATTTGAAAAAGTGCAAGTTTGGACCCTCTAGCTGCCTCCGTTTCCGAGATATTCAAGGTTTTACATTTTCCTGTCGAGGGTATACTTTGCCTTGAAATTTTCAAGTTTTCTTGCGGTTTTTGTTCCGGAATCATATTTTTGGTTTTTAGGGCATGGTACAAGCTGCATTTGAAGACCCAAATCAACTCTCTAGCTGCCGTAGTTTTCGAGTTACAGCCATTTGAAAAAGTGCAAGTTTGGACCCTCTAGCTGCCTCCGTTTCCGAGATATTCAAGGTTTTATATTTTCCAGTCGAGGGGTGACTTTGCCTTGAAATTTTCAAGTTTTCTTGCGGGTTTTGTTCCGGAATCCTATTTTTGGTTTTTAGGGCATGGTACAAGCTGCATTTGAAGACCCAAATCAACTCTCTAGCTGCCGTAGTTTTCGAGTTACAGCCATTTGAAAAAGTGCAAGTTTGGACCCTCTAGCTGCCTCCGTTTCCGAGATATTCAAGGTTTTACATTTTCCTGTCGAGGGTTGACTTTGCCTTGAAATTTTCAAGTTTTCTTGCGGTTTTTGTTCCGGAATCATATTTTTGGTTTTTAGGGCATGGTACAAGCTGCATTTTAAGACCAAAATCAACTCTCTAGCTGCCGTAGTTTTCGAGTTACAGCCATTTGAAAAAGTGCAAGTTTGGACCCTCTAGCTGCCTCCGTTTCCGAGATATTCAAGGTTTTACATTTTCCTGTCGAGGGTATACTTTGCCTTGAAATTTTCAAGTTTTCTTGCGGTTTTTGTTCCGGAATCATATTTTTGGTTTTTAGGGCATGGTACAAGCTGCATTTTAAGACCAAAATCAACTCTCTAGCTGCCGTAGTTTTCGAGTTACAGCCATTTGAAAAAGTGCAAGTTTGGACCCTCTAGCTGCCTCCGTTTCCGAGATATTCAAGGTTTTACATTTTCCTGTCGAGGGTATACTTTGCCTTGAAATTTTCAAGTTTTCTTGCGGTTTTTGTTCCGGAATCATATTTTTGGTTTTTAGGGCATGGTACAAGCTGCATTTGAAGACCCAAATCAACTCTCTAGCTGCCGTAGTTTTCGAGTTACAGCCATTTAAAAAAGTGCAAGTTTGGACCCTCTAGCTGCCTCCGTTTCCGAGATATTCAAGGTTTTACATTTTCCTGTCGAGGGTTGACTTTGCCTTGAAATTTTCAAGTTTTCTTGCGGTTTTTGTTCCGGAATCATATTTTTGGTTTTTAGGGCATGGTACAAGCTGCATTTTAAGACCAAAATCAACTCTCTAGCTGCCGTAGTTTTCGAGTTACAGCCATTTGAAAAAGTGCAAGTTTGGACCCTCTAGCTGCCTCCGTTTCCGAGATATTCAAGGTTTTACATTTTCCTGTCGAGGGTATACTTTGCCTTGAAATTTTCAAGTTTTCTTGCGGTTTTTGTTCCGGAATCATATTTTTGGTTTTTAGGGCATGGTACAAGCTGCATTTGAAGACCCAAATCAACTCTCTAGCTGCCGTAGTTTTCGAGTTACAGCCATTTGAAAAAGTGCAAGTTTGGACCCTCTAGCTGCCTCCGTTTCCGAGATATTCAAGGTTTTATATTTTCCAGTCGAGGGGTGACTTTGCCTTGAAATTTTCAAGTTTTCTTGCGGGTTTTGTTCCGGAATCCTATTTTTGGTTTTTAGGGCATGGTACAAGCTGCATTTGAAGACCCAAATCAACTCTCTAGCTGCCGTAGTTTTCGAGTTACAGCCATTTGAAAAAGTGCAAGTTTGGACCCTCTAGCTGCCTCCGTTTCCGAGATATTCAAGGTTTTACATTTTCCTGTCGAGGGTTGACTTTGCCTTGAAATTTTCAAGTTTTCTTGCGGTTTTTGTTCCGGAATCATATTTTTGGTTTTTAGGGCATGGTACAAGCTGCATTTGAAGACCCAAATCAACTCTCTAGCTGCCGTAGTTTTCGAGTTACAGCCATTTAAAAAAGTGCAAGTTTGGACCCTCTAGCTGCCTCCGTTTCCGAGATATTCAAGGTTTTACATTTTCCTGTCGAGGGTTGACTTTGCCTTGAAATTTTCAAGTTTTCTTGCGGTTTTTGTTCCGGAATCATATTTTTGGTTTTTAGGGCATGGTACAAGCTGCATTTGAAGACCCAAATCAACTCTCTAGCTGCCGTAGTTTTCGAGTTACAGCCATTTGAAAAAGTGCAAGTTTGGACCCTCTAGCTGCCTCCGTTTCCGAGATATTCAAGGTTTTATATTTTCCAGTCGAGGGGTGACTTTGCCTTGAAATTTTCAAGTTTTCTTGCGGTTTTTGTTCCGGAATCATATTTTTGGTTTTTAGGGCATGGTACAAGCTGCATTTTAAGAACCAAATCAACTCTCTAGCTGCCGTAGTTTTCGAGTTACAGCCATTTGAAAAAGTGCAAGTTTGGACCCTCTAGCTGCCTCCGTTTCCGAGATATTCAAGGTTTTATATTTTCCAGTCGAGGGGTGACTTTGCCTTGAAATTTTCAAGTTTTCTTGCGGTTTTTGTTCCGGAATCATATTTTTGGTTTTTAGGGCATGGTACAAGCTGCATTTGAAGACCCAAATCAACTCTCTAGCTGCCGTAGTTTTCGAGTTACAGCCATTTGAAAAAGTGCAAGTTTGGACCCTCTAGCTGCCTCCGTTTCCGAGATATTCAAGGTTTTATATTTTCCAGTCGAGGGGAGACTTTGCCTTGAAATTTTCAAGTTTTCTTGCGGTTTTTGTTCCGGAATCATATTTTTGGTTTTTAGGGCATGGTACAAGCTGCATTTGAAGACCCAAATCAACTCTCTAGCTGCCGTAGTTTTCCTGTTACAGCCATTTGAAAAAGTGCAAGTTTGGACCCTCTAGCTGCCTCCGTTTCCGAGATATTCAAGGTTTTACATTTTCCAGTCGAGGGTTGACTTTGCCTTGAAATTTTCAAGTTTTCTTGCGGTTTTTGTTCCGGAATCATATTTTTGGTTTTTAGGGCATGGTACAAGCTGCATTTGAAGACCCAAATCAACTCTCTAGCTGCCGTAGTTTTCGAGTTACAGCCATTTGAAAAAGTGCAAGTTTGGACCCTCTAGCTACCTCCGTTTCCGAGATATTCAAGGTTTTACATTTTCCTGTCGAGGGTTGACTTTGCCTTGAAATTTTCAAGTTTTCTTGCGGTTTTTGTTCCGGAATCATATTTTTGGTTTTTAGGGCATGGTACAAGCTGCATTTGAAGACCCAAATCAACTCTCTAGCTGCCGTAGTTTTCGAGTTACAGCCATTTGAAAAAGTGCAAGTTTGGACCCTCTAGCTGCCTCCGTTTCCGAGATATTCAAGGTTTTATATTTTCCAGTCGAGGGGTGACTTTGCCTTGAAATTTTCAAGTTTTCTTGCGGTTTTTGTTCCGGAATCATATTTTTGGTTTTTAGGGCATGGTACAAGCTGCATTTTAAGACCAAAATCAACTCTCTAGCTGCCGTAGTTTTCGAGTTACAGCCATTTGAAAAAGTGCAAGTTTGGACCCTCTAGCTGCCTCCGTTTCCGAGATATTCAAGGTTTTATATTTTCGAGTCGAGGGGTGACTTTGCCTTGAAATTTTCAAGTTTTCTTGTGGTTTTTGTTCCGGAATCATATTTTTAGTTTTTAGGGCATGGTACAAGCTGCATTTTAAGACCAAAATCAACTCTCTAGCTGCCGTAGTTTTCGAGTTACAGCCATTTGAAAAAGTGCAAGTTTGGACCCTCTAGCTGCCTCCGTTTCCGAGATATTCAAGGTTTTATATTTTCCAGTCGAGGGGTGACTTTGCCTTGAAATTTTCAAGTTTTCTTGCGGTTTTTGTTCCGGAATCATATTTTTGGTTTTTAGGGCATGGTACAAGCTGCATTTGAAGAC
Source organism: Chloromyia formosa (assembly GCA_964017055.1). Classification (NCBI taxonomy): domain Eukaryota; kingdom Metazoa; phylum Arthropoda; class Insecta; order Diptera; family Stratiomyidae; genus Chloromyia; species Chloromyia formosa. The sequence continues at coordinate 71,170,072 of OZ024817.1, forward strand.
CCAAATCAACTCTCTAGCTGCCGTAGTTTTCGAGTTACAGCCATTTGAAAAAGTGCAAGTTTGGACCCTCTAGCTGCCTCCGTTTCCGAGATATTCAAGGTTTTATATTTTCCAGTCGAGGGGTGACTTTGCCTTGAAATTTTCAAGTTTTCTTGCGGTTTTTGTTCCGGAATCATATTTTTGGTTTTTAGGGCATGGTACAAGCTGCATTTGAAGACCCAAATCAACTCTCTAGCTGCCGTAGTTTTCGAGTTACAGCCATTTGAAAAAGTGCAAGTTTGGACCCTCTAGCTGCCTCCGTTTCCGAGATATTCAAGGTTTTATATTTTCCAGTCGAGGGGTGACTTTGCCTTGAAATTTTCAAGTTTTCTTGCGGTTTTTGTTCCGGAATCATATTTTTGGTTTTTAGGGCATGGTACAAGCTGCATTTGAAGACCCAAATCAACTCTCTAGCTGCCGTAGTTTTCCAGTTACAGCCATTTGAAAAAGTGCAAGTTTGGACCCTCTAGCTGCCTCCGTTTCCGAGATATTCAAGGTTTTACATTTTCCTGTCGAGGGTTGACTTTGCCTTGAAATTTTCAAGTTTTCTTGCGGTTTTTGTTCCGGAATCATATTTTTGGTTTTTAGGGCATGGTACAAGCTGTACTAGTTACAGCCATTTGAAAAAGTGCAAGTTTGGACCCTCTAGCTACCTCCGTTTCCGAGATATTCAAGGTTTTACATTTTCCTGTCGAGGGTTGACTTTGCCTTGAAATTTTCAAGTTTTCTTGCGGTTTTTGTTCCGGAATCATATTTTTGGTTTTTAGGGCATGGTACAAGCTGCATTTGAAGACCCAAATCAACTCTCTAGCTGCCGTAGTTTTCGAGTTACAGCCATTTGAAAAAGTGCAAGTTTGGACCCTCTAGCTGCCTCCGTTTCCGAGATATTCAAGGTTTTATATTTTCCAGTCGAGGGGTGACTTTGCCTTGAAATTTTCAAGTTTTCTTGCGGATTTTGTTCCGGAATCCTATTTTTGGTTTTTAGGGCATGGTACAAGCTGCATTTTAAGACCAAAATCAACTCTCTAGCTGCCGTAGTTTTCGAGTTACAGCCATTTGAAAAAGTGCAAGTTTGGACCCTCTAGCTGCCTCCGTTTCCGAGATATTCAAGGTTTTATATTTTCCAGTCGAGGGGTGACTTTGCCTTGAAATTTTCAAGTTTTCTTGCGGGTTTTGTTCCGGAATCCTATTTTTGGTTTTTAGGGCATGGTACAAGCTGCATTTTAAGACCAAAATCAACTCTCTAGCTGCCGTAGTTTTCGAGTTACAGCCATTTGAAAAAGTGCAAGTTTGGACCCTCTAGCTGCCTCCGTTTCCGAGATATTCAAGGTTTTATATTTTCGAGTCGAGGGGTGACTTTGCCTTGAAATTTTCAAGTTTTCTTGTGGTTTTTGTTCCGGAATCATATTTTTAGTTTTTAGGGCATGGTACAAGCTGCATTTTAAGACCAAAATCAACTCTCTAGCTGCCGTAGTTTTCGAGTTACAGCCATTTGAAAAAGTGCAAGTTTGGACCCTCTAGCTGCCTCCGTTTCCGAGATATTCAAGGTTTTATATTTTCCAGTCGAGGGGTGACTTTGCCTTGAAATTTTCAAGTTTTCTTGCGGTTTTTGTTCCGGAATCATATTTTTGGTTTTTAGGGCATGGTACAAGCTGCATTTGAAGACCCAAATCAACTCTCTAGCTGCCGTAGTTTTCCAGTTACAGCCATTTGAAAAAGTGCAAGTTTGGACCCTCTAGCTGCCTCCGTTTCCGAGATATTCAAGGTTTTACATTTTCCTGTCGAGGGTTGACTTTGCCTTGAAATTTTCAAGTTTTCTTGCGGTTTTTGTTCCGGAATCATATTTTTGGTTTTTAGGGCATGGTACAAGCTGCATTTGAAGACCCAAATCAACTCTCTAGCTGCCGTAGTTTTCGAGTTACAGCCATTTGAAAAAGTGCAAGTTTGGACCCTCTAGCTGCCTCCGTTTCCGAGATATTCAAGGTTTTATATTTTCCAGTCGAGGGGTGACTTTGCCTTGAAATTTTCAAGTTTTCTTGCGGTTTTTGTTCCGGAATCATATTTTTGGTTTTTAGGGCATGGTACAAGCTGCATTTGAAGACCCAAATCAACTCTCTAGCTGCCGTAGTTTTCGAGTTACAGCCATTTGAAAAAGTGCAAGTTTGGACCCTCTAGCTGCCTCCGTTTCCGAGATATTCAAGGTTTTATATTTTCCAGTCGAGGGGTGACTTTGCCTTGAAATTTTCAAGTTTTCTTGCGGTTTTTGTTCCGGAATCATATTTTTGGTTTTTAGGGCATGGTACAAGCTGCATTTGAAGACCCAAATCAACTCTCTAGCTGCCGTAGTTTTCCAGTTACAGCCATTTGAAAAAGTGCAAGTTTGGACCCTCTAGCTGCCTCCGTTTCCGAGATATTCAAGGTTTTACATTTTCCTGTCGAGGGTTGACTTTGCCTTGAAATTTTCAAGTTTTCTTGCGGTTTTTGTTCCGGAATCATATTTTTGGTTTTTAGGGCATGGTACAAGCTGCATTTGAAGACCCAAATCAACTCTCTAGCTGCCGTAGTTTTCGAGTTACAGCCATTTGAAAAAGTGCAAGTTTGGACCCTCTAGCTACCTCCGTTTCCGAGATATTCAAGGTTTTACATTTTCCTGTCGAGGGTTGACTTTGCCTTGAAATTTTCAAGTTTTCTTGCGGTTTTTGTTCCGGAATCATATTTTTGGTTTTTAGGGCATGGTACAAGCTGCATTTGAAGACCCAAATCAACTCTCTAGCTGCCGTAGTTTTCGAGTTACAGCCATTTGAAAAAGTGCAAGTTTGGACCCTCTAGCTGCCTCCGTTTCCGAGATATTCAAGGTTTTATATTTTCCAGTCGAGGGGTGACTTTGCCTTGAAATTTTCAAGTTTTCTTGCGGTTTTTGTTCCGGAATCATATTTTTGGTTTTTAGGGCATGGTACAAGCTGCATTTGAAGACCCAAATCAACTCTCTAGCTGCCGTAGTTTTCGAGTTACAGCCATTTGAAAAAGTGCAAGTTTGGACCCTCTAGCTGCCTCCGTTTCCGAGATATTCAAGGTTTTATATTTTCCAGTCGAGGGGTGACTTTGCGTTGAAATTTTCAAGTTTTCTTGCGGTTTTTGTTCCGGAATCCTATTTTTGGTTTTTAGGGCATGGTACAAGCTGCATTTTAAGACCCAAATCAACTCTCTAGCTGCCGTGGTTTTCGAGTTACAGCCATTTGAAAAAGTGCAAGTTTGGACCCTCTAGCTGCCTCCGTTTCCGAGATATTCAAGGTTTTATATTTTCCAGTCGAGGGGTGACTTTGCCTTGAAATTTTCAAGTTTTCTTGCGGGTTTTGTTCCGGAATCCTATTTTTGGTTTTTAGGGCATGGTACAAGCTGCATTTGAAGACCCAAATCAACTCTCTAGCTGCCGCAGTTTTCGAGGTAGGGCCATTTGAAAAAGTGCAAGTTTGGACCCTCTAGCTGCCTCCGTTTCCGAGATATTCAAGGTTTTACATTTTCCTGTCGAGGGTTGACTTTGCCTTGAAATTTTCAAGTTTTCTTGCGGTTTTTGTTCCGGAATCACATTTTTGGTTTTTAGGGCATGGTACAAGCTGCATTTGAAGACCCAAATCAACTCTCTAGCTGCCGTAGTTTTCGAGTTACAGCCATTTGAAAAAGTGCAAGTTTGGACCCTCTAGCTGCCTCCGTTTCCGAGATATTCAAGGTTTTATATTTTCCAGTCGAGGGGTGACTTTGCCTTGAAATTTTCAAGTTTTCTTGCGGTTTTTGTTCCGGAATCATATTTTTGGTTTTTAGGGCATGGTACAAGCTGCATTTTAAGACCCAAATCAACTCTCTAGCTGCCGTAGTTTTCGAGTTACAGCCATTTGAAAAAGTGCAAGTTTGGACCCTCTAGCTGCCTCCGTTTCCGAGATATTCAAGGTTTTATATTTTCCAGTCGAGGGGTGACTTTGCCTTGAAATTTTCAAGTTTTCTTGCGGTTTTTGTTCCGGAATCCTATTTTTGGTTTTTAGGGCATGGTACAAGCTGCATTTGAAGACCCAAATCAACTCTCTAGCTGCCGTAGTTTTCGAGTTACAGCCATTTGAAAAAGTGCAAGTTTGGACCCTCTAGCTGCCTCCGTTTCCGAGATATTCAAGGTTTTACATTTTCCTGTCGAGGGTTGACTTTGCCTTGAAATTTTCAAGTTTTCTTGCGGTTTTTGTTCCGGAATCATATTTTTGGTTTTTAGGGCATGGTACAAGCTGCATTTTAAGACCCAAATCAACTCTCTAGCTGCCGTAGTTTTCGAGTTACAGCCATTTGAAAAAGTGCAAGTTTGGACCCTCTAGCTGCCTCCGTTTCCGAGATATTCAAGGTTTTATATTTTCCAGTCGAGGGGTGACTTTGCCTTGAAATTTTCAAGTTTTCTTGCGGTTTTTGTTCCGGAATCATATTTTGGTTTTTAGGGCATGGTACAAGCTGCATTTTAAGACCCAAATCAACTGTCTAGCTGTCGTAGTTTTCGAGTTACAGCCATTTGAAAAAGTGCAAGTTTGGACCCTCTAGCTTCCTCCGTTTCCGAGATATTCAAGGTTTTATATTTTCCAGTCGAGGGGTGACTTTGCCTTGAAATTTTCAAGTTTTCTTGCGGTTTTTGTTCCGGAATCATATTTTTAGTTTTTAGGGCATGGTACAAGCTGCATTTTAAGACCAAAATCAACTCTCTAGCTGCCGTAGTTTTCGAGTTACAGCCATTTGAAAAAGTGCAAGTTTGGACCCTCTAGCTGCCTCCGTTTCCGAGATATTCAAGGTTTTACATTTTCCTGTCGAGGGTTGACTTTGCCTTGAAATTTTCAAGTTTTCTTGCGGTTTTTGTTCCGGAATCACATTTTTGGTTTTTAGGGCATGGTACAAGCTGCATTTGAAGACCCAAATCAACTCTCTAGCTGCCGTAGTTTTCGAGTTACAGCCATTTGAAAAAGTGCAAGTTTGGACCCTCTAGCTGCCTCCGTTTCCGAGATATTCATGGTTTTATATTTTCCAGTCGAGGGGTGACTTTGCCTTGAAATTTTCAAGTTTTCTTGCGGTTTTTGTTCCGGAATCATATTTTTGGTTTTTAGGGCATGGTACAAGCTGCATTTGAAGACCCAAATCAACTCTCTAGCTGCCGTAGTTTTCGAGTTACAGCCATTTGAAAAAGTGCAAGTTTGGACCCTCTAGCTGCCTCCGTTTCCGAGATATTCAAGGTTTTATATTTTCCAGTCGAGGGGTGACTTTGCCTTGAAATTTTCAAGTTTTCTTGCGGTTTTTGTTCCGGAATCATATTTTTGGTTTTTAGGGCATGGTACAAGCTGCATTTTAAGACCCAAATCAACTCTCTAGCTGCCGTAGTTTTCGAGTTACAGCCATTTGAAAAAGTGCAAGTTTGGACCCTCTAGCTGCCTCCGTTTCCGAGATATTCAAGGTTTTATATTTTCCAGTCGAGGGGTGACTTTGCCTTGAAATTTTCAAGTTTTCTTGCGGGTTTTGTTCCGGAATCCTATTTTTGGTTTTTAGGGCATGGTACAAGCTGCATTTGAAGACCAAAATCAACTCTCTAGCTGCCGTAGTTTTCGAGTTACAGCCATTTGAAAAAGTGCAAGTTTGGACCCTCTAGCTGCCTCCGTTTCCGAGATATTCAAGGTTTTATATTTTCCAGTCGAGGGGTGACTTTGCCTTGAAATTTTCAAGTTTTCTTGCGGTTTTTGTTCCGGAATCATATTTTGGTTTTTAGGGCATGGTACAGGCTGCATTTTAAGACCCAAATCAACTGTCTAGCTGTCGTAGTTTTCGAGTTACAGCCATTTGAAAAAGTGCAAGTTTGGACCCTCTAGCTTCCTCCGTTTCCGAGATATTCAAGGTTTTATATTTTCCAGTCGAGGGGTGACTTTGCCTTGAAATTTTCAAGTTTTCTTGCGGTTTTTGTTCCGGAATCATATTTTTGGTTTTTAGGGCATGGTACAAGCTGCATTTTAAGACCCAAATCAACTCTCTAGCTGCCGTAGTTTTCGAGTTACAGCCATTTGAAAAAGTGCAAGTTTGGACCCTCTAGCTGCCTCCGTTTCCGAGATATTCAAGGTTTTATATTTTCCAGTCGAGGGGTGACTTTGCCTTGAAATTTTCAAGTTTCCTTGCGGGTTTTGTTCCGGAATCCTATTTTTGGTTTTTAGGGCATGGTACAAGCTGCATTTGAAGACCAAAATCAACTCTCTAGCTGCCGTAGTTTTCGAGTTACAGCCATTTGAAAAAGTGCAAGTTTGGACCCTCTAGCTGCCTCCGTTTCCGAGATATTCAAGGTTTTATATTTTCCAGTCGAGGGGTGACTTTGCCTTGAAATTTTCAAGTTTTCTTGCGGTTTTTGTTCCGGAATCATATTTTGGTTTTTAGGGCATGGTACAAGCTGCATTTTAAGACCCAAATCAACTGTCTAGCTGTCGTAGTTTTCGAGTTACAGCCATTTGAAAAAGTGCAAGTTTGGACCCTCTAGCTTCCTCCGTTTCCGAGATATTCAAGGTTTTATATTTTCCAGTCGAGGGGTGACTTTGCCTTGAAATTTTCAAGTTTTCTTGCGGTTTTTGTTCCGGAATCATATTTTTAGTTTTTAGGGCATGGTACAAGCTGCATTTTAAGACCAAAATCAACTCTCTAGCTGCCGTAGTTTTCGAGTTACAGCCATTTGAAAAAGTGCAAGTTTGGACCCTCTAGCTGCCTCCGTTTCCGAGATATTCATGGTTTTATATTTTCCAGTCGAGGGGTGACTTTGCCTTGAAATTTTCAAGTTTTCTTGCGGTTTTTGTTCCGGAATCATATTTTTGGTTTTTAGGGCATGGTACAAGCTGCATTTGAAGACCCAAATCAACTCTCTAGCTGCCGTAGTTTTCGAGTTACAGCCATTTGAAAAAGTGCAAGTTTGGACCCTCTAGCTGCCTCCGTTTCCGAGATATTCAAGGTTTTATATTTTCCAGTCGAGGGGTGACTTTGCCTTGAAATTTTCAAGTTTTCTTGCGGTTTTTGTTCCGGAATCATATTTTTGGTTTTTAGGGCATGGTACAAGCTGCATTTTAAGACCCAAATCAACTCTCTAGCTGCCGTAGTTTTCGAGTTACAGCCATTTGAAAAAGTGCAAGTTTGGACCCTCTAGCTGCCTCCGTTTCCGAGATATTCAAGGTTTTATATTTTCCAGTCGAGGGGTGACTTTGCCTTGAAATTTTCAAGTTTTCTTGCGGGTTTTGTTCCGGAATCCTATTTTTGGTTTTTAGGGCATGGTACAAGCTGCATTTGAAGACCAAAATCAACTCTCTAGCTGCCGTAGTTTTCGAGTTACAGCCATTTGAAAAAGTGCAAGTTTGGACCCTCTAGCTGCCTCCGTTTCCGAGATATTCAAGGTTTTATATTTTCCAGTCGAGGGGTGACTTTGCCTTGAAATTTTCAAGTTTTCTTGCGGTTTTTGTTCCGGAATCATATTTTTGGTTTTTAGGGCATGGTACAAGCTGCATTTGAAGACCCAAATCAACTCTCTAGCTGCCGTAGTTTTCGAGTTACAGCCATTTGAAAAAGTGCAAGTTTGGACCCTCTAGCTGCCTCCGTTTCCGAGATATTCAAGGTTTTACATTTTCCTGTCGAGGGTTGACTTTGCCTTGAAATTTTCAAGTTTTCTTGCGGTTTTTGATCCGGAATCATATTTTTGGTTTTTAGGGCATGGTACAAGCTGCATTTGAAGACCCAAATCAACTCTCTAGCTGCCGTAGTTTTCGAGTTACAGCCATTTGAAAAAGTGCAAGTTTGGACCCTCTAGCTGCCTCCGTTTCCGAGATATTCAAGGTTTTATATTTTCCAGTCGAGGGGTGACTTTGCCTTGAAATTTTCAAGTTTTCTTGCGGTTTTTGTTCCGGAATCATATTTTTGGTTTTTAGGGCATGGTACAAGCTGCATTTGAAGACCCAAATCAACTCTCTAGCTGCCGTGGTTTTCGAGTTACAGCCATTTGAAAAAGTGCAAGTTTGGACCCTCTAGCTGCCTCCGTTTCCGAGATATTCAAGGTTTTATATTTTCCAGTCGAGGGGTGACCTTGCCTTGAAATTTTCAAGTTTTCTTGCGGGTTTTGTTCCGGAATCCTATTTTTGGTTTTTAGGGCATGGTACAAGCTGCATTTTAAGACCCAAATCAACTCTCTAGCTGCCGTAGTTTTCGAGTTACAGCCATTTGAAAAAGTGCAAGTTTGGACCCTCTAGCTGCCTCCGTTTCCGAGATATTCAAGGTTTTATATTTTCCAGTCGAGGGGTGACTTTGCCTTGAAATTTTCAAGTTTTCTTGCGGTTTTTGTTCCGGAATCATATTTTTGGTTTTTAGGGCATGGTACAAGCTGCATTTGAAGACCCAAATCAACTCTCTAGCTGCCGTAGTTTTCGAGTTACAGCCATTTGAAAAAGTGCAAGTTTGGACCCTCTAGCTGCCTCCGTTTCCGAGATATTCAAGGTTTTATATTTTCCAGTCGAGGGGTGACTTTGCCTTGAAATTTTCAAGTTTTCTTGCGGTTTTTGTTCCGGAATCATATTTTGGTTTTTAGGGCATGGTACAAGCTGCATTTTAAGACCCAAATCAACTGTCTAGCTGTCGTAGTTTTCGAGTTACAGCCATTTGAAAAAGTGCAAGTTTGGACCCTCTAGCTTCCTCCGTTTCCGAGATATTCAAGGTTTTATATTTTCCAGTCGAGGGGTGACTTTGCCTTGAAATTTTCAAGTTTTCTTGCGGTTTTTGTTCCGGAATCATATTTTTAGTTTTTAGGGCATGGTACAAGCTGCATTTTAAGACCAAAATCAACTCTCTAGCTGCCGTAGTTTTCGAGTTACAGCCATTTGAAAAAGTGCAAGTTTGGACCCTCTAGCTGCCTCCGTTTCCGAGATATTCAAGGTTTTACATTTTCCTGTCGAGGGTTGACTTTGCCTTGAAATTTTCAAGTTTTCTTGCGGTTTTTGTTCCGGAATCACATTTTTGGTTTTTAGGGCATGGTACAAGCTGCATTTGAAGACCCAAATCAACTCTCTAGCTGCCGTAGTTTTCGAGTTACAGCCATTTGAAAAAGTGCAAGTTTGGACCCTCTAGCTGCCTCCGTTTCCGAGATATTCATGGTTTTATATTTTCCAGTCGAGGGGTGACTTTGCCTTGAAATTTTCAAGTTTTCTTGCGGTTTTTGTTCCGGAATCATATTTTTGGTTTTTAGGGCATGGTACAAGCTGCATTTGAAGACCCAAATCAACTCTCTAGCTGCCGTAGTTTTCGAGTTACAGCCATTTGAAAAAGTGCAAGTTTGGACCCTCTAGCTGCCTCCGTTTCCGAGATATTCAAGGTTTTATATTTTCCAGTCGAGGGGTGACTTTGCCTTGAAATTTTCAAGTTTTCTTGCGGTTTTTGTTCCGGAATCATATTTTTGGTTTTTAGGGCATGGTACAAGCTGCATTTTAAGACCCAAATCAACTCTCTAGCTGCCGTAGTTTTCGAGTTACAGCCATTTGAAAAAGTGCAAGTTTGGACCCTCTAGCTGCCTCCGTTTCCGAGATATTCAAGGTTTTATATTTTCCAGTCGAGGGGTGACTTTGCCTTGAAATTTTCAAGTTTTCTTGCGGGTTTTGTTCCGGAATCCTATTTTTGGTTTTTAGGGCATGGTACAAGCTGCATTTGAAGACCAAAATCAACTCTCTAGCTGCCGTAGTTTTCGAGTTACAGCCATTTGAAAAAGTGCAAGTTTGGACCCTCTAGCTGCCTCCGTTTCCGAGATATTCAAGGTTTTATATTTTCCAGTCGAGGGGTGACTTTGCCTTGAAATTTTCAAGTTTTCTTGCGGTTTTTGTTCCGGAATCATATTTTGGTTTTTAGGGCATGGTACAGGCTGCATTTTAAGACCCAAATCAACTGTCTAGCTGTCGTAGTTTTCGAGTTACAGCCATTTGAAAAAGTGCAAGTTTGGACCCTCTAGCTTCCTCCGTTTCCGAGATATTCAAGGTTTTATATTTTCCAGTCGAGGGGTGACTTTGCCTTGAAATTTTCAAGTTTTCTTGCGGTTTTTGTTCCGGAATCATATTTTTGGTTTTTAGGGCATGGTACAAGCTGCATTTTAAGACCCAAATCAACTCTCTAGCTGCCGTAGTTTTCGAGTTACAGCCATTTGAAAAAGTGCAAGTTTGGACCCTCTAGCTGCCTCCGTTTCCGAGATATTCAAGGTTTTATATTTTCCAGTCGAGGGGTGACTTTGCCTTGAAATTTTCAAGTTTCCTTGCGGGTTTTGTTCCGGAATCCTATTTTTGGTTTTTAGGGCATGGTACAAGCTGCATTTGAAGACCAAAATCAACTCTCTAGCTGCCGTAGTTTTCGAGTTACAGCCATTTGAAAAAGTGCAAGTTTGGACCCTCTAGCTGCCTCCGTTTCCGAGATATTCAAGGTTTTATATTTTCCAGTCGAGGGGTGACTTTGCCTTGAAATTTTCAAGTTTTCTTGCGGTTTTTGTTCCGGAATCATATTTTGGTTTTTAGGGCATGGTACAAGCTGCATTTTAAGACCCAAATCAACTGTCTAGCTGTCGTAGTTTTCGAGTTACAGCCATTTGAAAAAGTGCAAGTTTGGACCCTCTAGCTTCCTCCGTTTCCGAGATATTCAAGGTTTTATATTTTCCAGTCGAGGGGTGACTTTGCCTTGAAATTTTCAAGTTTTCTTGCGGTTTTTGTTCCGGAATCATATTTTTAGTTTTTAGGGCATGGTACAAGCTGCATTTTAAGACCAAAATCAACTCTCTAGCTGCCGTAGTTTTCGAGTTACAGCCATTTGAAAAAGTGCAAGTTTGGACCCTCTAGCTGCCTCCGTTTCCGAGATATTCATGGTTTTATATTTTCCAGTCGAGGGGTGACTTTGCCTTGAAATTTTCAAGTTTTCTTGCGGTTTTTGTTCCGGAATCATATTTTTGGTTTTTAGGGCATGGTACAAGCTGCATTTGAAGACCCAAATCAACTCTCTAGCTGCCGTAGTTTTCGAGTTACAGCCATTTGAAAAAGTGCAAGTTTGGACCCTCTAGCTGCCTCCGTTTCCGAGATATTCAAGGTTTTATATTTTCCAGTCGAGGGGTGACTTTGCCTTGAAATTTTCAAGTTTTCTTGCGGTTTTTGTTCCGGAATCATATTTTTGGTTTTTAGGGCATGGTACAAGCTGCATTTTAAGACCCAAATCAACTCTCTAGCTGCCGTAGTTTTCGAGTTACAGCCATTTGAAAAAGTGCAAGTTTGGACCCTCTAGCTGCCTCCGTTTCCGAGATATTCAAGGTTTTATATTTTCCAGTCGAGGGGTGACTTTGCCTTGAAATTTTCAAGTTTTCTTGCGGGTTTTGTTCCGGAATCCTATTTTTGGTTTTTAGGGCATGGTACAAGCTGCATTTGAAGACCAAAATCAACTCTCTAGCTGCCGTAGTTTTCGAGTTACAGCCATTTGAAAAAGTGCAAGTTTGGACCCTCTAGCTGCCTCCGTTTCCGAGATATTCAAGGTTTTATATTTTCCAGTCGAGGGGTGACTTTGCCTTGAAATTTTCAAGTTTTCTTGCGGTTTTTGTTCCGGAATCATATTTTTGGTTTTTAGGGCATGGTACAAGCTGCATTTGAAGACCCAAATCAACTCTCTAGCTGCCGTAGTTTTCGAGTTACAGCCATTTGAAAAAGTGCAAGTTTGGACCCTCTAGCTGCCTCCGTTTCCGAGATATTCAAGGTTTTACATTTTCCTGTCGAGGGTTGACTTTGCCTTGAAATTTTCAAGTTTTCTTGCGGTTTTTGATCCGGAATCATATTTTTGGTTTTTAGGGCATGGTACAAGCTGCATTTGAAGACCCAAATCAACTCTCTAGCTGCCGTAGTTTTCGAGTTACAGCCATTTGAAAAAGTGCAAGTTTGGACCCTCTAGCTGCCTCCGTTTCCGAGATATTCAAGGTTTTATATTTTCCAGTCGAGGGGTGACTTTGCCTTGAAATTTTCAAGTTTTCTTGCGGTTTTTGTTCCGGAATCATATTTTTGGTTTTTAGGGCATGGTACAAGCTGCATTTGAAGACCCAAATCAACTCTCTAGCTGCCGTGGTTTTCGAGTTACAGCCATTTGAAAAAGTGCAAGTTTGGACCCTCTAGCTGCCTCCGTTTCCGAGATATTCAAGGTTTTATATTTTCCAGTCGAGGGGTGACCTTGCCTTGAAATTTTCAAGTTTTCTTGCGGGTTTTGTTCCGGAATCCTATTTTTGGTTTTTAGGGCATGGTACAAGCTGCATTTTAAGACCCAAATCAACTCTCTAGCTGCCGTAGTTTTCGAGTTACAGCCATTTGAAAAAGTGCAAGTTTGGACCCTCTAGCTGCCTCCGTTTCCGAGATATTCAAGGTTTTATATTTTCCAGTCGAGGGGTGACTTTGCCTTGAAATTTTCAAGTTTTCTTGCGGTTTTTGTTCCGGAATCATATTTTTGGTTTTTAGGGCATGGTACAAGCTGCATTTGAAGACCCAAATCAACTCTCTAGCTGCCGTAGTTTTCGAGTTACAGCCATTTGAAAAAGTGCAAGTTTGGACCCTCTAGCTGCCTCCGTTTCCGAGATATTCAAGGTTTTACATTTTCCTGTCGAGGGTTGACTTTGCCTTGAAATTTTCAAGTTTTCTTGCGGTTTTTGTTCCGGAATCATATTTTTGGTTTTAAGGGCATGGTACAAGCTGCATTTTAAGACCCAAATCAACTCTCTAGCTGCCGTAGTTTTCGAGTTACAGCCATTTGAAAAAGTGCAAGTTTGGACCCTCTAGCTGCCTCCGTTTCCGAGATATTCAAGGTTTTATATTTTCCAGTCGAGGGGTGACTTTGCCTTGAAATTTTCAAGTTTTCTTGGGGTTTTTGTTCCGGAATCATATTTTTGGTTTTTAGGGCATGGTACAAGCTGCATTTTAAGACCCAAATCAACTCTCTAGCTGCCGTAGTTTTCGAGTTACAGCCATTTGAAAAAGTGCAAGTTTGGACCCTCTAGCTTCCTCCGTTTCCGAGATATTCAAGGTTTTATATTTTCCAGTCGAGGGGTGACTTTGCCTTGAAATTTTCAAGTTTTCTTGCGGTTTTTGTTCCGGAATCATATTTTTGGTTTTTAGGGCATGGTACAAGCTGCATTTGAAGACCAAAATCAACTCTCTAGCTGCCGTAGTTTTCGAGTTACAGCCATTTGAAAAAGTGCAAGTTTGGACCCTCTAGCTGCCTCCGTTTCCGAGATATTCAAGGTTTTACATTTTCCTGTCGAGGGTTGACTTTGCCTTGAAATTTTCAAGTTTTCTTGCGGTTTTTGTTCCGGAATCATATTTTTGGTTTTTAGGGCATGGTACAAGCTGCATTTTAAGACCCAAATCAACTCTCTAGCTGCCGTAGTTTTCGAGTTACAGCCATTTGAAAAAGTGCAAGTTTGGACCCTCTAGCTGCCTCCGTTTCCGAGATATTCAAGGTTTTATATTTTCCAGTCGAGGGGTGACTTTGCCTTGAAATTTTCAAGTTTTCTTGCGGTTTTTGTTCCGGAATCATATTTTTGGTTTTTAGGGCATGGTACAAGCTGCATTTTAAGACCCAAATCAACTCTCTAGCTGCCGTAGTTTTCGAGTTACAGCCATTTGAAAAAGTGCAAGTTTGGACCCTCTAGCTTCCTCCGTTTCCGAGATATTCAAGGTTTTATATTTTCCAGTCGAGGGGTGACTTTGCCTTGAAATTTTCAAGTTTTCTTGCGGTTTTTGTTCCGGAATCATATTTTTGGTTTTTAGGGCATGGTACAAGCTGCATTTGAAGACCAAAATCAACTCTCTAGCTGCCGTAGTTTTCGAGTTACAGCCATTTGAAAAAGTGCAAGTTTGGACCCTCTAGCTGCCTCCGTTTCCGAGATATTCAAGGTTTTACATTTTCCTGTCGAGGGTTGACTTTGCCTTGAAATTTTCAAGTTTTCTTGCGGTTTTTGTTCCGGAATCATATTTTTGGTTTTTAGGGCATGGTACAAGCTGCATTTGAAGACCCAAATCAACTCTCTAGCTGCCGTAGTTTTCGAGTTACAGCCATTTGAAAAAGTGCAAGTTTGGACCCTCTAGCTGCCTCCGTTTCCGAGATATTCAAGGTTTTACATTTTCCTGTCGAGGGTTGATTTTGCCTTGAAATTTTCAAGTTTTCTTGCGGTTTTTGTTCCGGAATCATATTTTTGGTTTTTAGGGCATGGTACAAGCTGCATTTGAAGACCCAAATCAACTCTCTAGCTGCCGTAGTTTTCGAGTTACAGCCATTTGAAAAAGTGCAAGTTTGGACCCTCTAGCTTCCTCCGTTTCCGAGATATTCAAGGTTTTATATTTTCCAGTCGAAGGGTGACTTTGCCTTGAAATTTTCAAGTTTTCTTGCGGTTTTTGTTCCGGAATCATATTTTTGGTTTTTAGGGCATGGTACAAGCTGCATTTGAAGACCAAAATCAACTCTCTAGCTGCCGTAGTTTTCGAGTTACAGCCATTTGAAAAAGTGCAAGTTTGGACCCTCTAGCTGCCTCCGTTTCCGAGATATTCAAGGTTTTACATTTTCCTGTCGAGGGTTGACTTTGCCTTGAAATTTTCAAGTTTTCTTGCGGTTTTTGTTCCGGAATCATATTTTTGGTTTTTAGGGCATGGTACAAGCTGCATTTGAAGACCCAAATCAACTCTCTAGCTGCCGTAGTTTTCGAGTTACAGCCATTTGAAAAAGTGCAAGTTTGGACCCTCTAGCTGCCTCCGTTTCCGAGATATTCAAGGTTTTACATTTTCCTGTCGAGGGTTGACTTTGCCTTGAAATTTTCAAGTTTTCTTGCGGTTTTTGTTCCGGAATCATATTTTTGGTTTTTAGGGCATGGTACAAGCTGCATTTGAAGACCCAAATCAACTCTCTAGCTGCCGTAGTTTTCGAGTTACAGCCATTTGAAAAGGTGCAAGTTTGGACCCTCTAGCTGCCTCCGTTTCCGAGATATTCAAGGTTTTATATTTTCCAGTCGAAGGGTGACTTTGCCTTGAAATTTTCAAGTTTTCTTGCGGTTTTTGTTCCGGAATCACATTTTTGGTTTTTAGGGCATGGTACAAGCTGCATTTGAAGACCCAAATCAACTCTCTAGCTGCCGCAGTTTTCGAGGTAGGGCCATTTGAAAAAGTGCAAGTTTGGACCCTCTAGCTGCCTCCGTTTCCGAGATATTCAAGGTTTTATATTTTCCAGTCGAGGGGTGACTTTGCCTTGAAATTTTCAAGTTTTCTTGCGGTTTTTGTTCCGGAATCATATTTTTGGTTTTTAGGGCATGGTACAAGCTGCATTTTAAGATCAAAATCAACTCTCTAGCTGCCGTAGTTTTCGAGTTACAGCCATTTGAAAAAGTGCAAGTTTGGACCCTCTAGCTGCCTCCGTTTCCGAGATATTCAAGGTTTTATATTTTCCAGTCGAGGGGTGACTTTGCCTTGAAATTTTCAAGTTTTCTTGCGGGTTTTGTTCCGGAATCCTATTTTTGGTTTTTAGGGCATGGTACAAGCTGCATTTTAAGACCAAAATCAACTCTCTAGCTGCCGTAGTTTTCGAGTTACAGCCATTTGAAAAAGTGCAAGTTTGGACCCTCTAGCTGCCTCCGTTCCGAGATATTCAAGGTTTTATATTTTCCAGTCGAGGGGTGACTTTGCCTTGAAATTTTCAAGTTTTCTTGCGGTTTTTGTTCCGGAATCCTATTTTTGGTTTTTAGGGCATGGTACAAGCTGCATTTTAAGATCAAAATCAACTCTCTAGCTGCCGTAGTTTTCGAGTTACAGCCATTTGAAAAAGTGCAAGTTTGGACCCTCTAGCTGCCTCCGTTTCCGAGATATTCAAGGTTTTACATTTTCCTGTCGAGGGTTGACTTTGCCTTGAAATTTTCAAGTTTTCTTGCGGTTTTTGTTCCGGAATCATATTTTTGGTTTTTAGGGCATGGTACAAGCTGCATTTGAAGACCCAAATCAACTCTCTAGCTGCCGTAGTTTTCGAGTTACAGCCATTTGAAAAAGTGCAAGTTTGGACCCTCTAGCTGCCTCCGTTTCCGAGATATTCAAGGTTTTATATTTTCCAGTCGAGGGGTGACTTTGCCTTGAAATTTTCAAGTTTTCTTGCGGGTTTTGTTCCGGAATCCTATTTTTTGTTTTTAGGGCATGGTACAAGCTGCATTTTAAGACCAAAATCAACTCTCTAGCTGCCGTAGTTTTCGAGTTACAGCCATTTGAAAAAGTGCAAGTTTGGACCCTCTAGCTGCCTCCGTTTCCGAGATATTCAAGGTTTTATATTTTCCAGTCGAGGGGTGACTTTGCCTTGAAATTTTCAAGTTTTCTTGCGGGTTTTGTTCCGGAATCCTATTTTTGGTTTTTAGGGCATGGTACAAGCTGCATTTTAAGACCAAAATCAACTCTCTAGCTGCCGTAGTTTTCGAGTTACAGCCATTTGAAAAAGTGCAAGTTTGGACCCTCTAGCTGCCTCCGTTCCGAGATATTCAAGGTTTTATATTTTCCAGTCGAGGGGTGACTTTGCCTTGAAATTTTCAAGTTTTCTTGCGGTTTTTGTTCCGGAATCCTATTTTTGGTTTTTAGGGCATGGTACAAGCTGCATTTTAAGATCAAAATCAACTCTCTAGCTGCCGTAGTTTTCGAGTTACAGCCATTTGAAAAAGTGCAAGTTTGGACCCTCTAGCTGCCTCCGTTTCCGAGATATTCAAGGTTTTACATTTTCCTGTCGAGGGTTGACTTTGCCTTGAAATTTTCAAGTTTTCTTGCGGTTTTTGTTCCGGAATCATATTTTTGGTTTTTAGGGCATGGTACAAGCTGCATTTGAAGACCCAAATCAACTCTCTAGCTGCCGTAGTTTTCGAGTTACAGCCATTTGAAAAAGTGCAAGTTTGGACCCTCTAGCTGCCTCCGTTTCCGAGATATTCAAGGTTTTATATTTTCCAGTCGAGGGGTGACTTTGCCTTGAAATTTTCAAGTTTTCTTGCGGTTTTTGTTCCGGAATCATATTTTTGGTTTTTAGGGCATGGTACAAGCTGCATTTGAAGACCCAAATCAACTCTCTAGCTGCCGTAGTTTTCCAGTTACAGCCATTTGAAAAAGTGCAAGTTTGGACCCTCTACCTGCCTCCGTTTCCGAGATATTCAAGGTTTTACATTTTCCTGTCGAGGGTTGACTTTGCCTTGAAATTTTCAAGTTTTCTTGCGGTTTTTGTTCCGGAATCATATTTTTGGTTTTTAGGGCATGGTACAAGCTGCATTTGAAGACCCAAATCAACTCTCTAGCTGCCGTAGTTTTCGAGTTACAGCCATTTGAAAAAGTGCAAGTTTGGACCCTCTAGCTACCTCCGTTTCCGAGATATTCAAGGTTTTACATTTTCCTGTCGAGGGTTGACTTTGCCTTGAAATTTTCAAGTTTTCTTGCGGTTTTTGTTCCGGAATCATATTTTTGGTTTTTAGGGCATGGTACAAGCTGCATTTGAAGACCCAAATCAACTCTCTAGCTGCCGTAGTTTTCGAGTTACAGCCATTTGAAAAAGTGCAAGTTTGGACCCTCTAGCTTCCTCCGTTTCCGAGATATTCAAGGTTTTATATTTTCCAGTCGAGGGGTGACTTTGCCTTGAAATTTTCAAGTTTTCTTGCGGTTTTTGTTCCGGAATCATATTTTTGGTTTTTAGGGCATGGTACAAGCTGCATTTGAAGACCAAAATCAACTCTCTAGCTGCCGTAGTTTTCGAGTTACAGCCATTTGAAAAAGTGCAAGTTTGGACCCTCTAGCTGCCTCCGTTTCCGAGATATTCAAGGTTTTACATTTTCCTGTCGAGGGTTGACTTTGCCTTGAAATTTTCAAGTTTTCTTGCGGTTTTTGTTCCGGAATCATATTTTTGGTTTTTAGGGCATGGTACAAGCTGCATTTGAAGACCCAAATCAACTCTCTAGCTGCCGTAGTTTTCGAGTTACAGCCATTTGAAAAAGTGCAAGTTTGGACCCTCTAGCTGCCTCCGTTTCCGAGATATTCAAGGTTTTACATTTTCCTGTCGAGGGTTGACTTTGCCTTGAAATTTTCAAGTTTTCTTGCGGTTTTTGTTCCGGAATCATATTTTTGGTTTTTAGGGCATGGTACAAGCTGCATTTGAAGACCCAAATCAACTCTCTAGCTGCCGTAGTTTTCGAGTTACAGCCATTTGAAAAAGTGCAAGTTTGGACCCTCTAGCTTCCTCCGTTTCCGAGATATTCAAGGTTTTATATTTTCCAGTCGAAGGGTGACTTTGCCTTGAAATTTTCAAGTTTTCTTGCGGTTTTTGTTCCGGAATCATATTTTTGGTTTTTAGGGCATGGTACAAGCTGCATTTGAAGACCAAAATCAACTCTCTAGCTGCCGTAGTTTTCGAGTTACAGCCATTTGAAAAAGTGCAAGTTTGGACCCTCTAGCTGCCTCCGTTTCCGAGATATTCAAGGTTTTACATTTTCCTGTCGAGGGTTGACTTTGCCTTGAAATTTTCAAGTTTTCTTGCGGTTTTTGTTCCGGAATCATATTTTTGGTTTTTAGGGCATGGTACAAGCTGCATTTGAAGACCCAAATCAACTCTCTAGCTGCCGTAGTTTTCGAGTTACAGCCATTTGAAAAAGTGCAAGTTTGGACCCTCTAGCTGCCTCCGTTTCCGAGATATTCAAGGTTTTACATTTTCCTGTCGAGGGTTGACTTTGCCTTGAAATTTTCAAGTTTTCTTGCGGTTTTTGTTCCGGAATCATATTTTTGGTTTTTAGGGCATGGTACAAGCTGCATTTGAAGACCCAAATCAACTCTCTAGCTGCCGTAGTTTTCGAGTTACAGCCATTTGAAAAGGTGCAAGTTTGGACCCTCTAGCTGCCTCCGTTTCCGAGATATTCAAGGTTTTATATTTTCCAGTCGAAGGGTGACTTTGCCTTGAAATTTTCAAGTTTTCTTGCGGTTTTTGTTCCGGAATCACATTTTTGGTTTTTAGGGCATGGTACAAGCTGCATTTGAAGACCCAAATCAACTCTCTAGCTGCCGCAGTTTTCGAGGTAGGGCCATTTGAAAAAGTGCAAGTTTGGACCCTCTAGCTGCCTCCGTTTCCGAGATATTCAAGGTTTTATATTTTCCAGTCGAGGGGTGACTTTGCCTTGAAATTTTCAAGTTTTCTTGCGGTTTTTGTTCCGGAATCATATTTTTGGTTTTTAGGGCATGGTACAAGCTGCATTTTAAGATCAAAATCAACTCTCTAGCTGCCGTAGTTTTCGAGTTACAGCCATTTGAAAAAGTGCAAGTTTGGACCCTCTAGCTGCCTCCGTTTCCGAGATATTCAAGGTTTTATATTTTCCAGTCGAGGGGTGACTTTGCCTTGAAATTTTCAAGTTTTCTTGCGGGTTTTGTTCCGGAATCCTATTTTTTGTTTTTAGGGCATGGTACAAGCTGCATTTTAAGACCAAAATCAACTCTCTAGCTGCCGTAGTTTTCGAGTTACAGCCATTTGAAAAAGTGCAAGTTTGGACCCTCTAGCTGCCTCCGTTTCCGAGATATTCAAGGTTTTATATTTTCCAGTCGAGGGGTGACTTTGCCTTGAAATTTTCAAGTTTTCTTGCGGGTTTTGTTCCGGAATCCTATTTTTGGTTTTTAGGGCATGGTACAAGCTGCATTTTAAGACCAAAATCAACTCTCTAGCTGCCGTAGTTTTCGAGTTACAGCCATTTGAAAAAGTGCAAGTTTGGACCCTCTAGCTGCCTCCGTTCCGAGATATTCAAGGTTTTATATTTTCCAGTCGAGGGGTGACTTTGCCTTGAAATTTTCAAGTTTTCTTGCGGTTTTTGTTCCGGAATCCTATTTTTGGTTTTTAGGGCATGGTACAAGCTGCATTTTAAGATCAAAATCAACTCTCTAGCTGCCGTAGTTTTCGAGTTACAGCCATTTGAAAAAGTGCAAGTTTGGACCCTCTAGCTGCCTCCGTTTCCGAGATATTCAAGGTTTTACATTTTCCTGTCGAGGGTTGACTTTGCCTTGAAATTTTCAAGTTTTCTTGCGGTTTTTGTTCCGGAATCATATTTTTGGTTTTTAGGGCATGGTACAAGCTGCATTTGAAGACCCAAATCAACTCTCTAGCTGCCGTAGTTTTCGAGTTACAGCCATTTGAAAAAGTGCAAGTTTGGACCCTCTAGCTGCCTCCGTTTCCGAGATATTCAAGGTTTTATATTTTCCAGTCGAGGGGTGACTTTGCCTTGAAATTTTCAAGTTTTCTTGCGGTTTTTGTTCCGGAATCATATTTTTGGTTTTTAGGGCATGGTACAAGCTGCATTTGAAGACCCAAATCAACTCTCTAGCTGCCGTAGTTTTCCAGTTACAGCCATTTGAAAAAGTGCAAGTTTGGACCCTCTACCTGCCTCCGTTTCCGAGATATTCAAGGTTTTACATTTTCCTGTCGAGGGTTGACTTTGCCTTGAAATTTTCAAGTTTTCTTGCGGTTTTTGTTCCGGAATCATATTTTTGGTTTTTAGGGCATGGTACAAGCTGCATTTGAAGACCCAAATCAACTCTCTAGCTGCCGTAGTTTTCGAGTTACAGCCATTTGAAAAAGTGCAAGTTTGGACCCTCTAGCTACCTCCGTTTCCGAGATATTCAAGGTTTTACATTTTCCTGTCGAGGGTTGACTTTGCCTTGAAATTTTCAAGTTTTCTTGCGGTTTTTGTTCCGGAATCATATTTTTGGTTTTTAGGGCATGGTACAAGCTGCATTTGAAGACCCAAATCAACTCTCTAGCTGCCGTAGTTTTCGAGTTACAGCCATTTGAAAAAGTGCAAGTTTGGACCCTCTAGCTGCCTCCGTTTCCGAGATATTCAAGGTTTTATATTTTCCAGTCGAGGGGTGACTTTGCCTTGAAATTTTCAAGTTTTCTTGCGGTTTTTGTTCCGGAATCATATTTTTGGTTTTTAGGGCATGGTACAAGCTGCATTTGAAGACCCAAATCAACTCTCTAGCTGCCGTGGTTTTCGAGTTACAGCCATTTGAAAAAGTGCAAGTTTGGACCCTCTAGCTGCCTCCGTTTCCGAGATATTCAAGGTTTTATATTTTCCAGTCGAGGGGTGACCTTGCCTTGAAATTTTCAAGTTTTCTTGCGGGTTTTGTTCCGGAATCATATTTTTGGTTTTTAGGGCATGGTACAAGCTGCATTTTAAGACCCAAATCAACTCTCTAGCTGCCGTAGTTTTCGAGTTACAGCCATTTGAAAAAGTGCAAGTTTGGACCCTCTAGCTGCCTCCGTTTCCGAGATATTCAAGGTTTTATATTTTCCAGTCGAGGGGTGACTTTGCCTTGAAATTTTCAAGTTTTCTTGCGGTTTTTGTTCCGGAATCATATTTTTGGTTTTTAGGGCATGGTACAAGCTGCATTTGAAGACCCAAATCAACTCTCTAGCTGCCGTAGTTTTCGAGTTACAGCCATTTGAAAAAGTGCAAGTTTGGACCCTCTAGCTGCCTCCGTTTCCGAGATATTCAAGGTTTTACATTTTCCTGTCGAGGGTTGACTTTGCCTTGAAATTTTCAAGTTTTCTTGCGGTTTTTGTTCCGGAATCATATTTTTGGTTTTTAGGGCATGGTACAAGCTGCATTTTAAGACCCAAATCAACTCTCTAGCTGCCGTAGTTTTCGAGTTACAGCCATTTGAAAAAGTGCAAGTTTGGACCCTCTAGCTGCCTCCGTTTCCGAGATATTCAAGGTTTTATATTTTCCAGTCGAGGGGTGACTTTGCCTTGAAATTTTCAAGTTTTCTTGGGGTTTTTGTTCCGGAATCATATTTTTGGTTTTTAGGGCATGGTACAAGCTGCATTTTAAGACCCAAATCAACTCTCTAGCTGCCGTAGTTTTCGAGTTACAGCCATTTGAAAAAGTGCAAGTTTGGACCCTCTAGCTTCCTCCGTTTCCGAGATATTCAAGGTTTTATATTTTCCAGTCGAGGGGTGACTTTGCCTTGAAATTTTCAAGTTTTCTTGCGGTTTTTGTTCCGGAATCATATTTTTGGTTTTTAGGGCATGGTACAAGCTGCATTTGAAGACCAAAATCAACTCTCTAGCTGCCGTAGTTTTCGAGTTACAGCCATTTGAAAAAGTGCAAGTTTGGACCCTCTAGCTGCCTCCGTTTCCGAGATATTCAAGGTTTTACATTTTCCTGTCGAGGGTTGACTTTGCCTTGAAATTTTCAAGTTTTCTTGCGGTTTTTGTTCCGGAATCATATTTTTGGTTTTTAGGGCATGGTACAAGCTGCATTTTAAGACCCAAATCAACTCTCTAGCTGCCGTAGTTTTCGAGTTACAGCCATTTGAAAAAGTGCAAGTTTGGACCCTCTAGCTTCCTCCGTTTCCGAGATATTCAAGGTTTTATATTTTCCAGTCGAGGGGTGACTTTGCCTTGAAATTTTCAAGTTTTCTTGCGGTTTTTGTTCCGGAATCATATTTTTGGTTTTTAGGGCATGGTACAAGCTGCATTTGAAGACCAAAATCAACTCTCTAGCTGCCGTAGTTTTCGAGTTACAGCCATTTGAAAAAGTGCAAGTTTGGACCCTCTAGCTGCCTCCGTTTCCGAGATATTCAAGGTTTTACATTTTCCTGTCGAGGGTTGACTTTGCCTTGAAATTTTCAAGTTTTCTTGCGGTTTTTGTTCCGGAATCATATTTTTGGTTTTTAGGGCATGGTACAAGCTGCATTTGAAGACCCAAATCAACTCTCTAGCTGCCGTAGTTTTCGAGTTACAGCCATTTGAAAAAGTGCAAGTTTGGACCCTCTAGCTGCCTCCGTTTCCGAGATATTCAAGGTTTTACATTTTCCTGTCGAGGGTTGACTTTGCCTTGAAATTTTCAAGTTTTCTTGCGGTTTTTGTTCCGTAATCATATTTTTGGTTTTTAGGGCATGGTACAAGCTGCATTTGAAGACCCAAATCAACTCTCTAGCTGCCGTAGTTTTCGAGTTACAGCCATTTGAAAAGGTGCAAGTTTGGACCCTCTAGCTGCCTCCGTTTCCGAGATATTCAAGGTTTTATATTTTCCAGTCGAGGGGTGACTTTGCCTTGAAATTTTCAAGTTTTCTTGCGGTTTTTGTTCCGGAATCACATTTTTGGTTTTTAGGGCATGGTACAAGCTGCATTTGAAGACCCAAATCAACTCTCTAGCTGCCGCAGTTTTCGAGGTAGGGCCATTTGAAAAAGTGCAAGTTTGGACCCTCTAGCTGCCTCCGTTTCCGAGATATTCAAGGTTTTATATTTTCCAGTCGAGGGGTGACTTTGCCTTGAAATTTTCAAGTTTTCTTGCGGTTTTTGTTCCGGAATCATATTTTTGGTTTTTAGGGCATGGTACAAGCTGCATTTTAAGATCAAAATCAACTCTCTAGCTGCCGTAGTTTTCGAGTTACAGCCATTTGAAAAAGTGCAAGTTTGGACCCTCTAGCTGCCTCCGTTTCCGAGATATTCAAGGTTTTATATTTTCCAGTCGAGGGGTGACTTTGCCTTGAAATTTTCAAGTTTTCTTGCGGGTTTTGTTCTGGAATCCTATTTTTGGTTTTTAGGGCATGGTACAAGCTGCATTTTAAGACCAAAATCAACTCTCTAGCTGCCGTAGTTTTCGAGTTACAGCCATTTGAAAAAGTGCAAGTTTGGACCCTCTAGCTGCCTCCGTTCCGAGATATTCAAGGTTTTATATTTTCCAGTCGAGGGGTGACTTTGCCTTGAAATTTTCAAGTTTTCTTGCGGTTTTTGTTCCGGAATCCTATTTTTGGTTTTTAGGGCATGGTACAAGCTGCATTTTAAGATCAAAATCAACTCTCTAGCTGCCGTAGTTTTCGAGTTACAGCCATTTGAAAAAGTGCAAGTTTGGACCCTCTAGCTGCCTCCGTTTCCGAGATATTCAAGGTTTTACATTTTCCTGTCGAGGGTTGACTTTGCCTTGAAATTTTCAAGTTTTCTTGCGGTTTTTGTTCCGGAATCATATTTTTGGTTTTTAGGGCATGGTACAAGCTGCATTTGAAGACCCAAATCAACTCTCTAGCTGCCGTAGTTTTCGAGTTACAGCCATTTGAAAAAGTGCAAGTTTGGACCCTCTAGCTGCCTCCGTTTCCGAGATATTCAAGGTTTTATATTTTCCAGTCGAGGGGTGACTTTGCCTTGAAATTTTCAAGTTTTCTTGCGGGTTTTGTTCCGGAATCCTATTTTTTGTTTTTAGGGCATGGTACAAGCTGCATTTTAAGACCAAAATCAACTCTCTAGCTGCCGTAGTTTTCGAGTTACAGCCATTTGAAAAAGTGCAAGTTTGGACCCTCTAGCTGCCTCCGTTTCCGAGATATTCAAGGTTTTATATTTTCCAGTCGAGGGGTGACTTTGCCTTGAAATTTTCAAGTTTTCTTGCGGGTTTTGTTCCGGAATCCTATTTTTGGTTTTTAGGGCATGGTACAAGCTGCATTTTAAGACCAAAATCAACTCTCTAGCTGCCGTAGTTTTCGAGTTACAGCCATTTGAAAAAGTGCAAGTTTGGACCCTCTAGCTGCCTCCGTTCCGAGATATTCAAGGTTTTATATTTTCCAGTCGAGGGGTGACTTTGCCTTGAAATTTTCAAGTTTTCTTGCGGTTTTTGTTCCGGAATCCTATTTTTGGTTTTTAGGGCATGGTACAAGCTGCATTTTAAGATCAAAATCAACTCTCTAGCTGCCGTAGTTTTCGAGTTACAGCCATTTGAAAAAGTGCAAGTTTGGACCCTCTAGCTGCCTCCGTTTCCGAGATATTCAAGGTTTTACATTTTCCTGTCGAGGGTTGACTTTGCCTTGAAATTTTCAAGTTTTCTTGCGGTTTTTGTTCCGGAATCATATTTTTGGTTTTTAGGGCATGGTACAAGCTGCATTTGAAGACCCAAATCAACTCTCTAGCTGCCGTAGTTTTCGAGTTACAGCCATTTGAAAAAGTGCAAGTTTGGACCCTCTAGCTGCCTCCGTTTCCGAGATATTCAAGGTTTTATATTTTCCAGTCGAGGGGTGACTTTGCCTTGAAATTTTCAAGTTTTCTTGTGGTTTTTGTTCCGGAATCATATTTTTGGTTTTTAGGGCATGGTACAAGCTGCATTTGAAGACCCAAATCAACTCTCTAGCTGCCGTAGTTTTCCAGTTACAGCCATTTGAAAAAGTGCAAGTTTGGACCCTCTAGCTGCCTCCGTTTCCGAGATATTCAAGGTTTTACATTTTCCTGTCGAGGGTTGACTTTGCCTTGAAATTTTCAAGTTTTCTTGCGGTTTTTGTTCCGGAATCATATTTTTGGTTTTTAGGGCATGGTACAAGCTGCATTTGAAGACCCAAATCAACTCTCTAGCTGCCGTAGTTTTCGAGTTACAGCCATTTGAAAAAGTGCAAGTTTGGACCCTCTAGCTACCTCCGTTTCCGAGATATTCAAGGTTTTACATTTTCCTGTCGAGGGTTGACTTTGCCTTGAAATTTTCAAGTTTTCTTGCGGTTTTTGTTCCGGAATCATATTTTTGGTTTTTAGGGCATGGTACAAGCTGCATTTGAAGACCCAAATCAACTCTCTAGCTGCCGTAGTTTTCGAGTTACAGCCATTTGAAAAAGTGCAAGTTTGGACCCTCTAGCTGCCTCCGTTTCCGAGATATTCAAGGTTTTATATTTTCCAGTCGAGGGGTGACTTTGCCTTGAAATTTTCAAGTTTTCTTGCGGTTTTTGTTCCGGAATCATATTTTTGGTTTTTAGGGCATGGTACAAGCTGCATTTGAAGACCCAAATCAACTCTCTAGCTGCCGTAGTTTTCGAGTTACAGCCATTTGAAAAAGTGCAAGTTTGGACCCTCTAGCTGCCTCCGTTTCCGAGATATTCAAGGTTTTATATTTTCCAGTCGAGGGGTGACTTTGCCTTGAAATTTTCAAGTTTTCTTGCGGTTTTTGTTCCGGAATCATATTTTTGGTTTTTAGGGCATGGTACAAGCTGCATTTTAAGACCCAAATCAACTCTCTAGCTGCCGTAGTTTTCGAGTTACAGCCATTTGAAAAAGTGCAAGTTTGGACCCTCTAGCTGCCTCCGTTTCCGAGATATTCAAGGTTTTATATTTTCCAGTCGAGGGGTGACTTTGCCTTGAAATTTTCAAGTTTTCTTGCGGTTTTTGTTCCGGAATCATATTTTTGGTTTTTAGGGCATGGTACAAGCTGCATTTTAAGACCCAAATCAACTCTCTAGCTGCCGTAGTTTTCGAGTTACAGCCATTTGAAAAAGTGCAAGTTTGGACCCTCTAGCTGCCTCCGTTTCCGAGATATTCAAGGTTTTATATTTTCCAGTCGAGGGGTGACTTTGCCTTGAAATTTTCAAGTTTTCTTGCGGTTTTTGTTCCGGAATCATATTTTTGGTTTTTAGGGCATGGTACAAGCTGCATTTGAAGACCCAAATCAACTCTCTAGCTGCCGTAGTTTTCGAGTTACAGCCATTTGAAAAAGTGCAAGTTTGGACCCTCTAGCTGCCTCCGTTTCCGAGATATTCAAGGTTTTACATTTTCCTGTCGAGGGTTGACTTTGCCTTGAAATTTTCAAGTTTTCTTGCGGTTTTTGTTCCGGAATCATATTTTTGGTTTTTAGGGCATGGTACAAGCTGCATTTGAAGACCCAAATCAACTCTCTAGCTGCCGTAGTTTTCGAGTTACAGCCATTTGAAAAAGTGCAAGTTTGGACCCTCTAGCTGCCTCCGTTTCCGAGATATTCAAGGTTTTATATTTTCCAGTCGAGGGGTGACTTTGCCTTGAAATTTTCAAGTTTTCTTGCGGTTTTTGTTCCGTAATCATATTTTTGGTTTTTAGGGCATGGTACAAGCTGCATTTGAAGACCCAAATCAACTCTCTAGCTGCCGTAGTTTTCGAGTTACAGCCATTTGAAAAAGTGCAAGTTTGGACCCTCTAGCTGCCTCCGTTTCCGAGATATTCAAGGTTTTACATTTTCCTGTCGAGGGTTGACTTTGCCTTGAAATTTTCAAGTTTTCTTGCGGTTTTTGTTCCGTAATCATATTTTTGGTTTTTAGGGCATGGTACAAGCTGCATTTTAAGACCCAAATCAACTCTCTAGCTGCCGTAGTTTTCGAGTTACAGCCATTTGAAAAAGTGCAAGTTTGGACCCTCTAGCTGCCTCCGTTTCCGAGATATTCAAGGTTTTATATTTTCCAGTCGAGGGGTGACTTTGCCTTGAAATTTTCAAGTTTTCTTGCGGTTTTTGTTCCGGAATCCTATTTTTGGTTTTTAGGGCATGGTACAAGCTGCATTTGAAGACCCAAATCAACTCTCTAGCTGCCGTAGTTTTCGAGTTACAGCCATTTGAAAAAGTGCAAGTTTGGACCCTCTAGCTGCCTCCGTTTCCGAGATATTCAAGGTTTTACATTTTCCTGTCGAGGGTTGACTTTGCCTTGAAATTTTCAAGTTTTCTTGCGGTTTTTGTTCCGGAATCATATTTTTGGTTTTTAGGGCATGGTACAAGCTGCATTTTAAGACCCAAATCAACTCTCTAGCTGCCGTAGTTTTCGAGTTACAGCCATTTGAAAAAGTGCAAGTTTGGACCCTCTAGCTGCCTCCGTTTCCGAGATATTCAAGGTTTTATATTTTCCAGTCGAGGGGTGACTTTGCCTTGAAATTTTCAAGTTTTCTTGCGGTTTTTGTTCCGGAATCATATTTTGGTTTTTAGGGCATGGTACAAGCTGCATTTTAAGACCCAAATCAACTGTCTAGCTGTCGTAGTTTTCGAGTTACAGCCATTTGAAAAAGTGCAAGTTTGGACCCTCTAGCTTCCTCCGTTTCCGAGATATTCAAGGTTTTATATTTTCCAGTCGAGGGGTGACTTTGCCTTGAAATTTTCAAGTTTTCTTGCGGTTTTTGTTCCGGAATCATATTTTTAGTTTTTAGGGCATGGTACAAGCTGCATTTTAAGACCAAAATCAACTCTCTAGCTGCCGTAGTTTTCGAGTTACAGCCATTTGAAAAAGTGCAAGTTTGGACCCTCTAGCTGCCTCCGTTTCCGAGATATTCAAGGTTTTACATTTTCCTGTCGAGGGTTGACTTTGCCTTGAAATTTTCAAGTTTTCTTGCGGTTTTTGTTCCGGAATCACATTTTTGGTTTTTAGGGCATGGTACAAGCTGCATTTGAAGACCCAAATCAACTCTCTAGCTGCCGTAGTTTTCGAGTTACAGCCATTTGAAAAAGTGCAAGTTTGGACCCTCTAGCTGCCTCCGTTTCCGAGATATTCATGGTTTTATATTTTCCAGTCGAGGGGTGACTTTGCCTTGAAATTTTCAAGTTTTCTTGCGGTTTTTGTTCCGGAATCATATTTTTGGTTTTTAGGGCATGGTACAAGCTGCATTTGAAGACCCAAATCAACTCTCTAGCTGCCGTAGTTTTCGAGTTACAGCCATTTGAAAAAGTGCAAGTTTGGACCCTCTAGCTGCCTCCGTTTCCGAGATATTCAAGGTTTTATATTTTCCAGTCGAGGGGTGACTTTGCCTTGAAATTTTCAAGTTTTCTTGCGGTTTTTGTTCCGGAATCATATTTTGGTTTTTAGGGCATGGTACAGGCTGCATTTTAAGACCCAAATCAACTGTCTAGCTGTCGTAGTTTTCGAGTTACAGCCATTTGAAAAAGTGCAAGTTTGGACCCTCTAGCTTCCTCCGTTTCCGAGATATTCAAGGTTTTATATTTTCCAGTCGAGGGGTGACTTTGCCTTGAAATTTTCAAGTTTTCTTGCGGGTTTTGTTCCGGAATCCTATTTTTGGTTTTTAGGGCATGGTACAAGCTGCATTTGAAGACCAAAATCAACTCTCTAGCTGCCGTAGTTTTCGAGTTACAGCCATTTGAAAAAGTGCAAGTTTGGACCCTCTAGCTGCCTCCGTTTCCGAGATATTCAAGGTTTTATATTTTCCAGTCGAGGGGTGACTTTGCCTTGAAATTTTCAAGTTTTCTTGCGGTTTTTGTTCCGGAATCATATTTTGGTTTTTAGGGCATGGTACAGGCTGCATTTTAAGACCCAAATCAACTCTCTAGCTGCCGTAGTTTTCGAGTTACAGCCATTTGAAAAAGTGCAAGTTTGGACCCTCTAGCTGCCTCCGTTTCCGAGATATTCAAGGTTTTATATTTTCCAGTCGAGGGGTGACTTTGCCTTGAAATTTTCAAGTTTTCTTGCGGTTTTTGTTCCGGAATCATATTTTGGTTTTTAGGGCATGGTACAGGCTGCATTTTAAGACCCAAATCAACTGTCTAGCTGTCGTAGTTTTCGAGTTACAGCCATTTGAAAAAGTGCAAGTTTGGACCCTCTAGCTTCCTCCGTTTCCGAGATATTCAAGGTTTTATATTTTCCAGTCGAGGGGTGACTTTGCCTTGAAATTTTCAAGTTTTCTTGCGGTTTTTGTTCCGGAATCATATTTTTGGTTTTTAGGGCATGGTACAAGCTGCATTTTAAGACCCAAATCAACTCTCTAGCTGCCGTAGTTTTCGAGTTACAGCCATTTGAAAAAGTGCAAGTTTGGACCCTCTAGCTGCCTCCGTTTCCGAGATATTCAAGGTTTTATATTTTCCAGTCGAGGGGTGACTTTGCCTTGAAATTTTCAAGTTTTCTTGCGGGTTTTGTTCCGGAATCCTATTTTTGGTTTTTAGGGCATGGTACAAGCTGCATTTGAAGACCAAAATCAACTCTCTAGCTGCCGTAGTTTTCGAGTTACAGCCATTTGAAAAAGTGCAAGTTTGGACCCTCTAGCTGCCTCCGTTTCCGAGATATTCAAGGTTTTATATTTTCCAGTCGAGGGGTGACTTTGCCTTGAAATTTTCAAGTTTTCTTGCGGTTTTTGTTCCGGAATCATATTTTTGGTTTTTAGGGCATGGTACAAGCTGCATTTTAAGACCCAAATCAACTCTCTAGCTGCCGTAGTTTTCGAGTTACAGCCATTTGAAAAAGTGCAAGTTTGGACCCTCTAGCTGCCTCCGTTTCCGAGATATTCAAGGTTTTATATTTTCCAGTCGAGGGGTGACTTTGCCTTGAAATTTTCAAGTTTTCTTGCGGGTTTTGTTCCGGAATCCTATTTTTGGTTTTTAGGGCATGGTACAAGCTGCATTTGAAGACCAAAATCAACTCTCTAGCTGCCGTAGTTTTCGAGTTACAGCCATTTGAAAAAGTGCAAGTTTGGACCCTCTAGCTGCCTCCGTTTCCGAGATATTCAAGGTTTTATATTTTCCAGTCGAGGGGTGACTTTGCCTTGAAATTTTCAAGTTTTCTTGCGGTTTTTGTTCCGGAATCATATTTTGGTTTTTAGGGCATGGTACAGGCTGCATTTTAAGACCCAAATCAACTGTCTAGCTGTCGTAGTTTTCGAGTTACAGCCATTTGAAAAAGTGCAAGTTTGGACCCTCTAGCTTCCTCCGTTTCCGAGATATTCAAGGTTTTATATTTTCCAGTCGAGGGGTGACTTTGCCTTGAAATTTTCAAGTTTTCTTGCGGTTTTTGTTCCGGAATCATATTTTTGGTTTTTAGGGCATGGTACAAGCTGCATTTTAAGACCCAAATCAACTCTCTAGCTGCCGTAGTTTTCGAGTTACAGCCATTTGAAAAAGTGCAAGTTTGGACCCTCTAGCTGCCTCCGTTTCCGAGATATTCAAGGTTTTATATTTTCCAGTCGAGGGGTGACTTTGCCTTGAAATTTTCAAGTTTTCTTGCGGTTTTTGTTCCGGAATCATATTTTTGGTTTTTAGGGCATGGTACAAGCTGCATTTGAAGAGCCAAATCAACTCTCTAGCTGCCGCAGTTTTCGAGGTAGGGCCATTTGAAAAAGTGCAAGTTTGGACCCTCTAGCTGCCTCCGTTTCCGAGATATTCAAGGTTTTATATTTTCCAGTCGAGGGGTGACTTTGCCTTGAAATTTTCAAGTTTTCTTGCGGGTTTTGTTCCGGAATCCTATTTTTGGTTTTTAGGGCATGGTACAAGCTGCATTTTAAGACCAAAATCAACTCTCTAGCTGCCGTAGTTTTCGAGTTACAGCCATTTGAAAAAGTGCAAGTTTGGACCCTCTAGCTGCCTCCGTTTCCGAGATATTCAAGGTTTTATATTTTCGAGTCGAGGGGTGACTTTGCCTTGAAATTTTCAAGTTTTCTTGTGGTTTTTGTTCCGGAATCATATTTTTAGTTTTTAGGGCATGGTACAAGCTGCATTTTAAGACCAAAATCAACTCTCTAGCTGCCGTAGTTTTCGAGTTACAGCCATTTGAAAAAGTGCAAGTTTGGACCCTCTAGCTGCCTCCGTTTCCGAGATATTCAAGGTTTTATATTTTCCAGTCGAGGGGTGACTTTGCCTTGAAATTTTCAAGTTTTCTTGCGGTTTTTGTTCCGGAATCATATTTTTGGTTTTTAGGGCATGGTACAAGCTGCATTTGAAGACCCAAATCAACTCTCTAGCTGCCGTAGTTTTCGAGTTACAGCCATTTGAAAAAGTGCAAGTTTGGACCCTCTAGCTGCCTCCGTTTCCGAGATATTCAAGGTTTTATATTTTCCAGTCGAGGGGTGACTTTGCCTTGAAATTTTCAAGTTTTCTTGCGGTTTTTGTTCCGGAATCATATTTTTGGTTTTTAGGGCATGGTACAAGCTGCATTTGAAGACCCAAATCAACTCTCTAGCTGCCGTAGTTTTCGAGTTACAGCCATTTGAAAAAGTGCAAGTTTGGACCCTCTAGCTGCCTCCGTTTCCGAGATATTCAAGGTTTTATATTTTCCAGTCGAGGGGTGACTTTGCCTTGAAATTTTCAAGTTTTCTTGCGGTTTTTGTTCCGGAATCATATTTTTGGTTTTTAGGGCATGGTACAAGCTGCATTTGAAGACCCAAATCAACTCTCTAGCTGCCGTAGTTTTCGAGTTACAGCCATTTGAAAAAGTGCAAGTTTGGACCCTCTAGCTGCCTCCGTTTCCGAGATATTCAAGGTTTTATATTTTCCAGTCGAGGGGTGACTTTGCCTTGAAATTTTCAAGTTTTCTTGCGGTTTTTGTTCCGGAATCATATTTTTGGTTTTTAGGGCATGGTACAAGCTGCATTTTAAGACCCAAATCAACTCTCTAGCTGCCGTAGTTTTCGAGTTACAGCCATTTGAAAAAGTGCAAGTTTGGACCCTCTAGCTGCCTCCGTTTCCGAGATATTCAAGGTTTTATATTTTCCAGTCGAGGGGTGACTTTGCCTTGAAATTTTCAAGTTTTCTTGCGGTTTTTGTTCCGGAATCATATTTTTGGTTTTTAGGGCATGGTACAAGCTGCATTTTAAGACCCAAATCAACTCTCTAGCTGCCGTAGTTTTCGAGTTACAGCCATTTGAAAAAGTGCAAGTTTGGACCCTCTAGCTACCTCCGTTTCCGAGATATTCAAGGTTTTACATTTTCCTGTCGAGGGTTGACTTTGCCTTGAAATTTTCAAGTTTTCTTGCGGTTTTTGTTCCGGAATCATATTTTTGATTTTTAGGGCATGGTACAAGCTGCATTTGAAGACCAAAATCAACTCTCTAGCTGCCGTAGTTTTCGAGTTACAGCCATTTGAAAAAGTGCAAGTTTGGACCCTCTAGCTGCCTCCGTTTCCGAGATATTCAAGGTTTTACATTTTCCTGTCGAGGGTTGACTTTGCCTTGAAATTTTCAAGTTTTCTTGCGGTTTTTGTTCCGGAATCATATTTTTGGTTTTTAGGGCATGGTACAAGCTGCATTTGAAGACCCAAATCAACTCTCTAGCTGCCGTAGTTTTCGAGTTACAGCCATTTGAAAAAGTGCAAGTTTGGACCCTCTAGCTGCCTCCGTTTCCGAGATATTCAAGGTTTTATATTTTCCAGTCGAGGGGTGACTTTGCCTTGAAATTTTCAAGTTTTCTTGCGGGTTTTGTTCCGGAATCCTATTTTTGGTTTTTAGGGCATGGTACAAGCTGCATTTTAAGACCCAAATCAACTCTCTAGCTGCCGTAGTTTTCGAGTTACAGCCATTTGAAAAAGTGCAAGTTTGGACCCTCTAGCTGCCTCCGTTTCCGAGATATTCAAGGTTTTATATTTTCCAGTCGAGGGGTGACTTTGCCTTGAAATTTTCAAGTTTTCTTGCGGTTTTTGTTCCGGAATCATATTTTTGGTTTTTAGGGCATGGTACAAGCTGCATTTGAAGAGCCAAATCAACTCTCTAGCTGCCGCAGTTTTCGAGGTAGGGCCATTTGAAAAAGTGCAAGTTTGGACCCTCTAGCTGCCTCCGTTTCCGAGATATTCAAGGTTTTATATTTTCCAGTCGAGGGGTGACTTTGCCTTGAAATTTTCAAGTTTTCTTGCGGGTTTTGTTCCGGAATCCTATTTTTGGTTTTTAGGGCATGGTACAAGCTGCATTTTAAGACCAAAATCAACTCTCTAGCTGCCGTAGTTTTCGAGTTACAGCCATTTGAAAAAGTGCAAGTTTGGACCCTCTAGCTGCCTCCGTTTCCGAGATATTCAAGGTTTTATATTTTCGAGTCGAGGGGTGACTTTGCCTTGAAATTTTCAAGTTTTCTTGTGGTTTTTGTTCCGGAATCATATTTTTAGTTTTTAGGGCATGGTACAAGCTGCATTTTAAGACCAAAATCAACTCTCTAGCTGCCGTAGTTTTCGAGTTACAGCCATTTGAAAAAGTGCAAGTTTGGACCCTCTAGCTGCCTCCGTTTCCGAGATATTCAAGGTTTTATATTTTCCAGTCGAGGGGTGACTTTGCCTTGAAATTTTCAAGTTTTCTTGCGGTTTTTGTTCCGGAATCATATTTTTGGTTTTTAGGGCATGGTACAAGCTGCATTTGAAGACCCAAATCAACTCTCTAGCTGCCGTAGTTTTCGAGTTACAGCCATTTGAAAAAGTGCAAGTTTGGACCCTCTAGCTGCCTCCGTTTCCGAGATATTCAAGGTTTTATATTTTCCAGTCGAGGGGTGACTTTGCCTTGAAATTTTCAAGTTTTCTTGCGGTTTTTGTTCCGGAATCATATTTTTGGTTTTTAGGGCATGGTACAAGCTGCATTTGAAGACCCAAATCAACTCTCTAGCTGCCGTAGTTTTCGAGTTACAGCCATTTGAAAAAGTGCAAGTTTGGACCCTCTAGCTGCCTCCGTTTCCGAGATATTCAAGGTTTTATATTTTCCAGTCGAGGGGTGACTTTGCCTTGAAATTTTCAAGTTTTCTTGCGGTTTTTGTTCCGGAATCATATTTTTGGTTTTTAGGGCATGGTACAAGCTGCATTTGAAGACCCAAATCAACTCTCTAGCTGCCGTAGTTTTCGAGTTACAGCCATTTGAAAAAGTGCAAGTTTGGACCCTCTAGCTGCCTCCGTTTCCGAGATATTCAAGGTTTTATATTTTCCAGTCGAGGGGTGACTTTGCCTTGAAATTTTCAAGTTTTCTTGCGGTTTTTGTTCCGGAATCATATTTTTGGTTTTTAGGGCATGGTACAAGCTGCATTTTAAGACCCAAATCAACTCTCTAGCTGCCGTAGTTTTCGAGTTACAGCCATTTGAAAAAGTGCAAGTTTGGACCCTCTAGCTGCCTCCGTTTCCGAGATATTCAAGGTTTTATATTTTCCAGTCGAGGGGTGACTTTGCCTTGAAATTTTCAAGTTTTCTTGCGGTTTTTGTTCCGGAATCATATTTTTGGTTTTTAGGGCATGGTACAAGCTGCATTTTAAGACCCAAATCAACTCTCTAGCTGCCGTAGTTTTCGAGTTACAGCCATTTGAAAAAGTGCAAGTTTGGACCCTCTAGCTGCCTCCGTTTCCGAGATATTCAAGGTTTTATATTTTCCAGTCGAGGGGTGACTTTGCCTTGAAATTTTCAAGTTTTCTTGCGGTTTTTGTTCCGGAATCATATTTTTGGTTTTTAGGGCATGGTACAAGCTGCATTTGAAGACCAAAATCAACTCTCTAGCTGCCGTAGTTTTCGAGTTACAGCCATTTGAAAAAGTGCAAGTTTGGACCCTCTAGCTGCCTCCGTTTCCGAGATATTCAAGGTTTTACATTTTCCTGTCGAGGGTTGACTTTGCCTTGAAATTTTCAAGTTTTCTTGCGGTTTTTGTTCCGGAATCATATTTTTGGTTTTTAGGGCATGGTACAAGCTGCATTTGAAGACCCAAATCAACTCTCTAGCTGCCGTAGTTTTCGAGTTACAGCCATTTGAAAAAGTGCAAGTTTGGACCCTCTAGCTGCCTCCGTTTCCGAGATATTCAAGGTTTTATATTTTCCAGTCGAGGGGTGACTTTGCCTTGAAATTTTCAAGTTTTCTTGCGGGTTTTGTTCCGGAATCCTATTTTTGGTTTTTAGGGCATGGTACAAGCTGCATTTTAAGACCCAAATCAACTCTCTAGCTGCCGTAGTTTTCGAGTTACAGCCATTTGAAAAAGTGCAAGTTTGGACCCTCTAGCTGCCTCCGTTTCCGAGATATTCAAGGTTTTACATTTTCCTGTCGAGGGTTGACTTTGCCTTGAAATTTTCAAGTTTTCTTGCGGTTTTTGTTCCGGAATCACATTTTTGGTTTTTAGGGCATGGTACAAGCTGCATTTGAAGACCCAAATCAACTCTCTAGCTGCCGCAGTTTTCGAGTTACAGCCATTTGAAAAAGTGCAAGTTTGGACCCTCTAGCTGCCTCCGTTTCCGAGATATTCAAGGTTTTATATTTTCCAGTCGAGGGGTGACTTTGCCTTGAAATTTTCAAGTTTTCTTGCGGTTTTTGTTCCGGAATCATATTTTTGGTTTTTAGGGCATGGTACAAGCTGCATTTTAAGACCCAAATCAACTCTCTAGCTGCCGTAGTTTTCGAGTTACAGCCATTTGAAAAAGTGCAAGTTTGGACCCTCTAGCTGCCTCCGTTTCCGAGATATTCAAGGTTTTATATTTTCCAGTCGAGGGGTGACTTTGCCTTGAAATTTTCAAGTTTTCTTGCGGTTTTTGTTCCGGAATCATATTTTTGGTTTTTAGGGCATGGTACAAGCTGCATTTTAAGACCCAAATCAACTCTCTAGCTGCCGTAGTTTTCGAGTTACAGCCATTTGAAAAAGTGCAAGTTTGGACCCTCTAGCTGCCTCCGTTTCCGAGATATTCAAGGTTTTATATTTTCCAGTCGAGGGGTGACTTTGCCTTGAAATTTTCAAGTTTTCTTGCGGGTTTTGTTCCGGAATCCTATTTTTGGTTTTTAGGGCATGGTACAAGCTGCATTTGAAGACCAAAATCAACTCTCTAGCTGCCGTAGTTTTCGAGTTACAGCCATTTGAAAAAGTGCAAGTTTGGACCCTCTAGCTGCC
The DNA here is from genome assembly GCA_964017055.1 of Chloromyia formosa. Classification (NCBI taxonomy): domain Eukaryota; kingdom Metazoa; phylum Arthropoda; class Insecta; order Diptera; family Stratiomyidae; genus Chloromyia; species Chloromyia formosa. The sequence continues at coordinate 71,206,501 of OZ024817.1, forward strand.
TCCGTTTCCGAGATATTCAATGTTTTATATTTTCCAGTCGAGGGGTGACTTTGCCTTGAAATTTTCAAGTTTTCTTGCGGTTTTTGTTCCGGAATCCTATTTTTGGTTTTTAGGGCATGGTACAAGCTGCATTTGAAGACCCAAATCAACTCTCTAGCTGCCGTAGTTTTCGAGTTACAGCCATTTGAAAAAGTGCAAGTTTGGACCCTCTAGCTGCCTCCGTTTCCGAGATATTCAAGGTTTTACATTTTCCTGTCGAGGGTTGACTTTGCCTTGAAATTTTCAAGTTTTCTTGCGGTTTTTGTTCCGGAATCATATTTTTGGTTTTTAGGGCATGGTACAAGCTGCATTTGAAGACCCAAATCAACTCTCTAGCTGCCGTAGTTTTCGAGTTACAGCCATTTGAAAAAGTGCAAGTTTGGACCCTCTAGCTGCCTCCGTTTCCGAGATATTCAAGGTTTTATATTTTCCAGTCGAGGGGTGACTTTGCCTTGAAATTTTCAAGTTTTCTTGCGGTTTTTGTTCCGGAATCATATTTTTGGTTTTTAGGGCATGGTACAAGCTGCATTTGAAGACCAAAATCAACTCTCTAGCTGCCGTAGTTTTCGAGTTACAGCCATTTGAAAAAGTGCAAGTTTGGACCCTCTAGCTGCCTCCGTTTCCGAGATATTCAAGGTTTTACATTTTCCTGTCGAGGGTTGACTTTGCCTTGAAATTTTCAAGTTTTCTTGCGGTTTTTGTTCCGGAATCATATTTTTGGTTTTTAGGGCATGGTACAAGCTGCATTTGAAGACCCAAATCAACTCTCTAGCTGCCGTAGTTTTCGAGTTACAGCCATTTGAAAAAGTGCAAGTTTGGACCCTCTAGCTGCCTCCGTTTCCGAGATATTCAAGGTTTTATATTTTCCAGTCGAGGGGTGACTTTGCCTTGAAATTTTCAAGTTTTCTTGCGGGTTTTGTTCCGGAATCCTATTTTTGGTTTTTAGGGCATGGTACAAGCTGCATTTTAAGACCCAAATCAACTCTCTAGCTGCCGTAGTTTTCGAGTTACAGCCATTTGAAAAAGTGCAAGTTTGGACCCTCTAGCTGCCTCCGTTTCCGAGATATTCAAGGTTTTACATTTTCCTGTCGAGGGTTGACTTTGCCTTGAAATTTTCAAGTTTTCTTGCGGTTTTTGTTCCGGAATCACATTTTTGGTTTTTAGGGCATGGTACAAGCTGCATTTGAAGACCCAAATCAACTCTCTAGCTGCCGCAGTTTTCGAGTTACAGCCATTTGAAAAAGTGCAAGTTTGGACCCTCTAGCTGCCTCCGTTTCCGAGATATTCAAGGTTTTATATTTTCCAGTCGAGGGGTGACTTTGCCTTGAAATTTTCAAGTTTTCTTGCGGTTTTTGTTCCGGAATCATATTTTTGGTTTTTAGGGCATGGTACAAGCTGCATTTTAAGACCCAAATCAACTCTCTAGCTGCCGTAGTTTTCGAGTTACAGCCATTTGAAAAAGTGCAAGTTTGGACCCTCTAGCTGCCTCCGTTTCCGAGATATTCAAGGTTTTATATTTTCCAGTCGAGGGGTGACTTTGCCTTGAAATTTTCAAGTTTTCTTGCGGTTTTTGTTCCGGAATCATATTTTTGGTTTTTAGGGCATGGTACAAGCTGCATTTTAAGACCCAAATCAACTCTCTAGCTGCCGTAGTTTTCGAGTTACAGCCATTTGAAAAAGTGCAAGTTTGGACCCTCTAGCTGCCTCCGTTTCCGAGATATTCAAGGTTTTATATTTTCCAGTCGAGGGGTGACTTTGCCTTGAAATTTTCAAGTTTTCTTGCGGGTTTTGTTCCGGAATCCTATTTTTGGTTTTTAGGGCATGGTACAAGCTGCATTTGAAGACCAAAATCAACTCTCTAGCTGCCGTAGTTTTCGAGTTACAGCCATTTGAAAAAGTGCAAGTTTGGACCCTCTAGCTGCCTCCGTTTCCGAGATATTCAATGTTTTATATTTTCCAGTCGAGGGGTGACTTTGCCTTGAAATTTTCAAGTTTTCTTGCGGTTTTTGTTCCGGAATCCTATTTTTGGTTTTTAGGGCATGGTACAAGCTGCATTTGAAGACCCAAATCAACTCTCTAGCTGCCGTAGTTTTCGAGTTACAGCCATTTGAAAAAGTGCAAGTTTGGACCCTCTAGCTGCCTCCGTTTCCGAGATATTCAAGGTTTTACATTTTCCTGTCGAGGGTTGACTTTGCCTTGAAATTTTCAAGTTTTCTTGCGGTTTTTGTTCCGGAATCATATTTTTGGTTTTTAGGGCATGGTACAAGCTGCATTTGAAGACCCAAATCAACTCTCTAGCTGCCGTAGTTTTCGAGTTACAGCCATTTGAAAAAGTGCAAGTTTGGACCCTCTAGCTGCCTCCGTTTCCGAGATATTCAAGGTTTTATATTTTCCAGTCGAGGGGTGACTTTGCCTTGAAATTTTCAAGTTTTCTTGCGGTTTTTGTTCCGGAATCATATTTTTGGTTTTTAGGGCATGGTACAAGCTGCATTTGAAGACCCAAATCAACTCTCTAGCTGCCGTAGTTTTCGAGTTACAGCCATTTGAAAAAGTGCAAGTTTGGACCCTCTAGCTGCCTCCGTTTCCGAGATATTCAAGGTTTTACATTTTCCTGTCGAGGGTTGACTTTGCCTTGAAATTTTCAAGTTTTCTTGCGGTTTTTGTTCCGTAATCATATTTTTGGTTTTTAGGGCATGGTACAAGCTGCATTTTAAGACCCAAATCAACTCTCTAGCTGCCGTAGTTTTCGAGTTACAGCCATTTGAAAAAGTGCAAGTTTGGACCCTCTAGCTGCCTCCGTTTCCGAGATATTCAAGGTTTTATATTTTCCAGTCGAGGGGTGACTTTGCCTTGAAATTTTCAAGTTTTCTTGCGGTTTTTGTTCCGGAATCCTATTTTTGGTTTTTAGGGCATGGTACAAGCTGCATTTGAAGACCCAAATCAACTCTCTAGCTGCCGTAGTTTTCGAGTTACAGCCATTTGAAAAAGTGCAAGTTTGGACCCTCTAGCTGCCTCCGTTTCCGAGATATTCAAGGTTTTACATTTTCCTGTCGAGGGTTGACTTTGCCTTGAAATTTTCAAGTTTTCTTGCGGTTTTTGTTCCGGAATCATATTTTTGGTTTTTAGGGCATGGTACAAGCTGCATTTTAAGACCCAAATCAACTCTCTAGCTGCCGTAGTTTTCGAGTTACAGCCATTTGAAAAAGTGCAAGTTTGGACCCTCTAGCTGCCTCCGTTTCCGAGATATTCAAGGTTTTATATTTTCCAGTCGAGGGGTGACTTTGCCTTGAAATTTTCAAGTTTTCTTGCGGTTTTTGTTCCGGAATCATATTTTGGTTTTTAGGGCATGGTACAAGCTGCATTTTAAGACCCAAATCAACTGTCTAGCTGTCGTAGTTTTCGAGTTACAGCCATTTGAAAAAGTGCAAGTTTGGACCCTCTAGCTTCCTCCGTTTCCGAGATATTCAAGGTTTTATATTTTCCAGTCGAGGGGTGACTTTGCCTTGAAATTTTCAAGTTTTCTTGCGGTTTTTGTTCCGGAATCATATTTTTAGTTTTTAGGGCATGGTACAAGCTGCATTTTAAGACCAAAATCAACTCTCTAGCTGCCGTAGTTTTCGAGTTACAGCCATTTGAAAAAGTGCAAGTTTGGACCCTCTAGCTGCCTCCGTTTCCGAGATATTCAAGGTTTTACATTTTCCTGTCGAGGGTTGACTTTGCCTTGAAATTTTCAAGTTTTCTTGCGGTTTTTGTTCCGGAATCATATTTTTGGTTTTTAGGGCATGGTACAAGCTGCATTTTAAGACCCAAATCAACTCTCTAGCTGCCGTAGTTTTCGAGTTACAGCCATTTGAAAAAGTGCAAGTTTGGACCCTCTAGCTGCCTCCGTTTCCGAGATATTCAAGGTTTTATATTTTCCAGTCGAGGGGTGACTTTGCCTTGAAATTTTCAAGTTTTCTTGCGGTTTTTGTTCCGGAATCATATTTTGGTTTTTAGGGCATGGTACAAGCTGCATTTTAAGACCCAAATCAACTGTCTAGCTGTCGTAGTTTTCGAGTTACAGCCATTTGAAAAAGTGCAAGTTTGGACCCTCTAGCTTCCTCCGTTTCCGAGATATTCAAGGTTTTATATTTTCCAGTCGAGGGGTGACTTTGCCTTGAAATTTTCAAGTTTTCTTGCGGTTTTTGTTCCGGAATCACATTTTTGGTTTTTAGGGCATGGTACAAGCTGCATTTGAAGACCCAAATCAACTCTCTAGCTGCCGTAGTTTTCGAGTTACAGCCATTTGAAAAAGTGCAAGTTTGGACCCTCTAGCTGCCTCCGTTTCCGAGATATTCATGGTTTTATATTTTCCAGTCGAGGGGTGACTTTGCCTTGAAATTTTCAAGTTTTCTTGCGGTTTTTGTTCCGGAATCATATTTTTGGTTTTTAGGGCATGGTACAAGCTGCATTTGAAGACCCAAATCAACTCTCTAGCTGCCGTAGTTTTCGAGTTACAGCCATTTGAAAAAGTGCAAGTTTGGACCCTCTAGCTGCCTCCGTTTCCGAGATATTCAAGGTTTTATATTTTCCAGTCGAGGGGTGACTTTGCCTTGAAATTTTCAAGTTTTCTTGCGGTTTTTGTTCCGGAATCATATTTTTGGTTTTTAGGGCATGGTACAAGCTGCATTTTAAGACCCAAATCAACTCTCTAGCTGCCGTAGTTTTCGAGTTACAGCCATTTGAAAAAGTGCAAGTTTGGACCCTCTAGCTGCCTCCGTTTCCGAGATATTCAAGGTTTTATATTTTCCAGTCGAGGGGTGACTTTGCCTTGAAATTTTCAAGTTTTCTTGCGGGTTTTGTTCCGGAATCCTATTTTTGGTTTTTAGGGCATGGTACAAGCTGCATTTGAAGACCAAAATCAACTCTCTAGCTGCCGTAGTTTTCGAGTTACAGCCATTTGAAAAAGTGCAAGTTTGGACCCTCTAGCTGCCTCCGTTTCCGAGATATTCAAGGTTTTATATTTTCCAGTCGAGGGGTGACTTTGCCTTGAAATTTTCAAGTTTTCTTGCGGTTTTTGTTCCGGAATCATATTTTGGTTTTTAGGGCATGGTACAGGCTGCATTTTAAGACCCAAATCAACTGTCTAGCTGTCGTAGTTTTCGAGTTACAGCCATTTGAAAAAGTGCAAGTTTGGACCCTCTAGCTTCCTCCGTTTCCGAGATATTCAAGGTTTTATATTTTCCAGTCGAGGGGTGACTTTGCCTTGAAATTTTCAAGTTTTCTTGCGGTTTTTGTTCCGGAATCATATTTTTGGTTTTTAGGGCATGGTACAAGCTGCATTTTAAGACCCAAATCAACTCTCTAGCTGCCGTAGTTTTCGAGTTACAGCCATTTGAAAAAGTGCAAGTTTGGACCCTCTAGCTGCCTCCGTTTCCGAGATATTCAAGGTTTTATATTTTCCAGTCGAGGGGTGACTTTGCCTTGAAATTTTCAAGTTTTCTTGCGGGTTTTGTTCCGGAATCCTATTTTTGGTTTTTAGGGCATGGTACAAGCTGCATTTGAAGACCAAAATCAACTCTCTAGCTGCCGTAGTTTTCGAGTTACAGCCATTTGAAAAAGTGCAAGTTTGGACCCTCTAGCTGCCTCCGTTTCCGAGATATTCAAGGTTTTATATTTTCCAGTCGAGGGGTGACTTTGCCTTGAAATTTTCAAGTTTTCTTGCGGTTTTTGTTCCGGAATCATATTTTGGTTTTTAGGGCATGGTACAAGCTGCATTTTAAGACCCAAATCAACTGTCTAGCTGTCGTAGTTTTCGAGTTACAGCCATTTGAAAAAGTGCAAGTTTGGACCCTCTAGCTTCCTCCGTTTCCGAGATATTCAAGGTTTTATATTTTCCAGTCGAGGGGTGACTTTGCCTTGAAATTTTCAAGTTTTCTTGCGGTTTTTGTTCCGGAATCATATTTTTAGTTTTTAGGGCATGGTACAAGCTGCATTTTAAGACCAAAATCAACTCTCTAGCTGCCGTAGTTTTCGAGTTACAGCCATTTGAAAAAGTGCAAGTTTGGACCCTCTAGCTGCCTCCGTTTCCGAGATATTCATGGTTTTATATTTTCCAGTCGAGGGGTGACTTTGCCTTGAAATTTTCAAGTTTTCTTGCGGTTTTTGTTCCGGAATCATATTTTTGGTTTTTAGGGCATGGTACAAGCTGCATTTGAAGACCCAAATCAACTCTCTAGCTGCCGTAGTTTTCGAGTTACAGCCATTTGAAAAAGTGCAAGTTTGGACCCTCTAGCTGCCTCCGTTTCCGAGATATTCAAGGTTTTATATTTTCCAGTCGAGGGGTGACTTTGCCTTGAAATTTTCAAGTTTTCTTGCGGTTTTTGTTCCGGAATCATATTTTTGGTTTTTAGGGCATGGTACAAGCTGCATTTTAAGACCCAAATCAACTCTCTAGCTGCCGTAGTTTTCGAGTTACAGCCATTTGAAAAAGTGCAAGTTTGGACCCTCTAGCTGCCTCCGTTTCCGAGATATTCAAGGTTTTATATTTTCCAGTCGAGGGGTGACTTTGCCTTGAAATTTTCAAGTTTTCTTGCGGGTTTTGTTCCGGAATCCTATTTTTGGTTTTTAGGGCATGGTACAAGCTGCATTTGAAGACCAAAATCAACTCTCTAGCTGCCGTAGTTTTCGAGTTACAGCCATTTGAAAAAGTGCAAGTTTGGACCCTCTAGCTGCCTCCGTTTCCGAGATATTCAAGGTTTTATATTTTCCAGTCGAGGGGTGACTTTGCCTTGAAATTTTCAAGTTTTCTTGCGGTTTTTGTTCCGGAATCATATTTTTGGTTTTTAGGGCATGGTACAAGCTGCATTTGAAGACCCAAATCAACTCTCTAGCTGCCGTAGTTTTCGAGTTACAGCCATTTGAAAAAGTGCAAGTTTGGACCCTCTAGCTGCCTCCGTTTCCGAGATATTCAAGGTTTTACATTTTCCTGTCGAGGGTTGACTTTGCCTTGAAATTTTCAAGTTTTCTTGCGGTTTTTGATCCGGAATCATATTTTTGGTTTTTAGGGCATGGTACAAGCTGCATTTGAAGACCCAAATCAACTCTCTAGCTGCCCTAGTTTTCGAGTTACAGCCATTTGAAAAAGTGCAAGTTTGGACCCTCTAGCTGCCTCCGTTTCCGAGATATTCAAGGTTTTATATTTTCCAGTCGAGGGGTGACTTTGCCTTGAAATTTTCAAGTTTTCTTGCGGTTTTTGTTCCGGAATCCTATTTTTGGTTTTTAGGGCATGGTACAAGCTGCATTTGAAGACCCAAATCAACTCTCTAGCTGCCGTGGTTTTCGAGTTACAGCCATTTGAAAAAGTGCAAGTTTGGACCCTCTAGCTGCCTCCGTTTCCGAGATATTCAAGGTTTTATATTTTCCAGTCGAGGGGTGACTTTGCCTTGAAATTTTCAAGTTTTCTTGCGGTTTTTGTTCCGGAATCATATTTTTGGTTTTTAGGGCATGGTACAAGCTGCATTTGAAGACCCAAATCAACTCTCTAGCTGCCGTAGTTTTCGAGTTACAGCCATTTGAAAAAGTGCAAGTTTGGACCCTCTAGCTGCCTCCGTTTCCGAGATATTCAAGGTTTTACATTTTCCTGTCGAGGGTTGACTTTGCCTTGAAATTTTCAAGTTTTCTTGCGGTTTTTGATCCGGAATCATATTTTTGGTTTTTAGGGCATGGTACAAGCTGCATTTGAAGACCCAAATCAACTCTCTAGCTGCCGTAGTTTTCGAGTTACAGCCATTTGAAAAAGTGCAAGTTTGGACCCTCTAGCTGCCTCCGTTTCCGAGATATTCAAGGTTTTATATTTTCCAGTCGAGGGGTGACTTTGCCTTGAAATTTTCAAGTTTTCTTGCGGGTTTTGTTCCGGAATCCTATTTTTGGTTTTTAGGGCATGGTACAAGCTGCATTTTAAGACCCAAATCAACTCTCTAGCTGCCGTAGTTTTCGAGTTACAGCCATTTGAAAAAGTGCAAGTTTGGACCCTCTAGCTGCCTCCGTTTCCGAGATATTCAAGGTTTTATATTTTCCAGTCGAGGGGTGACTTTGCCTTGAAATTTTCAAGTTTTCTTGCGGTTTTTGTTCCGGAATCATATTTTTGGTTTTTAGGGCATGGTACAAGCTGCATTTGAAGACCCAAATCAAGTCTCTAGCTGCCGTAGTTTTCGAGTTACAGCCATTTGAAAAAGTGCAAGTTTGGACCCTCTAGCTGCCTCCGTTTCCGAGATATTCAAGGTTTTACATTTTCCTGTCGAGGGTTGACTTTGCCTTGAAATTTTCAAGTTTTCTTGCGGTTTTTGTTCCGGAATCATATTTTTGGTTTTTAGGGCATGGTACAAGCTGCATTTTAAGACCCAAATCAACTCTCTAGCTGCCGTAGTTTTCGAGTTACAGCCATTTGAAAAAGTGCTAGTTTGGACCCTCTAGCTGCCTCCGTTTCCGAGATATTCAAGGTTTTATATTTTCCAGTCGAGGGGTGACTTTGCCTTGAAATTTTCAAGTTTTCTTGGGGTTTTTGTTCCGGAATCATATTTTTGGTTTTTAGGGCATGGTACAAGCTGCATTTTAAGACCCAAATCAACTCTCTAGCTGCCGTAGTTTTCGAGTTACAGCCATTTGAAAAAGTGCAAGTTTGGACCCTCTAGCTTCCTCCGTTTCCGAGATATTCAAGGTTTTATATTTTCCAGTCGAGGGGTGACTTTGCCTTGAAATTTTCAAGTTTTCTTGCGGTTTTTGTTCCGGAATCATATTTTTGGTTTTTAGGGCATGGTACAAGCTGCATTTGAAGACCAAAATCAACTCTCTAGCTGCCGTAGTTTTCGAGTTACAGCCATTTGAAAAAGTGCAAGTTTGGACCCTCTAGCTGCCTCCGTTTCCGAGATATTCAAGGTTTTACATTTTCCTGTCGAGGGTTGACTTTGCCTTGAAATTTTCAAGTTTTCTTGCGGTTTTTGTTCCGGAATCATATTTTTGGTTTTTAGGGCATGGTACAAGCTGCATTTTAAGACCCAAATCAACTCTCTAGCTGCCGTAGTTTTCGAGTTACAGCCATTTGAAAAAGTGCAAGTTTGGACCCTCTAGCTGCCTCCGTTTCCGAGATATTCAAGGTTTTATATTTTCCAGTCGAGGGGTGACTTTGCCTTGAAATTTTCAAGTTTTCTTGCGGTTTTTGTTCCGGAATCATATTTTTGGTTTTTAGGGCATGGTACAAGCTGCATTTTAAGACCCAAATCAACTCTCTAGCTGCCGTAGTTTTCGAGTTACAGCCATTTGAAAAAGTGCAAGTTTGGACCCTCTAGCTTCCTCCGTTTCCGAGATATTCAAGGTTTTATATTTTCCAGTCGAGGGGTGACTTTGCCTTGAAATTTTCAAGTTTTCTTGCGGTTTTTGTTCCGGAATCATATTTTTGGTTTTTAGGGCATGGTACAAGCTGCATTTGAAGACCAAAATCAACTCTCTAGCTGCCGTAGTTTTCGAGTTACAGCCATTTGAAAAAGTGCAAGTTTGGACCCTCTAGCTGCCTCCGTTTCCGAGATATTCAAGGTTTTACATTTTCCTGTCGAGGGTTGACTTTGCCTTGAAATTTTCAAGTTTTCTTGCGGTTTTTGTTCCGGAATCATATTTTTGGTTTTTAGGGCATGGTACAAGCTGCATTTGAAGACCCAAATCAACTCTCTAGCTGCCGTAGTTTTCGAGTTACAGCCATTTGAAAAAGTGCAAGTTTGGACCCTCTAGCTGCCTCCGTTTCCGAGATATTCAAGGTTTTACATTTTCCTGTCGAGGGTTGACTTTGCCTTGAAATTTTCAAGTTTTCTTGCGGTTTTTGTTCCGGAATCATATTTTTGGTTTTTAGGGCATGGTACAAGCTGCATTTGAAGACCCAAATCAACTCTCTAGCTGCCGTAGTTTTCGAGTTACAGCCATTTGAAAAGGTGCAAGTTTGGACCCTCTAGCTGCCTCCGTTTCCGAGATATTCAAGGTTTTATATTTTCCAGTCGAGGGGTGACTTTGCCTTGAAATTTTCAAGTTTTCTTGCGGTTTTTGTTCCGGAATCACATTTTTGGTTTTTAGGGCATGGTACAAGCTGCATTTGAAGACCCAAATCAACTCTCTAGCTGCCGCAGTTTTCGAGGTAGGGCCATTTGAAAAAGTGCAAGTTTGGACCCTCTAGCTGCCTCCGTTTCCGAGATATTCAAGGTTTTATATTTTCCAGTCGAGGGGTGACTTTGCCTTGAAATTTTCAAGTTTTCTTGCGGTTTTTGTTCCGGAATCATATTTTTGGTTTTTAGGGCATGGTACAAGCTGCATTTTAAGATCAAAATCAACTCTCTAGCTGCCGTAGTTTTCGAGTTACAGCCATTTGAAAAAGTGCAAGTTTGGACCCTCTAGCTGCCTCCGTTTCCGAGATATTCAAGGTTTTATATTTTCCAGTCGAGGGGTGACTTTGCCTTGAAATTTTCAAGTTTTCTTGCGGGTTTTGTTCCGGAATCCTATTTTTGGTTTTTAGGGCATGGTACAAGCTGCATTTTAAGACCAAAATCAACTCTCTAGCTACCGTAGTTTTCGAGTTACAGCCATTTGAAAAAGTGCAAGTTTGGACCCTCTAGCTGCCTCCGTTCCGAGATATTCAAGGTTTTATATTTTCCAGTCGAGGGGTGACTTTGCCTTGAAATTTTCAAGTTTTCTTGCGGTTTTTGTTCCGGAATCCTATTTTTGGTTTTTAGGGCATGGTACAAGCTGCATTTTAAGATCAAAATCAACTCTCTAGCTGCCGTAGTTTTCGAGTTACAGCCATTTGAAAAAGTGCAAGTTTGGACCCTCTAGCTGCCTCCGTTTCCGAGATATTCAAGGTTTTACATTTTCCTGTCGAGGGTTGACTTTGCCTTGAAATTTTCAAGTTTTCTTGCGGTTTTTGTTCCGGAATCATATTTTTGGTTTTTAGGGCATGGTACAAGCTGCATTTGAAGACCCAAATCAACTCTCTAGCTGCCGTAGTTTTCGAGTTACAGCCATTTGAAAAAGTGCAAGTTTGGACCCTCTAGCTGCCTCCGTTTCCGAGATATTCAAGGTTTTATATTTTCCAGTCGAGGGGTGACTTTGCCTTGAAATTTTCAAGTTTTCTTGCGGGTTTTGTTCCGGAATCCTATTTTTTGTTTTTAGGGCATGGTACAAGCTGCATTTTAAGACCAAAATCAACTCTCTAGCTGCCGTAGTTTTCGAGTTACAGCCATTTGAAAAAGTGCAAGTTTGGACCCTCTAGCTGCCTCCGTTTCCGAGATATTCAAGGTTTTATATTTTCCAGTCGAGGGGTGACTTTGCCTTGAAATTTTCAAGTTTTCTTGCGGGTTTTGTTCCGGAATCCTATTTTTGGTTTTTAGGGCATGGTACAAGCTGCATTTTAAGACCAAAATCAACTCTCTAGCTGCCGTAGTTTTCGAGTTACAGCCATTTGAAAAAGTGCAAGTTTGGACCCTCTAGCTGCCTCCGTTCCGAGATATTCAAGGTTTTATATTTTCCAGTCGAGGGGTGACTTTGCCTTGAAATTTTCAAGTTTTCTTGCGGTTTTTGTTCCGGAATCCTATTTTTGGTTTTTAGGGCATGGTACAAGCTGCATTTTAAGATCAAAATCAACTCTCTAGCTGCCGTAGTTTTCGAGTTACAGCCATTTGAAAAAGTGCAAGTTTGGACCCTCTAGCTGCCTCCGTTTCCGAGATATTCAAGGTTTTACATTTTCCTGTCGAGGGTTGACTTTGCCTTGAAATTTTCAAGTTTTCTTGCGGTTTTTGTTCCGGAATCATATTTTTGGTTTTTAGGGCATGGTACAAGCTGCATTTGAAGACCCAAATCAACTCTCTAGCTGCCGTAGTTTTCGAGTTACAGCCATTTGAAAAAGTGCAAGTTTGGACCCTCTAGCTGCCTCCGTTTCCGAGATATTCAAGGTTTTATATTTTCCAGTCGAGGGGTGACTTTGCCTTGAAATTTTCAAGTTTTCTTGCGGTTTTTGTTCCGGAATCATATTTTTGGTTTTTAGGGCATGGTGCAAGCTGCATTTGAAGACCCAAATCAACTCTCTAGCTGCCGTGGTTTTCGAGTTACAGCCATTTGAAAAAGTGCAAGTTTGGACCCTCTAGCTGCCTCCGTTTCCGAGATATTCAAGGTTTTATATTTTCCAGTCGAGGGGTGACTTTGCCTTGAAATTTTCAAGTTTTCTTGCGGGTTTTGTTCCGGAATCCTATTTTTGGTTTTTAGGGCATGGTACAAGCTGCATTTTAAGACCCAAATCAACTCTCTAGCTGCCGTAGTTTTCGAGTTACAGCCATTTGAAAAAGTGCAAGTTTGGACCCTCTAGCTGCCTCCGTTTCCGAGATATTCAAGGTTTTATATTTTCCAGTCGAGGGGTGACTTTGCCTTGAAATTTTCAAGTTTTCTTGCGGTTTTTGTTCCGGAATCATATTTTTGGTTTTTAGGGCATGGTACAAGCTGCATTTGAAGACCCAAATCAACTCTCTAGCTGCCGTAGTTTTCGAGTTACAGCCATTTGAAAAAGTGCAAGTTTGGACCCTCTAGCTGCCTCCGTTTCCGAGATATTCAAGGTTTTACATTTTCCTGTCGAGGGTTGACTTTGCCTTGAAATTTTCAAGTTTTCTTGCGGTTTTTGTTCCGGAATCATATTTTTGGTTTTTAGGGCATGGTACAAGCTGCATTTGAAGACCCAAATCAACTCTCTAGCTGCCGTAGTTTTCGAGTTACAGCCATTTGAAAAAGTGCAAGTTTGGACCCTCTAGCTTCCTCCGTTTCCGAGATATTCAAGGTTTTATATTTTCCAGTCGAGGGGTGACTTTGCCTTGAAATTTTCAAGTTTTCTTGCGGTTTTTGTTCCGGAATCATATTTTTGGTTTTTAGGGCATGGTACAAGCTGCATTTGAAGACCAAAATCAACTCTCTAGCTGCAGTAGTTTTCGAGTTACAGCCATTTGAAAAAGTGCAAGTTTGGACCCTCTCTAGCTGCCTCCGTTTCCGAGATATTCAAGGTTTTACATTTTCCTGTCGAGGGTTGACTTTGCCTTGAAATTTTCAAGTTTTCTTGCGGTTTTTGTTCCGGAATCATATTTTTGGTTTTTAGGGCATGGTACAAGCTGCATTTGAAGACCCAAATCAACTCTCTAGCTGCCGTAGTTTTCGAGTTACAGCCATTTGAAAAAGTGCAAGTTTGGACCCTCTAGCTGCCTCCGTTTCCGAGATATTCAAGGTTTTATATTTTCCAGTCGAGGGGTGACTTTGCCTTGAAATTTTCAAGTTTTCTTGCGGTTTTTGTTCCGGAATCATATTTTTGGTTTTTAGGGCATGGTACAAGCTGCATTTTAAGACCGAAATCAACTCTCTAGCTGCCGTAGTTTTCGAGTTACAGCCAGTTGAAAAAGTGCAAGTTTGGACCCTCTAGCTGCCTCCGTTTCCGAGATATTCAAGGTTTTACATTTTCCTGTCGAGGGTTGACTTTGCCTTGAAATTTTCAAGTTTTCTTGCGGTTTTTGTTCCGGAATCATATTTTTGGTTTTTAGGGCATGGTACAAGCTGCATTTTAAGACCCAAATCAACTCTCTAGCTGCCGTAGTTTTCGAGTTACAGCCATTTGAAAAAGTGCAAGTTTGGACCCTCTAGCTGCCTCCGTTTCCGAGATATTCAAGGTTTTATATTTTCCAGTCGAGGGGTGACTTTGCCTTGAAATTTTCAAGTTTTCTTGGGGTTTTTGTTCCGGAATCATGTTTTTGGTTTTTAGGGCATGGTACAAGCTGCATTTTAAGACCCAAATCAACTCTCTAGCTGCCATAGTTTTCGAGTTACAGCCATTTGAAAAAGTGCAAGTTTGGACCCTCTAGCTTCCTCCGTTTCCGAGATATTCAAGGTTTTATATTTTCCAGTCGAGGGGTGACTTTGCCTTGAAATTTTCAAGTTTTCTTGCGGTTTTTGTTCCGGAATCATATTTTTGGTTTTTAGGGCATGGTACAAGCTGCATTTGAAGACCCAAATCAACTCTCTAGCTGCCGTAGTTTTCGAGTTACAGCCATTTGAAAAGGTGCAAGTTTGGACCCTCTAGCTGCCTCCGTTTCCGATATATTCAAGGTTTTATATTTTCCAGTCGAGGGGTGACTTTGCCTTGAAATTTTCAAGTTTTCTTGCGGTTTTTGTTCCGGAATCACATTTTTGGTTTTTAGGGCATGGTACAAGCTGCATTTGAAGACCCAAATCAACTCTCTAGCTGCCGCAGTTTTCGAGGTAGGGCCATTTGAAAAAGTGCAAGTTTGGACCCTCTAGCTGCCTCCGTTTCTTAGATATTCAAGGTTTTATATTTTCCAGTCGAGGGGTGACTTTGCCTTGAAATTTTCAAGTTTTCTTGCGGTTTTTGTTCCGGAATCATATTTTTGGTTTTTAGGGCATGGTACAAGCTGCATTTTAAGATCAAAATCAACTCTCTAGCTGCCGTAGTTTTCGAGTTACAGCCATTTGAAAAAGTGCAAGTTTGGACCCTCTAGCTGCCTCCGTTTCCGAGATATTCAAGGTTTTATATTTTCCAGTCGAGGGGTGACTTTGCCTTGAAATTTTCAAGTTTTCTTGCGGGTTTTGTTCCGGAATCCTATTTTTGGTTTTTAGGGCATGGTACAAGCTGCATTTTAAGACCAAAATCAACTCTCTAGCTGCCGTAGTTTTCGAGTTACAGCCATTTGAAAAAGTGCAAGTTTGGACCCTCTAGCTGCCTCCGTTCCGAGATATTCAAGGTTTTATATTTTCCAGTCGAGGGGTGACTTTGCCTTGAAATTTTCAAGTTTTCTTGCGGTTTTTGTTCCGGAATCCTATTTTTGGTTTTTAGGGCATGGTACAAGCTGCATTTTAAGATCAAAATCAACTCTCTAGCTGCCGTAGTTTTCGAGTTACAGCCATTTGAAAAAGTGCAAGTTTGGACCCTCTAGCTGCCTCCGTTTCCGAGATATTCAAGGTTTTACATTTTCCCGTCGAGGGTTGACTTTGCCTTGAAATTTTCAAGTTTTCTTGCGGTTTTTGTTCCGGAATCATATTTTTGGTTTTTAGGGCATGGTACAAGCTGCATTTGAAGACCCAAATCAACTCTCTAGCTGCCGTAGTTTTCGAGTTACAGCCATTTGAAAAAGTGCAAGTTTGGACCCTCTAGCTGCCTCCGTTTCCGAGATATTCAAGGTTTTACATTTTCCTGTCGAGGGTTGACTTTGCCTTGAAATTTTCAAGTTTTCTTGCGGTTTTTGTTCCGGAATCATATTTTTGGTTTTTAGGGCATGGTACAAGCTGCATTTGAAGACCCAAATCAACTCTCTAGCTGCCGTAGTTTTCGAGTTACAGCCATTTGAAAAAGTGCAAGTTTGGACCCTCTAGCTGCCTCCGTTTCCGAGATATTCAAGGTTTTATATTTTCCAGTCGAGGGGTGACTTTGCCTTGAAATTTTCAAGTTTTCTTGCGGTTTTTGTTCCGGAATCATATTTTTGGTTTTTAGGGCATGGTACAAGCTGCATTTTAAGACCGAAATCAACTCTCTAGCTGCCGTAGTTTTCGAGTTACAGCCAGTTGAAAAAGTGCAAGTTTGGACCCTCTAGCTGCCTCCGTTTCCGAGATATTCAAGGTTTTACATTTTCCTGTCGAGGGTTGACTTTGCCTTGAAATTTTCAAGTTTTCTTGCGGTTTTTGTTCCGGAATCATATTTTTGGTTTTTAGGGCATGGTACAAGCTGCATTTTAAGACCCAAATCAACTCTCTAGCTGCCGTAGTTTTCGAGTTACAGCCATTTGAAAAAGTGCAAGTTTGGACCCTCTAGCTGCCTCCGTTTCCGAGATATTCAAGGTTTTATATTTTCCAGTCGAGGGGTGACTTTGCCTTGAAATTTTCAAGTTTTCTTGGGGTTTTTGTTCCGGAATCATGTTTTTGGTTTTTAGGGCATGGTACAAGCTGCATTTTAAGACCCAAATCAACTCTCTAGCTGCCATAGTTTTCGAGTTACAGCCATTTGAAAAAGTGCAAGTTTGGACCCTCTAGCTTCCTCCGTTTCCGAGATATTCAAGGTTTTATATTTTCCAGTCGAGGGGTGACTTTGCCTTGAAATTTTCAAGTTTTCTTGCGGTTTTTGTTCCGGAATCATATTTTTGGTTTTTAGGGCATGGTACAAGCTGCATTTGAAGACCCAAATCAACTCTCTAGCTGCCGTAGTTTTCGAGTTACAGCCATTTGAAAAGGTGCAAGTTTGGACCCTCTAGCTGCCTCCGTTTCCGATATATTCAAGGTTTTATATTTTCCAGTCGAGGGGTGACTTTGCCTTGAAATTTTCAAGTTTTCTTGCGGTTTTTGTTCCGGAATCACATTTTTGGTTTTTAGGGCATGGTACAAGCTGCATTTGAAGACCCAAATCAACTCTCTAGCTGCCGCAGTTTTCGAGGTAGGGCCATTTGAAAAAGTGCAAGTTTGGACCCTCTAGCTGCCTCCGTTTCTTAGATATTCAAGGTTTTATATTTTCCAGTCGAGGGGTGACTTTGCCTTGAAATTTTCAAGTTTTCTTGCGGTTTTTGTTCCGGAATCATATTTTTGGTTTTTAGGGCATGGTACAAGCTGCATTTTAAGATCAAAATCAACTCTCTAGCTGCCGTAGTTTTCGAGTTACAGCCATTTGAAAAAGTGCAAGTTTGGACCCTCTAGCTGCCTCCGTTTCCGAGATATTCAAGGTTTTATATTTTCCAGTCGAGGGGTGACTTTGCCTTGAAATTTTCAAGTTTTCTTGCGGGTTTTGTTCCGGAATCCTATTTTTGGTTTTTAGGGCATGGTACAAGCTGCATTTTAAGACCAAAATCAACTCTCTAGCTGCCGTAGTTTTCGAGTTACAGCCATTTGAAAAAGTGCAAGTTTGGACCCTCTAGCTGCCTCCGTTCCGAGATATTCAAGGTTTTATATTTTCCAGTCGAGGGGTGACTTTGCCTTGAAATTTTCAAGTTTTCTTGCGGTTTTTGTTCCGGAATCCTATTTTTGGTTTTTAGGGCATGGTACAAGCTGCATTTTAAGATCAAAATCAACTCTCTAGCTGCCGTAGTTTTCGAGTTACAGCCATTTGAAAAAGTGCAAGTTTGGACCCTCTAGCTGCCTCCGTTTCCGAGATATTCAAGGTTTTACATTTTCCCGTCGAGGGTTGACTTTGCCTTGAAATTTTCAAGTTTTCTTGCGGTTTTTGTTCCGGAATCATATTTTTGGTTTTTAGGGCATGGTACAAGCTGCATTTGAAGACCCAAATCAACTCTCTAGCTGCCGTAGTTTTCGAGTTACAGCCATTTGAAAAAGTGCAAGTTTGGACCCTCTAGCTGCCTCCGTTTCCGAGATATTCAAGGTTTTACATTTTCCTGTCGAGGGTTGACTTTGCCTTGAAATTTTCAAGTTTTCTTGCGGTTTTTGTTCCGGAATCATATTTTTGGTTTTTAGGGCATGGTACAAGCTGCATTTGAAGACCCAAATCAACTCTCTAGCTGCCGTAGTTTTCGAGTTACAGCCATTTGAAAAGGTGCAAGTTTGGACCCTCTAGCTGCCTCCGTTTCCGAGATATTCAAGGTTTTATATTTTCCAGTCGAGGGGTGACTTTGCCTTGAAATTTTCAAGTTTTCTTGCGGTTTTTGTTCCGGAATCACATTTTTGGTTTTTAGGGCATGGTACAAGCTGCATTTGAAGACCCAAATCAACTCTCTAGCTGCCGCAGTTTTCGAGGTAGGGCCATTTGAAAAAGTGCAAGTTTGGACCCTCTAGCTGCCTCCGTTTCCGAGATATTCAAGGTTTTATATTTTCCAGTCGAGGGGTGACTTTGCCTTGAAATTTTCAAGTTTTCTTGCGGTTTTTGTTCCGGAATCATATTTTTGGTTTTTAGGGCATGGTACAAGCTGCATTTTAAGATCAAAATCAACTCTCTAGCTGCCGTAGTTTTCGAGTTACAGCCATTTGAAAAAGTGCAAGTTTGGACCCTCTAGCTGCCTCCGTTTCCGAGATATTCAAGGTTTTATATTTTCCAGTCGAGGGGTGACTTTGCCTTGAAATTTTCAAGTTTTCTTGCGGGTTTTGTTCCGGAATCCTATTTTTGGTTTTTAGGGCATGGTACAAGCTGCATTTTAAGACCAAAATCAACTCTCTAGCTACCGTAGTTTTCGAGTTACAGCCATTTGAAAAAGTGCAAGTTTGGACCCTCTAGCTGCCTCCGTTTCCGAGATATTCAAGGTTTTATATTTTCCAGTCGAGGGGTGACTTTGCCTTGAAATTTTCAAGTTTTCTTGCGGTTTTTGTTCCGGAATCATATTTTTGGTTTTTAGGGCATGGTACAAGCTGCATTTGAAGACCAAAATCAACTCTCTAGCTGCCGTAGTTTTCGAGTTACAGCCATTTGAAAAAGTGCAAGTTTGGACCCTCTAGCTGCCTCCGTTTCCGAGATATTCAAGGTTTTACATTTTCCTGTCGAGGGTTGACTTTGCCTTGAAATTTTCAAGTTTTCTTGCGGTTTTTGTTCCGGAATCATATTTTTGGTTTTTAGGGCATGGTACAAGCTGCATTTGAAGACCCAAATCAACTCTCTAGCTGCCGTAGTTTTCGAGTTACAGCCATTTGAAAAAGTGCAAGTTTGGACCCTCTAGCTGCCTCCGTTTCCGAGATATTCAAGGTTTTACATTTTCCTGTCGAGGGTTGACTTTGCCTTGAAATTTTCAAGTTTTCTTGCGGTTTTTGTTCCGGAATCATATTTTTGGTTTTTAGGGCATGGTACAAGCTGCATTTGAAGACCCAAATCAACTCTCTAGCTGCCGTAGTTTTCGAGTTACAGCCATTTGAAAAGGTGCAAGTTTGGACCCTCTAGCTGCCTCCGTTTCCGAGATATTCAAGGTTTTATATTTTCCAGTCGAGGGGTGACTTTGCCTTGAAATTTTCAAGTTTTCTTGCGGTTTTTGTTCCGGAATCACATTTTTGGTTTTTAGGGCATGGTACAAGCTGCATTTGAAGACCCAAATCAACTCTCTAGCTGCCGCAGTTTTCGAGGTAGGGCCATTTGAAAAAGTGCAAGTTTGGACCCTCTAGCTGCCTCCGTTTCCGAGATATTCAAGGTTTTATATTTTCCAGTCGAGGGGTGACTTTGCCTTGAAATTTTCAAGTTTTCTTGCGGGTTTTGTTCCGGAATCCTATTTTTGGTTTTTAGGGCATGGTACAAGCTGCATTTTAAGACCAAAATCAACTCTCTAGCTACCGTAGTTTTCGAGTTACAGCCATTTGAAAAAGTGCAAGTTTGGACCCTCTAGCTGCCTCCGTTCCGAGATATTCAAGGTTTTATATTTTCCAGTCGAGGGGTGACTTTGCCTTGAAATTTTCAAGTTTTCTTGCGGTTTTTGTTCCGGAATCCTATTTTTGGTTTTTAGGGCATGGTACAAGCTGCATTTTAAGATCAAAATCAACTCTCTAGCTGCCGTAGTTTTCGA
Source organism: Chloromyia formosa (assembly GCA_964017055.1). NCBI lineage: Eukaryota > Metazoa > Arthropoda > Insecta > Diptera > Stratiomyidae > Chloromyia > Chloromyia formosa. The sequence continues at coordinate 71,226,069 of OZ024817.1, forward strand.
GTTACAGCCATTTGAAAAAGTGCAAGTTTGGACCCTCTAGCTGCCTCCGTTTCCGAGATATTCAAGGTTTTACATTTTCCTGTCGAGGGTTGACTTTGCCTTGAAATTTTCAAGTTTTCTTGCGGTTTTTGTTCCGGAATCATATTTTTGGTTTTTAGGGCATGGTACAAGCTGCATTTGAAGACCCAAATCAACTCTCTAGCTGCCGTAGTTTTCGAGTTACAGCCATTTGAAAAAGTGCAAGTTTGGACCCTCTAGCTGCCTCCGTTTCCGAGATATTCAAGGTTTTATATTTTCCAGTCGAGGGGTGACTTTGCCTTGAAATTTTCAAGTTTTCTTGCGGGTTTTGTTCCGGAATCCTATTTTTTGTTTTTAGGGCATGGTACAAGCTGCATTTTAAGACCAAAATCAACTCTCTAGCTGCCGTAGTTTTCGAGTTACAGCCATTTGAAAAAGTGCAAGTTTGGACCCTCTAGCTGCCTCCGTTTCCGAGATATTCAAGGTTTTATATTTTCCAGTCGAGGGGTGACTTTGCCTTGAAATTTTCAAGTTTTCTTGCGGGTTTTGTTCCGGAATCCTATTTTTGGTTTTTAGGGCATGGTACAAGCTGCATTTTAAGACCAAAATCAACTCTCTAGCTGCCGTAGTTTTCGAGTTACAGCCATTTGAAAAAGTGCAAGTTTGGACCCTCTAGCTGCCTCCGTTCCGAGATATTCAAGGTTTTATATTTTCCAGTCGAGGGGTGACTTTGCCTTGAAATTTTCAAGTTTTCTTGCGGTTTTTGTTCCGGAATCCTATTTTTGGTTTTTAGGGCATGGTACAAGCTGCATTTTAAGATCAAAATCAACTCTCTAGCTGCCGTAGTTTTCGAGTTACAGCCATTTGAAAAAGTGCAAGTTTGGACCCTCTAGCTGCCTCCGTTTCCGAGATATTCAAGGTTTTACATTTTCCTGTCGAGGGTTGACTTTGCCTTGAAATTTTCAAGTTTTCTTGCGGTTTTTGTTCCGGAATCATATTTTTGGTTTTTAGGGCATGGTACAAGCTGCATTTGAAGACCCAAATCAACTCTCTAGCTGCCGTAGTTTTCGAGTTACAGCCATTTGAAAAAGTGCAAGTTTGGACCCTCTAGCTGCCTCCGTTTCCGAGATATTCAAGGTTTTATATTTTCCAGTCGAGGGGTGACTTTGCCTTGAAATTTTCAAGTTTTCTTGCGGTTTTTGTTCCGGAATCATATTTTTGGTTTTTAGGGCATGGTGCAAGCTGCATTTGAAGACCCAAATCAACTCTCTAGCTGCCGTGGTTTTCGAGTTACAGCCATTTGAAAAAGTGCAAGTTTGGACCCTCTAGCTGCCTCCGTTTCCGAGATATTCAAGGTTTTATATTTTCCAGTCGAGGGGTGACTTTGCCTTGAAATTTTCAAGTTTTCTTGCGGGTTTTGTTCCGGAATCCTATTTTTGGTTTTTAGGGCATGGTACAAGCTGCATTTTAAGACCCAAATCAACTCTCTAGCTGCCGTAGTTTTCGAGTTACAGCCATTTGAAAAAGTGCAAGTTTGGACCCTCTAGCTGCCTCCGTTTCCGAGATATTCAAGGTTTTATATTTTCCAGTCGAGGGGTGACTTTGCCTTGAAATTTTCAAGTTTTCTTGCGGTTTTTGTTCCGGAATCATATTTTTGGTTTTTAGGGCATGGTACAAGCTGCATTTGAAGACCCAAATCAACTCTCTAGCTGCCGTAGTTTTCGAGTTACAGCCATTTGAAAAAGTGCAAGTTTGGACCCTCTAGCTGCCTCCGTTTCCGAGATATTCAAGGTTTTACATTTTCCTGTCGAGGGTTGACTTTGCCTTGAAATTTTCAAGTTTTCTTGCGGTTTTTGTTCCGGAATCATATTTTTGGTTTTTAGGGCATGGTACAAGCTGCATTTGAAGACCCAAATCAACTCTCTAGCTGCCGTAGTTTTCGAGTTACAGCCATTTGAAAAAGTGCAAGTTTGGACCCTCTAGCTTCCTCCGTTTCCGAGATATTCAAGGTTTTATATTTTCCAGTCGAGGGGTGACTTTGCCTTGAAATTTTCAAGTTTTCTTGCGGTTTTTGTTCCGGAATCATATTTTTGGTTTTTAGGGCATGGTACAAGCTGCATTTGAAGACCAAAATCAACTCTCTAGCTGCAGTAGTTTTCGAGTTACAGCCATTTGAAAAAGTGCAAGTTTGGACCCTCTAGCTGCCTCCGTTTCCGAGATATTCAAGGTTTTACATTTTCCTGTCGAGGGTTGACTTTGCCTTGAAATTTTCAAGTTTTCTTGCGGTTTTTGTTCCGGAATCATATTTTTGGTTTTTAGGGCATGGTACAAGCTGCATTTGAAGACCCAAATCAACTCTCTAGCTGCCGTAGTTTTCGAGTTACAGCCATTTGAAAAAGTGCAAGTTTGGACCCTCTAGCTGCCTCCGTTTCCGAGATATTCAAGGTTTTATATTTTCCAGTCGAGGGGTGACTTTGCCTTGAAATTTTCAAGTTTTCTTGCGGTTTTTGTTCCGGAATCATATTTTTGGTTTTTAGGGCATGGTACAAGCTGCATTTTAAGACCGAAATCAACTCTCTAGCTGCCGTAGTTTTCGAGTTACAGCCAGTTGAAAAAGTGCAAGTTTGGACCCTCTAGCTGCCTCCGTTTCCGAGATATTCAAGGTTTTACATTTTCCTGTCGAGGGTTGACTTTGCCTTGAAATTTTCAAGTTTTCTTGCGGTTTTTGTTCCGGAATCATATTTTTGGTTTTTAGGGCATGGTACAAGCTGCATTTTAAGACCCAAATCAACTCTCTAGCTGCCGTAGTTTTCGAGTTACAGCCATTTGAAAAAGTGCAAGTTTGGACCCTCTAGCTGCCTCCGTTTCCGAGATATTCAAGGTTTTATATTTTCCAGTCGAGGGGTGACTTTGCCTTGAAATTTTCAAGTTTTCTTGGGGTTTTTGTTCCGGAATCATGTTTTTGGTTTTTAGGGCATGGTACAAGCTGCATTTTAAGACCCAAATCAACTCTCTAGCTGCCATAGTTTTCGAGTTACAGCCATTTGAAAAAGTGCAAGTTTGGACCCTCTAGCTTCCTCCGTTTCCGAGATATTCAAGGTTTTATATTTTCCAGTCGAGGGGTGACTTTGCCTTGAAATTTTCAAGTTTTCTTGCGGTTTTTGTTCCGGAATCATATTTTTGGTTTTTAGGGCATGGTACAAGCTGCATTTGAAGACCCAAATCAACTCTCTAGCTGCCGTAGTTTTCGAGTTACAGCCATTTGAAAAGGTGCAAGTTTGGACCCTCTAGCTGCCTCCGTTTCCGATATATTCAAGGTTTTATATTTTCCAGTCGAGGGGTGACTTTGCCTTGAAATTTTCAAGTTTTCTTGCGGTTTTTGTTCCGGAATCACATTTTTGGTTTTTAGGGCATGGTACAAGCTGCATTTGAAGACCCAAATCAACTCTCTAGCTGCCGCAGTTTTCGAGGTAGGGCCATTTGAAAAAGTGCAAGTTTGGACCCTCTAGCTGCCTCCGTTTCTTAGATATTCAAGGTTTTATATTTTCCAGTCGAGGGGTGACTTTGCCTTGAAATTTTCAAGTTTTCTTGCGGTTTTTGTTCCGGAATCATATTTTTGGTTTTTAGGGCATGGTACAAGCTGCATTTTAAGATCAAAATCAACTCTCTAGCTGCCGTAGTTTTCGAGTTACAGCCATTTGAAAAAGTGCAAGTTTGGACCCTCTAGCTGCCTCCGTTTCCGAGATATTCAAGGTTTTATATTTTCCAGTCGAGGGGTGACTTTGCCTTGAAATTTTCAAGTTTTCTTGCGGGTTTTGTTCCGGAATCCTATTTTTGGTTTTTAGGGCATGGTACAAGCTGCATTTTAAGACCAAAATCAACTCTCTAGCTGCCGTAGTTTTCGAGTTACAGCCATTTGAAAAAGTGCAAGTTTGGACCCTCTAGCTGCCTCCGTTCCGAGATATTCAAGGTTTTATATTTTCCAGTCGAGGGGTGACTTTGCCTTGAAATTTTCAAGTTTTCTTGCGGTTTTTGTTCCGGAATCCTATTTTTGGTTTTTAGGGCATGGTACAAGCTGCATTTTAAGATCAAAATCAACTCTCTAGCTGCCGTAGTTTTCGAGTTACAGCCATTTGAAAAAGTGCAAGTTTGGACCCTCTAGCTGCCTCCGTTTCCGAGATATTCAAGGTTTTACATTTTCCCGTCGAGGGTTGACTTTGCCTTGAAATTTTCAAGTTTTCTTGCGGTTTTTGTTCCGGAATCATATTTTTGGTTTTTAGGGCATGGTACAAGCTGCATTTGAAGACCCAAATCAACTCTCTAGCTGCCGTAGTTTTCGAGTTACAGCCATTTGAAAAAGTGCAAGTTTGGACCCTCTAGCTGCCTCCGTTTCCGAGATATTCAAGGTTTTACATTTTCCTGTCGAGGGTTGACTTTGCCTTGAAATTTTCAAGTTTTCTTGCGGTTTTTGTTCCGGAATCATATTTTTGGTTTTTAGGGCATGGTACAAGCTGCATTTGAAGACCCAAATCAACTCTCTAGCTGCCGTAGTTTTCGAGTTACAGCCATTTGAAAAGGTGCAAGTTTGGACCCTCTAGCTGCCTCCGTTTCCGAGATATTCAAGGTTTTATATTTTCCAGTCGAGGGGTGACTTTGCCTTGAAATTTTCAAGTTTTCTTGCGGTTTTTGTTCCGGAATCACATTTTTGGTTTTTAGGGCATGGTACAAGCTGCATTTGAAGACCCAAATCAACTCTCTAGCTGCCGCAGTTTTCGAGGTAGGGCCATTTGAAAAAGTGCAAGTTTGGACCCTCTAGCTGCCTCCGTTTCCGAGATATTCAAGGTTTTATATTTTCCAGTCGAGGGGTGACTTTGCCTTGAAATTTTCAAGTTTTCTTGCGGTTTTTGTTCCGGAATCATATTTTTGGTTTTTAGGGCATGGTACAAGCTGCATTTTAAGATCAAAATCAACTCTCTAGCTGCCGTAGTTTTCGAGTTACAGCCATTTGAAAAAGTGCAAGTTTGGACCCTCTAGCTGCCTCCGTTTCCGAGATATTCAAGGTTTTATATTTTCCAGTCGAGGGGTGACTTTGCCTTGAAATTTTCAAGTTTTCTTGCGGGTTTTGTTCCGGAATCCTATTTTTGGTTTTTAGGGCATGGTACAAGCTGCATTTTAAGACCAAAATCAACTCTCTAGCTACCGTAGTTTTCGAGTTACAGCCATTTGAAAAAGTGCAAGTTTGGACCCTCTAGCTGCCTCCGTTCCGAGATATTCAAGGTTTTATATTTTCCAGTCGAGGGGTGACTTTGCCTTGAAATTTTCAAGTTTTCTTGCGGTTTTTGTTCCGGAATCCTATTTTTGGTTTTTAGGGCATGGTACAAGCTGCATTTTAAGATCAAAATCAACTCTCTAGCTGCCGTAGTTTTCGAGTTACAGCCATTTGAAAAAGTGCAAGTTTGGACCCTCTAGCTGCCTCCGTTTCCGAGATATTCAAGGTTTTACATTTTCCTGTCGAGGGTTGACTTTGCCTTGAAATTTTCAAGTTTTCTTGCGGTTTTTGTTCCGGAATCATATTTTTGGTTTTTAGGGCATGGTACAAGCTGCATTTGAAGACCCAAATCAACTCTCTAGCTGCCGTAGTTTTCGAGTTACAGCCATTTGAAAAAGTGCAAGTTTGGACCCTCTAGCTGCCTCCGTTTCCGAGATATTCAAGGTTTTATATTTTCCAGTCGAGGGGTGACTTTGCCTTGAAATTTTCAAGTTTTCTTGCGGGTTTTGTTCCGGAATCCTATTTTTGGTTTTTAGGGCATGGTACAAGCTGCATTTTAAGACCAAAATCAACTCTCTAGCTGCCGTAGTTTTCGAGTTACAGCCATTTGAAAAAGTGCAAGTTTGGACCCTCTAGCTGCCTCCGTTTCCGAGATATTCAAGGTTTTATATTTTCCAGTCGAGGGGTGACTTTGCCTTGAAATTTTCAAGTTTTCTTGCGGGTTTTGTTCCGGAATCCTATTTTTGGTTTTTAGGGCATGGTACAAGCTGCATTTGAAGACCCAAATCAACTCTCTAGCTGCCGTGGTTTTCGAGTTACAGCCATTTGAAAAAGTGCAAGTTTGGACCCTCTAGCTGCCTCCGTTTCCGAGATATTCAAGGTTTTATATTTTCCAGTCGAGGGGTGACTTTGCCTTGAAATTTTCAAGTTTTCTTGCGGGTTTTGTTCCGGAATCCTATTTTTGGTTTTTAGGGCATGGTACAAGCTGCATTTTAAGACCCAAATCAACTCTCTAGCTGCCGTAGTTTTCGAGTTACAGCCATTTGAAAAAGTGCAAGTTTGGACCCTCTAGCTGCCTCCGTTTCCGAGATATTCAAGGTTTTATATTTTCCAGTCGAGGGGTGACTTTGCCTTGAAATTTTCAAGTTTTCTTGCGGTTTTTGTTCCGGAATCATATTTTTGGTTTTTAGGGCATGGTACAAGCTGCATTTGAAGACCCAAATCAACTCTCTAGCTGCCGTAGTTTTCGAGTTACAGCCATTTGAAAAAGTGCAAGTTTGGACCCTCTAGCTGCCTCCGTTTCCGAGATATTCAAGGTTTTACATTTTCCTGTCGAGGGTTGACTTTGCCTTGAAATTTTCAAGTTTTCTTGCGGTTTTTGTTCCGGAATCATATTTTTGGTTTTTAGGGCATGGTACAAGCTGCATTTGAAGACCCAAATCAACTCTCTAGCTGCCGTAGTTTTCGAGTTACAGCCATTTGAAAAAGTGCAAGTTTGGACCCTCTAGCTTCCTCCGTTTCCGAGATATTCAAGGTTTTATATTTTCCAGTCGAGGGGTGACTTTGCCTTGAAATTTTCAAGTTTTCTTGCGGTTTTTGTTCCGGAATCATATTTTTGGTTTTTAGGGCATGGTACAAGCTGCATTTGAAGACCAAAATCAACTCTCTAGCTGCAGTAGTTTTCGAGTTACAGCCATTTGAAAAAGTGCAAGTTTGGACCCTCTAGCTGCCTCCGTTTCCGAGATATTCAAGGTTTTACATTTTCCTGTCGAGGGTTGACTTTGCCTTGAAATTTTCAAGTTTTCTTGCGGTTTTTGTTCCGGAATCATATTTTTGGTTTTTAGGGCATGGTACAAGCTGCATTTGAAGACCCAAATCAACTCTCTAGCTGCCGTAGTTTTCGAGTTACAGCCATTTGAAAAAGTGCAAGTTTGGACCCTCTAGCTGCCTCCGTTTCCGAGATATTCAAGGTTTTATATTTTCCAGTCGAGGGGTGACTTTGCCTTGAAATTTTCAAGTTTTCTTGCGGTTTTTGTTCCGGAATCATATTTTTGGTTTTTAGGGCATGGTACAAGCTGCATTTTAAGACCGAAATCAACTCTCTAGCTGCCGTAGTTTTCGAGTTACAGCCAGTTGAAAAAGTGCAAGTTTGGACCCTCTAGCTGCCTCCGTTTCCGAGATATTCAAGGTTTTACATTTTCCTGTCGAGGGTTGACTTTGCCTTGAAATTTTCAAGTTTTCTTGCGGTTTTTGTTCCGGAATCATATTTTTGGTTTTTAGGGCATGGTACAAGCTGCATTTTAAGACCCAAATCAACTCTCTAGCTGCCGTAGTTTTCGAGTTACAGCCATTTGAAAAAGTGCAAGTTTGGACCCTCTAGCTGCCTCCGTTTCCGAGATATTCAAGGTTTTATATTTTCCAGTCGAGGGGTGACTTTGCCTTGAAATTTTCAAGTTTTCTTGGGGTTTTTGTTCCGGAATCATATTTTTGGTTTTTAGGGCATGGTACAAGCTGCATTTTAAGACCCAAATCAACTCTCTAGCTGCCATAGTTTTCGAGTTACAGCCATTTGAAAAAGTGCAAGTTTGGACCCTCTAGCTTCCTCCGTTTCCGAGATATTCAAGGTTTTATATTTTCCAGTCGAGGGGTGACTTTGCCTTGAAATTTTCAAGTTTTCTTGCGGTTTTTGTTCCGGAATCATATTTTTGGTTTTTAGGGCATGGTACAAGCTGCATTTGAAGACCAAAATCAACTCTCTAGCTGCCGTAGTTTTCGAGTTACAGCCATTTGAAAAGGTGCAAGTTTGGACCCTCTAGCTGCCTCCGTTTCCGATATATTCAAGGTTTTATATTTTCCAGTCGAGGGGTGACTTTGCCTTGAAATTTTCAAGTTTTCTTGCGGTTTTTGTTCCGGAATCACATTTTTGGTTTTTAGGGCATGGTACAAGCTGCATTTGAAGACCCAAATCAACTCTCTAGCTGCCGCAGTTTTCGAGGTAGGGCCATTTGAAAAAGTGCAAGTTTGGACCCTCTAGCTGCCTCCGTTTCTTAGATATTCAAGGTTTTATATTTTCCAGTCGAGGGGTGACTTTGCCTTGAAATTTTCAAGTTTTCTTGCGGTTTTTGTTCCGGAATCATATTTTTGGTTTTTAGGGCATGGTACAAGCTGCATTTTAAGATCAAAATCAACTCTCTAGCTGCCGTAGTTTTCGAGTTACAGCCATTTGAAAAAGTGCAAGTTTGGACCCTCTAGCTGCCTCCGTTTCCGAGATATTCAAGGTTTTATATTTTCCAGTCGAGGGGTGACTTTGCCTTGAAATTTTCAAGTTTTCTTGCGGGTTTTGTTCCGGAATCCTATTTTTGATTTTTAGGGCATGGTACAAGCTGCATTTTAAGACCAAAATCAACTCTCTAGCTGCCGTAGTTTTCGAGTTACAGCCATTTGAAAAAGTGCAAGTTTGGACCCTCTAGCTGCCTCCGTTCCGAGATATTCAAGGTTTTATATTTTCCAGTCGAGGGGTGACTTTGCCTTGAAATTTTCAAGTTTTCTTGCGGTTTTTGTTCCGGAATCCTATTTTTGGTTTTTAGGGCATGGTACAAGCTGCATTTTAAGATCAAAATCAACTCTCTAGCTGCCGTAGTTTTCGAGTTACAGCCATTTGAAAAAGTGCAAGTTTGGACCCTCTAGCTGCCTCCGTTTCCGAGATATTCAAGGTTTTACATTTTCCTGTCGAGGGTTGACTTTGCCTTGAAATTTTCAAGTTTTCTTGCGGTTTTTGTTCCGGAATCATATTTTTGGTTTTTAGGGCATGGTACAAGCTGCATTTTAAGACCCAAATCAACTCTCTAGCTGCCGTAGTTTTCGAGTTACAGCCATTTGAAAAAGTGCAAGTTTGGACCCTCTAGCTGCCTCCGTTTCCGAGATATTCAAGGTTTTATATTTTCCAGTCGAGGGGTGACTTTGCCTTGAAATTTTCAAGTTTTCTTGCGGGTTTTGTTCCGGAATCCTATTTTTGGTTTTTAGGGCATGGTACAAGCTGCATTTTAAGACCAAAATCAACTCTCTAGCTGCCGTAGTTTTCGAGTTACAGCCATTTGAAAAAGTGCAAGTTTGGACCCTCTAGCTGCCTCCGTTTCCGAGATATTCAAGGTTTTATATTTTCCAGTCGAGGGGTGACTTTGCCTTGAAATTTTCAAGTTTTCTTGCGGGTTTTGTTCCGGAATCCTATTTTTGGTTTTTAGGGCATGGTACAAGCTGCATTTTAAGACCAAAATCAACTCTCTAGCTGCCGTAGTTTTCGAGTTACAGCCATTTGAAAAAGTGCAAGTTTGGACCCTCTAGCTGCCTCCGTTCCGAGATATTCAAGGTTTTATATTTTCCAGTCGAGGGGTGACTTTGCCTTGAAATTTTCAAGTTTTCTTGCGGTTTTTGTTCCGGAATCCTATTTTTGGTTTTTAGGGCATGGTACAAGCTGCATTTTAAGATCAAAATCAACTCTCTAGCTGCCGTAGTTTTCGAGTTACAGCCATTTGAAAAAGTGCAAGTTTGGACCCTCTAGCTGCCTCCGTTTCCGAGATATTCAAGGTTTTACATTTTCCTGTCGAGGGTTGACTTTGCCTTGAAATTTTCAAGTTTTCTTGCGGTTTTTGTTCCGGAATCATATTTTTGGTTTTTAGGGCATGGTACAAGCTGCATTTGAAGACCCAAATCAACTCTCTAGCTGCCGTAGTTTTCGAGTTACAGCCATTTGAAAAAGTGCAAGTTTGGACCCTCTAGCTGCCTCCGTTTCCGAGATATTCAAGGTTTTATATTTTCCAGTCGAGGGGTGACTTTGCCTTGAAATTTTCAAGTTTTCTTGCGGTTTTTGTTCCGGAATCATATTTTTGGTTTTTAGGGCATGGTGCAAGCTGCATTTGAAGACCCAAATCAACTCTCTAGCTGCCGTGGTTTTCGAGTTACAGCCATTTGAAAAAGTGCAAGTTTGGACCCTCTAGCTGCCTCCGTTTCCGAGATATTCAAGGTTTTATATTTTCCAGTCGAGGGGTGACTTTGCCTTGAAATTTTCAAGTTTTCTTGCGGGTTTTGTTCCGGAATCCTATTTTTGGTTTTTAGGGCATGGTACAAGCTGCATTTTAAGACCCAAATCAACTCTCTAGCTGCCGTAGTTTTCGAGTTACAGCCATTTGAAAAAGTGCAAGTTTGGACCCTCTAGCTGCCTCCGTTTCCGAGATATTCAAGGTTTTATATTTTCCAGTCGAGGGGTGACTTTGCCTTGAAATTTTCAAGTTTTCTTGCGGTTTTTGTTCCGGAATCATATTTTTGGTTTTTAGGGCATGGTACAAGCTGCATTTGAAGACCCAAATCAACTCTCTAGCTGCCGTAGTTTTCGAGTTACAGCCATTTGAAAAAGTGCAAGTTTGGACCCTCTAGCTGCCTCCGTTTCCGAGATATTCAAGGTTTTACATTTTCCTGTCGAGGGTTGACTTTGCCTTGAAATTTTCAAGTTTTCTTGCGGTTTTTGTTCCGGAATCATATTTTTGGTTTTTAGGGCATGGTACAAGCTGCATTTGAAGACCCAAATCAACTCTCTAGCTGCCGTAGTTTTCGAGTTACAGCCATTTGAAAAAGTGCAAGTTTGGACCCTCTAGCTGCCTCCGTTTCCGAGATATTCAAGGTTTTATATTTTCCAGTCGAGGGGTGACTTTGCCTTGAAATTTTCAAGTTTTCTTGCGGTTTTTGTTCCGGAATCATATTTTTGGTTTTTAGGGCATGGTACAAGCTGCATTTGAAGACCAAAATCAACTCTCTAGCTGCCGTAGTTTTCGAGTTACAGCCATTTGAAAAAGTGCAAGTTTGGACCCTCTAGCTGCCTCCGTTTCCGAGATATTCAAGGTTTTATATTTTCCAGTCGAGGGGTGACTTTGCCTTGAAATTTTCAAGTTTTCTTGCGGTTTTTGTTCCGGAATCATATTTTTGGTTTTTAGGGCATGGTACAAGCTGCATTTGAAGACCAAAATCAACTCTCTAGCTGCCGTAGTTTTCGAGTTACAGCCATTTGAAAAAGTGCAAGTTTGGACCCTCTAGCTGCCTCCGTTTCCGAGATATTCAAGGTTTTACATTTTCCTGTCGAGGGTTGACTTTGCCTTGAAATTTTCAAGTTTTCTTGCGGTTTTTGTTCCGGAATCATATTTTTGGTTTTTAGGGCATGGTACAAGCTGCATTTTAAGACCCAAATCAACTCTCTAGCTGCCGTAGTTTTCGAGTTACAGCCATTTGAAAAAGTGCAAGTTTGGACCCTCTAGCTGCCTCCGTTTCCGAGATATTCAAGGTTTTATATTTTCCAGTCGAGGGGTGACTTTGCCTTGAAATTTTCAAGTTTTCTTGCGGTTTTTGTTCCGGAATCATATTTTTGGTTTTTAGGGCATGGTACAAGCTGCATTTGAAGACCCAAATCAACTCTCTAGCTGCCGTAGTTTTCGAGTTACAGCCATTTGAAAAGGTGCAAGTTTGGACCCTCTAGCTGCCTCCGTTTCCGAGATATTCAAGGTTTTATATTTTCCAGTCGAGGGGTGACTTTGCCTTGAAATTTTCAAGTTTTCTTGCGGTTTTTGTTCCGGAATCATATTTTTGGTTTTTAGGGCATGGTACAAGCTGCATTTTAAGATCAAAATCAACTCTCTAGCTGCCGTAGTTTTCGAGTTACAGCCATTTGAAAAAGTGCAAGTTTGGACCCTCTAGCTGCCTCCGTTTCCGAGATATTCAAGGTTTTACATTTTCCTGTCGAGGGTTGACTTTGCCTTGAAATTTTCGAGTTTTCTTGCGGTTTTTGTTCCGGAATCATATTTTTGGTTTTTAGGGCATGGTACAAGCTGCATTTGAAGACCCAAATCAACTCTCTAGCTGCCGTAGTTTTCGAGTTACAGCCATTTGAAAAAGTGCAAGTTTGGACCCTCTAGCTGCCTCCGTTTCCGAGATATTCAAGGTTTTATATTTTCCAGTCGAGGGGTGACTTTGCCTTGAAATTTTCAAGTTTTCTTGCGGTTTTTGTTCCGGAATCATATTTTTGGTTTTTAGGGCATGGTACAAGCTGCATTTTAAGACCCAAATCAACTCTCTAGCTGCCGTAGTTTTCGAGTTACAGCCATTTGAAAAAGTGCAAGTTTGGACCCTCTAGCTTCCTCCGTTTCCGAGATATTCAAGGTTTTATATTTTCCAGTCGAGGGGTGACTTTGCCTTGAAATTTTCAAGTTTTCTTGCGGTTTTTGTTCCGGAATCATATTTTTGGTTTTTAGGGCATGGTACAAGCTGCATTTGAAGACCAAAATCAACTCTCTAGCTGCCGTAGTTTTCGAGTTACAGCCATTTGAAAAAGTGCAAGTTTGGACCCTCTAGCTGCCTCCGTTTCCGAGATATTCAAGGTTTTACATTTTCCTGTCGAGGGTTGACTTTGCCTTGAAATTTTCAAGTTTTCTTGCGGTTTTTGTTCCGGAATCATATTTTTGGTTTTTAGGGCATGGTACAAGCTGCATTTGAAGACCCAAATCAACTCTCTAGCTGCCGCAGTTTTCGAGTTACAGCCATTTGAAAAAGTGCAAGTTTGGACCCTCTAGCTGCCTCCGTTTCCGAGATATTCAAGGTTTTACATTTTCCTGTCGAGGGGTGACTTTGCCTTGAAATTTTCAAGTTTTCTCTCGGTTTTTGTTCCGGAATCATATTTTTGGTTTTTAGGGCATGGTACAAGCTGCATTTGAAGACCCAAATCAACTCTCTAGCTGCCGTAGTTTTCGAGTTACAGCCATTTGAAAAGGTGCAAGTTTGGACCCTCTAGCTGCCTCCGTTTCCGAGATATTCAAGGTTTTATATTTTCCAGTCGAGGGGTGACTTTGCCTTGAAATTTTCAAGTTTTCTTGCGGTTTTTGTTCCGGAATCACATTTTTGGTTTTTAGGGCATGGTACAAGCTGCATTTGAAGACCCAAATCAACTCTCTAGCTGCCGCAGTTTTCGAGGTAGGGCCATTTGAAAAAGTGCAAGTTTGGACCCTCTAGCTGCCTCCGTTTCCGAGATATTCAAGGTTTTATATTTTCCAGTCGAGGGGTGACTTTGCCTTGAAATTTTCAAGTTTTCTTGCGGTTTTTGTTCCGGAATCATATTTTTGGTTTTTAGGGCATGGTACAAGCTGCATTTTAAGATCAAAATCAACTCTCTAGCTGCCGTAGTTTTCGAGTTACAGCCATTTGAAAAAGTGCAAGTTTGGACCCTCTAGCTGCCTCCGTTTCCGAGATATTCAAGGTTTTATATTTTCCAGTCGAGGGGTGACTTTGCCTTGAAATTTTCAAGTTTTCTTGCGGGTTTTGTTCCGGAATCCTATTTTTGGTTTTTAGGGCATGGTACAAGCTGCATTTGAAGACCCAAATCAACTCTCTAGCTGCCGCAGTTTTCGAGTTACAGCCATTTGAAAAAGTGCAAGTTTGGACCCTCTAGCTGCCTCCGTTTCCGAGATATTCAAGGTTTTACATTTTCCTGTCGAGGGTTGACTTTGCCTTGAAATTTTCAAGTTTTCTTGCGGTTTTTGTTCCGGAATCATATTTTTGGTTTTTAGGGCATGGTACAAGCTGCATTTGAAGACCCAAATCAACTCTCTAGCTGCCGTAGTTTTCGAGTTACAGCCATTTGAAAAAGTGCAAGTTTGGACCCTCTAGCTGCCTCCGTTTCCGAGATATTCAAGGTTTTACATTTTCCTGTCGAGGGTTGACTTTGCCTTGAAATTTTCAAGTTTTCTTGCGGTTTTTGTTCCGGAATCATATTTTTGGTTTTTAGGGCATGGTACAAGCTGCATTTGAAGACCCAAATCAACTCTCTAGCTGCCGTAGTTTTCGAGTTACAGCCATTTGAAAAGGTGCAAGTTTGGACCCTCTAGCTGCCTCCGTTTCCGAGATATTCAAGGTTTTACATTTTCCTGTCGAGGGTTGACTTTGCCTTGAAATTTTCAAGTTTTCTTGCGGTTTTTGTTCCGGAATCATATTTTTGGTTTTTAGGGCATGGTACAAGCTGCATTTGAAGACCCAAATCAACTCTCTAGCTGCCGTAGTTTTCGAGTTACAGCCATTTGAAAAGGTGCAAGTTTGGACCCTCTAGCTGCCTCCGTTTCCGAGATATTCAAGGTTTTATATTTTCCAGTCGAGGGGTGACTTTGCCTTGAAATTTTCAAGTTTTCTTGCGGTTTTTGTTCCGGAATCACATTTTTGGTTTTTAGGGCATGGTACAAGCTGCATTTGAAGACCCAAATCAACTCTCTAGCTGCCGCAGTTTTCGAGGTAGGGCCATTTGAAAAAGTGCAAGTTTGGACCCTCTAGCTTCCTCCGTTTCCGAGATATTCAAGGTTTTATATTTTCCAGTCGAGGGGTGACTTTGCCTTGAAATTTTCAAGTTTTCTTGCGGTTTTTGTTCCGGAATCATATTTTTGGTTTTTAGGGCATGGTACAAGCTGCATTTTAAGATCAAAATCAACTCTCTAGCTGCCGTAGTTTTCGAGTTACAGCCATTTGAAAAAATGCAAGTTTGGACCCTCTAGCTGCCTCCGTTTCCGAGATATTCAAGGTTTTATATTTTCCAGTCGAGGGGTGACTTTGCCTTGAAATTTTCAAGTTTTCTTGCGGGTTTTGTTCCGGAATCCTATTTTTGGTTTTTAGGGCATGGTACAAGCTGCATTTGAAGACCCAAATCAACTCTCTAGCTGCCGCAGTTTTCGAGTTACAGCCATTTGAAAAAGTGCAAGTTTGGACCCTCTAGCTGCCTCCGTTTCCGAGATATTCAAGGTTTTACATTTTCCTGTCGAGGGTTGACTTTGCCTTGAAATTTTCAAGTTTTCTTGCGGTTTTTGTTCCGGAATCATATTTTTGGTTTTTAGGGCATGGTACAAGCTGCATTTGAAGACCCAAATCAACTCTCTAGCTGCCGTAGTTTTCGAGTTACAGCCATTTGAAAAAGTGCAAGTTTGGACCCTCTAGCTGCCTCCGTTTCCGAGATATTCAAGGTTTTACATTTTCCTGTCGAGGGTTGACTTTGCCTTGAAATTTTCAAGTTTTCTTGCGGTTTTTGTTCCGGAATCATATTTTTGGTTTTTAGGGCATGGTACAAGCTGCACTTGAAGACCCAAATCAACTCTCTAGCTGCCGCAGTTTTCGAGTTACAGCCATTTGAAAAAGTGCAAGTTTGGACCCTCTAGCTGCCTCCGTTTCCGAGATATTCAAGGTTTTACATTTTCCTGTCGAGGGGTGACTTTGCCTTGAAATTTTCGAGTTTTCTCTCGGTTTTTGTTCCGGAATCATATTTTTGGTTTTTAGGGCATGGTACAAGCTGCATTTGAAGACCCAAATCAACTCTCTAGCTGCCGTAGTTTTCGAGTTACAGCCATTTGAAAAAGTGCAAGTTTGGACCCTCTAGCTGCCTCCGTTTCCGAGATATTCAAGGTTTTACATTTTCCTGTCGAGGGTTGACTTTGCCTTGAAATTTTCAAGTTTTCTTGCGGTTTTTGTTCCGGAATCATATTTTTGGTTTTTAGGGCATGGTACAAGCTGCATTTGAAGACCCAAATCAACTCTCTAGCTGCCGTAGTTTTCGAGTTACAGCCATTTGAAAAAGTGCAAGTTTGGACCCTCTAGCTGCCTCCGTTTCCGAGATATTCAAGGTTTTACATTTTAATGTCGAGGGTTGACTTTGCCTTGAAATTTTCAAGTTTTCTTGCGGTTTTTGTTCCGGAATCCTATTTTTGGTTTTTAGGGCATGGTACAAGCTGCATTTTAAGACCAAAATCAACTCTCTAGCTGCCGTAGTTTTCGAGTTACAGCCATTTGAAAAAGTGCAAGTTTGGACCCTCTAGCTGCCTCCGTTTCCGAGATATTCAAGGTTTTACATTTTCCTGTCGAGGGTTGACTTTGCCTTGAAATTTTCAAGTTTTCTTGCGGTTTTTGTTCCGGAATCATATTTTTGGTTTTTAGGGCATGGTACAAGCTGCATTTTAAGACCCAAATCAACTCTCTAGCTGCCGTAGTTTTCGAGTTACAGCCATTTGAAAAAGTGCAAGTTTGGACCCTCTAGCTGCCTCCGTTTCCGAGATATTCAAGGTTTTACATTTTCCTGTCGAGGGTTGACTTTGCCTTGAAATTTTCAAGTTTTCTTGCGGTTTTTGTTCCGGAATCATATTTTTGGTTTTTAGGGCATGGTACAAGCTGCATTTGAAGACCCAAATCAACTCTCTAGCTGCCGTAGTTTTCGAGTTACAGCCATTTGAAAAAGTGCAAGTTTATACCCTCTAGCTGCCTCCGTTTCCGAGATATTCAAGGTTTTATATTTTCCAGTCGAGGGGTTGACTTTGCCTTGAAATTTTCAAGTTTTCTTGCGGGTTTTGTTCCGGAATCACATTTTTGGTTTTTAGGGCATGGTACAAGCTGCATTTTAAGACCAAAATCAACTCTCTAGCTGCCGTAGTTTTCGAGTTACAGCCATTTGAAAAAGTGCAAGTTTGGACCCTCTAGCTGCCTCCGTTTCCGAGATATTCAAGGTTTTACATTTTCCTGTCGAGGGTTGACTTTGCCTTGAAATTTTCAAGTTTTCTTGCGGTTTTTGTTCCGGAATCATATTTTTGGTTTTTAGGGCATGGTACAAGCTGCATTTGAAGACCCAAATCAACTCTCTAGCTGCCGTAGTTTTCGAGTTACAGCCATTTGAAAAAGTGCAAGTTTGGACCCTCTAGCTGCCTCCGTTTCCGAGATATTCAAGGTTTTACATTTTCCTGTCGAGGGTTGACTTTGCCTTGAAATTTTCAAGTTTTCTTGCGGTTTTTGTTCCGGAATCATATTTTTGGTTTTTAGGGCATGGTACAAGCTGCATTTTAAGACCCAAATCAACTCTCTAGCTGCCGCAGTTTTCGAGTTACAGCCATTTGAAAAAGTGCAAGTTTGGACCCTCTAGCTGCCTCCGTTTCCGAGATATTCAAGGTTTTACATTTTCCTGTCGGGGGTTGACTTTGCCTTGAAATTTTCAAGTTTTCTTGCGGTTTTTGTTCCGGAATCATATTTTTGGTTTTTAGGGCATGGTACAAGCTGCATTTGAAGACCCAAATCAACTCTCTAGCTGCCGTAGTTTTCGAGTTACAGCCATTTGAAAAAGTGCAAGTTTGGACCCTCTAGCTGCCTCCGTTTCCGAGATATTCAAGGTTTTACATTTTCCTGTCGAGGGTTGACTTTGCCTTGAAATTTTCAAGTTTTCTTGCGGTTTTTGTTCCGGAATCATATTTTTGGTTTTTAGGGCATGGTACAAGCTGCATTTGAAGACCCAAATCAACTCTCTAGCTGCCGTAGTTTTCGAGTTACAGCCATTTGAAAAAGTGCAAGTTTGGACCCTCTAGCTGCCTCCGTTTCCGAGATATTCAAGGTTTTACATTTTCCTGTCGAGGGTTGACTTTGCCTTGAAATTTTCAAGTTTTCTTGCGGTTTTTGTTCCGGAATCATATTTTTGGTTTTTAGGGCATGGTACAAGCTGCATTTGAAGACCCAAATCAACTCTCTAGCTGCCGTAGTTTTCGAGTTACAGCCATTTGAAAAAGTGCAAGTTTATACCCTCTAGCTGCCTCCGTTTCCGAGATATTCAAGGTTTTATATTTTCCAGTCGAGGGGTTGACTTTGCCTTGAAATTTTCAAGTTTTCTTGCGGGTTTTGTTCCGGAATCACATTTTTGGTTTTTAGGGCATGGTACAAGCTGCATTTTAAGACCAAAATCAACTCTCTAGCTGCCGTAGTTTTCGAGTTACAGCCATTTGAAAAAGTGCAAGTTTGGACCCTCTAGCTGCCTCCGTTTCCGAGATATTCAAGGTTTTACATTTTCCTGTCGAGGGTTGACTTTGCCTTGAAATTTTCAAGTTTTCTTGCGGTTTTTGTTCCGGAATCATATTTTTGGTTTTTAGGGCATGGTACAAGCTGCATTTGAAGACCCAAATCAACTCTCTAGCTGCCGTAGTTTTCGAGTTACAGCCATTTGAAAAAGTGCAAGTTTGGACCCTCTAGCTGCCTCCGTTTCCGAGATATTCAAGGTTTTACATTTTCCTGTCGAGGGTTGACTTTGCCTTGAAATTTTCAAGTTTTCTTGCGGTTTTTGTTCCGGAATCATATTTTTGGTTTTTAGGGCATGGTACAAGCTGCATTTTAAGACCCAAATCAACTCTCTAGCTGCCGCAGTTTTCGAGTTACAGCCATTTGAAAAAGTGCAAGTTTGGACCCTCTAGCTGCCTCCGTTTCCGAGATATTCAAGGTTTTACATTTTCCTGTCGAGGGTTGACTTTGCCTTGAAATTTTCAAGTTTTCTTGCGGTTTTTGTTCCGGAATCATATTTTTGGTTTTTAGGGCATGGTACAAGCTGCATTTGAAGACCCAAATCAACTCTCTAGCTGCCGTAGTTTTCGAGTTACAGCCATTTGAAAAAGTGCAAGTTTGGACCCTCTAGCTGCCTCCGTTTCCGAGATATTCAAGGTTTTACATTTTCCTGTCGAGGGTTGACTTTGCCTTGAAATTTTCAAGTTTTCTTGCGGTTTTTGTTCCGTAATCATATTTTTGGTTTTTAGGGCATGGTACAAGCTGCATTTGAAGACCCAAATCAACTCTCTAGCTGCCGTAGTTTTCGAGTTACAGCCATTTGAAAAAGTGCAAGTTTGGACCCTCTAGCTGCCTCCGTTTCCGAGATATTCAAGGTTTTACATTTTCCTGTCGAGGGTTGACTTTGCCTTGAAATTTTCAAGTTTTCTTGCGGTTTTTGTTCCGGAATCATATTTTTGGTTTTTAGGGCATGGTACAAGCTGCATTTGAAGACCCAAATCAACTCTCTAGCTGCCGTAGTTTTCGAGTTACAGCCATTTGAAAAAGTGCAAGTTTGGACCCTCTAGCTGCCTCCGTTTCCGAGATATTCAAGGTTTTACATTTTCCTGTCGAGGGTTGACTTTGCCTTGAAATTTTCAAGTTTTCTTGCGGGTTTTGTTCCGGAATCACATTTTTGGTTTTTAGGGCATGGTACAAGCTGCATTTTAAGACCAAAATCAACTCTCTAGCTGCCGTAGTTTTCGAGTTACAGCCATTTGAAAAAGTGCAAGTTTGGACCCTCTAGCTGCCTCCGTTTCCGAGATATTCAAGGTTTTACATTTTCCTGTCGGGGGTTGACTTTGCCTTGAAATTTTCAAGTTTTCTTGCTGTTTTTGTTCCGGAATCATATTTTTGGTTTTTAGGGCATGGTACAAGCTGCATTTGAAGACCCAAATCAACTCTCTAGCTGCCGTAGTTTTCGAGTTACAGCCATTTGAAAAAGTGCAAGTTTGGACCCTCTAGCTGCCTCCGTTTCCGAGATATTCAAGGTTTTACATTTTCCTGTCGAGGGTTGACTTTGCCTTGAAATTTTCAAGTTTTCTTGCGGTTTTTGTTCCGGAATCATATTTTTGGTTTTTAGGGCATGGTACAAGCTGCATTTGAAGACCCAAATCAACTCTCTAGCTGCCGTAGTTTTCGAGTTACAGCCATTTGAAAAAGTGCAAGTTTGGACCCTCTAGCTGCCTCCGTTTCCGAGATATTCAAGGTTTTACATTTTAATGTCGAGGGTTGACTTTGCCTTGAAATTTTCAAGTTTTCTTGCGGTTTTTGTTCCGGAATCATATTTTTGGTTTTTAGGGCATGGTACAAGCTGCATTTGAAGACCCAAATCAACTCTCTAGCTGCCGTAGTTTTCGAGTTACAGCCATTTGAAAAAGTGCAAGTTTGGACCCTCTAGCTGCCTCCGTTTCCGAGATATTCAAGGTTTTACATTTTCCTGTCGAGGGTTGACTTTGCCTTGAAATTTTCAAGTTTTCTTGCGGTTTTTGTTCCGGAATCATATTTTTGGTTTTTAGGGCATGGTACAAGCTGCATTTGAAGACCCAAATCAACTCTCTAGCTGCCGTAGTTTTCGAGTTACAGCCATTTGAAAAAGTGCAAGTTTGGACCCTCTAGCTGCCTCCGTTTCCGAGATATTCAAGGTTTTACATTTTCCTGTCGAGGGTTGACTTTGCCTTGAAATTTTCAAGTTTTCTTGCGGTTTTTGTTCCGGAATCATATTTTTGGTTTTTAGGGCATGGTACAAGCTGCATTTGAAGACCCAAATCAACTCTCTAGCTGCCGTAGTTTTCGAGTTACAGCCATTTGAAAAAGTGCAAGTTTATACCCTCTAGCTGCCTCCGTTTCCGAGATATTCAAGGTTTTATATTTTCCAGTCGAGGGGTTGACTTTGCCTTGAAATTTTCAAGTTTTCTTGCGGGTTTTGTTCCGGAATCACATTTTTGGTTTTTAGGGCATGGTACAAGCTGCATTTTAAGACCAAAATCAACTCTCTAGCTGCCGTAGTTTTCGAGTTACAGCCATTTGAAAAAGTGCAAGTTTGGACCCTCTAGCTGCCTCCGTTTCCGAGATATTCAAGGTTTTACATTTTCCTGTCGAGGGTTGACTTTGCCTTGAAATTTTCAAGTTTTCTTGCGGTTTTTGTTCCGGAATCATATTTTTGGTTTTTAGGGCATGGTACAAGCTGCATTTGAAGACCCAAATCAACTCTCTAGCTGCCGCAGTTTTCGAGGTAGGGCCATTTGAAAAAGTGCAAGTTTGGACCCTCTAGCTGCCTCCGTTTCCGAGATATTCAAGGTTTTACATTTTCCTGTCGAGGGTTGACTTTGCCTTGAAATTTTCAAGTTTTCTTGCGGTTTTTGTTCCGGAATCATATTTTTGGTTTTTAGGGCATGGTACAAGCTGCATTTGAAGACCCAAATCAACTCTCTAGCTGCCGTAGTTTTCGAGTTACAGCCATTTGAAAAAGTGCAAGTTTGGACCCTCTAGCTGCCTCCGTTTCCGAGATATTCAAGGTTTTATATTTTCCAGTCGAGGGGTTGACTTTGCCTTGAAATTTTCAAGTTTTCTTGCGGGTTTTGTTCCGGAATCATATTTTTGGTTTTTAGGGCATGGTACAAGCTGCATTTTAAGACCAAAATCAACTCTCTAGCTGCCGTAGTTTTCGAGTTACAGCCATTTGAAAAAGTGCAAGTTTGGACCCTCTAGCTGCCTCCGTTTCCGAGATATTCAAGGTTTTACATTTTCCTGTCGAGGGTTGACTTTGCCTTGAAATTTTCAAGTTTTCTTGCGGTTTTTGTTCCGGAATCATATTTTTGGTTTTTAGGGCATGGTACAAGCTGCATTTGAAGACCCAAATCAACTCTCTAGCTGCCGCAGTTTTCGAGGTAGGGCCATTTGAAAAAGTGCAAGTTTGGACCCTCTAGCTGCCTCCGTTTCCGAGATATTCAAGGTTTTACATTTTCCTGTCGAGGGTTGACTTTGCCTTGAAATTTTCAAGTTTTCTTGCGGTTTTTGTTCCGGAATCATATTTTTGGTTTTTAGGGCATGGTACAAGCTGCATTTGAAGACCCAAATCAACTCTCTAGCTGCCGCAGTTTTCGAGTTACAGCCATTTGAAAAAGTGCAAGTTTGGACCCTCTAGCTGCCTCCGTTTCCGAGATATTCAAGGTTTTACATTTTCCTGTCGAGGGTTGACTTTGCCTTGAAATTTTCAAGTTTTCTTGCGGTTTTAGTTCCGGAATCATATTTTTGGTTTTTAGGGCATGGTACAAGCTGCATTTGAAGACCCAAATCAACTCTCTAGCTGCCGTAGTTTTCGAGTTACAGCCATTTGAAAAAGTGCAAGTTTGGACCCTCTAGCTGCCTCCGTTTCCGAGATATTCAAGGTTTTATATTTTCCAGTCGAGGGGTGACTTTGCCTTGAAATTTTCAAGTTTTCTTGCGGGTTTTGTTCCGGAATCCTATTTTTGGTTTTTAGGGCATGGTACAAGCTGCATTTGAAGACCCAAATCAACTCTCTAGCTGCCGTAGTTTTCGAGGTAGGGCCATTTGAAAAAGTGCAAGTTTGGACCCTCTAGCTGCCTCCGTTTCCGATATATTCAAGGTTTTACATTTTCCTGTCGAGGGGTGACTTTGCCTTGAAATTTTCAAGTTTTCTTGCGGGTTTTGTTCCGGAATCCTATTTTTTGTTTTTAGGGCATGGTACAAGCTGCATTTTAAGACCAAAATCAACTCTCTAGCTGCCGTAGTTTTCGAGTTACAGCCATTTGAAAAAGTGCAAGTTTGGACCCTCTAGCTGCCTCTGTTTCCGAGATATTCAAGGTTTTACATTTTCCTGTCGAGGGTTGACTTTGCCTTGAAATTTTCAAGTTTTCTTGCGGTTTTTGTTCCGGAATCATATTTTTGGTTTTTAGGGCATGGTACAAGCTGCATTTGAAGACCCAAATCAACTCTCTAGCTGCCGTAGTTTTCGAGTTACAGCCATTTGAAAAAGTGCAAGTTTGGACCCTCTAGCTGCCTCCGTTTCCGAGATATTCAAGGTTTTATATTTTCCAGTCGAGGGGTGACTTTGCCTTGAAATTTTCAAGTTTTCTTGCGGGTTTTGTTCCGGAATCCTATTTTTGGTTTTTAGGGCATGGTACAAGCTGCATTTGAAGACCCAAATCAACTCTCTAGCTGCCGTAGTTTTCGAGTTACAGCCATTTGAAAAAGTGCAAGTTTGGACCCTCTAGCTGCCTCCGTTTCCGAGATATTCAAGGTTTTACATTTTCCTGTCGAGGGTTGACTTTGCCTTGAAATTTTCAAGTTTTCTTGCGGTTTTTGTTCCGGAATCATATTTTTGGTTTTTAGGGCATGGTACAAGCTGCATTTGAAGACCCAAATCAACTCTCTAGCTGCCGTAGTTTTCGAGTTACAGCCATTTGAAAAAGTGCAAGTTTGGACCCTCTAGCTGCCTCCGTTTCCGAGATATTCAAGGTTTTACATTTTCCTGTCGAGGGTTGACTTTGCCTTGAAATTTTCAAGTTTTCTTGCGGGTTTTGTTCCGGAATCACATTTTTGGTTTTTAGGGCATGGTACAAGCTGCATTTTAAGACCAAAATCAACTCTCTAGCTGCCGTAGTTTTCGAGTTACAGCCATTTGAAAAAGTGCAAGTTTGGACCCTCTAGCTGCCTCCGTTTCCGAGATATTCAAGGTTTTACATTTTCCTGTCGGGGGTTGACTTTGCCTTGAAATTTTCAAGTTTTCTTGCTGTTTTTGTTCCGGAATCATATTTTTGGTTTTTAGGGCATGGTACAAGCTGCATTTGAAGACCCAAATCAACTCTCTAGCTGCCGTAGTTTTCGAGTTACAGCCATTTGAAAAAGTGCAAGTTTGGACCCTCTAGCTGCCTCCGTTTCCGAGATATTCAAGGTTTTACATTTTCCTGTCGAGGGTTGACTTTGCCTTGAAATTTTCAAGTTTTCTTGCGGTTTTTGTTCCGGAATCATATTTTTGGTTTTTAGGGCATGGTACAAGCTGCATTTGAAGACCCAAATCAACTCTCTAGCTGCCGTAGTTTTCGAGTTACAGCCATTTGAAAAAGTGCAAGTTTGGACCCTCTAGCTGCCTCCGTTTCCGAGATATTCAAGGTTTTACATTTTAATGTCGAGGGTTGACTTTGCCTTGAAATTTTCAAGTTTTCTTGCGGTTTTTGTTCCGGAATCATATTTTTGGTTTTTAGGGCATGGTACAAGCTGCATTTGAAGACCCAAATCAACTCTCTAGCTGCCGTAGTTTTCGAGTTACAGCCATTTGAAAAAGTGCAAGTTTGGACCCTCTAGCTGCCTCCGTTTCCGAGATATTCAAGGTTTTACATTTTCCTGTCGAGGGTTGACTTTGCCTTGAAATTTTCAAGTTTTCTTGCGGTTTTTGTTCCGGAATCATATTTTTGGTTTTTAGGGCATGGTACAAGCTGCATTTGAAGACCCAAATCAACTCTCTAGCTGCCGTAGTTTTCGAGTTACAGCCATTTGAAAAAGTGCAAGTTTGGACCCTCTAGCTGCCTCCGTTTCCGAGATATTCAAGGTTTTACATTTTCCTGTCGAGGGTTGACTTTGCCTTGAAATTTTCAAGTTTTCTTGCGGTTTTTGTTCCGGAATCATATTTTTGGTTTTTAGGGCATGGTACAAGCTGCATTTGAAGACCCAAATCAACTCTCTAGCTGCCGTAGTTTTCGAGTTACAGCCATTTGAAAAAGTGCAAGTTTATACCCTCTAGCTGCCTCCGTTTCCGAGATATTCAAGGTTTTATATTTTCCAGTCGAGGGGTTGACTTTGCCTTGAAATTTTCAAGTTTTCTTGCGGGTTTTGTTCCGGAATCACATTTTTGGTTTTTAGGGCATGGTACAAGCTGCATTTTAAGACCAAAATCAACTCTCTAGCTGCCGTAGTTTTCGAGTTACAGCCATTTGAAAAAGTGCAAGTTTGGACCCTCTAGCTGCCTCCGTTTCCGAGATATTCAAGGTTTTACATTTTCCTGTCGAGGGTTGACTTTGCCTTGAAATTTTCAAGTTTTCTTGCGGTTTTTGTTCCGGAATCATATTTTTGGTTTTTAGGGCATGGTACAAGCTGCATTTGAAGACCCAAATCAACTCTCTAGCTGCCGCAGTTTTCGAGGTAGGGCCATTTGAAAAAGTGCAAGTTTGGACCCTCTAGCTGCCTCCGTTTCCGAGATATTCAAGGTTTTACATTTTCCTGTCGAGGGTTGACTTTGCCTTGAAATTTTCAAGTTTTCTTGCGGTTTTTGTTCCGGAATCATATTTTTGGTTTTTAGGGCATGGTACAAGCTGCATTTGAAGACCCAAATCAACTCTCTAGCTGCCGTAGTTTTCGAGTTACAGCCATTTGAAAAAGTGCAAGTTTGGACCCTCTAGCTGCCTCCGTTTCCGAGATATTCAAGGTTTTATATTTTCCAGTCGAGGGGTTGACTTTGCCTTGAAATTTTCAAGTTTTCTTGCGGGTTTTGTTCCGGAATCATATTTTTGGTTTTTAGGGCATGGTACAAGCTGCATTTTAAGACCAAAATCAACTCTCTAGCTGCCGTAGTTTTCGAGTTACAGCCATTTGAAAAAGTGCAAGTTTGGACCCTCTAGCTGCCTCCGTTTCCGAGATATTCAAGGTTTTACATTTTCCTGTCGAGGGTTGACTTTGCCTTGAAATTTTCAAGTTTTCTTGCGGTTTTTGTTCCGGAATCATATTTTTGGTTTTTAGGGCATGGTACAAGCTGCATTTGAAGACCCAAATCAACTCTCTAGCTGCCGCAGTTTTCGAGGTAGGGCCATTTGAAAAAGTGCAAGTTTGGACCCTCTAGCTGCCTCCGTTTCCGAGATATTCAAGGTTTTACATTTTCCTGTCGAGGGTTGACTTTGCCTTGAAATTTTCAAGTTTTCTTGCGGTTTTTGTTCCGGAATCATATTTTTGGTTTTTAGGGCATGGTACAAGCTGCATTTGAAGACCCAAATCAACTCTCTAGCTGCCGCAGTTTTCGAGTTACAGCCATTTGAAAAAGTGCAAGTTTGGACCCTCTAGCTGCCTCCGTTTCCGAGATATTCAAGGTTTTACATTTTCCTGTCGAGGGTTGACTTTGCCTTGAAATTTTCAAGTTTTCTTGCGGTTTTAGTTCCGGAATCATATTTTTGGTTTTTAGGGCATGGTACAAGCTGCATTTGAAGACCCAAATCAACTCTCTAGCTGCCGTAGTTTTCGAGTTACAGCCATTTGAAAAAGTGCAAGTTTGGACCCTCTAGCTGCCTCCGTTTCCGAGATATTCAAGGTTTTATATTTTCCAGTCGAGGGGTGACTTTGCCTTGAAATTTTCAAGTTTTCTTGCGGGTTTTGTTCCGGAATCCTATTTTTGGTTTTTAGGGCATGGTACAAGCTGCATTTGAAGACCCAAATCAACTCTCTAGCTGCCGTAGTTTTCGAGGTAGGGCCATTTGAAAAAGTGCAAGTTTGGACCCTCTAGCTGCCTCCGTTTCCGATATATTCAAGGTTTTACATTTTCCTGTCGAGGGGTGACTTTGCCTTGAAATTTTCAAGTTTTCTTGCGGGTTTTGTTCCGGAATCCTATTTTTTGTTTTTAGGGCATGGTACAAGCTGCATTTTAAGACCAAAATCAACTCTCTAGCTGCCGTAGTTTTCGAGTTACAGCCATTTGAAAAAGTGCAAGTTTGGACCCTCTAGCTGCCTCTGTTTCCGAGATATTCAAGGTTTTACATTTTCCTGTCGAGGGTTGACTTTGCCTTGAAATTTTCAAGTTTTCTTGCGGTTTTTGTTCCGGAATCATATTTTTGGTTTTTAGGGCATGGTACAAGCTGCATTTGAAGACCCAAATCAACTCTCTAGCTGCCGTAGTTTTCGAGTTACAGCCATTTGAAAAAGTGCAAGTTTGGACCCTCTAGCTGCCTCCGTTTCCGAGATATTCAAGGTTTTATATTTTCCAGTCGAGGGGTGACTTTGCCTTGAAATTTTCAAGTTTTCTTGCGGGTTTTGTTCCGGAATCCTATTTTTGGTTTTTAGGGCATGGTACAAGCTGCATTTGAAGACCCAAATCAACTCTCTAGCTGCCGTAGTTTTCGAGTTACAGCCATTTGAAAAAGTGCAAGTTTGGACCCTCTAGCTGCCTCCGTTTCCGAGATATTCAAGGTTTTACATTTTTCTGTCGAGGGTTGACTTTGCCTTGAAATTTTCAAGTTTTCTTGCGGTTTTAGTTCCGGAATCATATTTTTGGTTTTTAGGGCATGGTACAAGCTGCATTTGAAGACCCAAATCAACTCTCTAGCTGCCGTAGTTTTCGAGTTACAGCCATTTGAAAAAGTGCAAGTTTGGACCCTCTAGCTGCCTCCGTTTCCGAGATATTCAAGGTTTTACATTTTTCTGTCGAGGGTTGACTTTGCCTTGAAATTTTCAAGTTTTCTTGCGGTTTTTGTTCCGGAATCATATTTTTGGTTTTTAGGGCATGGTACAAGCTGCATTTGAAGACCCAAATCAACTCTCTAGCTGCCGTAGTTTTCGAGGTAGGGCCATTTGAAAAAGTGCAAGTTTGGACCCTCTAGCTGCCTCCGTTTCCGATATATTCAAGGTTTTACATTTTCCTGTCGAGGGGTGACTTTGCCTTGAAATTTTCAAGTTTTCTTGCGGGTTTTGTTCCGGAATCCTATTTTTTGTTTTTAGGGCATGGTACAAGCTGCATTTTAAGACCAAAATCAACTCTCTAGCTGCCGTAGTTTTCGAGTTACAGCCATTTGAAAAAGTGCAAGTTTGGACCCTCTAGCTGCCTCTGTTTCCGAGATATTCAAGGTTTACATTTTCCTGTCGAGGGTTGACTTTGCCTTGAAATTTTCAAGTTTTCTTGCGGTTTTTGTTCCGGAATCATATTTTTGGTTTTTAGGGCATGGTACAAGCTGCATTTGAAGACCCAAATCAACTCTCTAGCTGCCGCAGTTTTCGAGTTACAGCCATTTGAAAAAGTGCAAGTTTGGACCCTCTAGCTGCCTCCGTTTCCGAGATATTCAAGGTTTTACATTTTCCTGTCGGGGGTTGACTTTGCCTTGAAATTTTCAAGTTTTCTTGCTGTTTTTGTTCCGGAATCATATTTTTGGTTTTTAGGGCATGGTACAAGCTGCATTTGAAGACCCAAATCAACTCTCTAGCTGCCGTAGTTTTCGAGTTACAGCCATTTGAAAAAGTGCAAGTTTGGACCCTCTAGCTGCCTCCGTTTCCGAGATATTCAAGGTTTTACATTTTCCTGTCGAGGGTTGACTTTGCCTTGAAATTTTCAAGTTTTCTTGCGGTTTTTGTTCCGGAATCATATTTTTGGTTTTTAGGGCATGGTACAAGCTGCATTTGAAGACCCAAATCAACTCTCTAGCTGCCGTAGTTTTCGAGTTACAGCCATTTGAAAAAGTGCAAGTTTGGACCCTCTAGCTGCCTCCGTTTCCGAGATATTCAAGGTTTTACATTTTAATGTCGAGGGTTGACTTTGCCTTGAAATTTTCAAGTTTTCTTGCGGTTTTTGTTCCGGAATCATATTTTTGGTTTTTAGGGCATGGTACAAGCTGCATTTGAAGACCCAAATCAACTCTCTAGCTGCCGTAGTTTTCGAGTTACAGCCATTTGAAAAAGTGCAAGTTTGGACCCTCTAGCTGCCTCCGTTTCCGAGATATTCAAGGTTTTACATTTTCCTGTCGAGGGTTGACTTTGCCTTGAAATTTTCAAGTTTTCTTGCGGTTTTTGTTCCGGAATCATATTTTTGGTTTTTAGGGCATGGTACAAGCTGCATTTGAAGACCCAAATCAACTCTCTAGCTGCCGTAGTTTTCGAGTTACAGCCATTTGAAAAAGTGCAAGTTTGGACCCTCTAGCTGCCTCCGTTTCCGAGATATTCAAGGTTTTACATTTTCCTGTCGAGGGTTGACTTTGCCTTGAAATTTTCAAGTTTTCTTGCGGTTTTTGTTCCGGAATCATATTTTTGGTTTTTAGGGCATGGTACAAGCTGCATTTGAAGACCCAAATCAACTCTCTAGCTGCCGTAGTTTTCGAGTTACAGCCATTTGAAAAAGTGCAAGTTTATACCCTCTAGCTGCCTCCGTTTCCGAGATATTCAAGGTTTTATATTTTCCAGTCGAGGGGTTGACTTTGCCTTGAAATTTTCAAGTTTTCTTGCGGGTTTTGTTCCGGAATCACATTTTTGGTTTTTAGGGCATGGTACAAGCTGCATTTTAAGACCAAAATCAACTCTCTAGCTGCCGTAGTTTTCGAGTTACAGCCATTTGAAAAAGTGCAAGTTTGGACCCTCTAGCTGCCTCCGTTTCCGAGATATTCAAGGTTTTACATTTTCCTGTCGAGGGTTGACTTTGCCTTGAAATTTTCAAGTTTTCTTGCGGTTTTTGTTCCGGAATCATATTTTTGGTTTTTAGGGCATGGTACAAGCTGCATTTGAAGACCCAAATCAACTCTCTAGCTGCCGCAGTTTTCGAGTTACAGCCATTTGAAAAAGTGCAAGTTTGGACCCTCTAGCTGCCTCCGTTTCCGAGATATTCAAGGTTTTACATTTTCCTGTCGGGGGTTGACTTTGCCTTGAAATTTTCAAGTTTTCTTGCGGTTTTTGTTCCGGAATCATATTTTTGGTTTTTAGGGCATGGTACAAGCTGCATTTGAAGACCCAAATCAACTCTCTAGCTGCCGTAGTTTTCGAGTTACAGCCATTTGAAAAAGTGCAAGTTTGGACCCTCTAGCTGCCTCCGTTTCCGAGATATTCAAGGTTTTATATTTTCCAGTCGAGGGGTTGACTTTGCCTTGAAATTTTCAAGTTTTCTTGCGGGTTTTGTTCCGGAATCCTATTTTTGGTTTTTAGGGCATGGTACAAGCTGCATTTTAAGACCAAAATCAACTCTCTAGCTGCCGTAGTTTTCGAGTTACAGCCATTTGAAAAAGTGCAAGTTTGGACCCTCTAGCTGCCTCCGTTTCCGAGATATTCAAGGTTTTACATTTTCCTGTCGAGGGTTGACTTTGCCTTGAAATTTTCAAGTTTTCTTGCGGTTTTTGTTCCGGAATCATATTTTTGGTTTTTAGGGCATGGTACAAGCTGCATTTGAAGACCCAAATCAACTCTCTAGCTGCCGCAGTTTTCGAGGTAGGGCCATTTGAAAAAGTGCAAGTTTGGACCCTCTAGCTGCCTCCGTTTCCGAGATATTCAAGGTTTTACATTTTCCTGTCGAGGGTTGACTTTGCCTTGAAATTTTCAAGTTTTCTTGCGGTTTTTGTTCCGGAATCATATTTTTGGTTTTTAGGGCATGGTACAAGCTGCATTTGAAGACCCAAATCAACTCTCTAGCTGCCGCAGTTTTCGAGTTACAGCCATTTGAAAAAGTGCAAGTTTGGACCCTCTAGCTGCCTCCGTTTCCGAGATATTCAAGGTTTTACATTTTCCTGTCGAGGGTTGACTTTGCCTTGAAATTTTCAAGTTTTCTTGCGGTTTTAGTTCCGGAATCATATTTTTGGTTTTTAGGGCATGGTACAAGCTGCATTTGAAGACCCAAATCAACTCTCTAGCTGCCGTAGTTTTCGAGTTACAGCCATTTGAAAAAGTGCAAGTTTGGACCCTCTAGCTGCCTCCGTTTCCGAGATATTCAAGGTTTTATATTTTCCAGTCGAGGGGTGACTTTGCCTTGAAATTTTCAAGTTTTCTTGCGGGTTTTGTTCCGGAATCCTATTTTTGGTTTTTAGGGCATGGTACAAGCTGCATTTTAAGACCAAAATCAACTCTCTAGCTGCCGTAGTTTTCGAGTTACAGCCATTTGAAAAAGTGCAAGTTTGGACCCTCTAGCTGCCTCCGTTTCCGAGATATTCAAGGTTTTACATTTTCCTGTCGAGGGTTGACTTTGCCTTGAAATTTTCAAGTTTTCTTGCGGTTTTTGTTCCGGAATCATATTTTTGGTTTTTAGGGCATGGTACAAGCTGCATTTGAAGACCCAAATCAACTCTCTAGCTGCCGTAGTTTTCGAGTTACAGCCATTTGAAAAAGTGCAAGTTTGGACCCTCTAGCTGCCTCCGTTTCCGAGATATTCAAGGTTTTACATTTTTCTGTCGAGGGTTGACTTTGCCTTGAAATTTTCAAGTTTTCTTGCGGTTTTTGTTCCGGAATCATATTTTTGGTTTTTAGGGCATGGTACAAGCTGCATTTGAAGACCCAAATCAACTCTCTAGCTGCCGTAGTTTTCGAGGTAGGGCCATTTGAAAAAGTGCAAGTTTGGACCCTCTAGCTGCCTCCGTTTCCGATATATTCAAGGTTTTACATTTTCCTGTCGAGGGGTGACTTTGCCTTGAAATTTTCAAGTTTTCTTGCGGGTTTTGTTCCGGAATCCTATTTTTGGTTTTTAGGGCATGGTACAAGCTGCATTTTAAGACCAAAATCAACTCTCTAGCTGCCGCAGTTTTCGAGGTAGGGCCATTTGAAAAAGTGCAAGTTTGGACCCTCTAGCTGCCTCCGTTTCCGAGATATTCAAGGTTTTACATTTTCCTGTTGAGGGGTGACTTTGCCTTGAAATTTTCAAGTTTTCTTGCGGGTTTTGTTCCGGAATCCTATTTTTGGTTTTTAGGGCATGGTACAAGCTGCATTTGAAGACCCAAATCAACTCTGTAGCTGCCGCAGTTTTCGAGGTAGGGCCATTTGAAAAAGTGCAAGTTTGGACCCTCTAGCTGCCTCCGTTTCCGAGATATTCAAGGTTTTATATTTTCCAGTCGAGGGGTGACTCTGCCTTGAAATTTTCAAGTTTTCTTGCGGGTTTTTGTTCCGGAATCCTATTTTTGGTTTTTAGGGCATGGTACAAGCTGCATTTTAAGACCAAAATCAACTCTCTAGCTGCCGTAGTTTTCGAGTTACAGCCATTTGAAAAAGTGCAAGTTTGGACCCTCTAGCTGCCTCCGTTTCCGAGATATTCAAGGTTTTACATTTTCCTGTCGAGGGTTGACTTTGCCTTGAAATTTGCAAGTTTTCTTGCGGTTTTTGTTCCGGAATCATATTTTTGGTTTTTAGGGCATGGTACAAGCTGCATTTGAAGACCCAAATCAACTCTCTAGCTGCCGTAGTTTTCGAGTTACAGCCATTTGAAAAAGTGCAAGTTTGGACCCTCTAGCTGCCTCCGTTTCCGAGATATTCAAGGTTTTACATTTTCCTGTCGAGGGTTGACTTTGCCTTGAAATTTTCAAGTTTTCTTGCGGTTTTTGTTCCGGAATCATATTTTTGGTTTTTAGGGCATGGTACAAGCTGCATTTGAAGACCCAAATCAACTCTCTAGCTGCCGTAGTTTTCGAGTTACAGCCATTTGAAAAAGTGCAAGTTTGGACCCTCTAGCTGCCTCCGTTTCCGAGATATTCAAGGTTTTACATTTTCCTGTCGGGGGTTGACTTTGCCTTGAAATTTTCAAGTTTTCTTGCGGTTTTTGTTCCGGAATCATATTTTTGGTTTTTAGGGCATGGTACAAGCTGCATTTGAAGACCCAAATCAACTCTCTAGCTGCCGTAGTTTTCGAGTTACAGCCATTTGAAAAAGTGCAAGTTTGGACCCTCTAGCTGCCTCCGTTTCCGAGATATTCAAGGTTTTATATTTTCCAGTCGAGGGGTGACTTTGCCTTGAAATTTTCAAGTTTTCTTGCGGGTTTTGTTCCGGAATCCTATTTTTGGTTTTTAGGGCATGGTACAAGCTGCATTTGAAGACCCAAATCAACTCTCTAGCTGCCGTAGTTTTCGAGTTACAGCCATTTGAAAAAGTGCAAGTTTGGACCCTCTAGCTGCCTCCGTTTCCGAGATATTCAAGGTTTTACATTTTCCTGTCGAGGGTTGACTTTGCCTTGAAATTTTCAAGTTTTCTTGCGGTTTTTGTTCCGGAATCATATTTTTGGTTTTTAGGGCATGGTACAAGCTGCATTTGAAGACCCAAATCAACTCTCTAGCTGCCGTAGTTTTCGAGTTACAGCCATTTGAAAAAGTGCAAGTTTGGACCCTCTAGCTGCCTCCGTTTCCGAGATATTCAAGGTTTTACATTTTCCTGTCGAGGGTTGACTTTGCCTTGAAATTTTCAAGTTTTCTTGCGGTTTTTGTTCCGGAATCATATTTTTGGTTTTTAGGGCATGGTACAAGCTGCATTTGAAGACCCAAATCAACTCTCTAGCTGCCGTAGTTTTCGAGTTACAGCCATTTGAAAAAGTGCAAGTTTGGACCCTCTAGCTGCCTCCGTTTCCGAGATATTCAAGGTTTTACATTTTCCTGTCGAGGGTTGACTTTGCCTTGAAATTTTCAAGTTTTCTTGCGGTTTTTGTTCCGGAATCATATTTTTGGTTTTTAGGGCATGGTACAAGCTGCATTTGAAGACCCAAATCAACTCTCTAGCTGCCGTAGTTTTCGAGTTACAGCCATTTGAAAAAGTGCAAGTTTGGACCCTCTAGCTGCCTCCGTTTCCGAGATATTCAAGGTTTTACATTTTCCTGTCGGGGGTTGACTTTGCCTTGAAATTTTCAAGTTTTCTTGCGGTTTTTGTTCCGGAATCATATTTTTGGTTTTTAGGGCATGGTACAAGCTGCATTTGAAGACCCAAATCAACTCTCTAGCTGCCGTAGTTTTCGAGTTACAGCCATTTGAAAAAGTGCAAGTTTGGACCCTCTAGCTGCCTCAGTTTCCGAGATATTCAAGGTTTTATATTTTCCAGTCGAGGGGTGACTTTGCCTTGAAATTTTCAAGTTTTCTTGCGGGTTTTGTTCCGGAATCCTATTTTTGGTTTTTAGGGCATGGTACAAGCTGCATTTGAAGACCCAAATCAACTCTCTAGCTGCCGTAGTTTTCGAGTTACAGCCATTTGAAAAAGTGCAAGTTTGGACCCTCTAGCTGCCTCCGTTTCCGAGATATTCAAGGTTTTACATTTTCCTGTCGAGGGTTGACTTTGCCTTGAAATTTTCAAGTTTTCTTGCGGTTTTTGTTCCGGAATCATATTTTTGGTTTTTAGGGCAAGGTACAAGCTGCATTTGAAGACCCAAATCAACTCTCTAGCTGCCGCAGTTTTCGAGTTACAGCCATTTGAAAAAGTGCAAGTTTGGACCCTCTAGCTGCCTCCGTTTCCGAGATATTCAAGGTTTTACATTTTCCTGTCGAGGGTTGACTTTGCCTTGAAATTTTCAAGTTTTCTTGCAGTTTTCGTTCCGGAATCATATTTTTGGTTTTTAGGGCATGGTACAAGCTGCATTTGAAGACCCAAATCAACTCTCTAGCTGCCGTAGTTTTCGAGTTACAGCCATTTGAAAAAGTGCAAGTTTGGACCCTCTAGCTGCCTCCGTTTCCGAGATATTCAAGGTTTTACATTTTCCTGTCGAGGGTTGACTTTGCCTTGAAATTTTCAAGTTTTCTTGCGGTTTTTGTTCCGGAATCATATTTTTGGTTTTTAGGGCATGTTACAAGCTGCATTTGAAGACCCAAATCAACTCTCTAGCTGCCGTAGTTTTCGAGTTACAGCCATTTGAAAAAGTGCAAGTTTGGACCCTCTAGCTGCCTCCGTTTCCGAGATATTCAAGGTTTTACATTTTCCTGTCGAGGGTTGACTTTGCCTTGAAATTTTCAAGTTTTCTTGCGGTTTTTGTTCCGGAATCATATTTTTGGTTTTTAGGGCATGGTACAAGCTGCATTTGAAGACCCAAATCAACTCTCTAGCTGCCGTAGTTTTCGAGTTACAGCCATTTGAAAAAGTGCAAGTTTGGACCCTCTAGCTGCCTCCGTTTCCGAGATATTCAAGGTTTTACATTTTCCTGTCGGGGGTTGACTTTGCCTTGAAATTTTCAAGTTTTCTTGCGGTTTTTGTTCCGGAATCATATTTTTGGTTTTTAGGGCATGGTACAAGCTGCATTTGAAGACCCAAATCAACTCTCTAGCTGCCGTAGTTTTCGAGTTACAGCCATTTGAAAAAGTGCAAGTTTGGACCCTCTAGCTGCCTCCGTTTCCGAGATATTCAAGGTTTTATATTTTCCAGTCGAGGGGTGACTTTGCCTTGAAATTTTCAAGTTTTCTTGCGGGTTTTGTTCCGGAATCCTATTTTTGGTTTTTAGGGCATGGTACAAGCTGCATTTGAAGACCCAAATCAACTCTCTAGCTGCCGTAGTTTTCGAGTTACAGCCATTTGAAAAAGTGCAAGTTTGGACCCTCTAGCTGCCTCCGTTTCCGAGATATTCAAGGTTTTACATTTTCCTGTCGAGGGTTGACTTTGCCTTGAAATTTTCAAGTTTTCTTGCGGTTTTTGTTCCGGAATCATATTTTTGGTTTTTAGGGCAAGGTACAAGCTGCATTTGAAGACCCAAATCAACTCTCTAGCTGCCGCAGTTTTCGAGTTACAGCCATTTGAAAAAGTGCAAGTTTGGACCCTCTAGCTGCCTCCGTTTCCGAGATATTCAAGGTTTTACATTTTCCTGTCGAGGGTTGACTTTGCCTTGAAATTTTCAAGTTTTCTTGCGGTTTTTGTTCCGGAATCATATTTTTGGTTTTTAGGGCATGGTACAAGCTGCATTTGAAGACCCAAATCAACTCTCTAGCTGCCGTAGTTTTCGAGTTACAGCCATTTGAAAAAGTGCAAGTTTGGACCCTCTAGCTGCCTCCGTTTCCGAGATATTCAAGGTTTTACATTTTCCTGTCGAGGGTTGACTTTGCCTTGAAATTTGCAAGTTTTCTTGCGGTTTTTGTTCCGGAATCATATTTTTGGTTTTTAGGGCATGGTACAAGCTGCATTTGAAGACCCAAATCAACTCTCTAGCTGCCGTAGTTTTCGAGTTACAGCCATTTGAAAAAGTGCAAGTTTGGACCCTCTAGCTGCCTCCGTTTCCGAGATATTCAAGGTTTTACATTTTCCTGTCGAGGGTTGACTTTGCCTTGAAATTTTCAAGTTTTCTTGCGGTTTTTGTTCCGGAATCATATTTTTGGTTTTTAGGGCATGGTACAAGCTGCATTTGAAGACCCAAATCAACTCTCTAGCTGCCGTAGTTTTCGAGTTACAGCCATTTGAAAAAGTGCAAGTTTGGACCCTCTAGCTGCCTCCGTTTCCGAGATATTCAAGGTTTTACATTTTCCTGTCGAGGGTTGACTTTGCCTTGAAATTTTCAAGTTTTCTTGCGGTTTTTGTTCCGGAATCATATTTTTGGTTTTTAGGGCATGGTACAAGCTGCATTTGAAGACCCAAATCAACTCTCTAGCTGCCGTAGTTTTCGAGTTACAGCCATTTGAAAAAGTGCAAGTTTGGACCCTCTAGCTGCCTCCGTTT
The DNA here is from genome assembly GCA_964017055.1 of Chloromyia formosa. Lineage (NCBI taxonomy): Eukaryota > Metazoa > Arthropoda > Insecta > Diptera > Stratiomyidae > Chloromyia > Chloromyia formosa. Next base: position 71,262,094 of record OZ024817.1, read on the forward strand.
CCGAGATATTCAAGGTTTTACATTTTCCTGTCGAGGGTTGACTTTGCCTTGAAATTTTCAAGTTTTCTTGCGGTTTTTGTTCCGGAATCATATTTTTGGTTTTTAGGGCATGGTACAAGCTGCATTTGAAGACCCAAATCAACTCTCTAGCTGCCGCAGTTTTCGAGTTACAGCCATTTGAAAAAGTGCAAGTTTGGACCCTCTAGCTGCCTCCGTTTCCGAGATATTCAAGGTTTTACATTTTCCTGTCGGGGGTTGACTTTGCCTTGAAATTTTCAAGTTTTCTTGCGGTTTTTGTTCCGGAATCATATTTTTGGTTTTTAGGGTATGGTACAAGCTGCATTTGAAGACCCAAATCAACTCTCTAGCTGCCGTAGTTTTCGAGTTACAGCCATTTGAAAAAGTGCAAGTTTGGACCCTCTAGCTGCCTCCGTTTCCGAGATATTCAAGGTTTTACATTTTCCTGTCGAGGGTTGACTTTGCCTTGAAATTTTCAAGTTTTCTTGCGGTTTTTGTTCCGGAATCATATTTTTGGTTTTTAGGGCATGGTACAAGCTGCATTTGAAGACCCAAATCAACTCTCTAGCTGCCGTAGTTTTCGAGTTACAGCCATTTGAAAAAGTGCAAGTTTGGACCCTCTAGCTGCCTCCGTTTCCGAGATATTCAAGGTTTTACATTTTCCTGTCGAGGGTTGACTTTGCCTTGAAATTTTCAAGTTTTCTTGCGGTTTTTGTTCCGGAATCATATTTTTGGTTTTTAGGGCATGGTACAAGCTGCATTTGAAGACCCAAACCAACTCTCTAGCTGCCACAGTTTTCGAGTTACAGCCATTTGAAAAAGTGCAAGTTTGGACCCTCTAGCTGCCTCCGTTTCCGAGATATTTAAGGTTTTACATTTTCCTGTCGAGGGTTGACTTTGCCTTGAAATTTTCAAGTTTTCTTGCGGTTTTTGTTCCGGAATCATATTTTTGGTTTTTAGGGCATGGTACAAGCTGCATTTGAAGACCCAAATCAACTCTCTAGCTGCCGTAGTTTTCGAGTTACAGGCATTTGAAAAAGTGCAAGTTTGGACCCTCTAGCTGCCTCCGTTTCCGAGATATTCAAGGTTTTATATTTTCCAGTCGAGGGGTGACTTTGCCTTGAAATTTTCAAGTTTTCTTGCGGTTTTTGTTCCGGAATCATATTTTTGGTTTTTAGGGCATGGTACAAGCTGCATTTGAAGACCCAAATCAACTCTCTAGCTGCCGTAGTTTTCGAGTTACAGCCATTTGAAAAAGTGCAAGTTTGGACCCTCTAGCTGCCTCCGTTTCCGAGATATTCAGGGTTTTACATTTTCCTGTCGAGGGTTGACTTTGCCTTGAAATTTTCAAGTTTTCTTGCGGTTTTTGTTCCGGAATCATATTTTTGGTTTTTAGGGCAAGGTACAAGCTGCATTTGAAGACCCAAATCAACTCTCTAGCTGCCGCAGTTTTCGAGTTACAGCCATTTGAAAAAGTGCAAGTTTGGACCCTCTAGCTGCCTCCGTTTCCGAGATATTCAAGGTTTTACATTTTCCTGTCGAGGGTTGACTTTGCCTTGAAATTTTCAAGTTTTCTTGCGGTTTTTGTTCCGGAATCATATTTTTGGTTTTTAGGGCATGGTACAAGCTGCATTTGAAGACCCAAATCAACTCTCTAGCTGCCGTAGTTTTCGAGTTACAGCCATTTGAAAAAGTGCAAGTTTGGACCCTCTAGCTGCCTCCGTTTCCGAGATATTCAAGGTTTTACATTTTCCTGTCGAGGGTTGACTTTGCCTTGAAATTTTCAAGTTTTCTTGCGGTTTTTGTTCCGGAATCATATTTTTGGTTTTTAGGGCATGGTACAAGCTTCATTTGAAGACCCAAATCAACTCTCTAGCTGCCGCAGTTTTCGAGTTACAGCCATTTGAAAAAGTGCAAGTTTGGACCCTCTAGCTGCCTCCGTTTCCGAGATATTCAAGGTTTTACATTTTCCTGTCGGGGGTTGACTTTGCCTTGAAATTTTCAAGTTTTCTTGCGGTTTTTGTTCCGGAATCATATTTTTGGTTTTTAGGGCATGGTACAAGCTGCATTTGAAGACCCAAATCAACTCTCTAGCTGCCGTAGTTTTCGAGTTACAGCCATTTGAAAAAGTGCAAGTTTGGACCCTCTAGCTGCCTCCGTTTCCGAGATATTCAAGGTTTTACATTTTCCTGTCGAGGGTTGACTTTGCCTTGAAATTTTCAAGTTTTCTTGCGGTTTTTGTTCCGGAATCATATTTTTGGTTTTTAGGGCATGGTACAAGCTGCATTTGAAGACCCAAATCAACTCTCTAGCTGCCGTAGTTTTCGAGTTACAGCCATTTGAAAAAGTGCAAGTTTGGACCCTCTAGCTGCCTCCGTTTCCGAGATATTCAAGGTTTTACATTTTCCTGTCGAGGGTTGACTTTGCCTTGAAATTTTCAAGTTTTCTTGCGGTTTTTGTTCCGGAATCATATTTTTGGTTTTTAGGGCATGGTACAAGCTGCATTTGAAGACCCAAATCAACTCTCTAGCTGCTGCAGTTTTCGAGTTACAGCCATTTGAAAAAGTGCAAGTTTGGACCCTCTAGCTGCCTCCGTTTCCGAGATATTCAAGGTTTTACATTTTCCTGTCGGGGGTTGACTTTGCCTTGAAATTTTCAAGTTTTCTTGCGGTTTTTGTTCCGGAATCATATTTTTGGTTTTTAGGGTATGGTACAAGCTGCATTTGAAGACCCAAATCAACTCTCTAGCTGCCGTAGTTTTCGAGTTACAGCCATTTGAAAAAGTGCAAGTTTGGACCCTCTAGCTGCCTCCGTTTCCGAGATATTCAAGGTTTTACATTTTCCTGTCGAGGGTTGACTTTGCCTTGAAATTTTCAAGTTTTCTTGCGGTTTTTGTTCCGGAATCATATTTTTGGTTTTTAGGGCATGGTACAAGCTGCATTTGAAGACCCAAATCAACTCTCTAGCTGCCGTAGTTTTCGAGTTACAGCCATTTGAAAAAGTGCAAGTTTGGACCCTCTAGCTGCCTCCGTTTCCGAGATATTCAAGGTTTTACATTTTCCTGTCGAGGGTTGACTTTGCCTTGAAATTTTCAAGTTTTCTTGCGGTTTTTGTTCCGGAATCATATTTTTGGTTTTTAGGGCATGGTACAAGCTGCATTTGAAGACCCAAACCAACTCTCTAGCTGCCACAGTTTTCGAGTTACAGCCATTTGAAAAAGTGCAAGTTTGGACCCTCTAGCTGCCTCCGTTTCCGAGATATTCAAGGTTTTACATTTTCCTGTCGAGGGTTGACTTTGCCTTGAAATTTTCAAGTTTTCTTGCGGTTTTTGTTCCGGAATCATATTTTTGGTTTTTAGGGCATGGTACAAGCTGCATTTGAAGACCAAAATCAACTCTCTAGCTGCCGTAGTTTTCGAGTTACAGCCATTTGAAAAAGTGCAAGTTTGGACCCTCTAGCTGCCTCCGTTTCCGAGATATTCAAGGTTTTATATTTTCCAGTCGAGGGGTGACTTTGCCTTGAAATTTTCAAGTTTTCTTGCGGGTTTTGTTCCGGAATCCTATTTTTGGTTTTTAGGGCATGGTACAAGCTGCATTTTAAGACCCAAATCAACTCTCTAGCTGCCGTAGTTTTCGAGTTACAGCCATTTGAAAAAGTGCAAGTTTGGACCCTCTAGCTGCCTCCGTTTCCGAGATATTCAAGGTTTTACATTTTCCTGTCGAGGGTTGACTTTGCCTTGAAATTTTCAAGTTTTCTTGCGGTTTTTGTTCCGGAATCATATTTTTGGTTTTTAGGGCATGGTACAAGCTGCATTTGAAGACCCAAATCAACTCTCTAGCTGCCGTAGTTTTCGAGTTACAGCCATTTGAAAAAGTGCAAGTTTGGACCCTCTAGCTGCCTCCGTTTCCGAGATATTCAAGGTTTTACATTTTCCTGTCGAGGGTTGACTTTGCCTTGAAATTTTCAAGTTTTCTTGCGGTTTTTGTTCCGGAATCATATTTTTGGTTTTTAGGGCATGGTACAAGCTGCATTTGAAGACCCAAATCAACTCTCTAGCTGCCGCAGTTTTCGAGTTACAGCCATTTGAAAAAGTGCAAGTTTGGACCCTCTAGCTGCCTCCGTTTCCGAGATATTCAAGGTTTTACATTTTCCTGTCGGGGGTTGACTTTGCCTTGAAATTTTCAAGTTTTCTTGCGGTTTTTGTTCCGGAATCATATTTTTGGTTTTTAGGGCATGGTACAAGCTGCATTTGAAGACCCAAATCAACTCTCTAGCTGCCGTAGTTTTCGAGTTACAGCCATTTGAAAAAGTGCAAGTTTGGACCCTCTAGCTGCCTCCGTTTCCGAGATATTCAAGGTTTTATATTTTCCAGTCGAGGGGTGACTTTGCCTTGAAATTTTCAAGTTTTCTTGCGGGTTTTGTTCCGGAATCCTATTTTTGGTTTTTAGGGCATGGTACAAGCTGCATTTTAAGACCAAAATCAACTCTCTAGCTGCCGTAGTTTTCGAGTTACAGCCATTTGAAAAAGTGCAAGTTTGGACCCTCTAGCTGCCTCCGTTTCCGAGATATTCAAGGTTTTACATTTTCCTGTCGAGGGTTGACTTTGCCTTGAAATTTTCAAGTTTTCTTGCGGTTTTTGTTCCGGAATCATATTTTTGGTTTTTAGGGCATGGTACAAGCTGCATTTGAAGACCCAAATCAACTCTCTAGCTGCCGTAGTTTTCGAGTTACAGCCATTTGAAAAAGTGCAAGTTTGGACCCTCTAGCTGCCTCCGTTTCCGAGATATTCAAGGTTTTATATTTTCCTGTCGAGGGTTGACTTTGCCTTGAAATTTTCAAGTTTTCTTACGGTTTTTGTTCCGGAATCATATTTTTGGTTTTTAGGGCATGGTACAAGCTGCATTTGAAGACCCAAATCAACTCTCTAGCTGCCGCAGTTTTCGAGTTACAGCCATTTGAAAAAGTGCAAGTTTGGACCCTCTAGCTGCCTCCGTTTCCGAGATATTCAAGGTTTTACATTTTCCTGTCGAGGGTTGACTTTGCCTTGAAATTTTCAAGTTTTCTTGCGGTTTTTGTTCCGGAATCATATTTTTGGTTTTTAGGGCATGGTACAAGCTGCATTTGAAGACCCAAATCAACTCTCTAGCTGCCGTAGTTTTCGAGTTACAGCCATTTGAAAAAGTGCAAGTTTGGACCCTCTAGCTGCCTCCGTTTCCGAGATATTCAAGGTTTTATATTTTCCAGTCGAGGGGTGACTTTGCCTTGAAATTTTCAAGTTTTCTTGCGGGTTTTGTTCCGGAATCCTATTTTTGGTTTTTAGGGCATGGTACAAGCTGCATTTGAAGACCCAAATCAACTCTCTAGCTGCCGCAGTTTTCGAGGTAGGGCCATTTGAAAAAGTGCAAGTTTGGACCCTCTAGCTGCCTCCGTTTCCGAGATATTCAAGGTTTTATATTTTCCAGTCGAGGGGTGACTTTGCCTTGAAATTTTCAAGTTTTCTTGCGGGTTTTGTTCCGGAATCCTATTTTTGGTTTTTAGGGCATGGTACAAGCTGCATTTGAAGACCCAAATCAACTCTCTAGCTGCCGCAGTTTTCGAGGTAGGGCCATTTGAAAAAGTGCAAGTTTGGACCCTCTAGCTGCCTCCGTTTCCGAGATATTCAAGGTTTTATATTTTCCAGTCGAGGGGTGACTTTGCCTTGAAATTTTCAAGTTTTCTTGCGGGTTTTGTTCCGGAATCCTATTTTTGGTTTTTAGGGCATGGTACAAGCTGCATTTGAAGACCCAAATCAACTCTCTAGCTGCCGCAGTTTTCGAGGTAGGGCCATTTGAAAAAGTGCAAGTTTGGACCCTCTAGCTGCCTCCGTTTCCGAGATATTCAAGGTTTTATATTTTCCAGTCGAGGGGTGACTTTGCCTTGAAATTTTTAAGTTTTCTTGCGGGTTTTGTTCCGGAATCCTGTTTTTGGTTTTTAGGGCATGGTACAAGCTGCATTTGAAGACCCAAATCAACTCTCTAGCTGCCGCAGTTTTCGAGGTAGGGCCATTTGAAAAAGTGCAAGTTTGGACCCTCTAGCTGCCTCCGTTTCCGAGATATTCAAGGTTTTATATTTTCCAGTCGAGGGGTGACTTTGCCTTGAAATTTTCAAGTTTTGTTGCGGGTTTTGTTCCGGAATCCTATTTTTGGTTTTTAGGGCATGGGACAAGCTGCATTTTAAGACCAAAATCAACTCCCTAGCTGCCGCAGTTTTCGAGGTAGGGCCATTTGAAAAAGTGCAAGTTTGGACCCTCTAGCTGCCTCCGTTTCCGAGATATTCAAGGTTTTATATTTTCCAGTCGAGGGGTGACTTTGCCTTGAAATTTTCAAGTTTTCTTGCGGGTTTTGTTCCGGAATCCTATTTTTGGTTTTTAGGGCATGGTACAAGCTGCATTTGAAGACCCAAATCAACTCTCTAGCTGCCGCAGTTTTCGAGGTAGGGCCATTTGAAAAAGTGCAAGTTTGGACCCTCTAGCTGCCTCCGTTTCCGATATATTCAAGGTTTTATATTTTCCAGTCGAGGGGTGACTTTGCCTTGAAATTTTTAAGTTTTCTTGCGGGTTTTGTTCCGGAATCCTATTTTTGGTTTTTAGGGCATGGTACAAGCTGCATTTGAAGACCCAAATCAACTCTCTAGCTGCCGTAGTTTTCGAGTTGCAGCCATTTGAAAAAGTGCAAGTTTGGACCCTCTAGCTGCCTCCGTTTCCGAGATATTCAAGGTTTTATATTTTCCAGTCGAGGGGTGACTTTGCCTTGAAATTTTCAAGTTTTCTTGCGGGTTTTGTTCCGGAATCCTATTTTTGGTTTTTAGGGCATGGTACAAGCTGCATTTGAAGACCCAAATCAACTCTCTAGCTGCCGTAGTTTTCGAGTTACAGCCATTTGAAAAAGTGCAAGTTTGGACCCTCTAGCTGCCTCCGTTTCCGAGATATTCAAGGTTTTATATTTTCCAGTCGAGGGGTGACTTTGCCTTGAAATTTTCAAGTTTTCTTGCGGGTTTTGTTCCGGAATCCTATTTTTGGTTTTTAGGGCATGGTACAAGCTGCATTTGAAGACCCAAATCAACTCTCTAGCTGCCGCAGTTTTCGAGGTAGGGCCATTTGAAAAAGTGCAAGTTTGGACCCTCTAGCTGCCTCCGTTTCCGAGATATTCAAGGTTTTATATTTTCCAGTCGAGGGGTGACTTTGCCTTGAAATTTTCAAGTTTTCTTGCGGGTTTTGTTCCGGAATCCTATTTTTGGTTTTTAGGGCATGGTACAAGCTGCATTTTAAGACCCAAATCAACTCTCTAGCTGCCGCAGTTTTCGAGGTAGGGCCATTTGAAAAAGTGCAAGTTTGGACCCTCTAGCTGCCTCCGTTTCCGAGATATTCAAGGTTTTATATTTTCCAGTCGAGGGGTGACTTTGCCTTGAAATTTTCAAGTTTTCTTGCGGGTTTTGTTCCGGAATCCTATTTTTGGTTTTTAGGGCATGGTACTAGCTGCATTTGAAGACCCAAATCAACTCTCTAGCTGCCGCAGTTTTCGAGGTAGGGCCATTTGAAAAAGTGTAAGTTTGGACCCTCTAGCTGCCTCCGTTTCCGAGATATTCAAGGTTTTATATTTTCCAGTCGAGGGGTGACTTTGCCTTGAAATTTTCAAGTTTTCTTGCGGGTTTTGTTCCGGAAATGAAATTATTATTTGATTACTATAAGTTCTTCGTGCAACCAAAAGTGAAACAAAAGTCAATGATTTGCTAAACTTACCACTTACGATTACAAAAGTTATTACTTTCCGATTTTCTCGTTGGTGCAACAAAAATTTGATAAGTGAGTGTTTTTTGCTTTTCAAATATTATTTGAGTACTTTTCGTTTCTCTATTTGGTGCAACAGAAATTTAGCGTAAAATTTGATAAGTTGATAAGTGGTTGGTGCAATAGGGCTTTGGTCTTATGTTTACACATTGCAGTGGATACACAAAGAAAAGTTAAGTATGCACTTAGATTACTATGCGGAATCGATCTTTCTATACAAATTCCTATGCTTTAAGTTCATGAACTATTGAACGCAGGAATTTATGCGTGCTTTTTTATGATTTTTTGATTCTTTCTTTAAGTGTTCAGATACGTTTGCGATCGAGATGGATGGCGCATCCGGTACAACCATGAGTTGTATGAAATGTACGATGAGCTGCAAGTCTCGAAAATCGTCAAACTACAACGACTTCAATGGGCAGGGCATGTACAAAGAATGGACGACGATCGCATGCCTAAGAGAGTAATGAATGCAGAACTAGTCGACGGAGCGAGACTGCGAGGACGACCGAGATCTCGTTGGGAGAGCTCAGTAGGTGTGGACGCCGCGCAGCTGCTGGGCTCCCAAAATTGGAGGACGCGGTCACGTGACCGAGATAATTGGAGGACAATGATCCAGGCGGCCAAGGCCCGACGTCGGGCTGTCGCGCCACGATGATGATGATGATTTAAAAAGAAACCACTAGATGGCCCACCCTGTACTGTTAAACGAGGGTTTTTAACTTTTTTTTATCAAATGAAAGTTTGTGAAAGTTAAGGAGTCTGATATAATTTGGAAAACGTGTGTTAAAGTCAAAGTTTCAAATATCTTATTCGTTGCACTCTCCAATGCCGTTATGACTTAATTTCGATTGGGCTTCCTTATTTTCCCGATTGCTTGTTCTTCCTCTTCTGTTGGTATTCAATTTGCAGCTCTTCTTCGTATGATAACCTTCACTCGGATGAGTTTCCGTCCAGTGAATGAATCTCTTAAAAAGCAAGATCGTCAGATCAGATATTAGGGAGGGTGCAGCGGAACGTTGTTCCACACCCCCCATTTTGAACCGCTAATAATTTTTTTAATTCATGAGCACAAAACTTTTAAATGCGGCACATAACCAGCACATAACTAGCACATAACTCTGACATGGGTTTGAATAAGGTTAGTTCAATATTTCTAGTGGGGGGGTGTAGCGGAACGTTCCTCTACACCCCCCATTTTGAAGTGTCAATATTTTTTTTATTTGACGAGCACAAAACTTTTGAATGCAGCACATAACCAGCACATAACTATACAATAGTCGTTTTCGTAGTTTGCGTTAGTGGGGGGTGCAGCGGAACGCACCTAACAAATTATTTGTTTTAATTAAAGGGCTGGAAATGACTCGAAATTCAAAAATTAGTATTACATAATGTTAAAACAAATTATTTACAACAAAACAGGAAGTTTTTATTTTTGATAAAATTAGTATAATATGTAGGTGAAAACTCGAGAAAAATAAGATAAAACAGCAGAATGTTGATCGTGGGCTACATATCCTTCTTATTTTTTCGAGCCATCCATACTACTCCTAGGCATTCGCCCCATAAGCTTTCAGGTCAAAATAGAATAATAGCCGAATGTATGCTTTCACGAATTGAGAAATATTCCAATTCATATACCAAAAATTAGGCAACATCCGCCAAATACAAATATATCGCCGATATTTACAAGTCACAGTTAATTTTATTATTTATTCTAGAAACATCCTGAAAACATCAGATAAATTTGGCATTGAATTCGTATAGTTTTACTATTGAAAGAACGTTGCGGGTTTGTTTTTTACTACAAAAAAGTAACGAAAGTAACGAAAGTAACGAAAGTAACGAAATAAAAGTAAGTGTTACTTCCAAAGAAGTAACTAATCGTTACTTGTTACTTAAAAGTAACGATATTGCCCATCCTTATCATGCAGCAGTATAACTCCATCCCTGTCGACTAGCCAAGGTCGTTGAACTGTCAATTTCTGATGCATTTCGTCCAGTTGAGCGCAGTATTTCTCAGCATTGATGGTTTCGCCAGGTTGCAGGAACGAATAGTGGATAAATCCAGTTACAGACCACCAAACAGTCACCATTATTTTCTTTGGATGAAGGCTTAGTTTCGGCATGTGTCTTGGAGCCTCATCGGCATCTAGCCATTGGACCGATCGGCGACGATTATCGCATAGTATCCACTTTTCATCGCAGGTCACAATTCGGTTCAAGAACGGTTTGTTTCTGTTGCGGGAGAGAAGAAACTACAATAGAAATCTCCATTCGCCACGCCATGTTTTGCTCGGTAAGAGCATGCGGAACCCACTTGTCCAAGCTTTTTCACTTTTCCAAGTTGTTGCAAGTGGCGGCAAACTGTCAAATGGTACACGCCCAATTTCTCCGTAAGATCTCTTATGGTTTGGCGGGGGTCAAACTCCACTAATGCACGCAGCTCGTCGTTATCGATCGATGGTCCTGGGTTTCCACGTGGCTCATTTCGAGGTTCATATCTCCGGATCGAAATTTTTCGAACCACCGCTGAGTACTTCGTTCGTTAACCGTATCAGGTCCAAATGCCCTGTTTATATTCCTCATTGCTTCCGTTGCGTTGTGCTCTAGATTAAATTCGTAAAAGAAAAGTAACCGTTTTTGACTCGCTTCCATGTTCTTATTTCTTTTTTTCCCCACCGATTACTATAAAGTTCAAAGCCGAAATTATTCCATAATATTACGTTTACACTATATCCAGTAGTCCGGATGGCGCAACGGTTAGCACGTTCGCCTTCAACGCACTGGGCCCCGGTTCGATTCCGGGGATTTACGTGTCGGACTATGAGCCCACTCAGCTGTTAAATGAGTACCCATTATGGGGTAAATAACTCGGTTGAGCGTGTTGCTGATCACATACCTCTGCACAAAAAACCGTCACGATCTAGAAAATGAGATGATGCTAACTCATCTCGAGGCCGTGGTTCAAATTGGACTGTTGCGCCAGTTATTTATTTATATCCAGATTACTACATCTGCTGCTTAATCTGGGTGTGGTGAGTTTAAAATTGTATGTACATATTTGACAGTTGCAGATTAAGTCAGCCGGCGCAGATGAAGTAATCTGGGGATAGTGTAAACGTAATGCCTGCATTCATGTGAAAAATTTTCGCTACAGAACGCTACATCCCCTCCACTACACATTTGAGGAGACGCTACCTGTCAACATTTCTTTCGTGATTGAACCGCTACATATGAAATGTCTGACAAACAGGTGACAACGCAAATATTTGACAATTGCCAATTTTCCATCGCAAAACATTTCTTTGGCACATCACGAAACAAGGAAATATCAAATCGAAGACGAGAAGACAGTGAATTTACATAGACGGGGATTCTATTTGCGCTTTTGATGTACACAAACGTCACAACACACATACCAGCTGCGAATTGTCAAATGTAGCGCTACATGCCCAGAGAGCGTAAAAAATTTCTGCTACCAAGGGGAAGTAACCGATCCGGAGCGGATGGAAGGAGCGGTTGCAATCACGACCGGGGTTGTAGCGCTACGGAGCGCTCCGTAGCGCTCCGTAGCGATCCGGATAAAACGAGCGTGGTGAATGCACTCAATATCAGCCAAGGTAGCAGTATTTATACTTCAATATGTTATATCTCTAGCGCCTGGCGGCAGTTTGACACATCAAAATCGCAGCCAACTTGATGTCATTGCAAAATCCGACATTTCATCTGCACCAACCTAATAATATCGCACGCGATTCATTTACGCATTATTGATACACGATGAATAGCTTCCGGAAAACTGAACACTTTTAGAGAATTTCCACACAATTGACTAAAATTGAGTAAACTGCGATTTAAGACGTTATCACGTCAGAATACCGTTCGAAGCGGATGATAGAAAATAACTTTGCAGCTACAATTAACTGACAATCATTAAAAGAAAAGAAATTCAGTAAATCACATACAAATTATATGCTTTGAATATATATGTATTTTCTTTATAATACTCTTCATAAAAGAAGTTTACAAACATTCACAATACATCTGAAAACTTAATATCGCCCAGTTACCTAAAAATATATCTTAAATCATGACTATGACTACACACTCGTTATAGATCCGAATTACAAAAATTTGTTTACACATTTATTTATATGTAAATACGTTTTACTCTTATTTGTCTGATTTTGATAATTTTCACTATTGTCTTATAAATAATGTAATATAGCTAAACACTAACTGTTATGTTAAAATAAGAACTCGTATCACAGATAAAGGGTGCAAAAACGTTATCAAAGGCGCACAAAAACGTAAACCCACACTTTTTTACGAAATGTATGTGGCACCACACCAAATTCAATAGTTATTATGTTAAAATATGACAGAATCAAACATAAATTATCGCTTGTATCTTCTTTTTATGTTTGATTAAATTCTTTCTGTTTGCATCCGTCAACAATGATTGAGAACTAACACTCTATGTAATCTTTAGTTATAAATTAACTAGCTAAATCAATTATATAATAATTAAATAAAAACTAAACTGCTGTGGAAGGGTAAGAATTATTCTATAAACTGGAATTGAAGCCAATACGAACTACCGGTCTTATATTACTCGTCGATACATTTCGAGCACTTAGCACTAGCAATAAAATTAAAATTATTTACTAAATTAAACGTACCGAAAGAGACCATAGCCGCAAGGGAGGGCATGCAATTAGCACAATGTGACGTCTCAACGGTATTTTTATACGGGGAGCTCAAGAAATGCATTTACATGCAACAACCTGAAGGTTGCAACGACGGCAGGAAGAATGTTTGCAAACTAAATAGGAGTCTTTAAGGGTTAAAACTGTTGAAAGACTAGTGTGTCTGGCTCACGAGTCATAAAGGATACATGATCGTTTTCTTAGTATTCTTTATGACCCATTTGAGACGCACATGTTTAACCCTTGACAAATTCCTCATGTTAATGTGTTTTCCAGCAAATATGGGTACGTTGGATGGAAACCACATTTAGATACTTAAGCTAGACTAAGATATAAATAACCTTGACTAGTCTGTATGAATTTTCAGTTCTGCGCTCACAATAAAGGAGTTCGCTTCACGGTAAGGAATTCACCCGTTGACTTTCCACTTCAAACATTTACATCAAAAACAAGGACCAAGATGTTGGAACAAGAGTTCATCCAATTCCGTACTGGAACGGGAGGGTTGGAGAATCTTACGGGAGTTGGGTGTGGAAATGATATCCACCGAGCAACGTACGATCCGACGGGCCAGATGCCTATCGACGAATTGATTCGCAGGCGAAAGTGGCAGTGGATTGGTCACACAACGTGTAAGTGTCACCATACACTGTCGAACTCGAGCACGAACTTGGTACAAGTGGACCGGTTTTCTTCACACCTATGTGAAGCGTGTGTGTCAGAGGACATTTGTACCAGGTTCGTGCTCGAGTTCGAGATCCACAGTGTATGGTGACACTTAGGGCGATAATTGCATTGCTGGACGCGCTATGCGATGGAACCCCTTTTCCCAAAGAGGCCGACGAAGGAGTCGTCCTAGAATCTCGTGGCGCAGATCAGTGGACGATGAGTGTAAGTCACTGGGGAAATCTTGGGGTGAGATACATAATATGGACGGAAACCGAACGCGATGGCGCGTAGGTGTAGTAGACGCGCTATGCCCCACAAGGGGTTAAGGCAATTTAGTAACGTACGATCAGATTGACGAATGATGCGGGGTGTGAACTTGAGGGTGCGGTATAGGTACCATTTAGATTGAAGGAGCATGTGAGAGAGTGTTGGTGGTGCCTTCACTGCCGCACACACTTACAGTCATTTCCACAAGAGCGTATACTTTGTAACTTTTTAATGCAATGTTGTTCAAGTAGGAGAGTGATAAGACGTCAAGTGAAATGAGTGCGATTTACAAAAAAACGATTCGAAGCTGTGTTTTTAGTAAGTCATCCGAAAGGACCAAAAATGACACCTGCATCGACCGGAAAGTACCTGAAAGTTTCGACACAGTTTGTGAATAAGTAGATAAAGCGTTTTAAAGATACTGGAAATGTAGACGATCTACCTGGTAGGGGTAAAACCCGAAGCACTTCAAAAACCCAGGATAAGGCCATCATTGATATTTTTAAGAAAAATCCGTCCGTTACTACCTTAGTGCAAGCAAAGGAAATGTTATCGAAGAAGAATATTTACGTGTCCTTGAATACGATTCGGCGAAGATTACAAGAGGAAAACATCAAAACCAGGTATGCCTTGATGAAACCATTACTTACCGAAAACCAGAAGCGAAGACGTGTAGAGTGGGCTAAGGAAAACATCGATCGTGATTGGGACAACGTGATCTTTACGGATGAATCAAGTTTTGCTGTAAATACGTTCAGGAGACGAGTGTGGGCACAAAAAGGAGAAGCTGTCGTGAACCGAACCGTTAAACACCCTGTGAAGGTCCATGTTTATGGATGCTTTTCTGCACGCGGTTTCGGAAAATTAATAACGTTTACCGGAATTCTTACTGCTGAAAGGATGATCATTTTGTACAAGAAAGGATTATTGAAGTCTGCTAGGATGCTATATGGCAACGACAACACCGATTGGTTTCTACGATCCGAAACATAGAAGCCGGTTGTGTACACGCTGGAAAGAAGAAAATAACATTCAAGTACTTGATTGGCCTTCGCAATCGCCGGATGCCAATCCTATTGAAAATGTTTGAGGATTAATGAAGCAGAAGCTTCAAGGAGCTTCAAAATCAATCCAAATCAATTTGGAATAACTTATCGACAGACTACGCGGAAAAATTGGCCGAAAGTTGTCACCGAAGATGCCAGTCAATAATCAATAGTGACGGCGATTGGACCATGTATTAAATATAATTGCGAAAATGTATTTTGTATTTACTTTTAATAAAAAATAAAATTTCTTACTTGTAACACTTTGTTTTTATTTTGTGAGGTATACGGTCTTGTGGAAATGACTGTATATTAGATGTAAACTTCATTCGTCAATTCGGAGTCGTAGTCAACTTGAGGGACGGTCAATGGGACTTCTTGAGCGCGTTGGAGAGCAGTATGGTAGACCAACTGCAACCGCGAACGAGATTAACTCCAGAACAGGAGAAAGAGTTGCAGTTGATACTCGCTAAAGGGTTTGAAAAGATAGGAGAGGGAGTTGGATGCACTAATCTAGTGGAACACACCATCGAAACAACTTCTCCTCCCATCAAACAGCGCTATTATCCCGTTTCTCCGGCCGTTCAGGCTCACATTGACCGAGAACTCAAAAAGAGATGTTGGAGAGTGTTGACTTCCGGAAGCTTAACGGGGTGTCGGAGCGTGATGCTTATCCTCTTCCGTATGTTTCATCCAGGTTGGATAAGCTAAGCAACGGCAAATTTTTATCCTCGATAGACATCAAGTCCGCCTATTGGCAGGTGCCATTGGCGGAAGTATGCAAGAAGTTCACGGCATTCACGGTTCCAAATCAGGGATTATTTCAATTCCGAAGAATGCCGTTTGGACTTTACAATGCACCAGCGACGTGGCAGCGTTTGACTGTGAGTTTTGCCGTGATCAAATTAAGTATCTGAAGTATGTGGTGCACGAGAATGGTTTAAGTGTGGATCCGGATAAGGTAGAATGTTTTATCAAAATTCCTCGGCCCTGGATATAATAGATTGTTTCATCCAACATGAACGAGATCTCGAATTGATTCGAAAGGGTATGATTGAGGAAAATACGGAAACACAGCGCATCCACGAAAATAATGCAAAACGACATGTTGTACATCAGTAGCTGGGGTTTTTTATACCCTAGACTTTTAGTATAGGGTATATTGTTTTTGTCACGACGGAAATATGTAACACCTTAAAGGAGGCTCCGGAGGTATAGCAATGTATATATATAAATGATCAGGGTCACCTCCTGATTCGATTTAGCCATGTCTGTCTGTCTGTCTGTCCGTTCGCACGATAACTTTCGATAGAATGAAGCTAGAGCCTTGAAATTTTGATGAATTGTTGGAAGTATGATCTAGTTGGTTGGTATTGAAAATGGGCATGATCAGGCCAAGAGAACGCCTACCTCCCCTACATATGTCAAATACTTAAATGTATCTATAACTCCCGATTAAATAAACATGAAAAGCTCTAGCTTTGGTGGATTACTCGTGATGGTAATCCTATACTCCCCTGGAAAAATTAAATCGATCAGTTGAAAACTAACGGTAATTTTCTTACAAAGAGCCCCGTACTACCCTACTTTTCAGGTTTTTTGTCCATAATTCTTGAACCAATTGACGTAGACATCTGATTTTTGGCATGTAACCCTGAAGTGAGAAGCTGCTTAGGTTTTGGTAAGTTGGGCATAATCAGATCAAAGGAACGCCTACCTCCCCTACAGAATTCAAAAAATTAGATATTATTTTAATTACGATAACTTTCGATAGAATGACACTAGCGAATTGAAAATTTGGTAGAATGTTGGTAGTAAGGTCTTATTAGTTGGTATTAAAAATGGGCAAGATCCGACCCAAGGAACCCCTACCTCCCCTACAAATGAAACATCAAATAAGCGATTACTTTTGATAGAATGAAGCCAGCAACTTGAAATTTTGGTCAAATGTTTGAAGTGAGATTGAGTTAGTTGGCATTAAAGATGGGTTAGATTCGATCTAAGGAACCCCTACCTCCCCTAGAGATGACACTTAAAATAAGCGATAACTTACGTCAAAATAAAGCTAGCGACTTGAAATTTTGGCCAAATGTTTGTAGTAGGATCCAGTTGGCTAATATTGAAAATACGTAAAATTCGACCAACCAAACCCCTACTTCCCCTACAAATGAAACTTCAAATAAGCGATAACTTTCGATAGAGTGAAGCTAGAGACTTAAAATTTTGTTTGTATGTTTGTAGGGTGATCTAATCGGCTGGTGGCAATGATGGGCAAGATCCGACCCAAGGAACCCCTACCTCCCCTACAAGTGAGACTTCAAATAAGCAATAATTTTCGATGGAATAAAGCTAGCGACTTGAAAAATTCAACAAATATTTGTAGAATGTGTTAGTTAATTGATTTTGAGAATGGTCAAGATCCCCCTGATTGAGTGCCAACCTCCCCTATAAACTGGCTATATAGGAAACTCACTTTTAATGCATATGGTCGTTGCCAATTATTACTTTTGGTGTCACCACTAGGTCTGTACAAGTCTAGGGTATATACGCTACGGAGCTTCGGCCTGGCTTTTTTTTTTTGTACAGAGCAGAGTAAGCAGGATAAGCGGCAAAAAATCGATCGAGAGCAAATTAAGGTAGCGAACACGAAAACGGGGCACATCTTTGCTGGGAGTGTGTGTTGGTTTAGTTAGAATTCAAATGTCAACTCAAATTTCAAGAGGAAGCTTAAATCCTTAGTACAGATACAATCGGACCAATTTCCTTTAGGCAGCAAAATTATTTTGTATAGGGTCTACCAATAGGGATGTCCTAACTTTGATATCACCCTGTGGCCATATTTGCTTATCAATATTTGATATTTCACGTCATTTGTTTTCAGTAAGGTCTGCCGTTTAACCATGAATAGGATCACGCTCCCACAACGTTTGGAAATTGTTCAAACTTATTATCAAAATTCGTGTTCGATTGTCAAAACTTAAAGAGCTTATCGCATCAAACATGGTCGCCATTCCGCGCCTAACGACCGAGCTATACACCGTTTAGTGGATAAGTTTGAATCGGAATTTACTCTTCACGACCAGACGCCTCGAACCCGTGTACGAAATGCGCGCAGTGAAGAAAATATCGCAGCCGTTAAGGCAAGTGTTGAAGTGAACCACAATTTATCCGTTTCTCGCCGTTCTTCCGAACTCGGACTGTCTGCCATGACAACCTGGCGTATTTTACGTAATGATTTGCGTCTACACCCATATAAGATGGTGTTGGCACAAGAACTCAAGCCCAATGACCATCGCTTGCGTCGGGAGTTTGCGGATTGGGCCTTGGAAGAGATGGAAGCCGATCCTGATTTTCATCGAAAAATAATCTTCTTGGATGAGGCTAATTTTTGGCTTAATGGCTTTGTGAATAAGCAAAATTGCCGGTATTGGAGTGCTGAAAATCCACGTGTCGTTCATGAGTCGCCTTTGCATGACCTGGAAGCCAACATCCGCGATGTCATCGAGGGCATACCAGCCGAAATGTGTCACAGGGTGATCGAAAGTTGGAAGGAGAGAGTGGCATAGTGCAAGATTAGTCGAGGCGGACATTTGAACGATATTTTGTTTAAATCTTAAATGGAATAAAGTTATCCATCGAATAAAGGTTTCCGATTGAAATTTGGTCTAATACTTTTTACTTTATTCAATTTCAAAGTTCGGACGTTCTTAATGGTAGACCCCATATGTTTACTATTCCATATAATTACACAAAGTGGACATTTTATTGACAGGAAATGAATTTTATGTGCTTCCCAAACTAAAACTTCCCGAAAACTTTGACACTTGCGCCGCCCGCATTTCAAAACGCAGACTACTTAACGGAGCAACATTCTTGCACTGACGTTTTATCCAGAGCAGCTCAGATCAAAGTGTGGAACATTATGAATTTGGCTTTAATGGGAGAATTCTCTCTATTGCATTTAGAGAGAATCCTCAATTGCGGCATCTCCGCTTTAGGTAGTCCATTTCCGCTTTAGGTGGTAAGAACCTAGAACCCACGCAGGGAAATGTGTAGGTCCTAAAACGAAAATTTCTTGAGTTTTGTGAAAATTCTCTCTAATGAAATAGAAAGAATTCTCCAATTAATACCAAATCCATAATGTTCGCAAATCCCAAATTGTGTTAGTGTAATTGTATGGTCTTAACTAGGGATGGGTATCGCGATTAATCGAAATAATCGATTATTTTGCCGAATAATCGATTTTTATTTAATCGATTACATTAGGGTCGATTTAATCGATTATTTTATAACGATTATTGAACTTTTTTCTTCGCTGAGACTTCAGATTTCAAGAGCGATATATTTTTCTTTCATTGCGAAAAATCACTTACAACAGTCGTGTATAGTATTTACCTACTACTTTTCTCATTCTACTTTTATCTATCTACCACAATTTTTTTTTATTAATGGTGGTGGTCGTTTCAGAGAAAAATAGAAGAAGAACACCCTCAAAAATCTCGTTATCATTATCAGTCACATAAGTAAAGTCATAGGTTATAAATGACCCGACTCAGCCCATATGCTGATGCTGAGTCGTGTTGTTTTGTATTCCTAATGATCCTTTAATGCATGTCCATAGCACATGCTCGCTATCCTGTTGTTTAAAAAGCACAACAAAAGTATTCAGAAGATATGGTCCAAAAGTCGTGCGGCACCCCAGGACGTTTCAGGCGGCGTCAATGAGGAATTCAGTTTGTATCTGAGGACGCCACAGGAGAGGATTCAATAAAATCCGGTCTTATTCTGGAAACAGATGCCTGAGACGTTCCCAGCAGTTTCTAAGGTCACCTTAACATATGTGCCAGCGATAGCGACCTCAGTTCCTTTTCTCTGAAGCTGGTCAAATTCTGAGGGAACAGAGAAGCCGGCTGACCGCCGACATGGCCAATACACTTATATTCCTTAAGGACGTTCATGATAAGTATTGGGATTAATAAATAAGCTCAATACTTCTCACAACTCAATAATTACTATTATTTCTGCAGCTACTGGGAACGTTTCAGGCAACTGCTTCCAGTAGGTGTAATTATTATTTCTCTGTTTGATGATCTTTCTTCTGTTTTCATGTGAATAAATAAAGACTATTTTTTACTTGGAGTTCGTTGTTTTCATTGTACCCAGTTTTTAATTTTTTCCCAACCTTTTTTGAAATTTTCTATTAATCGATTAATCGATTTTTCAAGTCACAAATAATCGATGTATCGATTAATTCGTAAAAAATTATAATCGATTTCATTAATCGATTACTTGTTGGTCGATACCCATCTCTAGTCTTAACCTGATCTGCTCTGAATGGCTATTGAAAAAACGCGCATCCTAAGAAGAAGACTCGGGAGTATTAATTGTATTAGTCAGTCACAATCTAGACGCGAGCGAGCACGGATCGCTGCTTGTAAATTCTGTAACAAACCGAAACGAATAAAAGTGAATAATTATAACGAATCATTTGTATTTAATTTTCACTACAATGCCGAATACGGTCCACAAAATTCTTCTACATGGGAGCAAAATTATAGAAGCTGCTACATTACCAATTAGAATGCTCATCGAACGCGAAATAAAGATTATCGTTCATTTAGGTATTCTCCCTCAAGGAAGTGCAGCAGAATCGACACAAATATGAATGTCAAGCATATGCTTCTTCTAACATCCGATTCATATACATATTAGGCGTGTTCTTTTGTACTCCAGGTTCATTCGGGTTAACAACACGCAATTACAACAATGCGTAACATGAATTAGCCCGGATAGCTCTACGTGTTATTAAGCCTGCACTCGATGGATATGTCAAGATATGTAACTAAATGTCGGAATTATTATGCAAAATTAGAAATTTTTGTAGTTTAATATAATTAATTATTTAGATATTTTTCCGGATATAATCGATATTTTTAATTTTGCGAGCACAGTCAAAAATGTTGTAAAACTAAATTGACGCCAGGGGTCCATTGCACTTTGACACTTAACCGAGTAGTTACCCCAGACCGTTTTTTTTGAACGCCGCTTAACCTTCACCCGAATTAACCCCCACTGAAGTACAAAAGAACGCGCTTATTGATATATTACGCAATAAACATAAATCCGAAACGCATGGATTTCACGAGGATGTTATAAAACTACTGATTTAATGTATTTTATATTTAAATTTATAGTGTTGTTTTTTATATTTTATTAAAAATAAATTATAGTATTGTGTCTTAATAATAAGTAGTTTTACTTTATTTTTATACTAAAATGATTACTGTTTTTCCATTCCAAAAAAAGTGAGCCTCGCTTCACCTATATGGGGACCCCCCTTTAAATAGGTTTATCACAACGATTCGCTCACTCCAGCATGGCGCTATCATTCTACATGTTCCTATCAGATTTCATGTATATAACTGACGCCATTTTTGGGGAAAAATAGTTTTTTTTTCGCAAAATGCCATTTCTGAGCTACTGACCAACGTGGCACAAAAAGCAACATTTTAGATTGCTTCAGCGATGCTGACTTTGGGAGGACGCACAAGGACTGGCAGATCGACTTCAGGAGTCGTTGTTGTTGTTGTGGTAGCGATGCTTCAAATACTGCAGTTCTTCTTGCATCGAGAGGGTTTGGCAGCTCTTGGCCGTCGAAAAATGGGTCGTTCCGGTACGAAGAACCGGCTGCCGCAGAAACGACTTCAGGAGTCGTCGTTAGGCACGCTGATGGTGCCATTTCTTGGCTCAGTCAACGGCAAGCGATGGTGGCAACATCAAGCAGAAATCGTAGCGGCAAATGAAGTCGCAAAAGAAATAATTTTGGCTTCCTAGATTGTTTCAGGGCATTTTCAAACTAAGAGAAATCCCTACTCTTCTGGTGGAGAATTCAGCGCCGCTGTGAGACTTGACCAGAGCCCAGAATTTCATCGCAGGACAAAACATGTTGACCAGAAGCACTTTTTTATTGGGGAGATGTCCGAAGGAACACTGAGAATCGCCCAGAGCTGAACGAAGCAGCAGGTTGCAGATGTTAAAACCAAAGTTCTCCCAAGGACTCGGCTTCAGGTGCTCCGCAGCAAAACGAAACTCGGAAAAGGTTTTTTTTTACGTTTAAAAAACATTTCGCTCCTAAAACAACAGCGATGAGAAGCGCCTAGTGCTGCATAGTAATTTATCCTAGAAACGCTTATGCTGAGCTAATCGCTTTTACTTTTAGTCAGCATAAAATTTTCTCGCTTTTCTGGCTCAGCGCAATATTTGACATTTGCGACAATTGTCAAGTTCTAAAATGACAAATGTATGTTCCGTCAAACATAGATTCTAGCCTCGGTTGTGTTGTGTATGGTCGATGGTCGTATTTTTAACGAGATTCTCAAACTTTAATGTGGGAAAGAAAATTCTTACGCTATCTTGATTGTCACCTGGGGCTCACTGAAGTAGCAAATTTCGAAGTTCTGTCAAATGTCAAACTCAACATGGCATGTGACAAATGAAAAACGATGGCATGCCGAAAAGGCGACCTGTTCGTACAAAGCTGCGATGTTTTGGGTTTGAGAATAAACCTTAGCAAGAGTCAATCTATTCATTTCACAAATAGACCAACTTCGGAACTCAACCTTTTGATTAACAACTAAAACATCTGCTCATGAATGAGCATAAACTATCTTGGGCTAACTATCTCAGCTTCTCTGGCCTTCACCCAGCACTATGAGGAAGTCATCAGCAAATTGAAAACCAGCACTAATGCTTTGAAAATGGTGACCGTGTTCAAGGATGGTCTGACTCCTCCAAGGAGTCTTTCCCTCTACAGGAGTTTAATCAGATCCAAAATTGAGTACGCGATAACTGCTACACACAAGACCTAAGTATGTCAGTAACAAAATTTCCACCATACTATATGAGAACCTCGGAAGACGCCTTGGGCTCACCAAAACCACCCCGGTGCAGATAATATTTATGCTCTAGCAGGCGAATTGTCTTTCCTTTATAGGAGTGCCTTTCTGACTGCCAAGGAATTACTGAAAATACAAAATACAAATACTGCTCTTTTCAAAGCCATAACAAAAAATGCTGACAGCTACACTCGTTGTTACAGAGCTTATCTCGATATTTTCACCTCCATACAAACGTGTCACTCCTTTGAACTAGCCATAAACCTCAGAGTGAGGCTTGAACTTCAGTACCCTTTTGGGAGGGCCCTAGCTCTTGAAGCATTGAGACTGAACTGGGACGAAATCGTTTTACTGTGGCAGCCTCTAATGCTTCCTCAGTTGGAGCTGATGTGGGCTGTGCCTTTGTCCTCAGGAGCGTTGAAGAAACTTACATTTTCAAATTATCTAACCACACTACGGTTATTACAGCGGAACTAACCGCTATTAAAGAATGCATTGCTGAAGCCACTCAAAGAAATTTTCTTAGACTAGCCATCTATTCTGACTCCCTGCTTGCGTGCAAGATGATTAAAGAAGGGAAGCCCCACTACTTGATCAAGGAGATACACCGGTTATGCGGTCTCCTCGAGGAAGTACAAATCATTTGGGTCCCCCCTAACTATGGTTTCGAACTCCAAGATTTAGCGGATGAAGCTGCCAAATTGGCCAGGGAAGCAGGCACCTTCCTAAGGGCTCCGCTGTCCAGCGGTGACGGCATCAATCGGATCCTCTCGCGGATTAAGAATGACTGATGAACGAATGCAGTGTCTGTCTAGTGGAGGAAAATAACAATCATATTATCTTTGAACGTGGCAGATGGGGCTCGATCAGAAAAAATTTTCTAAACATGAAAGAACTGCTTAGAGGGTTCCGGAGAGACAACATTGAAAACTTGGCATCTTTCCTTAGTGAAGCGAATTTTCATATATGATGAAAAGCAAAGGATTCGTACTGGCACTGTAATGAACCACCTGAAACGAACCATATTATGGTCTGATAGTGCTGCTCCCACCAGCAGATCGAAGCAGCACCTGATGAGTAGTGATCTGTTGGTGGTACGAAACCAGAGGCCGAGGGTCCCATAACACCCGGACCCAGGTGCGACCGTGTAGGCGTCTGATCCGTCCGTCAACCATTCCATTCTTATCGACTATTTTTTTGTATTCCCCATTTTTACCTCCCCTGTTTGTGTTGTCTTCCCCAGGCCTATGAATTTTTGTTAATACGTAAAGGACAGGGGCAACGAGCGGCGAAAACCCCGCCCACATCTCCCGAACTGAGCTACAGCAAGCATAGGCCGCTGCTTAGCTCGTTGAGGGGCCTTTTTCTTCGCCAGATGGCATAGCCCGACCTACACGGTCATATGCTACCTCAGGCTCCGTCCCCACAGGCATCTTCGGATGCCCACCAAACCGTCCGTTACAGCACCCCTCCAAGCTTCACCTTCTGGTTGAGCACCGTGATAAATCTCTTTTCTAGTAATAAATACATAGTTTGCATTTTTTATTCAAAGTAAACCAATGAATAACGAAAAGTGGCTACCATGCACTACCCACTGCTCCTCGTCCTCCTTCCTTCTTCCGACTGTTAACACTACACACCCTGTAGGAAGTCAAACCCGGCACTTTTCTTCCCTTTCCCCTTTGTATGGATGATATGTGGTGGAGCCTACTATCCCTTGAATGTCCCTCTCATCGGTATTAGGTTTAGTTTTTTCTTTTGTTTGTCTCTACTGTAAGGAAAATATCCTGCAAAGTATCGTCATCTGTATACCTTATGTACTAGGATATGGTAACATCGTAGTTTTTTCTAGTTCTTAGTATGTAAGTACTCAGCAGCTATTTTTAAGAATAGCTGTTAAAGGTTCTTTCGATGTTTGACGTGACCGCTTCAAACTTTAGCTTTTTTTAGTCGTAAGCTCTTTCCCTTAAATTGTTAGGCTTTCTTTCCTTTACTTATGTAAACCGATGACAGGCATGGGGGGGGGGGGGGGTCGTTCTGTGGTTGTTTTGGTTCTTCCACTGGGAGTTTGTGTCAGAGTCGTACCTATACAAACCTCGAGTGTCTTTATGCTTAACTTGCTTACTCTTTGTAAAAATTCTGGCATATTCACCCAAAGAAATTTTTGTATACCAATCAGAAGGAAATTTGTTTTAATAGCTGTAATTTATATAAGTCTACAATTTTGTATTGTACTAAATTCATAAGAATAATGAGATATAAAAGGAGAAAAAAAAATTGTTTCGAAATATATTGGGGAAAAAAAAGATATAAAAATGTACTAATATATGCAATTTTCATACACTAAGAACACACAAGGCTGGATTACGTTTTTGAATTTAGGTGGCTAAATTATGGCCACTTTGCACCTGTTTTTATTTTCTTACTCGTTTTTTCTCAGAAATTATCGATTATCGCTGGTGTTATAGGCTCTGCCTTGCTAACCGTCTCGACGAAAGTTTGCGCATCTTTAGGGTGACCCAAGCATCGCAGGACAATCCAGAAAAAAATCAATCATGCCGTTTCTAAAACACGAAAATAATTACAATGTGCTGGTCAGCAATTGTGAAGCGTTGGGGTTTTAGCAACGACGCCATCGTATCCAGTTTATTTTCATTAACAAGGAAAAGTGTTGAAATAAAAATGTTAATTTCAAATTTGAACGAAAGTGGCGCGTCTTTCCAGATACATACTATCGTTACACAAACTCAATTCCGTCACACAGATAGGGAAATGTCAAACGTCGTATCTTGAATTATTCAATAAACTGTCACAGAAGAAAGACAAGAGGTGTTTTTTCTATAAGTCGCCCATCGTCGAAAAGCAAAAATAATTTAATACTAATAGCACCCACAAGGAATGTAGTTTTTTTTTATTAATGCGCCGGCGAAATTAACCGCTAATCTCTAGTTTCAAGCATCCTAAGGTGGCGACCGAGATCTCACGGCTAACGAGCGCGTAAAAAAGAATGATGTCATTTTTTAAACATAATGGCTATTGAACGTACTTTGATGCACAATAAAGATTTTGGACATTTCTTACATACGTTTCTAAATATTTGTTTAAGTCCTCGTAATTAACTTTGGTTAAATTCTTAATAATAAACGAAATATTGGATTAAACTGGACATATCATTATCCTCAACTATAAAAGATAAAAAGAAACTTGACTGACATCAAAGTTGCTAGATTTATCAGAATGTTCACAATAGTCCGAAAACGGAAAGAAAATATATTCTAGCAAGTGTAAAAAGAACTATTCACTTAACAAAATATTTCAACAACAAAAAAACGTCTGATTACCTTGTGAAAACGCCACCATAGTTCAATTGTACAATTCGTGCTTGATAAAAATGATATCGGTCATTCAGTATTATCACTTTCGGTTGCCTAGCAAATCACTGGTGCACTTTCAAAACTATTCCCAAACACCACGATCCACGTACATTTTATTTTATCCTAGCTAACAATAATGTCTTCAATGTTCATTGAGTCCCATCCTGAGCATCCTCTGTTTTTGGTATTCGCCAAACGAAATTTTCTACTGTTTGTGTCGGTCGTGGCCGAAAATTACTGCCTCTATTACGAAACTTACTCTGATTTGCATACGTTAAATCATCACTTGGTTGCACTGTTGTCGATCGATTAAAATTGTCCCAATTGGAAAAATTCTCATTTTGTAGATTTCTTCGAAAATTGTAATTTCCCTTACGATTTGTCGATTTGGGTGCTTTGCCGTCCCTATTAGGCGTGTCCGAAGGCTTTTTTCCCGGACTACCGGTACCGTTATTATTTTTGGCCAACAATTTAGGACTATCGATAAATTCGACGTCGTCTGTCTCACGAGAAAAGTATTCGGGTCGTGTGAAGTTATAGTGTGCATCGTAATATGAACTGAAGGGGTTTTCGTGTGAGCATATGCTCAGGGAATGATAGGCGTGCGATAGTAGATGGGGGAATTTTTGTATCCAGTAATCGGTGAACTCGTGCGGTATTCGTCCGAGTACCTGTTGAACATCGTCGGTCAATTCGTGGTAGTGATGTCTCTGTAAATATAAAGAGAAAATAAATATAAAGAGCGTTCGTTCAAAATAGAAATTCTTTTTTGTTTTGTTAATAAAAACGGCAGGAAAGGAGTTTCCATCAAAAAGTTTCGTTAATTATAAAGAATGGTTTATACCATTGTAATTTTAAAGTGATTTTAGGCATATGGCCTCCGCGGCTGCTTTTGACATCATGTCAGTCCAATTTTGGGCAGTTCTGAGCATAATGCGGTTCTATCTCACCAGTAACGCGCTAACTATTGACTTTCAAGGATTGGATAGCTTGTGGGTAATCATCAGTTGTTGGTGGATTTGCCTCCATCCAGAAACGGCAACTGGTCGAATCAGTCGAATTTATTCACCCTGATTCGACTGTGTAATACGTTATGATTGACTGTGATCTGTTAGTTTAACCAAGTGTCCAACATTTACTTTTAAATGTTTGTCACATGATCACTCTAATTCTCAATCAGACTTCCCACTCAACTTAGCTCAAATGGATAAGCAAATTTGTCAATATTTCACGTGTTGGTTGCATCGTTCTCGTTGTTGTTGTTGTTGTTGTAGCAATGGTCGGAATTCGGTGTGTTTGTTGGTTACATGCCTACGGATTCGTCTTCATCCCCGGTGTTGAGGGATAGAAAGTTAGCTGCATCTATTGGATTCTCCCACGGAGATCTAGGAGTCAGGGGCGTGGGTGCAGCTGGGCAGTTAAAAATGTGGTTTACGTCGTGAGGGGCTCCATTACATGCAGGACAGATGTTCAGTCGTGAACACCAGTCTGACCGAAGTTGGGCGAGTGCCGTTCTCGTAGCTCTCGGAAGGCATCAAGCTGTTCAGCTATTGAGATTCCTCTGGCGTCGTTGTTAAGGTTTGAGTGCCAGAGTTCATGGTGAGCATTAAAGTCACCGAGCAGGAGGCGATGTTGACCGGTAAGAAGATGGTTGATATTTACTGAGGGACAACTGGATACCAGTTGGAAGTAAATATTGTAAAATTCGATATCAACATTACCCGATTTTATTTCCCGGATAAGCCTAAGGCCTTAGTAGCCAGTGCTTTAATTTAAGTAGTATATAACACTAGTTTTGTTATATTCTTCTGTAATAAATAAATAATAAATTTCCCGATATTGTACGAAATGGTGAATAATGAAGGCAAGCCCTCCTCCAGCGTTGGTCAACCTGTCTTTCCTGACAATAGCGTAGTTGCCATGTGTGTTGAGGGACGAGTTGGAGTGCAGTTTCGCCTCCTGTATGGCTCCAACTTGGATGCGATGTCTGTCTATAAATGTTGCGAGTTCGGCGATCTTGTTCTGCAATCCATTGCAATTGAGTTGGACGAGTGAGAGCGTATTGAAGATGGCAGTCGGTGGTGCAGACGTAAGATTGTGTTAAGAAATCCTATGGGAACTGTTAGCAGGAGTCATCGGGGATGGCTGTAAACCTGTCTGAGCGCTCGATGGTGTTGGATGTTGGGGCGTGTTAGACGAGGTTGCTACTATTTGTCCTCGGTTCCTACACTGACTGGCAGTAAAGGAGGAATTCCAGTGCCTGTGATGGTTGAGTCCGGAGCAGTATCTTAGGTGGCACCACTGATCGCAGCAATTGCATCTCACCGTAGTCGCGTTTGGGTGTAGCATTCTGTCGCATATGCAGCAGATAGACGGTCCTGGGTTTCTCTCAATGCTGGCACGGAGAAGTAGCACTGAGAGCAGTTGCGCCGAGATGTTTTGCTCCCAGTGAACATAAAAAAAGACGATACGAGGCATGTAACATACAAACACACTTTCCTTCTTGCATTGATGGTTTTTGGCAGCTCTTGGCCGTTGTAAAACGGGTTGCTCCGGTGCGTAGAGCCGGCTGCCGCAGGAACGATAGACCTTCATGTTGGGGCACCGAAATAAGCCATAGCAAAATAACTACTACTACTTTGCCTTAACCCCTAGCGGGGCATAGCGCGTCAACTACTCCTGCGCGCCATCGTACTCTATTCTGGGCCATGGGACGCAACTCCCCAAAAGACTTACCCAGCGCCTGACACTCCTTTGCCACAGATCGACGCCATGTGATTCGAAAACCCCCTCTTGGTCGGCCTTGGTTGGAAATGGGGTTCCACTTCATGGCATGCAAATCAATGCAGTTATCACTCTTCCGCAATGTATGACCTATCCACTGCCATTTTCGCCTGCGTATCAATTCGTCGATTGGCATCTGACCCGTACGCCGACTTAGCTCTTCATTTGATATTGTTTCGGGCCAGAAAATTCTTAAAATTCGACGAAGACATGAGTTGACGAAAACTTGCAGTTTTCTGGTAACTCCTACGGAAACTTTCCATGTACTGCTCCCATACAAAAGCACTGATAGTACCAGGGAGCGAAACAGGCCCAGCTTGGTCTTGATGCTGAGATAACTGCTCTGCCAGATTTTGGACAGCATGCCGTATGCGCGTTTAGCCTGGTTGATACGACGAGCGATGTCCTGCTCCGTACCACAATTTTCGGCAACAATGCTACCCAGGTAGACGAAGTTGTCCACCTTCTCCACAGGCTGCCCGTTAATATTGATGGCAATAGGTGTCGGATTTCTTTTTCGCAACGGCGGGCTAAGAACCTTGGTCTTGTTGGTATTAATCTTTAGACCAACCTTGCTTGCCTGCCTCTCGAGATCTAACGCCATTGCGGACAGATCCATGATTTTGTGGGAGAGTAGGCATATGTCGTCAGCGTAGTCAAGATGTTGTAGATAAGATGTCAAAGTCCATTGAATTCCTCTGTCGAGTCCGGATAGGGCTGCATGCAACACGTCGCCGATCACTATGAGGAATAGGATCGGTGAGAGAATGCACCCCTGCCGAACTCCACTGCGAATCTCAAAGTCCCCCTACACCTTACCTTTATGCAGAACGCGACATTTCGCGCCGTCATAGGTTGCCTTAATAATAGCCACAAGCTTCTCAGGGATGCCTCTCCTGCGCAAGGCCGCCCATATAGATTCCCGGTTCACACTATCGAAAGCCTTTTCGAAATCGATGAAAAGCAAGTGAAGCGGAGAATCGTATTCGGTGCATTGCTCGATGATTATTCGCAAGGTGTTAACGTGATCGACACAGGAGAATCCGGATCGGAAACCAGCCTGCTCTTCATCAATTGTGCTTTCTAAGTGGGCCTTTAGTCTTTCCAGGACGATTTTAGCTATTATCTTGGCAACGGCAGGAATCACACAAATGCCTCTCCAATTATTACAGTCTGTGAGGCTACTCTTCTTTGGAAGTTTGATGATCAAACCTTCCTTCCACTCAGTGGGAAAGGTCTCTGCATTCCACGTATTATCAACAAGTGGGTGCAGTAAATCGGCAGTTACGCTTGGCGCTGCTTGATAAAGTTCGGCAGGGACACCGTCGAGTCCGGCGGCCTTTCCTCGTTTCAGTGGAATAATTGCAGTGACTATTTCCTCTTTAGTCGGGGCAGTGGACTGTATACGCACATTTTGATGGTTAGCTAAATTATCTATATGAGGGGGAACTTCACCAGAGGTTACACGGTTCAAGACCGCGGTGAAGTGTTCTTTCCACCGCCTCATTTGATCTTCTTCTAAGATAAGTAGCTTTCCATCACTATCTTTCACCGGATTTTGGCAGGAGTTACGACCACCGAGAGGGGACAACTAGAGCGGTTGAAGAAAGCCGCAAAGACATAAGGGTGCCACTTACCCTGTGCAAATTGGTGATTAAGACCGCTGCCGTAGATAGGGCTAGTGCCAGATGGCTTTGCGGCAATACGTGCCAAACGACAAGGATGATTTGGCCGAAAATTGATCCCCACCGCTCTGTCACACTGTTGTCGTTGAACAGGAAGCACATTGGCAGGGTAGTAGGAGTTATCACAGGGCACTGCCCAATAGGGGAGCATGCCAGGAGCCTACATCTTCCTCACCATGATTTCTATAGGAGTTGTGGCGATGTGGAAGAGGAGGAGACCGTTCTACATCTTCTGTCATTGCCCGGCCTTGGCTGAAGATTGTTTCTGGGCTCATGGGTTTTCTACGATCTGGATGACCTTAAGGATATGGCCGCCACACGGCTCAATCGTTACATCGCCAGCACAGGCTGGTTTGATACGTAGGTTCGAGTGAAGGTGATAGCGGTGGTACCACAATGGACCCAATGTTGGTCTAAGTGTGCTGTGACACATCACGGCAGCCCCTGTACCTAACCTAACCTACGACCACCTGTAAACTCCTTGATGATACCGTATACGGCGTTTAAGTTGTTACTTCTTCCGGCTTCTTCTGCTGAGACTAAAAGAGAATTGGCATAAACTCTTTTATCGCGTCGCACACTACGCTGAACTTCTCGAGCTTTCTGACGGTAAAGGAGTTCGATGCTGCTTCGATTGTCGTCTGATGCTGCAGCCAAACGAACTTTCAAGTCCTTTCTTTCAACAATCCGCTGCCATGAAGCGTCGGACATCCAGGGCTTATTCCGGCAATCCCGGTTTGGGCCAAGGATGGTATCTGCGCTATCAATGTACGCATTTTTTATGGTATCGCAGTTTTCGTTTATGTCACCATCTGGGTGACTAGTTATCTCAGCTGCTTTTTGCGCAAGATGGTCATTATATTGTTGTAAGACAGCTGGATTTTTTAATCGAGCGGTGTTGAATTTGCGGCGCCTGGATATTTCGTCGCTGGGGCTGCACACGGCTGCAATACGCAATCGAACATTAGCGATCATAAGATAATGGTCTCTTCCCATCCCAATATCGGCACCCTTCTTGTTTCGCACGTCCAGGAGGCAACTCTTGAATCTTTTACTAATGGCAAAATGGTCGATCTGATTTTGTGTTCTGCGCCGATCAACAGAGGACCAACTGATTTTGTGGTGGTCCTTATGCTCAAACATAGTACCACCGATGAAGAGACTGTGAAAGTTGCAGAACTCTACAAATCTTTCACCGTTGTCATTACGATCACCAACACCATGTCTCCCCATCACATGTCTGAGCCCATAGTTATCAGCGCCAACTTTCGCATTCAAATCACCCTTAACCATTATGTCACCTTTGGGTGTTCTGCTCTGAACGACGTTTAGTTCTTCGTAGAAGGAGTCTTTTGCCAAGACATTGTAGGGTTCAGTAGGGGCATAACATTGTATAATTGAGATGTTCCTCATTTTGGTCCGGAACCTGGCGGTCAAGACTCTGTCAGAGACCGGCTCCCAGGATAAGAGACAGTTTCGCGCGGCTCTGGTTAAAAGGAGCCCCACACCTGACTCACGACGACTACCGGTAGCTTTACCGGAGTACAACATTACAGTGCTGCCCGTTGGAGAGATAAATTCTCCGCTGTTCGACCATCTTATCTCACTAACTCCTAAATATTTAATTTGTACCTCAGAAATTCACTTTCTAATTGAAGAAATCGTGCGTTCTGGGGACCTTCTGATCCATTGTCCAGGAGAGTAGCACATTCCAGAATACAATCTTTGTCATTTTACGATAGCCAAAAATCGTAACTGTTGAGTCAGTCCTTATCCGAGGCATAGTTGACGTTTCGTTAGCATATAAAGATTTCGGATAGTGCAAGTTGCTGGCATACACATCCTGTCCTTTGATTGTCGGTTTTAACGACAGGCATACGAAATAATCCATATAGATACTTTCGTTCCCAAACGAAAGTATCTATATGGATTATTTCGTATGTATTCATCGGAAAATAAATGAAATAAGCTATGCATGGATATTGTCCACGGTTTAAAATCAAAATAAGGCATGCGATATAAACGAAAATAGCCATGCAGTGTCCAGAGCGAGCGAAGCGAGCGTTAATTTTTGTGCGATACTGAGGGTTGTGATCCCTTAAGTGCGAAGCAAGCGCAGCGAGCGGAGCCCACACATGGGACTGTTGTATCCAGAGCGAGCGAAGTCAGCGTTCATGTATGTGCGATACTGAGGGTTAGGATCCCTTAAGCGCGAAGCGAGCGTAGCGAGCGGAGCCCACACAAGGGACTGTTGTACCCAGAGCGAGCGAAGCGAGCGTTCATGTTTGTGCGATACTGAGGGTTGTGATCCCTTAAGCGCGGAGCGAGCGTAGCGAGCGAAACCCACACAAGTGACTGTTAATTCACAACCCGCAGTATCGCACAAGTGTGCATGGA
The DNA here is from genome assembly GCA_964017055.1 of Chloromyia formosa. NCBI lineage: Eukaryota > Metazoa > Arthropoda > Insecta > Diptera > Stratiomyidae > Chloromyia > Chloromyia formosa. The sequence goes on from OZ024817.1 coordinate 71,294,766, forward strand.
TAATTTCGGTTGGACCGAGCTGAGCTAGCTTCGCTCCTAGGGCGTTGCGAACCCCCACATGTAGCCCTAGGTCGCCCGTTTCACTCTCTGTACATGTACCTGCATCCGTTTTTTTTTCTGGCTATGCACAATTTCAAACCGAAATAAGGTATGCGAAGGAAAGCGAAAATAGCCATGTACATACTCACCTTCGTTTTAAACGAAATTAAGCATTGAGTGTGAAACCGAAAGAATCTATGCATGGCTACTTTCGGTTTCAACCGAAATTATCCATTAATGCCTTATTTCCAAATGGCTTATTTCATGGTGCCTTCATGTTGCAGTGCTTGGTGGCTCTTTGGGCAAGCGGCCCTCCACCTAATCAAATCTAAGTTCGCAAATAAGCTGAATAGCGCAACACTTAACATGTTTCCCATCGGTGCACTGTCCGCCTAGCTCGGAACTTACGTCGAGTAAAGCTCTTCATTTTTGAGACCGTTTTACGGAATGATGCAGGGTGAGCGGTCAGTATCTCGCCAGTCCCAACTTTACGCCATTACTTTTATCAAATCATTGTCTAATGATGCGATAAACTAATTGGTATGGGCTCTTTTTGTTGATTAATGCGGCGCTTGTGGTAAGGTATAGAACGAAACAGATTCTGAGTAGGTTAGCTGCTCGTCCCGATTGCCCAGGGACGGGCGATCCATATTTTAACCGTCAAACCAAACTCCAAACTTCCCTTTTTAAATATAGCACTTCACTTTACCTGATGGAATGTCACCATTAAACTTACCTTATTTCTCACAGCTCTCAACAAATCCCGTACACTCTCGCCCATATAGCCACGATATTTTCGTAAATCTGCCGTTATTTCCATATCTAAATGTAAATGCCAACTTTGTCTAACGACGAATCGTCCATTCTTTTCCAGCGTTCTCAGCGGTTCAGCACTAAATGTCAATTTCTCGACACGATCGCTTACATCCTGCAGAAAAGCAAGAATTCTATCCTGATTCCAGAACATGGGATGTTGCAGAATTGCACGGGTGGACGGTCGTTTTTGAGAATCGTGACTGATCATGTCAGCAATCAGCTCTTGAGCGAGAACCTGTAAGTGAGGAAATTCAATGGTAAATTCAGCCGAATCTGATTAGGAAACAACTTTGGTACTCACATCTTCACTTCGCGGATTATCTGCAGTAAGCCGTTGAAGATCATATTCACCCGAAAGAATATTTGCCTGTCGTTTTAGCGTATCGCCGAACGGATGATGGCCTTTAGTCAATACGTAGTAAAAAACGCAACCGAGTGAAAAAATGTCCACCGATGTCGTCTGCAAAATAGTTCAATGTTTCGTTAATTAATTGAAAATAAAGCACAAAAAATACAGCAGACATACCGTTCTCTGTCCTTTAACCAATTCCGGAGCAATCCATCCCTCGGTTCCAGTAATTCCCGATCGTCTAGAGAAACTTGTTTTCCCGAAATTCAGTTTCTTGCACAATCCAAAGTCCGATATCATAGCACGAACACAATTGTTCACATCGGGAAGCGACAGCAAAACATTTTGCGGTTTAATGTCCCTGTGAACTGATAGTGGAACATTTGCCAATATAAAAAAAACATTCCAATTTTCCACCGAAAAATTTTAAATTACCAATATTCAACGAGTGTAAATGATTCAAGCCACTAGTTGCCTGTCTGAGAACCTCCCGAACATTAATCTGTTCTCGCAATTCCTCCGATATCGCACCTTCTGTATAATCCTGCAACGTAGCGGCACACAGTTCCACAGCAATATATCGAAATTGTCTATCCTGCTCGGTGCAAAAATATCGTACGACGTTTTCGTGAGCATCGCTCTCCCGGAGCAGCGTCACTTCACGGTCGGCGAATGTGAAACATTCGGGCAATAAACGCTTAACGGCAACATTACGTTTCTCAAAACTTCCCTTAAACACGAACGTACCCTCACATCCCTTGCCCAACAACTCGTTGCAATTGAATGAAATTTTTCCCACTTGAACCTCGCCATCGCCTAAATCAATCAAATCCTGATTGCTGATGTTGCTGCTGCCAGAACTGCGGTGCAGTGATTGCGACCCGTGTTGGCTATGTCGTAGCTCACGTACCGTACTCCACATATACCAAAACATGGTAAGCACCGTAACAATAAGAACAAGCACAATTTGATGCAAAAGACCACTCTGCTGATCCGTGAGCCATGCTTTCGAATCGTTGAATATCTTTCGAAGATTGATACGTAAAATGAATGATTTTTCATTTGTTGTCTCCTGAGATTTGTTCGTTGCCTGTTGCGGATCAACGTACTCCTCGTCAGTTTGCACGCCAATGGAATTCCGCTTCGTGCTGTCCACCATAATGAAGTCTGTCGTCTTCAGGATGTCCATGTTTGTAATAGTGGCCAGTTCCCTATGGTCGAGATTGCGCGTACCGGACGGCATCAGCGAAATCTTAATATCTTCATTCTTTTTCGGCATCTGATAGTGACCGAGGACGATGACATTGCGATTCTTTTCTTTCTCTCTTTCCAGAAGATCGTTGAGATATACCAGGTTTTGGTCGATATCTTTTGATGATTTATGGGGACCTTCAATTAATTTCACCGGCGGATCTGAAGAAATTGTGGCCGTGTCCTTGTCTACCAGCGACGGGATTGCATAAAGTCCAAACGTATGTTCACCAATGTACAACGATTGACTGAAATGATAATGATTTATAGGTACATTTACATTTTTTGATAAAGTATCGTTTTTCTGTCCTTACAATAATTTAATATCATTCGTATTTCCATCTTTAGCATCTTCGATTATATTTTGAAGCGTTTCATCCGATACGGTAGTGAAAGGAACGCTAAGCAATCCCTCTTTACCAAGAAGAAACGCTGCAATAACTGGACTAGAGAAATCCTTTTGCCAAACAATTTTGCCTTGCTTGCGGTCCAATGTGGCTGTCAAACCGCTCGAACTTGCACTCAAATGTAGATATTCTGAAAGACAACACATTCATCGAAACCCAATAGTACAGGGATCACGCTTCAAACTTACCATATTCACTGGAAATTTCCGGAGCCATAGAATGTGATGCGTAATCGAAAAATGTAACATTCCATGGTTTCGTATTCTTATCCTTCGTCACGCTATCATACATCATAACAGTGTATTGAGTTCGGCCCAAGTACACGGCCCGCGATGTTGCCCAACCAATAGAATCATCGTGATTTGGATGCCCATTCACGTGTCCGAACCCCATAAGCTTTTCACGACGACCCGTTTTCGGATCTATCAGGAACCAAGTGTCACTCTTCTTGCCCGAATATAAAATTCCGTCCGACGATCGACACGGTGCATTTGCAACTAGTTGCGGAATGGTGTACGGAAGTTTTTTCAAATCACCCATGTCACCCAGTTGATAGAGACTTCCATCGCGCGGATCCGGCAAATATTGCGGTATTGGAAAGTCCGTTTGAGGAGTGGATTTGACGGCAGGTTCTGGAAAAAATAACAAAAGTGATGGGAGTAAACAAAAAATACTTCTCTTGAAGTCTCGAAAAACAAACAAAAAATGAAATCCGAGCAATGTGTAAACATCACATCGCATCGTGAATCGACGCTCAACTGGAAATACTGTGTGAATATTACTATTTTGCTAACTATTCCGACGTGGCATGGTTTTCTGTTTACGGTCATATTACATATTTGAACCCATGGACGTCCTGATCCATTGTCTTGGAGAGTACGCACATTCCAAAAACCAATCTTTGCAATTAGACGATATCAAAAGTCATAACCGAGTAAAAATTATAATATTAGTTGATGAATATGTATTTTGAAAAAATGAGCACGCTGAAAAAAATCGCTTGAGGCAAAATTCGAACCAAAGATCCGTTGATTGGTAGACCTGCTCCCGACCCATTGATCTACACCACCCGTTATGTTTTCGAGGGAAATTGCAAGAAACTGACCAAATTCATCAAGATGAAAAAAAACAAGCATTCGCCTCAACATTGCCACTCATATGACACTCATCTGGGCTAAATATCATTTCATTGCGGAGAATGTCCTTTCGTCCTCACCAAAGGACTTAAAATAATATCAACAGTAGTCTAGTGCATTCGCCGCATGATAGTAACATCCAGCCAACATCACCTACGCCTCTGCTTCGCGCATTGCACCAGTGGGAGAGTCGTGACCGGAAACGACCAAGTCAGATGTTGGATTGCCTTATATAGGCCGACCAACATGACATGGGGGCGAATTCCTTTCGAATGCAAATAACAACGTGCTACTTGTCGATATGGAATTCCACCAACTGTTCTGGCTTAGCGCCAATAACTATCCCGGTCACGCCTCTCCCACTGGTGCGATGCGCGAAGCAGAGGCGCCTGATGAGACGCGCTTCGCACCAGCGGTCGAAACCGGCGAACACGATTTGGGCTCCCTTCGGCGAGTTAATTATTCTTAACCAAAAATACATAAAACTGTTTACGCATTCCACAGCTTCTATGGTTTTACCCCGTAACGAGCGATAAGATGTTTACACATCAAAAACACACGAAATGGAATGTACCCAACATCACCTATGACACCCCACATGCCTATACCCACTGAAAAAGAATAATAAAGTATTCTTCTTCCTGTACTGGAGCTTTTCATTTATGAGATCGTTTTAACGAGAAGATATCACGCATGTCCCGCCTTCATTTAACTAATTTTTATCAAATCAATGTGTAGTCCGGATGGTGCAACGGCTACGATATTCGCCTTCTATGCAGTGGGCCCCGGTTCAATTCCTACTGAATGCTGTAGTCTTCGATAAAAAAGGGGATTTACGTGTCGAACTTTGAGCCCACTCAGCTGTTAAATGAGTACCCATTTAAGGTAAATAACTCGATTGAGCATGCTGCTGATCGCACACCTCTGCACAAAACAAACCCTCACGATCTAGTAAATGAGATAAAGCTAGCTCATTTCGAGGCCTTGGTCCAAAAATTGGACTGTTGCGCCAGTTGTTTATTTTAACATGAAAATGTTTATTGGGAGGCTATTCATAAGCGACCAACATGATGCGGTTCTAAAGGAGACTCGCTAGCATGTACGAGCATGAGACATTGGATTTATATGTAGGATGGAGTAGTGGGGGTGTATTTGGGGTATGTAATTGATGTAATGTAGTGTGTTTGAGGGTATTATAGAGGGAAGGGAGATGAAACTAGATATACAGTTAAATGTGTGATATGCATTCTTTGTAAGATTATTATTATTATTATTATATTCTGGGGGATAGCCGAAGCAGACCACTAACGTTTGGGTCCCTTTCCGCCCCCTCCCGGTCATCAGTGGCTTCCAGATGTCGACTGATAGTTGTCGACCTCTTCCTTCATCACTCCGTCCCGTGTTATTGCTAGCATTTGTTTAAGGCTGAGTTCACTCATGGCTTCCACACTTATCGTGTGCTTGCCTGTGATCCTCAACCTCGTGCTAGCCAGTGCTGGACATTCGCACACAATGTGTGTGTGTGCCGTCTCGGCCTCCTCCAGGCATAGCCTGCAAACGTCAACTTCCCCGTAACCGCGTAACCTCATTTTCTGAGGCACACGTGTTGAGCTTCCGGACACACTCTAGTACCAGTTTAGAGTTTATGTTCGTCTGCTGCATCCGTCTGATCACCGATTGGTTGTCCAGTGCAATAAGGATTTTCTTCCCCCGCACCTGACCTTCAAGCAGGTGGTCCAACGCATGCAACAAGCCAAGCATCTCTGCCTGGTATACGGACACATACTCTCCTAGACTAAGCGCACATGCTAGATTTAGCTCTTCAGAGTAAACCCCCGCCCCCATTAAAGAGCCATCAGTAAAGATGCTGATGTCATTGTACATACACTCATTGTGTATGTTACCATCTGCAATGTGAGTCTTGTGTAGTCTTTCAACTACCCTACGTCTACTCATGCCTTCTACCGGCATTAGAGTCTCCCTGACCTCATCATGAATAATATCTAGGATGCTCTTATGACCGCTGCTAGTTCCAAAGCGATACCACATGGCATCCCTTTCCATGCGTATTGCCGAAAGCGCCGCCGTTTTCTTTATAAATAAGTCCAACGGCGGCAGTCCCAGCAATGCCTCCATTGCTCGCGTTGGTGTGGTGCGCATTGCACCACATATGCTTACGCAAGCTATCCTTTGAACCCCATCCAGCTTCTGCTTTGTGGTATTCTGCATGGCTTTTGGCCACCATACCACTGATGCGTAGGCTAGAATGGGTCTTACCATCATTGTGTAAATCCAGTGTGTCGCTTTAGGTGAAATTCCCCACCTACGAGCACACACTCTCTTACATTGATGCAAAATCCTTTTCGCTTTTTGGATCTATTCATCATCGTGAACATTCCAAGTTAGTTTCGCATCTAAGGTAACTCCTAGATGCTTCACTTCCTTGGACACCTCAATTTCCGAACCAAAGATTAAGGATTAAGATTATTGTACGTGATGATTGGTATAATGGTTGAATAATTATGGCTAGGTGATGTTGGCTGGATGTTAGTGGCCGAGTGTCATGAGGCGAATGCACTAGACTGCTGTCGATGGTATTCTGAGTCCTTTGGTTAGGACGAAATGGCAATGAAGTAATATGTAGGCAAGATGGGTATCATATAACTGGAGGTGATGAGGCAAATGCATTAGACTATTGTTGATGGCGTTTCAAGTTCGTTGGTCAGGAGAAAAGGACCTTCTTAGGCAAGAAATGAAACTACGCCAATATGGGTCACTTCTGACTGGGGGTGATGAGACCAGTGTACTAGATTACTGTTGAAGGCATTTTGATTCCTTTGGTCAGGATAGAAGGAATGAACCCTGACCAAGTATGCTAACAGTACATTAACATTGCATTATCAGTATGTTAACAGCGCATTAACAGTGCCTTAACAATATGTTAACAGTAGTGATGGGCATAATGACCATTTCTAATGTGCCAGCACATGCGCTCTAACACCTTCCACTGAGTCGTTCAAAAAGAGTCGAACAAATCTAAAGACTCGAGGAACATAATCAATAAAAACCGTAATTATGTGAAATGCAATGTATATTACATAAACCTAATAAGAAATAAATAAATAACTGGCGCAACAGTTCAATTTGAACCGTGGCCTCGAGATGAGTTAGCATCATCTTATATTTCTAGATCGTGACGGTATGTCTTGTACAGAGATGTGTGATCAACAACACGCTCAACCGAGCTATTTACCCCATAAATGGCTACTCATTTAACAGCTGAGTGAGCTCAGTCCGACACGTAAATCCCCTTTTTTATCGAAAACTACCGCATTCAGTAGGAATCGAACCGGGGTCTAGTGCGTATAAGGCGAACGTGCTAACCGTTGCGCCATCCGAACTATTAATAAAAAAATATAATAATAAAAAACTAGGTTATAATAAAAGTTTATACGGAAATAAGCGATCAATAAAACTTATAACTAAAGATTGTAATGCAAAAACATAATCTGCAGCTACTAACATTAACATTTCTGAACTAGACTGTTGCTTTTTCAGAATTTTTCATAGGGTTTTCATTTTCATATAGCCTGTGCATATGCAAAACACGAAGCACTGTGAAAAAGACTCAACTCATTTGACTCTGTTCTAAAAGCTCCATGCAATGAATTCCTCATTTGGCAGAGAATGTGAGTAATAAGAGTATGCGCTTAGTGAGTGAAATAACTGAGTCTATACTGAATTACCCAATGTCTGTTACTAATGACCAGTGTTGCGCTGATCCCAGATCAATGATCCGATCCTGCGATCCGGATCGCGGACCATGATCCATGATCCGATCCGGATCATTGGTCCGAAATTGTTATCCGATCCAGGATCACGGAGGTCTGAGGATCACCAAGCAGGATCATTTTTTTTCTTGTTTTTTTGTCACGAATCCCTCTATGCATGTCACATAGCAACTTCTGACAACATGGAATTTGATCACTAAAACAGAGATTTTCATTTTTTTAGACGAAACGCGAAATGCTGAGCCGGAGGTTTTTACACTGGTGTGTAGAGGAGAACACAGCGGTTCCTCTCGACACACCAACACACGATGTCAGTCGTGCGCTAGTGTCAAAACCTGTATGAGGGTATGGAATGTTTCACGAATCATTTGGTGTTGGATTTTTTTGTGGACGCCACGGTAAGTGTTGTCCGTACTACGTAGCTAATTTTCCCCCTTCAAGTGTGACTCCAGTCAAGAATTCTTCTGCTACTTTTTAGACAAAAAATCCTATAAAGTGTTCGACTCCTGCTTGCGAACAGAATATTTCTTTTAATGGATTTAGACAATAAAGAAAGCATTCCATACACCATCGCTGCAGTAAGCCATCCTAAATTCAAACTGAACTGGATCGAAGACCCACAGGAGCTTAAAGGATAAACAAAAAAATCATTTCCGAATGTCACAAATTCTACAATAAGGGTGAAGAGCAGGGCAGCGAAACATCAGGCAGCACAAACGAAGAGGACTTTTTCAGTGAACTCAAAAATATGTCCGGGAAATCAACGGACGACAATTTAAATGAGGCTAAGTTCATTGAAAATCGGTTCCTTGACTGTGCTTGCATAAGTTCGACATTATTAAAAACATGTTTTTGAAATACAACACAACCTTGCCTTCGTCTGCCCCTGTCGAGCCAATTTTCAGTACTGGTCTTGAAATATTCACAGCGTGCCGAAACAGATTATCTTCAAAAACATTCTAGCACTTGTTGATGTTTAAATACAATCAAAAATTGATTGATGACTATGAATAGTTCCTTTTCTTCCTATTTTTTCTTTTGTTTCTTTCTTTTCGTACTCTTGTTTATTTGATTTTGAAACGAGAAATTAAAATGAAATGTATATTCATAACCGATTTTATCCCTTTAATCTAATTTTACTTCATATTTTAAAGCAAAAAAATGAGCCTAAATATTATCCGATCTTGCGATCCGGCTCGTAGGAACACGATGATCCGATTCGGATCACGTTTTTAGCTATGATCCGTGATCCGATCCGGATCATGAAAAAAATGATCCGGACGCAACACTGCTCATGACTCATCACCACAGCCAATCAGTATGCCTCACAGCACAGTGAACGAAATATAGAAGTGTGAGTGTGCGGTTTGTATTAAAAACCTCATAGCTCACATTGCGAATTATTCATTTGATTCACAGAGGAAATTGTCTGGTTGTTGGTATATGAACTGAAAAGTTCGTTATACATCATCATATCATAGCAATAGCATGGGGTTTTGAGAGGCATGGCTGTGACTGCGAGTAGGACGACTGACGGACGACAACGGATGATGTTGTGTTTTGTGTGATCTGTGTAGTGTAGGCCTGTTCCTAATACCGGGATCCCGGTTTGGTACCGGTTTTTTTTCAGTACCGGTACCAAAAACTAAGAGTACCGGTATCCCGGTTTTTTTAGTACCGGTATTGAGTACCGGGATCCCGGGATTTCAGTACCGAGTCTTTTCAACCATGAGCCGGTTTTATTCGGGATCCCGGGATCCCGGTACTCAGTACCGAGTCTTTTCAGTACCGAGTCTTTTCAGTACCGAGTCTTTTCAGCAACGAGTCTTTTCAGTACCGAGTCTTTTCAGTACCGGGATCCCGGTACTCAGTACCTGTTGTTTTCAGTACCGAGTCTTTTCAGTACCTGTTCTTTTCAGTACCTGGATCCCGGGATTCGAGTACCTGTTCTTTTCCATAAAAAAGACTCGTTCATTGCTGGACCAATTCTTCAGGTTTTTGGAAATTGTTATTGGAAATGTTCATAGAGTCGTGTCGTGCATTGAAAGATTTTTCAGATACACATCGTAGTATAGTATGTTAGTTAGTACGCACATAGATATACGAGTATGTACATTGTTCATACATAATTGATTTTGAGTTTTGTTAGGATTGAGACTGAGATGAGAGTATTTATTGTATTGGGAATAGGATATGTAATTGGGTATGATATAAATATGAAATACATATGAACGAATATGTATATGTACGTATGTATTGTACATAATATAATAATATAATGCGTTGCATTGGTCAATAGCCGGCCATACACACACGCTCTATCATCTGCAAACGTACGCCAATTCGATCGCCCCATTTTTTTCCGAATGATTCGCCGCGTTCGCAATCCCCTGCAAAATCGCGTCACCTGGGTTGCCCAATTTTTTTGCGAATGATTCGCGGCGTTTACAATCCCCTCGAAAATCGCGGCACCTGGGTCGCCGAATGATTCGCCGCGTTTGAACGAGTAGTGAAATTTAAGTAATTTTGTGCGACCAGACGGTTCGTGGCGTTTTCGGTTTGCAGATGATAGAGCAACAACAATTTGTATGGAGACGATGTCTAGTTGGGTGCGTTGTGATTTTGCAGATGATTCGCCGCGACCGAATTTTTATGGGTTACCTATAGTGGCGGTAGTAGTAGCTTGCATAATAAAATATGAGAAGGATGGGTCCACGCAGATATTTTGGTCCTGCTGCAGGTGTGCGTCAGGATAAAAGGATTTGTTTATCGATGAGGAGAGATATATAGGCAAGATGGGTGTTGTATGACTAGGGGTGCTGAGACGAATACGTTAGACTGCCGCTGAAGGCATTTTGAGTCCTTTGGTAACGAAAAAAGACATGCTTTGCAAGGAAAGCCCGATCAGACGAGTATTTCCCCATGAAAACAGGGTGGCCATTCAGGGGTGGGCCAAAAAAAAGTGCTAGATGCAGATATGCTAGCACGAAACGGCTGCAGGTACATGTACAAAGAGAGAAACGGGCAACCTAGGGCTACATGCGGGGGTTCGCAACGCCCTAGGAGGGGAGCTAGCCCAGCTCGTTCCAAACCGAAATTATCCATGCACACTTGTGCGATACTGCGGGTTCTGAATTAGCAGTCGCTTGTGTGAGTTGCCCACTTCTGAGTGACCACCCTGTTTTCATGGGGAAATAGGGCGTTGCGAGCCCCCGCATGTAGCCCTAGGTTGCCCGTTTCACTCTTTGTACATGCACCTGCAGCCGTTTCGTGCTAGCATATCTGCATCCAGCACTTTTTTTTTTGCCCACCCCTGAATGGCCACCCTGTTTTCATGGGGAAATACTCGTCTGATCGGGCTTTCCTTGCAAAGCATGTCTTTTTTCGTTACCAAAGGACTCAAAATGCCTTCAGCTGCAGTCTAACGTATTCGTCTCAGCACCCCTAGTCATACAACACCCATCTTGCCTATATATCTCTCCTCATCGATAAACAAATCCTTTTATCCTGACGCACACCTGCAGCAGGACCAAAATATCTGCGCGGACCCATCCTTCTCATATTTTATTATGCAAGCTACTACTACCGCCACTATAGATAACCCATAAAAATTCGGTCGCGGCGAATCATCTGCAAAATCACAACGCACCCAACTAGACATCGTCTCCATACAAATTGTTGTTGCTCTATCATCTGCAAACCGAAAACGCCACGAACCGTCTGGTCGCACAAAATTACTTAAATTTCACTACTCGTTCAAACGCGGCGAATCATTCGGCGACCCAGGTGCCGCGATTTTCGAGGGGATTGTAAACGCCGCGAATCATTCGCAAAAAAATTGGGCAACCCAGGTGACGCGATTTTGCAGGGGATTGCGAACGCGGCGAATCATTCGGAAAAAAATGGGGCGATCGAATTGGCGTACGTTTGCAGATGATAGAGCGTGTGTGTATGGCCGGCTATTGACCAATGCAACGCATTATATTATTATATTATGTACAATACATACGTACATATACATATTCGTTCATATGTATTTCATATTTATATCATACCCAATTACATATCCTATTCCCAATACAATAAATACTCTCATCTCAGTCTCAATCCTAACAAAACTCAAAATCAATTATGTATGAACAATGTACATACTCGTATATCTATGTGCGTACTAACTAACATACTATACTACGATGTGTATCTGAAAAATCTTTCAATGCACGACACGACTCTATGAACATTTCCAATAACAATTTCCAAAAACCTGAAGAATTGGTCCAGCAATGAACGATTCTTTTTTATGGAAAAGAACAGGTACTCGTATTCCGGGATCCCGGTACTGAAAAGAACAGGTATTGAAAAGACTCGGTACTGAAAAGAACAGGTACTCGAATCCCGGGATCCCGGTACTGAAAAGAACAGGTACTGAAAAGACTCGGTACTGAAAAGACTCGGTACTGAAAAGAACAAGTAGTGAAAAGACTCGGTACTGAAAAGACTCGGTACTGAAAAGACTCGGTACTGAAAAGACAGGTACTGAAAAGACTCGGTACTGAAAAGACTCGGTACTGAAAAGAACAGGTACTGAAAAGACTCGATACTGAAAAGAATAGGTACTCAGTACCGGTACTGAAAAAAACCGGCTCATGGTTGAAAAGACTCGGTACTGAAAAAAACCGGTACTAGTACCGGTACTGAACGAATACCTGTGAGTACCGGGATACCGCTTGTGGTACCGGTACTTGAAAATATCAAGTACCGGTACTGAAATCTCAGTACCGAACAGGCCTAGTGTAGTGTACGACGTTACGGCACGGATATTCAAACTCAAACGTATAGGAAAGATAAAAAGTATAGTGTGCGCATCTACCTGTAGCTTACCTTATCCTGTAATGATTGATATGAATGAACTTAGCTTGGATTTGGGGATATTAGGATACGTTCACATACGAGTGTGTAATAATGTAATAAGGAATTCGTGAATAAGCTGTTATTGCGTAGGTTTTAGGTTGAACAGTGTGTCATTTTTAAATTTAACGGCTCGACAGCTAAGTCATTGTGCTGACTCTTTCGCTCATTTTGTTGAGCCGTTCATAAAGAACGACTCACTCATTTGTTACACATCACTAGTATTAACTAATGCATTAACAGTACATTAACGGTATATGAACATTACATTAACAATACATTAATAGTCCATTAACAGCACATTAACAGCGCATTTACTCTACATTAATAGTGCATTGACATGATGTTAACAGCGCATTAAGATCATGTTAATAGGGCATTAACAGTACATTAGCAGCGCATTAACAGTATATTAACTTAAATTGGAATTGTTTGTGACACTTGGTTTCATTCTGCACACCAACTTAGTATGCGTCTGTAGCTTAGCTCGGTAACGCACCGGGCATTTTTTGCTACTCGAAACACGGTCTCTGCGGTTCGCGCCCCGCAACGGGACCAACTATTTTTTCTTCTCAAATTCCCTCTGAATTAATTTCTCCGAGCTTAGTGGTTTCGTATGGATAGTAGCACTCATCAGGTCTTGCATCTTTGCAGCTATCCATGTGCAAGACGACCACGAAAGTGTGAGAATTCCGTTTGTATAAGCCGTGAAGGCGTGATTTTTACTTGAAAACTCGACCGTGGAGGTCTAGATGGTGTGAAGCACTTATATTAACTCACTAGAGGGGTGGAGAGAGGGTGAGAAGTGGAGATATTTGTTCCCTGGCAATTTTACTTTATGTATTAATGTCCTTGCAAATGAACAAGTGCGAATCATTTTCAATTTAAATTGGAATTGTTTGTGACACTTGGTTTCATTCTGCACACCAACTTAGTATGCGTCTGTAGCTTAGCTCGGTAACGCACCGGGCATTTTTTGCTACTCGAAACACGGTCTCTGCGGTTCGCGCCCCGCAACGGGACCAACTATTTTTTATTCTCCAATTCCCGGTGCGTTACCGAGCTAAGCTACAGACGCATACTAAGTTGGTGTGCAGAATGAAACCAAGTGTCACAAACAATTCCAATTTAAATTGAAAATGATTCGCACTTGTACATTTGCAAGGACATTAATACATAAAGTATATTAACAGTACATTAACAGTGCATTAACTGTATGTTAACAGTAACTTAACAGTGCATTATCAGTAGATAAACGGTGTATTAACAGTACATTAACAGTGTACTAACCAGTGACGTGCAGTGGAAATTTTTCATAGTCAAGCAGTTGGGCGCCCTAAAGCCAATTTAGCATAAACAAAAATGGACTGTATAATAGAATATGGACAGTCACAAAAACATTTATACCAAGCGGCTTTAAGCCTTAAAGAAGAAATCAGGAAAGATATAAATAAAATATTGGCACATATATTCGGAATACAAAAAAAAATAAATAAATAAAATATTACTAATAAAAAAATGATAAATAAATATTATGTTAATTAAGACTAAGAAAAATTCAGGGGTATTTGAAATAAATAAATATTCTTTCGCCATTGCCATTTATTTGTATTCCAAATCTATGCGCCGTTCTTTAAGTAAAAACTCTTTAATCACATTATCAAAAAAATCGTTTTCTCTTCGCATTTGTATAAGAAGATCCTTTTTAACCGCAATTAAAGCAAGATCCGAAAGTCGTTCTTGGGATTGGCGATTTCTCAAAAATGTGTGACCGCGCTTTAGTGTTGAAAATGACCTTTCCGCAGTTGCCACTGTGACTGGAATTGACGTTAATAATTTTGCTAAAATATGAACTTGCTTAAAACCGTTTGCGACATAAGGCCGTTTTTGAAAATAATCGAGAATTTTACTAGGATTCGCGTTTTTAAACTCATCTGAAGAATAAATAACTTTTAGCTCATTTATCAACTTTATTCTGTCGAAAAATTGACCGTGATATTCAATAAGTGAGTCAAAATTTTTATCGGGAAAATTTGACTTGAATTTAGAAAAATAATTCGGTTCAAGCAACTCTAAAAATGAAAGATCTTTAAACGAATGGAATCGATCTCGAATTTGCCCGAGAATAACATCTATAATCTCCCGAAATATCCGCCGTAAATTTTGTAAAGGATCTATCGCATTTCTACATTTCTTACGTGGTGGCTGATATTCTGCTGTAACTGTCGAATAGAAATTATCAAACTTTTTAGAAAAGTCATTTTCAAGCCAATTTTCAAATTCAATAATTTTTTGGCTTGCATATGAAATGTTTACCACTTTGCTCTGAATAATATTAAATAATATATCAGTTTTCGAAAAAATTTCAGAAAAAATTAACAGATATAATTGAAAATCGGACTCTGCGAATTTTTGTAAGTATATATCGGAAAAAGTCAAGGAATCGCCATCCCAGTGTTGAGAACCATTCGAAATTGTCTCAAAAACTGTACAAATTTCATGCTTATGTTCAAATATAACGTTAATAATACGCGAATGATAATGCCAACGCGTTTTGGTAACCGATGGTAAACGACGATTTACTATATTTGCAAAAAGGTCCGACCTTTTAGGGGATGTATTAAAAAATGATGCGATTTTATTGATGTGCGCGAAAAATAATTTAATTTCCGGAATAAACTCAACTGCTTTAGACAATACTAGATTTAGTGAATGAGCGTAACATGGAACGAAAATTGCCGATTTATGTTTTTCCCGAATTAAAGTCTGAACTCCACGAATTTGAGAACTCATTACTGCTGCGCCATCGTAACATTGTGCAATTAATTTCTTAATTTTCTTATCGATATTAAAATTTTGCAATTGTTTTAAAATGTGAGAGCTTATTGCTGTAGCTGTACGATTAGCGCTTACATCCAAAAATCCGATAAATCTTTCTTCAATCTCATTTGATATTGTATATCTAAAAATCATCGTTAATTGTTCCCGACCGCTAACATCTGGCGTTTCGTCGACCATTACAGCTACAAATGGAGCCTCCTTTATTTCCAAATTGATTTTATTTCGAACCACATTAGCTATAGCGGAAACAAGATCGTTTTGGATTCTATTAGACAAACCCGAAAACGCTGCATTTGCTTTTATAGAATCTATGTGGGACTCAATTATCGGATCGTACAAACTCAAGAAATTTACGGTTTCGATAAAATTACCACGATTATTTGAAGAAGAGTCTTCATTATTTCCGCGAAAAGGAAGCTCCTGTTTTGCCAAAAAAATTACAGTATCGATTAAACGTTTCAAAATATTACGATTACGCTCAACTTTTTCATTATGCAAACTAACAGATATTGCCACCTGGTTACTAAGCATAAACTCTATACGCTGAGAACCAAAATTATCTAATTTAATTAACGACTGAAGATGTTTTTCGGAACTTGAATGCTTTGCTGCTGAGCCCGTAAAATTATTCAAATCACTAAATCCAGCTTTATTCCAAACAGATTTTTCATTCGTGAATAAAAGACACGGCCAGCAAAATAACTTATTTAATTTACAGCTTCCCGTTAACCAAATGTACTTTTCATACGTTTCGATATGGAATTTTCGCGTAATATTTTTTAATTTAAACTCTAAACTAAGATCTGGCTTCGATCTATCCGATTCTATAATTTCTCTTTTCTTGGCAAAGGAAAGAGTTGAAAATCCCGCTTTTAGTACGAAATCCGTCGCGCAGCAATACTCCGACATAATGCGAAAAGAAAACTTACCACTTTTATCACAAATCAAATCAATTAAATCACTACAAACGGTCAAAAAAACTTCAAATCACAATTTAATCAAAATCATCCGATTGCACTGATTTCCTCTTTTAAATTGCAACGGAAAATCCATTACATAACAAAAACAAAAGCTCTACTGGAAAAATCAAATTCCCATAAACATTCCCTGCATTGGCAACATTTCATTAACAAGCATCATTGGGCTTTATCCCACACACAAAAGCAGTCGCGCCAGTGCTTGACTTGTCTCATATAAATTTGCGAACAAAACAAAAAACCAGGCCGAAGCAAAGCTTCGGCCCGGAGTCCGAAGCGTATATACCCTAGACTTGTACAGACTTAGTGGTGATACCAAAAGTCCCAATTGGCAACGACCATATGCATTAAAAGTGGGCCCCTTATATTGCCAGTTCATAGGGGAGGTTGGCACTCATTCAGTGGGATCTTGACCATTCTCAAAATCAATTAACTAACCCATTCTACAAATATTTATCCAATTTTTCAAGTCGCTAGCTTCATTCTATCGAAAATTAACGCTTATTTGAAGTTTCACTTGTAGGGGAGGTAGGGGTTCCTTGGGTCGGATCTTGCCCAGCATTTTCATCAACCAATTAGATCCCCCTACAAACATTTAAACAAAATTTCAAGTCTCTAGCTTCATTCTATCGAAAGTTATCGCTTATTTGAAGTTTCTTTTGTAGGGGAAGTAGGGGTTTCGATGGTCGGATTTTACGTATTTTCAATATTAGTCGACTGGATCATACTACAAACATTTGACCAAAATTTCAAGTCGCTAGCTTTATTTTGTCGTAAGTTATCGCTTATTTTAAGTTTCATTTCTAGGGGAGGTAGGGGTTCCTTAGGTCGGATCTTACCCATCTTTAATGCCAACTAACTCAATCTCACTTTCAACATTTGACCAAAATTTCAAGTTGCTGGCTTCATTCTATCAAAAGTTATCGCTTATTTGAAGTTTCATTTGTAGGGGAGGTGGGGGTTCCTTGAGTCGGATCTTGCCCATTTTCAATACCAACAAAGTAGGTTTTATTAGCAACATTCTTTCAAATTTTCAACTTGCTAGTAACATTTTTTCGAAAGTTATCGTAATTAAAGGAATATTTAATTTTTGGAAATTTGTAGGGGAGGTAGGCGTTCCTTTGATCTGATTATGCCCAACTTACATAATCTTAAGCAGCTTCTCACTTCAAGGTTACACGCCAAAAATCAGGTGTCTACGTCAATTGGTTCAGGAGTTATAGACAAAAAACCTGAAAAGTAGGGTAGTACGGGGTTCTTTGTAAGAAAATTACCGTTAGTTTTCAACTTATCAGTTTTATTTTCCCAGGAGAGTATGAGATTACCCTCATGAGTAATCTACCAAAGCTAGAGCTTTTCATGTTTCTTTAATCGGGAGTTATAGATACATTTATGTATTTTACATATGTAGGGGAGGTAGGCGTTCTCTTGGCCTGATCATGCCCATTTTCAATACCATCCAACTAGATCACACTTCCAACATTTGACCAAAATTTCAAGGCTCTAGCTTCATTTTATCGAAAGTTATCGTGCGAACGGACAGACAGACGGACAGACAGACAGACAGACAGACAGACAGACAGACAGACAGACAGACAGACAGACAGACAGACAGACAGACAGACAGACAGACAGACAGACAGACAGACAGACAGACAGACAGACAGACAGACAGACAGACAGACAGACAGACAGACAGACAGACAGACAGACAGACAGACAGACAGACAGACAGACAGACAGACAGACAGACAGACAGACAGACAGACAGACAGACAGACAGACAGACAGACAGACAGACAGACAGACAGACAGACAGACAGACAGACAGACAGACAGACAGACAGACAGACAGACAGACAGACAGACAGACAGACAGACAGACAGACAGACAGACAGACAGACAGACAGACAGACAGACAGACAGACAGACAGACAGACAGACAGACAGACAGACAGACAGACAGACAGACAGACAGACAGACAGACAGACAGACAGACAGACAGACAGACAGACAGACAGACAGACAGACGGACAGACAGACAGACAGACAGATAGACAGACATGGCTAAATCGAATCAGGAGGTGACCCTGATCATTTATATATATACATTGCTATACCTCCGGAGCCTCCTTTAAGTTGTTACATATTTCCGTCGTGACAAAAACAATATACCCTATACTATAAGTCTAGGGTATAAAAATCGTTGCCCAATGTACTACCGAAATCCAAGATTCCCATTTTCTGGAATCAACATGTCTCTAGTATTTGGATGCACACATGGTACATGCATCTAAAGATCTAGGCACATTTTCCTATTCTAAGTTTGGTGTCTATGGTGTGCAAAATGTGGGAGGTTTGAATATTATCTAAAGTAATTGAACGAATGTTTTTTAACCAAAAGAAGGCGCGGATCAGAATTTGAATGTGTAAAGGAATATTTGAATGATAATATGTATTCTTCAGCTTAAAGAAAAACATTGACTGAAATGATGATATGTGTATTGGTGTAAGCAAAGTTTATTATTGAATTGCTTATTTCGGTAAGTCAAGCAGTTTGGAATTGCTTACTACGAGTGCACGTCACTGGTACTAACAATACATTAACAATATGCTAACAGTACATTGACAGTGCATTCATATTAATTTTAAGCGAAATCTTAAAAATTTCCCCATTATTTTAGGCTGTACTGAGAAGTTCTTAAATTACCATAATGAACTCCGAACAGTAGCGTAGATAGGTGATGATTAAGGGGATCAATCCCCCCCCCCCCCCCTCATGAGTTCTTATAGGTACTATCGCTAATATGTTATGTATGATTTGATTATAAACTTAAATCTCAAACTCATTTAAAACTTAAATTCAAAAAGTTAGCTAGAAGTAAAGTAATTAATCACGGAACGGAATGGGTAAAATGGCAGCCCCCACCCAGACCCTAGCTGTATCATGTGGTACACCAATATGTCTAAGGCTGAACAGTGAGTAGGTGCTGGCATTTTTGGACCCTACATCAGGATTTCAGTCGCTCGTGTACCTGGCCCAGCGTTTTTCAAACCGAGATCCATGTCATTGAGGTTTGCGCCAGGGTAATCTTAGAGAAGAGACCTCGGGGCGCACTCATTGCTGAGATAGACAGGCGGCCATTAAGGTTCTTTCTTCGCATATCTCTTCTAGATTAGTGAAGAAGTGTCGTGAACACCTCCAGTGTCTGGCGACCGACGACCAAATCATTCTGTATTGGGTGCCAGGTCACTGTTACATTGAGGGGAAATGTAATAGCGGATGAACTTTCCAGGCAGAGCTCATCATCAAATTTTCTCGGACCGGAACCCTATTGTGGTCTAGGCTTAGCTCCAGCCGAGACTATTATCAAGATTTGGTCCGAAAGGATACGATACCTCTTTTGGGAAAATCTTCCAGAGCTGCGCCAATCTAAAGGTCACCACACATGATCGCGCAGAACCACGACCGAACTTCCATCGGACCATCAATTTCATAGAACGTACCTTAAGGAGTTTATGAGACCCTTCATGTATGGAGATATATCCCGCAGCCGACCTGAGGCTACTAGTGGGTTATCACTCGGGTCACCATTGGGTGAGATATCATCTAAACATGTTGGGTTTAACTGACGAGAGTTTGGATGACGTTGAGGTCATATGTCACATTTTGTTCGAATGTTCCGCGATTGCGCGAGCTGGGTATGCGTTTCTCGGGCGGATCGCCATGGGCCCTTCCGTTATCAGGGTTAGCCTTGCAAGAGACATACTGGCCTTCGTACGAGTGGTGGAAGGTTTTTTTGCTAGAATAATAAATAAGGGCTACGCAACAATAGATTACCATGGTCGCAGTGCCCACCAACAGGGTTAGTAGCCTGAATTTATCTATCTATCTAAAGTAATTAGTCGTCCGTCATAAGTCCGACACATGAAAGCTACTTTATTTCATGATATTTTCCTTTATGGCTTTGTTTTTTTTTTTTGCAGCCATTCATGCAGATAACTGGTGCATGGCTACTTCAGATTTTTTTTATCCTACGTCAGTAAAAATGTACAGTACCAAATGTGGGGGACGTGTGTCAATGAAAAGTGCAATAGAAAATAGTCGAAAAAGCCTGAAAATATTTGGCGGCCAAAATCGAAATGGCCAATCGACTAGGCGCGTTGTATCGTTAGTCACAAGGCACAAAAACCGAAACCTTTTAACACGAAAAAAAACTTTGGATCCTACGTCAGTGAACATTTACAGAAGAAAATTAAAATAATCAAAAAATGTGGGGTCGATGTGATTTTATAGTCCATTGACATTATATAGTTCACTGACATCCAACATGAGTTCGGTGAGATTTGATCTAGTCAATAAACCAGGTAAGATCAACCCGACCCCACATTTGGCGCTGATTTTTTTCATGATTTTTCGATTATTTTTGTTTTTTGCTGTAAATTTGCTCTAACGTGGTACCATTAGTCACGAGACAAAGCACAAACATTGCTTTGTACGACCTTACCTGAAGGTATATTAACATTTAATTTTAAAAATATAGTGCCCCCAGATAATGACACCATCTTCAACCGCACAGTAGTTTTTCAGTCTTCAAGAATATCATCACAAACTTCCTGACGATTTTGATGATGGCATTCTATTTGTTTTTCGATGAGTGCTTCGAAGATATATTGAAAAATTACGGGACAAGACAGGTGTGCCTGATCTTTGTGTAGAGAGTTCATTTTCACTGAAGGCTTCAAATTCAGCCCCGAGCAGTAATTGAAAATTGTAGTGCGGATAACATATCCCCTCCCTCAGCTAAAAGCTATCTACGCCACTGACTCCGAAGTTTTTGTATAAAAACATGTGGTAAGAAATTTCTTTAAAATTTGACAAATTAATAATAAACGTTAGCATGTTTAGCGTTACCGGCCCTGTTCGAAACTTCGGAAATTTTTTATTGTAATTTAGGTTTCCAAAATACCATTATAAAACTCAGCATGTGTTGGCGTCCGCTTTTAATAGAGATTTCGGCATTTCGAGCTATTTTCACAGTCTAGGTTGTAGGTTTGTTGATCTGTATCAGCTTTATGACTGATGGAAACAAAGGCGAACAGATACCGTTCATACTCTAAAAATAAATCTATAGTATGTCGTGTTTATATTCGTGTTCAAATAATGCACGAATTTTTGCAAATAGCATCTGAATAAACTATCATTTTGTAATAATAGTGAAGAAGTTATTCTAATTTCAATCCAATCTTTCGTTTCAATTCGCTATGTGCAAATAATTGTGGCAATGAGTGTATAAAGTGTATTTAAACAGCACCTGATATTGACCCAATTAACGCTCGCGATTTTAATATACGAGTATTAGTAATACAATAGTTTGCCATACATGTATTCCATGTCGTACAGGAGCGACCATCTTATCAATTTTCAATTTATGCATATGGTTGTTTCATAATCACATTCTGAAACAATACAACATGTTTTATTTTGCATTGCCTTGACAGCCATAAAATTACTGCTATCGCCAAGCAATGGACATTAAACTGAGTGGTTAATAATTGATGAATTTCGGACTCTCGCCAGTGGCGCAACATTCTCTGGAATATGGAACACGCTTTCGATTTTAATCAACCATGATGACTAATGGTGGTACACATCTTAAGTAGCGTTTACACATGCCAGTACACTGTGCTAGTCCGTACATTTTACAGGCATTGCAAGTGCGTTGCAAGTAACTAGCAAGCTGTCACTTGCATATGTGTAAACACCCGTGCCTGTGAACTGCCAGGCCAGTAAACCCGCACGGCGCCTTGCAAGTAGCTGGCCTCCCGGGCCAATTGATTTCCTACTGGCATTCCAGTAGAGACTTGCGAACATATTCCTCTTCCATAGTCCTCCGCGGGGGCGCCCCCTGGAACGCCAGTGGTCACTGACCATTGCTAACCAATGCCAAGTCGCCTGTGATAGCGGTGCGATGATTTGGTTGAGGTAAACCTTCCCTCTGTGGTGTGGGGTGTAAAAATAATACCACGACCTTTCTCTTTGAGGGCCTGTCATTAAAACCGACAATCAAAGGACAGGATGTGTATACCAGCAACTTGCAATATCCGAAATCTTTATATGCTAACGAAACGTCCACTATGACTCGGATAAAGACTGACTCAACGGTTACGACTTTTGGCTATCTTCCAATGGCAAAAAATGGATTCTGGAATGTGCGTACTCTCCTGGACAATGGATCAGAAGGTCCCCAGAACGCACGATTTCTTCAATTAGAGAGTGAATTTCTGAGGTACAAATTTAACATCTTAGGAGTTAGTGAGATAAGATGATGGAACAGCGGAGAATTTATCTCTCCAACGGGCACTGTAATGTTGTACTCCGGTAGAGCTACCGGTAGTCGTCGTGAGTCAGGTGTGGGGCTCCTTTTAACCAGAGCCACACGAACCTGTCTCTTATGCTGGGATCGGGTCTCCGACCGAAACATGACCGCCAAGTTCTGGACCAAAATACAAAACATCTGAATAATATTGGACAATGTTATGCTCCAACTGAACCCGACAATGTCTAGGCAAAAGACTCCTTCTACGAAGAACTAAACGCCGTTCAGAGCAGAACACCTAAAGGTGACATTATAATGGTTATGGGTGATTTGAATGCGAAAGTTGGCGCTGATAATTACGGGCTCAGACATGTGATGGGGAGACACGGTCTTGGTGATCGTAACGACAACGGTGAAAGATTTGTAGAGTTCTGCAACTTTCGCAGTCTCTTCATCGGTAGTGCTATGTTTGAGCATAAGGAGCACCACAAAATCAGTTGGTCCTCTGTTGATCGGCGCAGAACACAAAATCAGATCGACCATTTTGCCATTAGTAAAAGATTCAAGAGTTGCCTCCTGGACGTGCGAAACAAGAAGGGTGCCGATATTGGGATGGGAAGAGACCATTATCTTATGATCGCTAATGTTCGATTGCGTATTGCAGCCGTGCGCCGCCCTAGCGACGAAAGACCCAGGGGCCGCAAATTCAACACCGCTCGATTAAAAAGTCCAGCTGTCTTACAACAATATAATGACCATCTTGCGCAAAAACCAGCTGAGATAACTAGTCACCCAGATAGTGACATAAACGAAAACTGGGATGCCATAAAAAATGCGTACATTGATAGCGCAGATACCATTCTTGGAACAAACACGGATTGCCGAAATAAGCCCTGGATGTCCGACGCTTCATGGCAGCGGATTGTTGAAAGAAAGGAGCTGAAGGTTCGTTTGGCTGCAGCATTAGATGACAATCGAAGCAGCATCGAACTCATTTACCGTCAGAAAGCTCGAGAAGTTCAGGGCAGTGTGCGACGCGATAAAAGAGCTTATGCGAACTCTCTTTTAGCCTCAGCAGAAGAAGCCGGAAGAAGTAACAACTTAAACGCCGTATACGGTGTCATCAAGAAGTTTACAGGTGGTCGTAACTCCTGCCAACATCCGATGAAGGATAGTGATGGAAAGCTAGATAAGTATCTTGGAAGATCAAATGAGGCGGTGGAAAGAACACTTCGCCGCGGTCTTGAACCGTGTAACCTCTGGTGAAGTTCCAGATAATTTAAAATAGCTAACCATCCATCCAAATGTCCGTATACGGTCCACTGCCCCGACTAAAGAGGAAATAGTCACTGCAATTATTGCACTAAAACGAGGAAAGGCCGCCGGACTTGACGGCATCCCTGCCGAACTTTATCAAGCAGCGCCAAGCGTAACTGCCGATTTGCTGCAACCACTTGTTAATAAAGCGTGGAATACAGAGACCTTTCCCACTGAGTGGAAGGAAGGTTTGATCATCAAACTTCCAAAGAAGGGTAGCCTCACAGACTGTAATAATTGGAGAGGCATTTGTATGCCTTCTGCCGTTGCCAAGATAATAGCTAAAATCGTCCTGGAAAGACTAAAGGCCCACTTAGAAAGTACAATTAATGAAGAGCAGGCTGGTTTTCGATCCTGTGTCGATCACATTAACACCTTGCGAATCATCATCGAGCAATGCGCTGAATACGATTCTCCGCTTCACTTGCTTTTCATCGATTTCGAAAAGGCTTTCGATAGTGTGAACCGGGATTCTATATGGGCGGCCTTGCACAGGACACGCATCCCTGAGAAGCTTGTGACTATTGTTAAGGCAACCTATGACGCGAAATGTCGCGTTCTGCAAAAGTTAAGGTGTCGGGGGACTTTGAGATTCGCAGTGGAGTTCGGCAGGGGTGCATCCTCTCACCGATCCTATTCCTCATTGTGATCGGCGATGTGTTGCATGCAGTCCTATCCGGACTCGACAGAGGAATTCAATAGACTTTGACATCTTATCTACAACATCTTGACTACGCTGACGACATATGCCTACTCTCCCACAAAATCATGGATCTGTCCGCAATGGCGTTAGATCTCGAGAAAGAGACAAGCAAGATTGGTCTAAAGATTAATACCAACAAGACCAAGGTTCTTAGCCCGCCGTTGCGAAAAAGAAATCCGACACCAATTGCCATCAATATTAATGGGCAGCCTGTGGAGAAGGTGGACAACTTCGTCTTCCGGGGTAGCATTGTTGCCGAAAATGGTGGTACGGAGCAGGACATCGCTCGTCGTATCAACCAGGCTAAATGCGTATACGGTGTGCTGTCCAAAATCTGGCAGAGCAATTATCTCAGCATCAAGACCGAGCTGGGCCTGTTTCGCTCCCTGGTACTGTCAGTGCTTTTGCAGTACATGGAAAGTTTCCGTAGGAGTTACCAGAAAGCTGAAAATTTTCGTCAACTCATGTCTTCGTCGAATTTTAAGAATATTCTGGCCCGAAACAATATCAAATGAAGTGCTAAGTCGGCGTACGGGTCAGATGCCAATCGACGAATTGATACGCAGGCGAAAATGGCAGTGGATAGGTCACACATTGCGGAAGAGTGATAACTGCATTGCTTTGCATGCCATGAAATGGAACCCCATTTCCAACCAAGGTCGACCGAGAGGAGATCCTCGAATCACATGGCGTCGATCTGTGGCAAAGGAGTGTCAGGCACTGGGTAAGCCTTTTGGGGAGTTGCGCCCCATTGCCCAGAACAGAGTACGATGGCGCGCAGGAGTAGTTGACGCGCTATGCCCCACTAGGGGTTAAGGCAAAGTAGTAGTATCACCATCACCAGCGAAGAGCATCAATTTATCGTCCCTGGAACCATCCTCAATGCCTACTGACAGAGGGTGGTCGCGGATGTTTCGTCATAATACAGTGGAGATTTGGGGACATCTCATCCATTTCTAATGGACGGTTTGGTCGTCATCCGAAGATGCCCGTGGGGACGTGGCCTAAGGTAGCATAATGACCGTGAATGTCGGGCTGTGCCATCTGGCGAAAAAAAGTCCCCTTAACGAGCTAAGATGTGCCTTATGCTTGCAGTAGCTCATTTTGGGAGACATGGTCGGGATTTTCATTGCTCGTTGCCCCTGTCCTTTACGTATTAATAAAAATTCATAGGCCTGAGAAGACAACACAAACAAGGGAGGCAAAAATGGGGAATCGTAAAAAAATGGGGTGATAAGGATTGAATGGTTGACGGACAGCTCAGATGCCCTTGTGCTTGCATCTGGGTCCAAGTGTAACGGGACCTTCCGCCTCTCGTTTCGTACCACCGACAGATTAGTACTCATCCCGTGCTGCCTTCAATCTGCCGGTGGAAGCAGCACGACCAGACCAGAATATGGTTCATTACACATTCTATCTCCCTCCACTTATCAACAGTGATGCTCCCATCGGCATCATTCCTGTCGAGGACAGCCAGTTCTATGCAGCATTTCAACGCATCCGCATAGGCAGGAGCTGGGCCACTGGCGGCTGAAGTCCTTTTCCTCTTAACGATCCATGCAGGCGAACCCTCCTCGGACCTATTCCTTTTGGCCCCTACAGGTTGATCCTGTATATCAGCAGTAACACTCTTCGCCCATTCGAGCGACGCCTTTTGCTTGTCTGGTAAGACTTTATCATAACAACATAAAAAAAGCGGATAATTCATCATTTCCAAGTTAAATCCACAATCAAGAAGCCGGCAGTCAACATAGACTGTTTACAACCCACTTTACAAGCGGCAATTTAAAACCAGCTGATAAGCAGCACAGCCGAAAACTTTGCCAGTAGACACCACATGTGTACGCCTCAAATAAAATGCAATGCCTTATCTTCCCACCACCGCACCGTTGTAATTTTCAATTAAGAATATTTGCGCCTGTTCGACCGACTCCGCTCTGCTCTGCACTCAGTGGGACAGGCCACTCACTATCTGTGAAAGCGATTTCAAGTCGCTTTCCCATAAAAAAATAATAATAACAGCAACTTGTAATACTCTGAAAGCATAATTGCAAAGCAACAAGCTCGAATTGATAAGGCACTTCGCCAACGGGGCAGCACGTAGCATTGCATGGAAAAAGGCCGACAAGAGTCTGATAAAAGGAATTTTTGGGAGATTTAAACTCAACATGTGTTCCGCTGGCAACTTTTCGAATTATCCAGATAAGGTTTAAGACTGATAATTGAGCGTTGCGTTGGCGCATTTATCTAAGAGCTTGGCTGCTGATAGCTTAAGCCTTCAAGAATGTGGAAAGGGAGATGTGCTATTCAGGAGGGAGCACTTTCCGCCTGAAGAGTCGAGGTGCTTTCGTTATTTCCGGCACAGGGGTTAGCAATACACTTCCAAGCTTACCATCATCAATTGTCCATCGTATTTCGCTCGTTATCGGATCTAAGGCCGTGAGTCCGCCCCCTAAGGTGGAGAACACGAGCAACGTCTCCTCATCGCGTGCCAAGTCAGTACAGTCCTGCGAAAACAACGAAATTCTCCAATCAATCGGGTGCCAACGGCCAGCTCGCTGCCCTTGAACATGATGCTCAATACAAACCTCTTTTTCCGCTAATGTAAATGCCACCAAAAGCAAATTTACGCACAACAATAGCAACAATTGCCTCATTGTTTGCACGCCCGCTAGTCTACGTCGTGCACTTGAGAATTCACTTTTTGCGGATGATGCAATAAAAATATTAGAAAATCACTTGGAACACTTGCACGAGAAGCGTAACCGGCTTCTTCGCATTTTATTAGACCGAGAGATAATTTATGCGAATGTTTTTCCCGGGAGTTTTACCACCTTTTGCTTCCATTCACAAAACTGCCGTTTTTGTACGATTGTGACATTGACGTTTGTGATTGGGCCGATTGACACGAAAGATCCTCTAGTACGACAATTTGGAGCATATGGTATTAATGCTGGTTTCGAATGTACCTTCAATAATTGAACCGTCCAGAAAGGTCGGGAAGCGGAAGGGTCCCTTTTTTATGAAAAATTATCAATTTCGACATTTCAATCCAAAAATCCATGAAGGGTCAGATAACCGAGGATTCATTTCACAAGCTATAATCAGCTGTTTCTGTTCTATTACATCTGTTTCCAGCCCCCTCCCCCGGCACAACACAAAAACGTAAACACAACAAACGTCAACCGTACGATGGCTCTCGCTCGTCGATTTCGCAATTTCACGGCTTATTTGCAAACAAATCTGAATAATTTACACAATCCACGTCATACCATCCGCAATCACTCGACCTCACACCCACAACGCGCCAAAGTGATACCGAACAACCTGAAGGGGAAAAGTAAAAGTTCACAGGAATGGCTCACCCGGCAACTGTCCGACCCGTACGTCGAGAAGGCGAAAATGATGAACTACCGGTGCCGTAGTGCATTTAAATTGCTCGAAATCGATGACAAGTACCATATCCTGAAGCCGGGTGGTGTGGTCATTGACTGCGGTGCAGCACCCGGCAGCTGGACGCAAATCGCCACAAGGCGAACAAATGCGGATGGTTCGAACCCGCGGGCGCACAAAGGAGTTGTTGTCAGTGTGGATATTCTCCAGTTTCATCCAGTGGCGGTACTCGTATTCAGTTCAATTCATCTCAACATTTGAAAGAAAAATCCGTTAAATTTCAGGGCGCAATAACGCTGGGCGGCATGGATTTCACTCTGCCGGCTGTCCAGGATAAAATCCGCACGATTCTCGATGGGAAGAAAATCGACTGTGTCCTTTCAGATATGGCCCCGAATGCGACCGGCGTGCGTGTTTTGGATCAGGAAAATATCACGAGATTTTGCTATTCGGTGCTTAATTTTGCGGTCCTGATGTCGGCCCCCGGTTCGAATGTTCTAATGAAGATCTGGGACAACGCTGAAACCACAAAATTGGAGAAAGAGATTCTCCGATTTTACGAGAGTGTCAAGCGGATAAAGCCACGATCAAGTAGAAGTAACTCATCTGAATTTTTCCTCCTGGGGAGGGGGTTTAAAGGCGGCGAGAAGACGTGAATTTGATTTGTTATTTTAGTTGGAAATACATTTATATTGTAGATAATATTTGTGTTTTTCCTAGAGATCGAGCGAGTCCTGGCTTGCGATTTAACAGGAAGTGGATGTAACAATGTCCAAATTCCGATTATTACGGTGAAAATCACGGTAGATCGACGGGTTGGGTTCGATTCGATTTGTGCCACGAACATGAACAGTTGCTTTTATCGCCAGTCTCCATTCTACTCAGCTGTGACTACATCGATAAAAATTAATGGAGTAACACAGTCCTCCACTACACTTCGTCAGGGTCAGTCAACGGCTAGGGCGAAACCGGCGCCGACTCTGAAAGAGCCCTGAAGAGGAAAATCAAGCTTGAGAGGGAATTTTGTTAATTTAGAGCTGAATGTAATGCAATTCCATTTAGTTATAAATAATTCGCGATTTATCCGATCGAAAGTGATTCTCACAGTTCAAATTTACACGCGTAAACCGTTCAATTTCCAAACGTTAAGTCCGCCACACATGACCGAACTTTCATCGAACGTTCCTGCGACAGCCAGTTCGTCGTACCAGAATGAGCCATTTTTCAACGGCCAAGAGCTGCCAAACCCCTCGATGCAGGAAGAACGGCAGTATTTGAAGCATCGCTACCACAACAACAACTTTCATCGAACCATCAATTTCCAAAAAATTACCATTTCCACCGTTCTACGAAATTGATGATTCGCTGTAAGTTCGGTCGTCGTACGCGATCGTATGTGCCGACCATTAAGCAGAACGGAAGAAGCAAACGAAGTGAAACTTGTCCTATTGATAGATGCCAATGAGGAGCCAGCTGCTATTTAAATCCAGCAATATCCATCGAGCGGGTAGAAAGTTACAGCTATACATATAACGGAAAAACTTTTATAAACGAAATAATTCCATAATGAAAAATCTATCTGGTTGAAATTCGTCCAGTAGGTGGACGTTAATAAGCTCTAGCGTATTATTGAATTCCAGCAAACAGCTGTATAACGGCAAAATTTTATAAATGAAATGATTTCATAACGGAGAAAGCTAGTTGGGCGAGACCTGTCTAGTTGGTGGACGTTAATGAGGACAAGGCTCCGACCTAATTTCAGAGAAATCCACCAAAACGATCAAAAGTTCAACTATATAACGGTAAAATTTTCCAATAACGGAAGAGGCTAACTGATCGAAACTTATCTAATTGGTGGACATTAGTAGGGACTAGGTTCCTATCTAATTTCACCAAAATTTCAACAAACGGTTTAAAAGTTACAGCTATATAATAGAAAAATTATAAAAGCAAAATAATTATATAACGGAAGGAGCCACTTGGGCGAAACTTGTGGATGCTAGTGAGGAGTGCGTTCAGATGGAGTTTCAGCATCCAAGAACAGTTATATAACAGCAAAAACCTGTAAGTAAAATATCTAGCTACGCGAAATTAATTGAGTTGATGGACCTTAAGAGGAAGTTGGAAGTTAGCCTTATGCTGGTCTTGGCAACTAGCAATTTACCAGTTAATTGATAGACTTCTACAGTAGGGGTACTCCAGTAGAAATTTTGGATCGCTTTAACAGCTTTATTGAGCATTTTTCCAATTGTTGAAATATTTTTCGCAGAGGTTTGGCTAGTACATTCCTAGTTTACGTATCTCAGATTATACTGGGGCTCATACCAAGGGTGACTGCAAATTTGCCGCCTCTGTACCCAGACCGAGCAAAGTGATATCTTCCAAACACACGTAAGATACTATTGTATGTACTAGTGATGGGCATAATGACTCTTTTCACTGTGCCAGCACATAAGCTCTGACTCTTTCCAATGAGTCGTTCAAAAAGAGTCATGCAAAGAGTCTGAAATTTGGTTAATAACATATTCAATAAAAGTCGTAGATGGGCGACCCCAACTTCTTTTTCTCTTTTTGACCCCAGATTCGGAGTTGATAACCCCCCAACGCCCTTCAATTCGAGCCAGCCGGATCGGACCACTATTTCCCATGAAAACGGGATTTTCAGCCTGGGATGGGTGACCCCAATTTTTTTTTCTCTTTTTTGACCCCAGATTCGGAGTTAGCGACACCCAAATACCCTTCAGTTCGAGCCTGCTCGATCAGACCACTATTTCCCATGAAAACGGGGCTGCCAATCTGGGGCGGGCTCTTTTGACTCTTTTTGAACGAATCTTTTTGAGCGAGTCGATTCTGTATCGCTCTTTTTGTGCGATATGATTTTGTATCGCTCTTTTTGAACGAATCTTTTTGTGCGAGTCGATTTTGTGTCGCTCTTTTTGAACGAATCTTTTTGTGCGATTCGATTTTGTATCGCTCTTTTTGAACGAATCTTTTTGTGCGATACGATTTTGTATCGCTCTTTTTGAACGGATCTTTTTGTGCGAGTCGATTTCGTGTCGCTCTTTTTGAACGAATCTTTTTGTGCGATACGATTTTGTATCGCTCTTTTTGGACGAATCTTAGATAGAGAGGGGAGGAGAGGATAGGGAGGGAGAGGGCTGAAGAGCATCCAAATAGTGGGGATGAATGCTTCATGTTTTGTGGCCACAACTTCTAAAATATAAGGAATTTCGCATTTTTGACACCATTTTGACCCCCCTTAAGAACGCCCATGTGGGCTGAGGAGCATCCAAATAGTGGGGATGAATATTGGGGATGGATGCTCCTCAGCCCGGATGGGGGATCTAAAGGAGGGTCAAAATGGTGTCAAAAATGCGAAATTTCTTATATTTTAGAAGTTATGGCCACAAAACAGTTTATTTAAAACTAGGGTATAGTAGTGGTGTAATTGCTTGAAACAGAATGATTTATGGGATAAACTAAATAGTGGTTGTGTTCCAGTCCACGCTCGATACAAGCATGAGATCGAAAGCGTGCCACGATGTCATGTATTGGCCCCGTCAGAACGCTGCTTTACACTGTAGCTGTAGTGGAAGTGGAAGCTATGGGTTTTTGTTTGGTTTCATCTAAAGTTGAGCTTGAGATGATGATAAGACGAATACTTTTGTTTTAGAATGTTGGGACTGTTTTCTGTATTTGGAGAAACTTGGCTGTGCGGTGCGACGCGACGTAAGTAAATGATTTTTGATGTTTGCAGTCAGCATGGGTTGTTGCGTATGCATTTAGAAGTATACACAATGCGTGCATTGCATACTGCATAGAGATGAATATGAATGGATTTAGATGGGATTGCTTTGGTAGATAAATGATGGTGGTTTTAGTTTTAGATAGATAATGGGATGGGATGTAAGTGAATGAAAGTATTGTAGTACATTATATTTAATGAGAAATGTGCGTGAATTGGTTATGCGTTGGGCAGTATTTATGCGATGGGCTACTTCGGGAATTAATTTTACAGTGAGTCATTTTTAAATTGAACGACTCGAAGGCTATGTCGTTGTGCCGAATCTTTCGCTCATCCTGTTGAGTCGTTCAAAAAGAGCGACTCGTTCTCGTTACTGTGTTACACATCACTAGTACATAAATCAACATGCCCTTATGTGGACCCCGCTAGCTACACGCCTAAGGGATCCAAACTCTCAGTATCGCACAAACATGGACGCTCGGGTATATTTGTAACAGACCGGTCGGTGGGCATCCAAAGATTCTCGTGGGGTTGAATCCTCTGTAGTATACTTTTAACAATTTCAAACACACGGGATGATTCCGTTAGATTTCGTTTTTATTGTCTTTAAACGTTCTATCACCACCATGTTCGATTCTTGAATGACAGATTCTTCTTCTTGTTCTTCTTCTTTTGTTTAAAGTTAGTTTACAATCGTCAAAATGGAGGTTCCTAAAGCTACGTTTACATGTTATATTTGTGTTAGGCTAGGTTTACACTAAAATTTATACTATAGCTCGGCCGTCCTGACAATATGATTGCCCTCAATCAAGAGTATAATGAGAATTGATTTACAAAAATTTAAATATTCGGTTAGTGTGGCCATGAGCAACTTATGACGCACCCCACCCCCTACTGCTCTATCCATTTCCTTATCCGACAGGCTTCGACGACACCATCATATGGTAGCTGCGTTATTTGACAATTCTCAATGTCGCGAATGACATACCGGTCATTTGGTAACACTTTGTGGATAACGTAGGGTCCGCGATACTTTGCGTTGAACTTCTTATTCGTTCCCGCTGTGGTGTCTATATGTCTAATGACAACAAAATCACCCGGAGAGAACACTGGAGGCGGTCGACTTTTAGCTGCGAAATACTTAGTGTTGCTTTCTTGAGATTTCTGGATTTCTTTCGCGGCTTCGGTTCTTTTTATTTCTAGATTTTGAGTGACATCATCACTGTACCTCTCCTGTAGGAATTCGGTCATATAGTCAACAATGCCTCCGCGTTGGTCTGTCCCAAACAGCAGTTGACTGGCGGTCTTTTTCGTTGACCGGTTTATAGAATTATTTAAAGCAAACTCTACTTCTTCCAACATCTTCGACCAATCGGCGTGGTCTATGGGCTCCGAAATTTTACTTAACACGGCGGTTATGATGCGGTTTATACGTTCAACCTGTCCGTTAGCCTGTGGTGATGCCACCGCCACCTTTACATGATCAATATTCCGTTTCAACAAGTATTCTCCAAACCTTGATGATGTGAAACTAGTTCCCCTGTCGCTGATGATTCGTCGCGGTCGGCTATACATCGCGAAATATTTGTCCAAGCAAATTTCCACCTCTTTTGTACCGGTGGATTTGACGGCAAATAACTTTGTAAATTTAGTAAATCCGTCGACTACCAATAGAATATGCTTCCGAGCCCCTCGGACAGACGGCAACGGTCCAAAATGATCTATGTGTATCGTATCAAACGGAATGGGTTTCTTCGGTATACTGAACAGATTTCTTTCGGTTACTCGGGCCGGTGGTGAACACATAATACATCTAATACAGTTCCTTATAAACTTTTGAATCTTTGGCTTCATGTGTTCAAACCAATAATGTTTCTTCACTTGATCGTAAGTTTTATCAACTCCTAGATGGCAGATTTTCTCATGGACCATTCGAATTACATTCTCCTCCATTTCATGCGGGACGAACAACTGCGGCCGACCCATCAAACTTTATTATGGCATGCTCAATGTCCTGGAAATGGACCTTTCTCATCGGCGGTTCATTCGGTATAGCATGTGCAGCGGTTGCGGCAGGCGCTCGAGCTTCTTCCAAAACTTCCCCTCGTTCCATCCTGTTTATTTCCTGTCGCAATATTAAAATCTCCCGTCGGCGGCGCAAATTGGCGAGCTCCTTTTCTAACTCCTCTGTCTCCTTATCGGCTTCTGACATTAGCTCATGAGTCGGTGTAGCGCCCCATTGTTCCCTTGGCGGCAGCTGCTTACATATCGGCGGATGATCACAGGTCGGTGGTGGTGACGGGTTGTTTCGCTGCGGCGGCGGAGGGTTGTTGATTGTCGGCAACTGTTTGTCTTCGTTTCCCACATTATCTTCGGTATTAACCTCTTCTGCAGTATCTTCGTCGTCATCTCGATTGGTGCTTTCATTTTGATCGGTCAGCACTGCTTCTACTCTGGATCGGTTTTCAGCAAATATTCGGCGGAGCTCTGCTACGGTCGGGCGTCCAACTATTTCCAGATCAGCGGCTACTAACGCATTCACCAACTGATCACGATTCATGCGGTTCTCCATTTTCTGTCGAATTCTCGTTGTTCCGATTCAAAATATCACTTTTTTTATTTGCTGGTCCTTCAATCCCACTTCTGAAGTTGTAGTATACTTTTAACAATTTCAAACACACGGGATGATTCCGTTAGATTTCGTTTTTATTGTCTTTAAACGTTCTATCACCACCATGTTCGATTCTTGAATGACAGATTCTTCTTCTTGTTCTTCTTCTTTTGTTTAAAGTTAGTTTACAATCGTCAAAATGGAGGTTCCTAAAGCTACGTTTACATGTTATATTTGTGTTAGGCTAGGTTTACACTAAAATTTATACTATACCTCAGATAGCATAATAACCGTGAAAGTCGGGCCGTGCCATCTGGCGAAGAAAAAGGCCCCTCAACGAGCTAAGCAGCGGTCTATGCTTGCTGGGTTTTCGCCGCTCGTTGCCGCTGTCTTTACGTATTGTAATGTTTCCTCTTCTGAGCGAAACCACGAAACCAAAACAGGTTCGTTAGATATTCTTGTGCTGAATAATGAAACACTTCGATTGAAAAACACACACACTTTATTTACAAAACGAACTACACACGCGTGCTAACAACTAACGTTAAAACTAGCAATAACAACCACGACGGCAGATAACGAATATTTCCTTAGCGCTTTATAGCGATCCAACCACCCCCGAGTGTCGAGTCTGACTACTTCTTTACGACTCCCCTTCGTTCGGTCACATCTGCCTTTTATAGGTGGAGATCCATGCATTCGTCAATTTAGCGAAGACTTCGGATTTTTCGAGATGTTCCAGTCTCGGGTGCTTACTCAACGAAGGTTCGAGAATCCGCTTCAATGTTTCTGTTTGGAGAAGGTTCTAGACTATAGATGGCTCGAGAATAGCCTAGTGTCCATTCATTTTGTACTGGTCATCGATCATTCGAGATTAGTACAGTGTGGGTCGTAAAAGATACCCACCCCGTACACGCAACAGTATTCACTCGGAAAGGAAGCGGAAAGGAGCATAATCGTTATCTGCCGTTTACGAATAGTTGCTTGTTAGTCGTTGGTTGTTAGTTACGCGTGTGTAGTTCGTTTATTAAATAAAGTGTGTGTGTTTTTCAATCGAAGTGTTTTCATTATTCAGCACGTTTACGACACTGAGCGTGAATCCCCAAGTGTCATAAATGTAGTAAACTTCGTATTCGTCGTAAACTTTTGTCATCTCCATAGTAAAATGACAGAAGTTTACAACTTTACGACAAATACGACGTTTACGACGTGAGCTTGATGGTTGAATTATATCAAAGAACTTTTGCAGTGTAATAGCCGCCTAACAGAAGATTTGCGACACGAACATTGCTTGTTTCAAGTACTTTTCTTACAAGTTGCACACCTTCCCCCTTAGGCGGCTAATTTCATTCATAAAAGTTCTTTTAAAATATCGTGCTTCAGAGATATTTGTAAAATTACGTTTACGCTATCCCCAGATTACTTCTTCTGCTGCTTAATCTGGGTGTGGTGAGTTTAAAATTGTATGTATTTGACAGTTCCAGATTAAATCAGCCGGTGCAGATGAAGTAATCTGAGGATAGTGTAAACGTAATATAATATTACGTTTACACTATCCGCAGATTACTTCATCTGCTGCTTAATCTGGGTGTGGTGAGTTTAAAATTATATGTATTTGACAGTTGCAGATTAAATCAGCCGGCGCAGATGAAGTAATCTGGGGATAGTGTAAACGTAATATAAAAGAACTTTTAGGCTGCGCGCATGTTGGCTCACGTTCGCGTGTCGCGTTCACGTGTTTGCTGTCAAACGGTTTGGGTCTATGGTTTCCAACCAAAGATGCGAATCTGTCAATATGACAAATGCTCGGCTATTGTCGTATCAACAAATTGAGTTCATTATTGTGCTTTAAAATGGATAATTATGTAAGAATTGAGTGGCAAAACAAACGACTGGGGAGTAGTAGGATGAGCATAAACACACATTTCATACTAAATTATTGGCGTTAATACACAATAATGAATCCAATTTGGTGATACGACAACAGCCGAGCATCTATCAAATTGACAGATTCGCATCTTTGGTTGCAAACCATAGACTCAAACCGTTTGACATAAAACACGTGAACGCGACACGCGAACGTGTGCCAACTTGCGCGCAGCCTTATAGTGTAATAACCGCCATACACACCGATAGATCGGCCGATCCGTCGCTCGATATCGATATCGGCCGATGGATCGGCCTGTGTATGCGCTTATCGTTGACGATTTTATTTTTGACAGTTCCACATAATTTTGATCAGCTGATATTTTGTAGCATTCCTTCGGCCGATCGATCAGGCGACGGATCGCACAATGTATGGCGGCTATTAAATCCCAAAAAGCAGATGAAGAAGCGGCAACACTGCTGCCATACCCACTCTACTTCAAACTGTTGACAACTTCCATCCGATGTTGTCATCAGAATTGACATCTGTGGTACTCAGTGTTTTCTGTCTTCACATAGTTCAAGTTCGGTTTTTCCTGCCCGTTCGTTGCCGGTAAACTCTTAAAAGTCCGCATATACGGTTCTGCTAAGAATCTACCTACTGCAAACGGCAAAATGCAAGCCTTAGACCATCTCGAAAAGCGACTAGACACGCTTAATCGTATACTTGGTCAGCCCGCTGAACCCAACCAGGCGACATGCGAAAGCGACAATCTGGTGGACTCCTTGATTTCGGCCAACACTTTGATCGCCAGTTCGATTAGTGGCCGCGAAAACATCACAAAGGTGGTCGAACGCTCTGACGAACTAGAACGCTACTTGGACCCCAATTACCTGGATAGCACACAAGAGGCCAAGGCGAAAGAAGTGTACGTGAACACGGTGGCTCCGGAGCTGGCGGCCACTTTTGAGATGCTGGAGAAGATCAAAAGTCTCGAGCCGACTCTGGGTGCCGAGTATTTTCGCAACATCCCGGACGCTACGGATAAGCTGAAGGAGATGAGCGAATCGGCGGCCGAATTGAGCCAACGCAACGAATTGATTGAAGAGAGTTTGATTCTGGCCATGCAGCGCTACAGTGAAATTCAGAGCGGTTTGACGGAATCGTTGCGGGCAATGAACGAGCGATTGGACCGAATTCAGGAGAAGCTGCAGCGTAAAAAGGATGTTGATGTGGACGTTGAGGGTTGAGTTCGTGTGGCAGCGAAGTGAATGGCTATTTATATGTATTTTTAATGGGCTTGTATTCCATTTTTGTGATTAATAATAAAAAAGAATATTCATCCAGAGGTTGTATCATATTGATCTCCGAAAATCTGTTCCCACTCTCTCCAATTGTCTCATCCTGAGAACACTTCTCCCAAATCTGGCAATGCCAGCTGTTAGAATTTCAATCCGTCAAAAAAGATTTGTCATCCGATCCGTATCTGTCAGCTGGTCAAGAGGCGTGCAATTCCCTGTCAAAGTCCCACGCACTGGTACGTGCGGAAAAAAGCTGTTGAGATAAGTGCAAATTAAATAAACTTGGCCACAATGACGAGTCTAATTGATTCCGTGAAAATGCCCAAATTGCCGGAAAATCAAAAATCCTTTGCCGGCATTCCGGAAGCGGTGTTTGTTGTGAGTAAAAACCTATCCGATTCAGTTTGGCACTCGAGCGTGTCGCTCCTGTTAACCTCACTCTATTCGCTAGCCGAAATGATTTTACCCCGGATAATTCAATTGCAGGAGGATATCGACGAGTTCATGGCACAATCGGAGAACGAGGCGAACGTGGAAAAAGTGTTGCAGAAATTGGACGAGCAGCACGGCAAATACAAGTTCATGGAATTCAATTTGGACTCGAGACGGCGCAGACTGAAGCAACAAATTCCCGATTTGGTGAAATCGTTAGAAATGGTTCAAGTGCTCAAGGATCAGACCGAAGAGCGAGAAACACAATTTCTGTTGAGCGAACAGGTTTTCGTGAAAACGATCGTGCCACCAACGAAGACTGTGTGCCTGTGGCTGGGAGCCAATGTGATGCTAGAGTATCCGCTCGATGAGGCCGAAGTGCTGTTGAAGCAGAACATGGAATCGGCTATAGCGAATTTGAAGAGTGTAGAGCATGATCAGGACTTTTTGCGGTAAGTTGATAGGTGGGAGAAAGGTGAAACGAATTACTTATTTGCTTTAACACATGGCGCTGCAACTAAATTGTAAGCTTCGTGTACAAATGAGCATTCCTGCGCGCACAAATGCTCATATCTGTACCGTAGGAGCATGCGTGTCCAGGGTTACTCCTAGAATTTTAGGATGGTTCACGGTCGGAATAAGTTGATTGCCAATTGAGATACCAAGTTGCATCTTGACTTCCTTCGTCCAGGTGGCAAATAAGGTTGCCAAGGATTTAGGCGCTGATACGGTTAAATTCTTGCCCGTGAAGAAGGATTTATGCTTTTCCAGGCAATCGTTCATTCGTTCGCACATTTCCGTGATGTTATTTTCTGTTGCCAGAATGGAGCAGTTGTCGGCATAGGAGATAATTTCGACTCCTTCAAGTGGAGTTGGAATTCCAGATAGGTAAAGGTTGAACAAGGAGGGAGAGAGAACTCCTCCTTGTGGCACACCTTGTTTGATCTTCCTTAGCTTCGATTTCTTGCTCCTGAATTCGGTGCAGGACTGCCTGCCCGCAAGATCATCATCTGAAGCGTCAAGTTGTTCTGCAATGAAGATACCTCTGGCGTCGTTGTTAAGATGGGAGTGCCAGAGTTCGTGGTGAGCGGTAAAGTCACCAAGCAGGAGACGGTGTTGACCAGTGAGAAAAGTGTTGATATTTGCATGGTAACCTGAGGGACAACTGGATACCGG
Organism: Chloromyia formosa; assembly: GCA_964017055.1. Taxonomy (NCBI): domain Eukaryota; kingdom Metazoa; phylum Arthropoda; class Insecta; order Diptera; family Stratiomyidae; genus Chloromyia; species Chloromyia formosa. Next base: position 71,334,148 of record OZ024817.1, read on the forward strand.
TGAAATACTCGTATATATGTTGTAAATTTCAATATCAACATTGCCTGATTTTATGGCCATGGCTTGCACTTTCATGGTGATGTTGTTGGTGACATCTATTTCCCGGTATTGCACGGAATGGTGAATGATGAAGGCAAACCCTCCTCCAACGTGGGTCAGCCTGTCTTTCCCGATGATGATGTAATCTCCATGAGTGTTAAGGGACGAATTGGAATGTAGTTTCGTCTCCTGGATGGCTCCAACTTGAATGCAGTGTCTATCCATGAATGAAGCGAACTCGGCAATTTTGTTTTGAAGCCCATTGCAGTTTAGTTGGACGAGTGAGAGAGTATCGAAAATGGCGATCGGTGGTGCAGGCGTAAGGTTGTTTTGTTGGGAAATCCTACTGGGCCTATTCGCAGGGGTCATTGGAGTTAACTGAAAGCTCGTGTGGTTGCTCACTGGTGTGGGTAGGTGAGGCGTGTTAGACAAGTTCGCTGCTTGTGGTCATCGATTTCTGCACTGATTGGCAGTAAATGCAGGATTCCAGTGGCTGTGATGGTTTAGACCGGAACAGTTCCTCAGGTGACACCACTCATCGCAGCAGTTGCATCTCACTGACGTCGCATTACGATGCAGCTCTCTGTTGCATACGCAACAGATCCAGGGACCGGGATTGCTATCAATGCCGGCGCGGAGAAGTAGTATTGAGAGCAGTTGCGCCGAGATGTGTTGCTCCTAACAAACACAAAAAAATGAATACAGCATGTAACACACATACACACATCCTTCTTACATTGAAGGGGTTTGGCAGCTCCGCTGCACAGAACCGGCTGCCGCAGAAACGAATCAAAGATGACGGTCGTGAAATCTGGTGACGTTTACCTCCCGCACTGCGCCCAAGCCGAAAATGTGGTGATTGTGAAAGCAAGATGGCGGAGAAAAATTTGTGATGGAGAAAATAACATATATCTCAGCATGTTTTGCCCAGCAGAAAATCAGTAGAGAGAATTTTGATTCATAAAAAAAATTTCAACCGTAGACCAGTCGCTGTGTGTTATTAACGTAGCCACTGCTCCGAAAATGTTGTTTAATTTGGTGGCAATAACCCGGAGACTAAATTTCTTTCTTTTCTCCACAAGTCTAGTGGTTTGACAACAACCGTAAAATTGTGATAACTTTAAGCCGTCCGACTGTAGTGGATAATTTATTGCAGATAAGAAATTCGCTTACATCATAGACGATACATCTTTAAAGCCGGCCATATACGTTCAGGTTTACCTTGAGATATACCTGGACAGGTCACAGGTCTGGACGCCTGTGCACTACGGTAGACCTGTGCAGGTATACCTCAAGATATGCCTGCACAGGCAGGTAAACCTGAACGTATATGGTCGGCCTTAGTAGCGTACGAATTGTTTGGCAATTTGACATGCGACTCTAGTCGCACGGCTACAATCGTACAGCTATAGGCTTGCGCAAATATTGGGGAACATTTAGGAAAATACAATAGCAACAAACACGGCGTGTGCATGGTCTTTCGCGAGCGCGTCGTGTTTGTTGTTATTGTATGTATGTATGCATGTACATGTGTTCTGTATTCCTAAATGTTCCCGAATGTTCCCAAATGTTCAGGTGTGAGCGAAGCACTGCACAAACAACAATATCAGTTTTCCTACAGAAAAAAACTGATATAACCTCAGAGCCCATTCTCTTCTGACTAACTGAAGATATTGCTACTGGTAAAAGTGAAGATAATCGGTTCGAAAGTTAATCTGACAAGAATCTATTTGGAAAAACTGACGGTATTCTCAAATTCTGCTGAAACGCAGTGAAAAAATTTTTTTCACCGATTATCTTCAGTTTTTCCTGTAGGGATATTGTCAGTTTTTCCTACAGATTTTCGTCAGCAGTGAGTTAGCTCCTTAAGAGTGCGCCGAGGATAAAATTTACAACAACAAATAAATTATTTACAACAATAATAAACAATAAATAAATAAGTCGTTGAAGATTTCTACTCTGCGCAAGACGTTCCAAATGTAGATAGTTTTTATTTTTAATAATAATACATACCAGCGATTAAAATGTAAAACCTACTAAACTACTTCTACATGTATGTAAATTAATAAAATTTCCAATTTCTTTACAGTGATCAATTGACAACAACGGAAGTGAACATGGCCCGCGTTTATAATTGGGGCGTAAAAAAGCGACAATCCGCTGTTAAGGCCACCGCCGCCGCATCATAAAAATAAAGTGTTTTATCTTTTTAGAAATAAAAAATAAAACTCGTTTCCGTGTTAGAGGCCTACATGCGTTCCATGTAATCCCTATCATAGGACAACAACGCAGCATTTTATTTTCATTTGAATCCTGTCAGTCTCATCCACACCACTTTTGTCTGATTTTATTTAATAACTTCACGTTAATTTAGACTAAATATAAAATTTTTATTTTAATCCATTGCGATTCTCAACTAAAAGCATACGAATAAAATATTGTGGAAATATCTTAAATTAAAATTATTTTGAATTGGTTCTGCGAATAATAGTTTTTGTGTGAATTGGTTTCCAGTTGTTGTTTTTTTCGACAAAGGCGCGAAATTGTTGCAATAATTCTCGTTTCCGAGTAGTAGGGAGAGAAATTCGAATGAATAACACATACACACAAAAAGAAGAATGCATTGTAACTATTTAATATGTCACTTATTATATTGATAATAAAAAAATGCAGTAAGTTTAAGCATTTGAGAAGAAAAAATGGTTTTATTGTTTGGTTTGCTTAGATGTTAATGGGGTGTTTTGTCAGTCATTTTGTTTTTAATTATGTATTTGAAAATCATTTTTCAAGACAGGCTTAATTTTTTGCTTGTTCATATAAATCTATTTCTATAAAAGTGAATGTGTGTAGGTATGAACGCTTATACTCTCTAAGTCGCTGCACAGAATGATGTGAAAATTTGTACAATGGCACATTATGTCACTACGCAGGCTATAGACTTGGTCGGAATTACAAATTCCTAGTAGCTTTGTTGTGAAAATACATAACCTAAAATATGTAATTTAGCAATTCCGATTCATACAAACCATGAACGCACCGTAGACTTTATTGCACTGCTACCTACACTTCGCTAATGGACTGCTAACATAATGTTAATTAACTGTATACATACTCAATACACAAGAGATTTTCGTCGATGTTTTCCACGCCTATAGCAATACTAAATGAAAAACGTTGATTTTTCCTAAGACGGGATTCTTTTTTATTTATTTGTAAATGCGCATTTCGGACACCAGTTGTGTCCTTCTTCAGTACAATTCAACTACTTAGTTGAAGTAGTTGAATTGTACTGAAGAAGGGCACTACTTAGTTGAAGTAGTTGAATTGTACTGAAGAAGGGCACAACTGGTGTCCGAAATGCGCATTTACAAATAAATAAAAAAGAATCCCGTCTTAGGAAAAATCAACGTTTTTCATTTAGTATTGTATACATACTGTTAACTGCCTGTTAACATACTGTAATTGACTGTTAATTTAATGTTAATTGGCTGTTAACATTCTGTTGACATACCGTTAATGCACTGTTAACATACTTTTAATGCACTATTGACATGCTGTTAATGCACTGTTAACACACTGGCGCTAAAACCAAACCTAGTTGTTCCCTTTATACTGCAGATTTACTTTTATTGCCACAGACACGTGTTACGGGCGGAACTTGCGCCCTTCGTCAGTGCTTGTTTCACAATGACTTCATATTCATACATAATTTTTTCGTCTCTTATATTTCAATCAGAGTCGGGTATGCTTAAATTATTTACATATTATGGCTTACTTAGCTAGATGTCGTTACCTAACAATTTTTTCTTGTTTTTTGTTTTTTATTGCCTGGAAAAGATTCGATGTACAATTTCCCTCATCTGTGTTGAGCAATCCTTTTTTTCCTCACTTGAATATCTCAAGGCTCTCTGCAGCATCGAGTTTGTATGTCTTTTGTACTTTTCTAATAACTTCGACGTTGTCCCATGTGATCGCGTGTCCGGTTTCTATGATATGTTTGGCCACCGCTGATTTGACATGCCTTATTGGATTTTTTTCCGCTAGTTCCACGTCCTTCATGTGTTCGTCAAACCTTGTTTTTACCAGTCGTTTGGTTTGGCCAATGTATGCACTCTTGCAATCAAGACATTCGATTTTGTATACGCCGCTGTGTTCCCCTTTTGTTTTAGGGTCTTTCTCACTTGTCAGAATAGTCTTCAGCTGCGTATGTCCGCTCGTTGGTACCATTTCGATGTTGAATTTGTGACCCCACATGGTGTTGTAGACTAAGCTGGATCTGAAGATCGTTACATCGTTGTTGTTGTTTGACATCGTTGTGAGTGTCTTCCGTTCAATTCTGGCCTTATTTTTCCTGATAATTGCATCTATAATTTTGGTGCTATAGTATATCTGTTTTTTGAGGCCGTGTCCTTTATATAGGCTAGTACGAACAACTAGTACAAGAACATATGAACAAGAACTAGCTTAAATAAAGGACACGGCCTCAAAAAACGGATATAGCACCAAGATTATTAGATGCAATTATCAGAAAAAAGAAGGCCAGAATTGAACGGAAGACACTCACAACGATGTCAAACAACAACAAACGAAGCTTAAAGCTTCATATACATATGCGCGCACGAATACTCATATGTGTACGGTAGGAGCATGCGTGCGCGCACAATTTTATCCGCACGAATACGATCCATCGCTACTGGATATACGTGCGCGCACAACTTTGTGCGTGCAATTTGGTCTGGACGAGGTTCTCATATTGCTTATATGTATACGAAGCCTAAAGCTTCGCTCACCGTTCGTGCGGGCAAATATCACGTACATATAGGTATGAGCATTCGTGCGCCCACAGCGTTCGTTTGCGCACGAATGCTCATATGTATACGAAGCTTCAGACATTCGATGCCGCTGCTATGCTTCTCCCGGCAATGAACTCCCACATATCTATTATGACAACTCCGTCAGGAGGTCAGGATCCAAAACGGGCTAACCGATCTACTTGAAACGCGTACTGGATTGAAGCAAGCCGATGGATTGATGCCGATGCGACCCTCTTCAACATGGCACTTGAAACGCCATCCGGGTAATGAATGCGGACCACAGAACACTGCTTTTCAAGTCGACGCAGTTGATGGCGTACGTTGACGACATTAACATTATTTCCCGAAACCTGCCCGACGCAGAAGAACTTCTAAATAATCTTGACACGGCTTCAAAAGAAGTTGGACTACGCATCAACCAGAACCGAACCAACCAACCAACCGGTAGCGCAGTGTATTGAGGCATCAGTCTCATGTTTGACTACCGGCGTTTCGGGTTCGAATCCCGTCCACGACGACGTTCGTGGCCATGGTTGTGCAGGAGGTGCATGCTGGCAACTGCATTCTCCGAAACCAGTTTATGCCAACGAAACGTCAAGTGGGCCACATGGAACAGTTGACGCGCTATGCCCCACAAGGGGTTAGGGCAATTGAGTATGCAATCAATAACAAGGACCGCCAGAACAATCGAACATCAACATCGGGGACTTCAGCATCTAATTCGTAGACAACTTCATGTAACTGGGTAGTATCCCGTCGAAGGACGCAAATCAAACTGACGAAATCAAGCGACAGATACAGCTAGCAAATAAGACTTTCTACTCAGTCCTCCCAATAATGAAATCGAAGCATATGCACAGAAATACTCCGAAAACATGATAAAGACATTTGAATCTAAGGTCCTTCGCCGCATTTTCGGAGCAGTTTGCGACCGAAATGGATGGGGCATCCGGCACAACCATGAGCTGTATGAACTGCACGATGAGCTGGAAGTTTCGAGAATCGTCAAACTACAACGTCTACAATGGGCAGGACATATACTATACAACGAATGGACGATGACCGCATGCTTAAGAAAATATTGAATGTACGACGCGTCGGCGGAGTAAGGCTGCGAGGAAGACCGAGAGCTCGTTGGAAAGACTCAGTGGATGAGGACACCGAACAACTGCTGGGCGTCCTAAATTGGATCGAGATGATTGGAGGACGATGATCCAGGCGGCCAGAGCCCTACGTCGGGCTGTTATGCCTCGATGAGGTATTATAGCAAATTTGCTTGATGCTTTGTGGACTAATATTTCATCACTTTTTGTAGGCTAAGTGCAAAAATCAGCTTATGGACTTAACCACTTTCTACTGCTGAAACGGATTTAATCTTAATGTTTTTATTTTGACTGACTGTATTACGTCTTTTCTTAGCACTATCGCCTATCACTTTCATGGCTAAAAACTAGTATTTTTTGCTTGATCTTACAGAATATGTATACTCGTATCAATTATTTCTGCAAAAGTAAAAGATGTTCTTATCACCTAAGGTTTTCGACCAGGCTGCGAGCCGACCATGAATTTAGAATTGGTGACCCATAATGTCTGTAATTGGCGCTCTGATACTGGCAATGAACCAAATATGTGTACATACAATACATAACATGCACATTCTACTATACACTATACTACTATACCTATTGGGTAACTACAACACCAACTTATAATTAGCCACATGTTTACGCATAGCTCCTTTGACTATAAGTGCTCAAAATAGTCGCTATTTGATATTGTACTTCAAATATGCTTCCGTCTATGAGACGACAAAAATTTGGCACAGTTTCACACGAAGCCAAATATTGAATGTCTCGATGTGTTCCACGCATGCATTCCTTTCGGATGTACGAGACGAGTACTTAATTTACGCAAAGGTGGATTTAAATGGTCTATACTATATTGTCGAAAATTGGTGTTGATAAATCGATGAGTCTCAAATTGAAATTTATCAATACAGTAGAAATCGCTATAGTGAACACCGGTTACAGTGAACCGCCGGTTACAGTGAACGAATCCTATGGTCCCGGCTGGGCCCCATAAGATTCTGTTTAAAATACAATAATATTGCTTATAATGAACTCCGGCTACAATGAACTATCGGATATAATGAACAGATTTGAGGCTGGCGTTGGAATGAAATATCGGATACAGTGAACTTATATCATCGTCAACTTGCATGTACATACATGTTATAAACAAATTTGTCTAACGCACACGTGGGTATGTATTTATTTAGTCAGTTCTTCATTAGCAATCAGAATGTCTCGACGTCAGCTAACTTTAGAAGAAAAACTCGCGATTCTAAGCCGGCTCGAATGTGGGGAAAGTAATAAACAGTTATCAAGTGAGTTCGGAGTTGGGAAATCGACTGTTTCGTTAATATGGAAAAATCGTGAATCGCTTAAGCAGAATTTGGAATGCAGACCACTTGGCATGAACCGGAATCGTTCATCCATTAATAAGCAACTAAACCAGGCTCTTCTGCGCTGGTTCAAGGAACAACGCTCAAGAAACATCCCCCTAAATGGACCAATTTTACAGGAAAAAGCAACCCAGTTGGCGACATGTTTCGACTTGGATGATTTTACATGCAGTGCATCATGGATTCAGCGGTTCAGACAGAGACACAACATTGGTTTCAGAAAAATATCTGGTGAGGCGGTTGCTGTAGATAACAATGTTACATCTAAATGGATACGAGAAGTTTGGCCAACTGTTCGAAATGGTTATGCTGACGAGGACATCTTTAATGTAGACGAGGCTGGGATTTTCTACAAACTTACACCAGATAGAACCCTGCGATTCAAAGGAGAACAAAAGGATAGATCTTGCGTTTTTGCCACCGAACACTGCATCAGTTCTAAACTTATGGACCAAGGGGTCATCCGTAATTTGAAAGCTAATTATAGAAAATTGTTCGTCACGAAAATTATTGAGAGGGTTGAAATGCAAACCGACTCAAAAATCACGGTGCTTGATGCAATTTTGATGCTCGATAAATCTTGGAGAGACGTATCTCAAACAGCAGTTTCCCGGTGCTTTCATCATGCTGGTTTGCTTCCCCTGCCGCAAGAACACGAACCGACAGCGTCTACTTCGACCATGTCATATCCCGAACCCTCATCTCCCTGCCAACCAATATTGGATGATGATTACATAGATGTTGACAATGGCATTTTCACTTCTGGGGTGAGCACAGATGAGGAAATTGTCAATTCAGTACTCGGCCAGGACCCGGAGAATGCTGACCAGCCTGATGACGAGGACGACGGGGAAGTGACGATTCCATCAACAGCAGAAGTTAGAAGCGCTATCAATACGTTGAAGATGTATTTTTTGTCCCATGATGCATCCAAAGCAGAAGATGATGCCCTAGGTATTTTGGACCGGTCAATTGACAAGCAATTTATTTCCTCTCTGAAGCAAAGTACTATTCAGCAGTATTTTAGTATGTAGAAATTGCATAAATAGTTTAAGAAAGAAAAGCAAATTGTATTCGGCGATTGAATTAAAAACGATTATTAAATTTGAAATTGATTTTCTTTTTCTTTTTTTACCGTTTTATCCTATTGTTTAAATGAACTCGTTCACTACAACCGGTTATAATGAACCGGTTACAGTGAACTATTCACTGTAACCGATTGCAATGAACTCCGGTTACAGTGAACAAAATTTCTGGTCCCTTAGAGTTCACTATAACCGATTTTTACTGTACATATATTATTTTATTGAAATTTTCGTCGCGTTCGCAAATTCCAAAAGACTCTTTATACTGAGGTCTGCGACCGCCTTCAAGTTGCGGAAGAAGTAGGCACCAAGACATTTTGTTCTTGCGAGTGCTGGGCAAGAGGTGTTCCAGAGTTTCTTTAATGTTAGGCAGCTGACAGTTTCTGCAGTCGTTACAAGTGATCAATCCTAGCTTATAGGCATGCTCCCCTGTCAGGCAATGGCGAGTAAGTAACCCGACTAGCATCGCAGACTTACCTCTGGATAGTCCTAGGAGTATGTTTGTGGTGGTCTTAAAGGCATACCACTTTTATGTATCTTCGGTTTCCCAATTATTGTTGGGGCTATAGCACGGTTGTTTAAGTATTTGCTTTTCATTTTCATATCTATCAATTTCCTTCTGTAGAGTTGTCTAAGGTATTCGTTAGATTTGTTTTGAAGTGAATATGTTGGTTCTTTACTTAGTACTTGGAATTTATTGTTGTCATTAAGGAGTATTTCCATTTTTATACCCTAGACTTTTAGTATAGGGTATATTGTTTTTGTCACGACCTTAAAGGAGGCTCCGGAGGTATGGCAATGTATATATATAAATGATCAGGGTCATCTCCTGATTCGATTTAGCCATGTGTCTGTCTGTCCGTTTGCACGATAACTTCCGATAGAATAAAACTAGAGCCCTGAAATTTTAGTCAAATATTGGAAGTATGATCTAGTTGGTTGGTATTGAAATAGGCGTGATCATCCCAAAAGAACGCCTACTTCCCCTACATATATAAAATAATTAAATGTATCTATAACTCCCGATCAAATAAACAAGAAAAGCTCTAGCTTTGGTAGATTGCTCATGAGAGTAATCTTATACTCTCCTGGAAAAATAAAATCGATCAGTTAAAAACTAACGGTAATTTTCTTACAAAGAGCCCCGTACTATCCTACTTTTCAGGTTTTTTGTCTATAACTCTTGAATCAATTGACGTATACATCTGATTTTTAGCAACTAACCCTTGGGTAAGAAGCTGCTTGGGTTCTGGTAAGTTGGGCATAATCAGATCGAAGGAACGCCTACCTCCCCTACAAAATTCAAAAAATTAAATATTATTTTAATAACGATAACTGTCGATAGAATGACACTAGCGAGTTGAAAATTTGGTAGAAAGTTGGTAGTAAGGTCTAATTAGTTGGTATTGGAAATGGGCAAGATCTGACCCAAAGAACCCCCACCTCTCCTACAAGTGAAACTTAAAATAAGCAATAACTTTCGATGAAGCTAGTGACTTGACATTTTGGTAAAATGTTTGTACTGGATCTAGTTGGTTGTTATTAAAAATGTACAAGATTCGACAAACGAAACCTCGACCTCTCCTACAAGTGAGACTTCAAATAAGCAATAACTTTCGATAGAATGAAGCTAGCGACTTGAAAAACTCGACAAATATTTGTAAAATGGGTTAGTTAATTGATTTTGAGAATAGTCGGGATCTCCCTGAATGAGTGCCAACCTCCCCTATAAACTGGCCATATAGGAAACTCACTTTTAATGCATATGGTCGTTGCCAATTGGTACTTTTGGTGTCACCACTAGTTCTGTACAAGTCTAGGGTATATACGCTCCGGACTCCGGCCTGGTTTTCTTTATATTGTGTACCTATGTGTCATTATGACTATTTTATTGCCTTTGTCGCTGTCAGTTATTATTAGATCTGGGTTATTTTTTAAAAAGATTTTGGTTTTGGCTATTTTTTGTTTATACTTATTTGTACGTTTAAAATTTGCTATAGTTTTTGCTGTTTTATTTCTTACTTCGTCTGCCTTTTGTTTGTCGGGATGTTTAATATTACATTCTATATCAGTAATCATTTGCATTATAGTTTTTTTCATTAAAATTATCTATATAGTTGTAATTAGGACCTAAACTTAATGCGTTGTACACATATTGTGGTATTACTTTGTTAGTAATGTTTATAAACTTTTCTTAAACCATAGTCCCTGGAGCCTCAAGAATAATTGGGAAACCGAAGATACATAAAAGTGGTATACCTTTAAGACCAGTGGTTAACACCATAAATTCACCAATGTCAAACATATCAAAATTCCAACTACCAATACTAAATCAAATAAAAAACATTAACAATTCCAACATAAAAAAATTCATTTGAATTAAAAGAAGATCTAACTAAAATAAGAATAGATGACAAATAATATGTGATAATATCATTTGACATTCAGGACATGTTCACAAACATTCCCGTGGATAATGTCTTTTAAAGAGACACTATAATAGACCGAAGATATAACGAGTTAACCACAAACATCCCTAAAGAACTATTTTTCCGAATATTAAGACTATGTTTAAATAATAGTTATTTTAACTACAACAATAATAGCTACAAAACTGAAGGCTTAACAATGAGAGGATCATTAAGTGTTATTGCAGTTGACATATTTTTGCAAGAAAAATTAAAGATAACATGTGACGAATTGGATAATAATGACATAGTATATATTAAAACATATGTTGATGACATACTTGCCATTGTGAAAAAAGAAAGAAGAAATACTAGAGAAACTTAATAAAATACACACTAAGGTGAAATTCCCAATGGAAGAAGCAGAAACAATAAATTGAACTTTTTGGACATAACTATTATAAAAAGCAGCAATATGATAATTACGGAATGGCACAAGAAAAGTTATGCGACACATAACATTATAAACTTTAACTCACACCACCCTAAACATATGAAAACCAATATTGTTAACAACTACATAAGGTTAAAATTAAGTAAGAAATCATTTTGGACAACACAAATAAGTGAAATAAAAGACATACTTAAGTAACATGACTATCCAACTAAAATCGTTAACAACCTAATTAGCAAAAATATACACAAAATAAATAATACAAATAATAACAACCCTTATTTAACTCAACATAACCAAAAATACTATATATAATAGCATAATTTATATCCCTAAATTAACAGAATCAATAATTAAAACATTACCAAAAACCACACTGGATCACCATGGAAATAATATGATGATAAAATCATACAAACCAAACAATAAATTAACAAATATGCTATACACGGATCTCAAACAAAAAATAAATAAAGGACAAAGAAGTAATCTTATTTATAGAGTCCCCTGCCTCACATGAAAAACAAACAATACACAATAAATAAAAGTTATTACGGATCTACTACAAGACACCTACAAACAAGAATAAACGAACACAAAAATAAGAATAGATTATATAATTATAATAATGCATTAACACAACATCAAACAGTGGATAAACACAAAATGGACTTTGACAATACTGTAATAATTGACACAGATAGAAATAAAGAAAAAGTTCTAATAAAAGAAGCTATCTACATAAACAAATATTATAAAAATTCCCTAAACAGTAGAAGTGCAATGGAACATAAAATCAACTTATTATTCAAATAACCGCCAAAACAGAAAAACAAGTAATTGAACTGTAGAACAAAAAGGCAAACTGGACAAACTTCATACCTATAAAACATAAACAAAATGACAATTATTGTATGTCACATATTTAACATTTATCACCTACAAAAACAGGGGTCCTATCATGTAATTCGATTCGTATCGAAAGATAATTCGACCATCGAATCTGATTCGGATTATCATGTAACTCGGTCGTTTCGAATGAATTGCATTGCCTGATGCAATGTCAAAATTTCCCTGTCAAATACGAGGATTTTTAATAAATTATCAGACGTTTGACGGTTAAATTAATAGGATTTCAAGTATATGCTATCAGTTAGTTCATTCAAAATTGTTTTATCATAAGTTTCTAACAGCTTTTCGGTAGCATCTTTTTTATTTTTAATTGTAGTCAAGTCGTGCGTTATAATATCGCGTATTTGAAACGCAGTAACTTAAAGTGCAAAATATTAGGATGTCTAGCACTGAAGAATTTTATCTGATGCTGGAAGAAGAACGCGGCCAGATGAGTGTCGGAGGAAGGAGATTACGAGATGCATAAGATCCACTCGATCTGCCATCGAAGCTGTGTTTATAATGAACAATAATAACGATCGCCACGCTGAAGCAAATTATCTACTCTACAGATTTCTCAAATTATTTTTAAGGAAATAAGCGGGTTTTTTCAACTGCTGAAGGAAGTCGGGAATCACACTACAACGGGAAGCTTTCCGAGGCGAGAAGCGTTATTCAAAGGACCAACGGGTTGCAGAAAGCACATTTTAGATGTATTTTACACGAGAAGCATCATCATTTTTCGCCAATAAAACATCAACATCACTTATTGTAAATGAGTGCTGTGCGCTGCACAATATAATACTCGTATTGTAATATATACTAGATTATTCCATTTGATGGTTCTTCAAAATTGGTGGAAGGTTACAATAACGATGTAGAAGAGGAAGAAGATACCACAGAGCGAAACTTTATAAGGAGAGTAAAAAAAAAACTTGATAAACTCTTTTTATGACAAAAATTGTTAAATGTAATTAATTTATTGATCAGATGAAATACAATAAAAAAAAAAAAAAAAAAAAACACACTTTTTCGCAGAAAGTCCGTCCTTCAGGCTCAATTGTTCCGCTAGTATTTAACGACTTGAAGACCCTCTTCAATTCAGAAAGCGGCACTTTCTTGCTGCACTGGTGCTCCTCCTATTCCGCACTTTGTTGCCAACTTCTTTTTTGTGTTATACTTGAAGTAACTTTTTTTTTGTGTTATAATTGAAATAAGCTATCTATTCGTGAGCAGCAGAGGCCCTGGCGTCTTTTGCATGAATGATACCGCAGGCTAAATTTGTATTCTTCTCCATGTGCTCCACAAGCGCGTTGTATTGCGCAAAGTTTGTGTTTTTTTCCCCCTGAAATAATAAATAACATTATTTATTTATTCACAAGAAATGTAGATAATCATACTTACACGCACGACGAATATTTTGAGTGCAATTTGCTATCGAAACAATTTTCGATTGCAAATGCCAAATTTTCCCAAACAATCGAATTGTGTGATACGGCGATTTTCTAATCGAATCGAATATTCGATGACTTTCAAATAGGGAAATTCGATATCGATTTTCACGATGCCACTTTGATCGTTTCGATAGCTTTTTCAATCGAATCGAATAACGTGATAGGGCCCCAGACTTGAGTTTTTTAATTTGTAAAACTGTCAGATAGTTTTGAATTGTTTTGTCTAATTATAAGTTTAAAAGAAGAAGGTATTAAAAGAAAATATTGAATAATTCATTTAGAATAGAATAATAATGCCCACAAAGGGCGAATTGTCGACATATAACCAACCAATCAAATTGTATAAATACGCTGGATAAGTTGAAAATAAAGAAATGGCAACATTAAGAAAGACCAGTGAAGAAACCAATCAATAATCTATTATTTTTAGTTTTCTGCACTAGTAAAATACCGCTTTTCTGCAAATTTTCTTATTTCTAAGTATAACCGTCTCGAAATGCAAGGGGGGGGACAAACTCTGATCACATATTTTCCCCTCTCCCTCTTTTCCCCTTTCTTAAAATTTGAAGAAAATTCCAAAAATGGAATGTACTCGACGGTACCTTTCTTACGACATCCCACTTGCCTATACCGAACGAAAAAGAATTGTTGATCTTCATTCCCCCTCTATGGGGACCCCCCTTAAAGTTGACCTATTACGAAGCATCGCTTTCTCCGGCGAATTATAGTAATTCTACACATTCCTACAAAATTTCATATATTGTATTTAGCTTCAGCCGTTCGTGAGATATTCTATGGACAGACGGACAGACATTTGACCGATTTCATAAGGGTTCTGTTTTTACTGCAAAACCTCTAAAAACAGTGGAAAACACAAAAATATTGCATTTTTTTTTTAATTTTAATCTAGCGAATTTTATTTGGGCAACAGAATTAATTTTTTGTTATTCCATGCAATCATACAAAATCAACATTTTAGTCACAGGAAATGAACTGAATAATACGAGTAGGCCTAAACTGCATCGAATTCCGAATATTTTTATCTATTTTATTTTTACCTGCTTTATAGAAATTTTTTTTGCACTAGTTGTCCACCAAGAATTATCGGGGATAGTGTTAACCCGCTAATACATAAGGCACTCATCGGAAAAATCAATTTTACTCCAAAGTTACAGTTTTTTTTTAGTTATTGTTTTGGGTCATTTCGCCCACATATCTTGTGAAATTCGCATGAAAGCTTTGAAGCTCAATGCCGTTTCTCTTCGATTTTCTCAGCCTATTTTTATCATCATATTGTAATTATCATCATTTTTCCGTTGCTCGTGAAAAATTCGTTTGAAAAGTGAAATTTCCCTATTCCAAACATTCTGATAGAAGTGAATATTTTTTTATTGAACAGGCAGGTTTGTCTTTTGTCGATTAACATATCTAGTAAATATGAAAAATGAAAAATGTGGGTTTTATAAGCAAAAAACCAATGAGTGCCTCAGGGCACTCTTGGGGTTTACAGTGTAAATTTAAAGCCCAATTTATTTTTATTGTTTGTTCCGCTTTTTGTACTATTCTACGGTATTTTCCACTGTTTCTATCGTAGAAATAAAATAAAAATGCCGGAACGGCAGAAGCGATTCAAATTGAGTAATTTAAGTGACGAACAAATACTTGATATATTGGAATCCGTACAAACGGACGAAGAATTTTAGCAGCGAAGATAGTGATATCGCGTTGGCAGAAAACGTAACGCTGAATAGTATTTTTCTTGATGCGTTTTCCACTTCAGTTGCCAACGAGGCAACAGTGTCTTCCAAAAGACCCCGTTCTCCATTACCACCAATGGAAGCGGACAAAGGGGTTTCTCGACTGAATTTGTGTGTTCTGCCTATGTGGTCAAAATCTCCAATGTATTATGGAAAGACAACAGGTCCGTGCACTTGTTATCAACATACATTGGCGTTGAGCCGTTTATGAAACTAAATTCTGAAACGCAAGTAGCAAACGCAGCACGCTACGAATGAAAATCGAAGAAATATATCGAAGTCGACTGCCTACAAATTATTCGCAAATATAACTATCACCATACACTATCGAACTCGAACTCGAGCACAAACCTGGTACAAATGTCCTCTGACACACACATACACTGTGAAGAAAACCGGTCCACTTGTACTAGGCTCTTGTTCGAGTTCGACAGTGTATGGTGACACTTACAGGCATATGGGTGGCGTTGATTTGATGGATGGACTTATGGGCCGTTACCATATCAGAGCAAAGACACATGATGCGATGACTCGATTATTTTACCATTTCATTGATATGGCAGCGACAAATGCGTACATTTTATATTGCCCCATTCATACCGAAAAAGATAGTGATTCCAGCAATGATTCTACTAAAGTTTGCTCCAGTTACCTGATTTTCGGGAAACAATTGCTGCTGGTCTTGTGCAATACAAAGAAAGACGTTTGCCTGGTCGTCCAAGCAGTCTCCCCTGCAGTCGGTCATCAACACCACAACGACCAACTCCACAAGGATCTCCACAACCAAGTGGTGCCAAAGTACAATAGCTGTAAACGCCAGGTGTCCAGTTTATGACGTCCGTTACGACAACACTGACCGCTTCCCTATTTAGCTAGATAAAGAAAGAGGCAAAAGATAGTGCAAATTGTGCAAAAACTCACAAACACAGTCCATTTGCTCAAAATGCAACCTTCACTTGCGCTGTTCTCCCACCAAAAGTTGTTTTTATGACCACCTAAATCGTAAAAAATAAGTTTTCCAATATTTATATTTTAGAATAAAAACTATCAATAAATGTAATCTTACACCTGCCTATATTTTTTGCCCTAAAGACCCAAGAGTGCCCTGAGGCACTTATACACATTTTCTCACCTGGCGGCTTAACAAAAAAATATAATAACACGGAGATGTTTTTTTCCAGCTCACTGGGCCATTATTATTATAGAAAAAATTATAAGACTATTTTTTTCAAAGATTTATAGAAAATAGGCTTAGAGGGTTAATGCATGTAATGTTGTTCTGTTCTCATACAAGGAAGCGATGCTACAATATTTGCATACTTATATTGCATTGCATAACTTCGTCAAAGGGATGGGAAGTGTATGATACCACCGTATTTTTACTAAATTGGTGGAATAGGTCGTACTCGTCCTTTTCGTAGCATATGTGAAAGTGTTTTGTGTTTAGCCGTGAGTAGCTATGAGACTGAAGCGAATCCTTTCCGCTGTGGTCTAGAAATGAACCAGAAATGCTGTAAGTTCTTCTCGCAGGGCTAGTTAATTTAGGTTGGATTGGAGTACACGCATTTAATGTGATTTCCTATCATGTAAGTTGAAAAGACAAATGTATTGTATGTTGGACATTAGAAAAAAGCAACCGATGAAAAATTACTTCTAAACAGACCTTTTCCTTTAAAGGGCATCTTACCTCGATACCATTGGGCATTTTTTTTCTTCACTCAGGCTTATCCCGACCTACAGCTCCTTTACGAATTGAAATTGTACACATATTTAGTGTGTATCGCTTCTTGGGCTCAGTGTATTGACTTCAAGCAAAATTGCTTAAACTCTTGTCTGCTGAAATATTGAATCCCTCTTGCATCAGCAAAACAATCAGTCTGTAATTCAATTGCGATCAATTAAACGGAGTTTTGTTCCTAATACATATTTGCATTGTGATTGTCCCGCATTTTAAATACATATTGCTAGATGTTTATTATGTACTTTTTTCAGAATATTAGCTGATTGTAGCATACTGCGTAAGAAAATCGCATAGACAAAAGTACACATGCCAACGATTTCCATTTAAACAAAGCCAAAGTGCATGTACGCAAACGCATAGATATTTTTAGTTTGGATGTCTAGTTCGACTAGGAATAGGGCAATGGCTTACAGTTTAAAAGTGGGTCAAAATTCCAAGGGAACCGATCATGTTGTCAACTAAGATTAATATTTTTTTTGTGAGCAAATAAAAAAAAGAATGTTTCCCGAATGCCGAGAAACTTAGCAACAGGGTTGGTAATGTTGGAAACACTTCTTTTAAACATTTGTTTTAAATGTTGTTTTAAACATTAAGAAGAAACACAAAACGGGCTAGTCTTTCTGAACTCGACGCCAATTGAAAATATGTGCAATGAGAATATTACTATTTTACCTTAATATGGGCATGAACTATTGAGACGCGGCATCGTTTTCAGTTTCCGGCCGTATTACGTATCTCATCATGGAGTGAGGAACATTTTCGATTCTTTAGCACGCAAAGATAGAAAACAATACAGCTTACATTCTTACTCTTGTTCTCCCCAAGCATCCAGAATGACGGCACCTTTGAGCTGCTTCTAGGTCCTTCGCTTCAGGTAGATGTAATGCTGCTTTCACTCTAGCTGAAGGGAGAGGAATGGATACCTTCCTGGGTCTTCCTGCCTGTCTTTTCTTAGGAGGTGGTTCATTACCCTCATCTGATTCTGTGTTACATGCAATGGGTGCGTCGTTATCTAGAATGTGAAGTTGAACAATTCTCATCTTTAAATAATGTAAATCCATTACATCTTGGTTCCTAACTGCATTTATTTCACAGTCTGCCTTGTATTTGAGCCAGCTGTTGACACAAGCCATGTCTACGAAACGCTCTAAAATTTGAGCGTCTTGTGATAGGATCTGTAGTGTGCTATTAATCGATTATAAAGATCTACTGTTTGATCTACACTGTTTTTGATGTGTAAACATCTTATCGC
Organism: Chloromyia formosa; assembly: GCA_964017055.1. Lineage (NCBI taxonomy): Eukaryota > Metazoa > Arthropoda > Insecta > Diptera > Stratiomyidae > Chloromyia > Chloromyia formosa. The sequence goes on from OZ024817.1 coordinate 71,352,507, forward strand.
GGCGGTATGTGGTAAAACCGTGGAATCTATGAAAATCATAAACAACATTAATGTCACCACACACTATCGAACGCGAACATGAACCTGGTACAAATGTCCTCTGACACACACACACACACACTTCACATACACATGAAGAAAACTGGTCCACTTATACCAGTTTCGTGTTCGAGCTCGACAGTGTGTGGTGACATTAATGTTGTTTACAAATTTCACAGATTCCACGGTTTTACCCCGTACCGCCGTGATAAGATGTTTACACATCAAAAACAGTGTGTTTTAAACGAAATTTTAAATTCCATTGAAAACAGTTTAAAACTTAAATTAAAATCAATTTATTAAATTACATTTTTCAAGCTACTACACGGGAAAGACATAATGGTAAATTAATCAACTACTAGAAATTGCCCTTGAGACGTTCCCGGTAATAGAAATTGTTTGGCACAGAGTTGAAAAATAAACAAAGAAGGTCAGTTTTTGGTCTGTCCCGCTGCGATATTTGATTAATCGTGTGACCAACACTATAGCAGGTCAATTGTTGACTGCAACATCGTCTTCAGCTGGAGTGGAGATGATTTCTTCACCATTTGAAATCGTTCACACTACGTTAAGAAATAGACTGGGGACAGACAAAGCGGGAAAATTAGTGACTCTTCTCAAACATTGTAGTTCGCAAGATGACGGCAAAAAAACAGTAACTTTTAATAATAAAAATATTTCAACATAAATACCTATACGTATAATTGAGGAGTGTATATAAATACATTCCTCCAAAAAAAGGGAAGCACTCACTATTCTTCCTGCAGAAGAGAACAAGAAAGGCAAGATTGCAGCTTTTGTTACTAGTTAAGACTAGTACTGTATTCACAGCGATGCGAAACGAAATGTCAAATCCCATATAAATATTTTGATTATTTCCTTGCATTTCATTAACGGACATTTTCGTTTCCCACGGTAGTACTCTGCTCATAATTTGAAATTCTGATAATCCATACCAATAAAAGCCAACTTCCGTAGTGTAGACATGAAATTCTACGTGTATTGGCGCGTTGGCACACGAATTGAGCCAACCAACGTCCCAATGTCTCGCCGACGCTGGCCTCTGTAGCCAATTTCAAAACGAGATAGGCCCAATTTCATCCCATTATCTGTCAACTGACTGTTGTTTCTATTTGCATTTTTGACAGCTCATGTCAGTGTATATTAATTTCGGTATGTGAAGTCGTCTACGTTCTACGAATTCGTTGACTTTATATTTTAATTAGCGTCACGCTGCAGTTTGTGGATTTAGTTGGCCGCTAGTGAATTGGTCCATCATTGGGATGCTCGCAAATGAATGGTGAGCAATTGTAGCGTTTGCCGCCAACGTCGCGGCCAATTCCTGGGCCAGTATGTGTACGCGCCATTACAACGATGAAAAGATTGACATTGGGTGGGTTCAGAATATACTGAGCAACTTCCTCTCAAGTGATCATGATCAAATAATCACCGAGCAAGAAATATTTCTGCTCACCGCTCACACTTTTCTTCTTCTTCTTTCTCCTTGGCTTTCATATGACGTGTGTTTCGAGCGGAGAGGGACTTGAAATAAAACACACAATTTCTGTTGGAAAAAGCATAAGCTCAAAAAACCAACTTTATTACTTTCCACTAGAAACTTGACTGACTGATGCGAGTAGTCAGTTTAACAAGCGCAATATTGCAATCTGACACTCACACAGTCACTTAGAATAGGTTCATTCTATACAACGTGTATGTGACAATGAGGGTCGTGTTCAGCAGGTACAGACTGCATAACCGACATGTTGCGGAACTGCTTGCGAGCAGTTCGTGCTCTTCAGCAACTTCTGAACTCATCGATTATTGGAATCGTGACATGCCATGTGAATATTTCATTCCCGACTTTCATTGATGTTTTGAACCGAAGAAACGTATTATGTCAATGCAAATACTTTTTTTTTTCTCGTGATACCATGGAAACCTAAATTTTATAAGTGTGATCAAAACATTTATCATACATCTACAGTGTTCATAGCGAAATTATTTCGCTCTATACCGTAGGAGAATTTCCGTTACATTTGGTGGAAACAATACTCGTACTAGGCTTAAAGGAAGAGTGAAAAAGAGCAAATAATTTAAAAAGTAAATCTCCAATGTAACGGTAAATTTTGATTCGGATTTATTTCACATGACTGAAAAACGAGGATTTGACTTATCGCTGTCGATCAAAAAAACATCTTTAACTGTGTTGTCTGTTATCATATCCTCCACAAATGCGATAGGGTATATTATCTTTGTCATGAAGTTTGCAACGTACAGAAGGAAGCATCTCAGACCATATAAACTTTACATATTCTCTGTTAGTATCACGAGATGAGTTGATTAGGTTTTGCCCGTCTGTCTGTCTGTTTCTATGCTAACTAGTCTCTCAGTTTTAGAGTTATCGAGCTGAAACTTTTTCTATTGCACGCTGTATATATGTCGGAACCAACGGAAACGGATAACTGCGTCATATAGCTGCCATAGGAATGACCGGTCCAAAAGTGTGTGTTTGTGAGAAAAACTTTTTTGATTCTAAAGATATCTTAACAAAGTTTCATATATTTCAATGGTATCTATTGCCAAACTATATTCCCGAAATTGGTTGAAACTGGATTACTGTATTTTATAGCTGTCATAGGAACGACCGGTCCAAAAGTAAATTTTTTCACAGATGTCATTACCAAATTTCATATTAATCCATCATAGTTACCCCCAAATCACATTGCTGAATTTGGGTGAAATCGGCCCACTATTCCATATACCCTCTCATAGGAACAGTGGAATCGGAACAAGCTTTCTTGCTAATTACAAAGTGGTAGATGAAGAATGGTTGATCCATACTGCATTCATAGCAACACAGACTATTGAAGGTGTGATACCTTTCACGCGAAGGGCCGAAGGCTAGATTGTTTTAAGGTTTGCTATTTTTAGGTACTCAAGGAAATTCTGCGTAGCATTAAACTGCGTAACACAGTAACCATTTTGGTCGCGAGCATGTATCGAATCACGTTAAACTCAATCTCAATCTCTTCATTCCCTCCGTTCTATGATATTTAATGGTTCGATAGAAGTTCGGTCATGGTTCTGCGCGATCATGTGTGGCGACCTTTAAGCCGTCAACTGGCTCATGTACTGCACGGCACTCCTCTATTAAATTTAAAATCCTACTTAAAGTTTAAATTCGGAAAAACCCAGCCTAATGACTTGCGAGAGTTCCTTGTGTAATGAATAATATTGTAATAACAAGTGCAGGCTAAGATACCCAAGGGTGGGCACTACGACCATGAGATCTATTGTGCTATAGCCTTAATTAATCCAAAAGACCCTCAACCAGCCTAATGAAGGTTAGTAGATCCTTTGTAGAGGTGCTCCTTACGACCGCTGAGCTCAAGTTGGAGTCTCCAAGAAACAGGAACCTGGAACGGGCTATCGCCGGACATTCGCAGAGAAGATGTTTAGTGGACTCTGTGTCCTCCAGGCAAAGCCTGCCCTCCGTATCAGTGAATCAACCCATTTTGTTGAGGTGATATCTCACCCAGTGGTGCCCCGTGAGGTAACCCACGATTAGTCTCAGGTCCGCTCTACCCAGGCAGTTGGTTTCTTTGAGACCGTAGGGTTTTATAAGATCTTTGGACTGCCGCAGTCCTGGAAGAAAATCCCAGTGACACAGTCTTTCACTGGCAGACCACTCCCTCACTAGTGATTTTGTTTTAGCCCAACTCAGACCACAGTAAGAATCAGGCCCGAAAAATTTATCCGAACAGCCTTGTCTAGCAAGTTCATCGGCAGCTTCGTTACCAGGGGTGCCCTGATGGCCAGGTACCCAACATAAGGTAACCTGATTGGTGTTTGTGAGACACTTGTGTAATGAAACAACAGCAAACCTTTAAAAAATTGTAATAAAACTGACTGAAATTTACCGTTATATCATAAATTTACTTTTAAAAATGTTTGCTCCTTTTCACTATTCCTTTACTAGTAACAAACACTGCAAACTTGCCTTTCTTATTACTTCAGCAAGGAAAATAGTGGGTGCGTCACTTTTTGTGTGGAACAGTGATAATACACTGCAAGCTCCTTCTTTTCTCTAATTTGAGACTGATTATAGTGAACGTATTTCGGATATTTGTTTGACTGTTTGTCTTGGTCCACGTTTTGACATGTGTTTATCAGCAAATGCCTTTTGATTCAATCTGAATTAAGATCGTTGTCAGGAAATGCATTTTAAATCATTGTCTCAGTTCATACTTGTCAAATTTTACTACATATTGGCTATAAAGGAAAAAATAAAAAAGTAAAAACAGCTGTTTTAAAAAGTGTTTTAAACAGGTTTAAAACACATAGAAGCATGTTTAAAAAAACAGTTTAAAACAAGAAAAAATTGTTTATTAGATCAAATTAAAGGAAATTGTTTTTTTTACCAACCCTGTTTAGCAATCAGTATCTCTTTTTTTTGTTTTGTTTTTTTTTTTTTTTTAATTTTCTACAAATGTATTGTACATACACAAATACACAAGAGATAACTTTCACCAGTATCATCTGCTGATAAGAACATGAAGTTTTTTTTAATCAAATTGCAACCTTCAAACGAACCAATTTGAAATATTATCAAGGTCAAATTGACAAGTCTACATGTGGTTAAAATACGCTAAATAATCGTATACGCTCTCTTGTAATTTTAGAATATGGCAACAGCAACGGCGGAAAGTGTTCATTTCAAGGGAATAGTGCGGAAATTATAATTGAAATAAAAAAAATGTGTTTCACACAATTAAGGTCCTCATAACAGTTTCATATCGTTTTTCCTACTCTTATGTCTAAACTCAAAGCCATCAGTTTCCTATCTGCGTAGAATTTGAGTAGGATCTCAGAAGGATCTAAATAGGATCTGCGTAGTATTTGAGTAGGATCCCAGAAGTATAAAAGTAGGATCTGCGTAGAATTTGCTTCATGTCAGTTTTCTATCAGTTTCCCTGCTGTGTAGGATTTAGGTAGGATTTCCTTCATTTTTCTGCAAAACTGGTTTACGATTCACAATCATTTCAGTTGTACTCGCATGTTGTGCGGTTTAGAAGTGTACGTATGTTACCAGCTAATAGGCCAGTCAAATTAAGTCAATTTTGGAGCTTTTTAATAATAATGAGGGAAATATCTGGAAATAATTTTAATCCCTTTTATAGATACTGAATACATGGAAACTGAGTTTGCACGGTCGTAGAAGTTGAGCTTAACTTTTGGAGGGCGAAAATCCGAGAAATTTGAGCCCTTTTTTTAATATTATCATTATAAATCCTAAACGGTGCCTCGGATCGAAAAACCATGCATGCGTAAATTAAAAACCGTTGAATTCTGCGTTCAATGAACTGCTCAAAGTTAAAATTCTGTTCAGTAGCGTAGCCAAAATCGATAGTCAAAAAATGACAATTTTCGAGGCTCCCGAGAAAAATCTCACATTTTCACTTTTCAAGCTCACAGATCTTTGCAACGGATCCTCCAAATGGAAAAGCTTGTCTGTAAAAGTTGGGGACAATTTGATTGTGAGTCTAACGTGGCCAATATTTTTCAATTCGGACCATTTTTAGAGTAGCTATGAGCAAAAATTCAAAAATGAATACTAATCGATTTATGCCTTAAAAGCTCTATCTCAGTAAGTATAACACCTAGAAGTTTTATTATAGTCTCAAATTGTAGGTAAATTATTCCAGTTACATCAAGTTTTACAAGATTTCTTGTGGGACCAATTTAGGAGATACTGAAAAGAAACAGGACAAGCCAAACAATTAGGCACATTTTCAACATAAAAAAAATAGAAAACTCGAATTTTTAAGCAATGTACCAACTCAAACAATATATCAAAAATCGAAACTACCCTAATTAAAGCAACCAGTGTTATAACGATTTGACTGACCAAAGTAATTTAACCTTTGCAAAATCACCGACTTTTTTTAAAAATAAAAACGAAATTTCTCAAAAACTATACCCGCTAGCATATTCTAGTAAAGAGCGAATTGCAGGTAATATCTTACCCTAAAAACAGAAAATAGCCTGTAGAAAGCAGATAAACTGTTAATTAGATATGACCTTGGAAAATAAAATAAAAAAAGTGTGAACAAATAATTTTTTTAATTTATGGGCTGTAAATGACTCGAAATTTAAAAATTTGTATTACATAATATTGAAACAAATTGTTAACAACAAAACAGGAAGTTTTTATTTTTGATAAAATTAGTATAATATACAGGTGAAAACTCGAGGAAAATAAGATAAAACAGCAAAATGTTGATAGTGGGCTACATATCCTTCTTATTTTTTCGAGCTATATCTAATAAACAGTTTATCTGATTTCTACAGGCTAATTTCTGTTTTTAGGGTAAGATATTACCTGCGATTCACTCTTTACTAGAATATGCTAGCGGGTTTAGTTTTTGAGTAATTGCGTTTTTATTAAAAAAAAGTCGGTGATTCTGCAAAGGTTAAAATACTTTGGTCAGTCAAAATGTTATAACACTGGTTGATTTAATTAGGGTAGTTTCGATTTTTGATATATTGTTTGAGTTGGTACATTGTTTAAAAATTCGAGTTTTCTATTTCCCCCCTAACACCACGGACCCCGCCACCATGTTGAAAATGTGCCTAATTGTTTGCCTTGCCCTGTTTCTTTTCAGTATCTCCTAAATTGGTCCCACAAGAAATCTTAAAAAACTTAATTTAACTGAAGTAATTTACCTACAATTTGAGACTAAAATAAAACTTCTAGCTGTTATACTTACCGAGATAGAGCCTTTAAGGCATAAATCGATGAGCATTCATTTGTGAATTTTTGCTCATAGCTGCTCTAAAAATAGCCCGAACTGAAAAATATTGGCCACGTTAGGCTCACAATTAAATTGCCCCCAACTTTCACAGACAAGCTTTTCCATTTGAAGGATCCGTTGCAAAGATTTGTGAGCTTGAAAAGTGAAAAAGTGTGATTTTTCTCGGGAGCCTCGAAAATTGTCATTTTATGACTATTGATTTTGACTACGCTACTGAACCGAATTTTAACTTTGAGCAGTGCATTGAACGCAGAATTCAACGGTCTTTAATTTACGCATGCAAGGTTTTTCGATCCGAGGCACCGTTTAGGATTTATAATGATAATATTAAAAAAAGGGCTTAAATTTCTCGGATTTTCGCCCTCCAAAAGTTAAGCTCACCTTCTACGACCGTGCAAACTCAGTTTCCATGTATTCAGTATCTATAGAAGGGATTAAAATTATTTCCAGATGTTTCCCTAATTATTATTAATAATATTTAATTTGACTGGCCTATAAAAAAGACAAGCTGAATTAAAAGCGAAGAATTTATGAAATACAATATTTGAGGGAAATAATAAACATAAATCCATTGAATCACATTGTTCCTTTCTATTTAGTCCAATTTAGTAAAGGACATCGATATCCAAACGATGCTGACAGCTTAATTACTCCCAGGCGTATTACTATATTCGATGATTTCAATGTTTCGTTGCATATAGACGATTTCGGATAGTGCAAGTTGTCCTTTATTTGTCGGTTTCTACGACAGGCCGCCAAAGGGAAAGGCCGTGGTATTCTTACGCCTCACATCACAAGCGGATTGTTTACCTCAACCAAATCATCGCTTGACTTGGTTAGCAATGGTCAGTGATCACTGCCGTTCCAGGGGCGCCCCCCCCCCCCTCAGTTTTGACGCGTTATGCCCCACTAGGGGTTAAGGTAAGTATGTATTATCAATATGGCTATGAAATGTACGCTTTTCAGATTTGACAATAACAATAAAACACTATCGTATATAAAAAAATACAACCCAAAACGAAATAGCTGAAAAAAACGGCAGGGAAAAGATGCAACCAAAAATGACACAGTAGAAAACACTTATTTGAAAAACAAAATTTTTTTAGAGGCCGCAATAGATGAATTTATTAATGTTAAAAAAAATATATAACTGAAGCAACAGTCCAATTTGAACTATGGCCTCGAGATGAGTTAGCATCATCTAGTTTTCTAGATCGTAACGGTATGTCTTGTGCAGAGGTGTGTGATCAGTAATACGCTCAACCGAGTTACATATTTACCCAATTAGTGGGTACTCATTTAACAGCTGAGTGGGCTCATAGTCCGTCACGTAAATCCCTTTTTTTTTATCGAAAACCACCTCATTCAGTAGGAATCGAACTAGGGTCCAGTGCGTAGAAAGCGAACGTGCTAACCGTTGCGCCATCCGGACTACAAATGTTTAGAAATTACCCAAAAAGACCACGTATGTACAATGAGCTAATTATCGGCCGATCGATCGGGTGGCGGATCATCATAAAATATCGATAGACTTTCAAAACGAATACGAGTAACGGCAAATCGATTGCCCGATAAATACGAGTAGTTTAGTGCACGTGGCTTTTTACAGGAAAGTTAACAAGGCATACAAAAAAAAAAATGAAGAAGAAGGAAAACAATGAGTGCGTTCTGGAAAAATCTTGAACGTTACAAGTTACTTTCAACTCATACGAGTAGTCTAAGCTAGGAAGTTCGAAACAGCTTGAAAAAAATCGAAATATCTTGCACAAAGAATTAGAGATGCGAAAGCTCTACGCAAGATGGGTGCCGCAGTTGCTGAATGCCGATCAAAAGCAAATGCGCAAACGATTTTCGCAGCAATCTTTGCACCGATTCAATCGGGATCCGACCAATGGATGAGACTTGGGTCCACCACTACACGTCAGAAACGAAACAGCAATCGAAGCAGTGAGTGGATGCCGGTGGTTCAGCGTCAAAGAAAGCGAAGTCGATCGCCATGGCCAGCGTGTTTTGGGATGCGAAAGGGATCCTGTTAATTGACTACCTTGAAAAAGGCAGAACAATAACAGGCGAATATTACTACAAACTTCTTGACCAGCTGGATGCCAAAATTCGCGAGAAGGGGCCTGACTTGAAGAAAAAAAAAGTCATCTTTCACCAGGATACCGCACCTGTATACAAGTGTGCGTTGGCGATGGGAAAACTGCAGTGTTTGGGATACGATTTGCTCGACCATCCCCCCTATTCTCCTGATTTGGCACCCTCAGACTTCCATCTGTTCCCAAACTTGAAAAAAATTGTTTCTGGGAAGCGCTTCGCATCCCATGGAAAAGTTGAGAGGGCCGTGGGAGATGAATATTTTCACAGCCTTCCAGACTCTCACTTGCGGGAAGGAACACTGATGTTGCAGAAACGCTGGGCCAAGTGTGTTGAAGTCAAGGGAGATTGTGTAGAAAAGTAAAATCACTTTTTAACTGAAAATCGCAGTCTTTCATTGTCAGGCCGTCGGCACAAATAATTTCAAATCGCCTGGGCGTCAGTTCAAGTCGATAGTGAAAAAATTAAATTCTGATAGCAGGTTCCTTGAAAGAACGCATCTCACGTACAAGTGTGAAAGTTTGGGTTTGGCTGAAGTTGAATATGAGCCTTGTCCTTACCAACGCCCACCAATTTGACAAGTTTCACCCTTATAGCTTCTTCCGTTACCAATTTCTTTTCAAAAATCAATTAAAAGCCGAATTTTTATACCCTAGACTTTTAGTATAGGGTATATTGTTTTTGTCACGACGCAAATACACCTTAAAGGAGGCTCCGGAGGTATAGCAATGTATATATATAAATGATCAGGGTCACCTCCTGATTCGATTTAGCCATGTCTGTCTGTCTGTCTGTCCGTCTGTCTGTCTGTCCGTCTGTCTGTCCGTTCGCACGATAACTTTCGATAGAATGAAGCTAAAGTCTTGAAATTTTGGTCAGATGTTGGAAGTATGATCTAGTTGGTTGGTATTGAAAATGGGCATGATCGGGCCAAGAGAACGCCTACCTCCCCTACATATGTAAAATAATTAAATGTATTTATAACTCCCGATTAAATAAACATGAAAAGCTCTAGCTTTGGTAGATTGCTCGTGGGGGTAATCTTACACTTCCCTGACAAAATAAAATCGATTAGGTGAAAACTAACGGTAATTTTCTCACAAGGAACACCGTACTACCCTACTTTTCAGGTTTTTTGTCTATAACTCTTGAACCAATTGACGTAGACATCTGATTTTTGGCATGTAACCCTGAGGTAAGAAGTTGCTTGGGTTTTGGTAAGTTGGGCATAATCAGATCAAAGGAACGCCTACCTCCCCTACAAAATTGAAAAAAATAAATATTACTTTAATTACGATAACTTTCGATAGAACGATACTAGCGAGTTAAATCGAGTTGGTAGTAAAATCTAGTTAGTTGGTATTAAAGATGGGTTACATCCAACCTAAGGAACCCCTACCTCCCCTAGAAATGAAATTTAAAATAAGCAATAATTTACGACAAAATAAAGGTAGCGACTTGAAATTTTGGTCAAATGTTTGAAGTAGGATCCAGTTGGCTAATATTGAAAATACGTAAAATCCGACCAACGAAACTCCTACTTCCCCTATCAATGAAACTTCAGATAAGCGATAACTTTCGATAGAGTGAAGCTAGAGACCTGAATTTTTTTTTTAAATGTTTGTAGGGTGAACTAATTGGTTGGTGGCAATGATGGGCAAAATCCAGTCCAAGGAGCCTCTACCTCCCCTACAAGTGACACTTCAAACAAGCAATGACTTTCGATAGAATGATGCTAGCGACTTGAAAAATTCGACAAATATTTGCAGAATGGGTTAGTCAATTGATTTTTAGAATGGCCAAGATCCTCATAAATGAGTGCCAACCTCCCCTATAAACTGGCCATATAGGAAACTCACTTTTAATGCATATGGTCGCTGCCAATTGGTACTTTTGGTATCACCACTAGGTCTGCACAAGTCTAGGGTATATACGCTTCGGACTCCTGGTTTATTTTACCGTTAAATGTCTTAGGACGCGTACAAGTGATTTTATGTGATTTTTTACCCTATATTTGGAAGGTCAAAATGAACGTGTATGCAAAAACTCAGCTTATTATCTTAAATTCCGAGGTTAAGTCCTCGTTTCCCTGGGCTAATTGTTTTTTTTAGCAGGAAAGATAGTGGATTGCTTCAACACAAAATACCGAAAGAAGTCATTTATTATATTTTGAAATTATACTCTTAGTTATTAAAAAAAAATATATAAAAAAAATACATATGTTTGGAAAGATTTTTTTGTTATATGATTCATTCTTCAGTGGTTTAAAGTTACTTGATTATTCTTAAATTTGTTTTGTTTTATTATTATTATTTTTTTTAATTTCTGCAACCATACACTTTACCTTAAAGAATATTTTAAATGCTTCCATTAACCGCATCTTCTAAAATTACGAAGTGCTCCTGATTCACGAGTAAGCTATAACAGTTAACTATTTGTTTAAATATCAATTGTATCTGTAGACGTTTGGTGCGAAATGTTGCTAGCAACATAATTCTATTCGCACTAATTCACTAGCCTCCTGTACTTTGTAGGTTTCAGTCAGAGTAAAGTGTTGTCGTCAACTGCACAGAATAGTGCTAAGTATATTAGCAACAAACATAGTCGGAATACGAACAGTCGTTCTTTGGCTGCGATTAAGAGTGTGGTGTCGGCGGTTTCCACAGCGTTGGCGCGAATAATTTCAAATCGCTTGGGCGCCAGTTCAAGTCGACAGTGCAAAAATTAAATTCTGGTAGCAGGCTTCTTGAAAGAACGAATCTCACGTACAAGTGTGAAAGTGAAAAAAAAAAAACTAAAATATTTTAAAATATCTCATTTGAATTTCGTCAATATGTTACCCTTTAATTGATAAAAAAAGGATACATTCCTCATAATCTCTCTCTGAATAGTGCGTGTCTCATGCCAGGTGAAAAGAAAAACTTTTCAAGCCGGTCCATTAACGAAATTTCAGTTAATCGGTAAATAAAAATTTAAAGAGTGATTTTCTTGAAAAGAATACGTGAAAAATGGCAGACAAAACGCTTCTTAACCGTACGAGTAATGTGAAAAATGGTAAAATTGTGCCAGCCCACATAAGTAACGGTGGAATATCGACAATTTGTGATAGTAACGGTGTGAATAATTCCAAAGATGAATTGGCTATTTTCGTTAATAACAACCATCACAACAACAATAACGGTGTCACGCGACACCGTCACGATTATGATATAGCCGATCCTCCTGATGGTGGACTGCGCGGTTGGATGGTGATGATCAGTGCATTTATCTGCAATGGAGTACTTTTCGGTATCATTAACACATACAGTGTGATCCATTCGCATCTCCAGGAGAAATTGACCGAACAACATGATGCCGAGGCATCGAGTAAGGCTGGTGAGTAACCGATGTTTCGTGGAAATTCTCTAGAGCACGTTTCAAGTGCTTCCTGTGACCGAGAGTGCTACACATTATAGTAAATGGTCTGGATGGAAAACGTGGTATGTGCTTAAGACGAAGTTCAATTGGCTCTGAAAAGAAAATTTCTTAATACCGGGAACGAGGCAATTTAGTATTGGTCGACACGACTTTGTTAACAAATTAACGTAAAAATTATTGTATGAAGTGCAATTTCCGAATTCGCTGATAGTAATCGTGTCGCGTTGGATTTCGTTGAACTTTGTAATACTAAGAAAGAAGTAGGTTTTTTGAAAGGCCGACTCCTTGAAAGCTTATTAGTGTGAAAATCATATTTCCGCTAAGTAATGTAGGAATATTGACCGTACTCAGTAAAGAATGTGTACAATGAATTTTACTGACTAGTTTTTTATGAAACTTCAAAATTTTTACTCGGCGCCTTCTGGAACGGCAGTGGTCGACCATTGCTAACCAAGTCAAGCCGCCAGTAATGACGGTGCAACGGTTTGGCTGTGGCAAACATTCTGGGGCGACCGGTAGTGCAGTGTGTTGAGGCACAAGTCTCATGTTTGACTTCCGACGTTTCGGGTTCGAATCCTGTCCACGACAACGTTCGTGGCCATGGATGTGCAGGCGGTGCATGCTGGCAACTGCATTCTCCAAAACCAGTTTATGCCAACGAAACGTCAACTGGGCCACATGGAACAGTTGACGCGCTATGCCCCGCAAGGGGTTAGGGCAATTGAGAGAGAGAATCCCAATATCGGCACCCTTCTTATTTCGCACGTCCAGGAGGCAACTCTTGATATTGGGATGGGAAGAGACCATTATCATATGATCGCTAATGTTATCTTATGATCGCTAATGTTCGATTGCGTATCTAGCGATGAAAGATCCAGGCACCGCAAATTCAAAACCGCTATACTAAAAAAAAAACAGTTGTCCTACAACAATATAACGATCATCCTGCACAAAAAGCAGCTTAGATAATTTGTCACCCAGAAAGTGACATGAATGAAAACTGGAATGCCACAAAAAAATGCGTACATTGATAGTGCAGATACCATCCTTGGCACAAACCCGGATTAAGGCGGAATAAGCCGTGGATGTCCGACGCCTCATGGCAGCGGATTGTTAAAAGAAAAGAGCTGAAGGTTCGCTTAGCTGCAGCATCAGACGACAATCGAAGCAGCATCTAACTCTACCGTCAGTCAGGAAGCTAGAGAAGTTCAGCGGTGTTTGAGACGCGATAAAAGAGAATATGCGAATTCTCTTCTAGCCTCAGCTGAATAAACGGCAAGAAGCAACAACTTAAACGCCGGATACGGTGTCATCAAGGAGTTTACAGGTGGTCGTAACTCCTGTCAACATCTGGTGAAGGATAGTGATGGAAAGCTACTTATCTTCGTGGAAGATCAAATGATCAAATGGTGAAGTTCCCCCTCATATAGATCATTTAGCTAACCATTAAAATGTGCGTATACGGACCACTGCCCCGACTACAGAGGAATTAGTCGCTGCAATGATTGCACTAAAAAGAGGAAAGGCCGCTGGACTCGACGGTATCCCTGCCGAACTTGTAATGGACGGTTTGGTAGTAATCCGAAGATACCCGTGGGAACGGAGCCTAAGGTTACCATAATTACCGTGAATGTCGGGCAGTGCCATCTGGCGAAGAAAAAAGCCCCTCAACGTGCTATGCAGCGGCCTATGCTTGCTGTAGCTCAGTTCGGTAGACGTGAACGGGGATTTTGCCGCTCATTGCCCCTGTCCTTTACGTACTAACAAAAATTCATAGATCTGGGAAGACAACACAAACACAAAAAAAAATGGGGAATAGTAAAAAAAAACAAATAGGGCGATGAGGATGGAGTGGTTGGCGGACGGCCCAGATGCTCTCGCGCTCGTATCGGGGTCCGGGTGTAATGGGACTATCGGCATCTATAATCGTACACCGGCATATCATTACAAGTGCTACCTTCGATTTGCCAGCGGAAGCAGCTCTACCAGAGTATGTATGGTTCATTACCGGCGGTGCACTACGAACTTTATCATGCAGCGCTAAGCGTAACTGCCGAGTTGTTCCCACTTGTTGATAAGGTGTGCAATACAGAGACCTTTTCCACTGAGTAGAAGGAAGGATTGATCATCAAACTTCCGAAGAAGGGTAGCCTAACGGACTGTAATAATTGGAAAGGCATTTGACCATATTGGGCCTGATTCGCTCCCTGGTACTGTCTGTGCGTTCGTATGAGAGCACTACGTAAGAGTTACTAAATAGAAATCTGCAAGTTTTCGTTAACTCATGTCTTCGTCGAATTTTTAGAATTTTTTTTGGCCCGAAGCAATATCAAATGAAGAGCTAAGTCGTCGTATGGGTCATGAAAACATGCCATGAAATGGAACCCCCTTTCTAACCAGGGCCAATCAAGAGGGGGGTCCTAAAATAGTATGGCGTCGATCTGTGGCAAAAGAGTGTAAGGCGTTGAGTAAGACGTTCGGGTTTGCCCATATAGAGAACTATCGCACGAAGGATAGGTTGAGGCGCTATGCCCCACAAGAAGTTAAGGCAAAGTAGTAAAATGAAGGATCTGATGAAAAAACAAAACGGTCAAGCAGATCAAATATGCCTAGACAGCTTCATTTATCTGCGAACTAACATTGCGAATAACGGCGATGCGACCCGAGAAATTAAACGGCGAATCCGGCTCGCAAATCGAAGCTTCTATGCGGTGCTTATCCTGTTAAACAAAATCAATCGTTCGCCCTGTGCTATGCCAGGGGTGCGAGACTTGAACTTTCACTCAATTGTCGGAATCCGACGAATCAAGACTGTACAACCATGAGTTGTACGAAATATTTGACAAACCGGAGGCCTCCAGATTCCAGCGAATGGCTAACCATCGGTTCCCCGAAAAGTCATTCGTCGAGAAGTGTAACGGTACAAGAAATCCCGGATGACCGAAAAAGCGATGGGAGGTGGCCGTCCGAGAAGACAGTAGAAAGCTGCTTGGAGTGACATATGCAGGCGAAAACTTGGAGAAGTCATATCCCCCAGCGGATAAGACTCGTACGAGTACATGGCTATTAAGTAAGTTGTTGTTAATTGCCTTGACCCCTCCAGGGGCATGGGCGCATCAACATCTCTAGCATTTCTATGCCTTGTTGACGTTTCGCTAGCATATCTCCTTTTCGGAAGTGCAGTTGCTAGCATGCACCTCCTATCCGCGCCGTCTTTATACTGACAAGCTTGGAGCACTGTGAGAGTTCTATTAGTAGTCACAGGCAGTTTTTGATCGCGCCGACATTTGAACTCCGAGCTCACGACTCGTATCGTAGAGCAGTGACCAAACGACCACGGCCATCGAGCGTGTTATTAAGTACGTATAGTAATAGCCACAGCCCTCTAGATACATAAACACTGAGGAATGAGGTCAGTCGCTTCGAATAAAATAAACTACGTATTGTAGTTAGGAACATATGATTTTGTTTATTTTTTAAAGCGCTGTTCTATGGTTGAACTGTAGACAAATGTTACATGATATTTGATAACTATCAAATGATGGGGTTGTACTTTTCAAATTACGATTTATATGACCATGATCATATGAGGAGCCCAGTTGGAAAACTCTCTAAATACCTTTTTTGTTTAATTTGAGTTAGCTGTACAAAATTGCTCTCCAAAACGAAGTTTGTGACCGGGTTTATTAATATTGCACCTTATCCCTTCTCTCTCTCTGTATCCTGTCAACCTCTTGTGGAGCATAGGGCATTAACCACGCCGACTTTCCAACTCGTCCTGTTCGCCGCCATCGCCTTCAACTGTCCCCACGATTTGCCTAATGACTTACCCTCGATCTCAACTGATCTTCTCCAGGTGTTTCTAAGTCGTCCAATGCGGCGACTTGCATCGGTTCCCTGTGGGTTCCAATCGAGGGCCTGTTTAGCAATGTTTTCCGGCCCCTTTCGGAGTGTGTGACCTATCCATTGCCACATTCGCCTTTTTATAGAGGTGCCTATCCTGTCCTGGCCAGTAATGAACAGGAGGTCGTCGTTAGAAATGACCTCCGGCCAGCGTATGTGCAGGATGCGCCGTAGACACTGGTTTACGAAAGTTTGGAATCTAGTTGTTATCTCCCTGGTCACCTTCCAAGTTGAACAGCCATAAAGAAGCACAGATTTTACATTGGTTTCGAAGATCCTGAGTTTGGTACGTCTGGAGATGTTGTTGTTTTGCCAGAAAGGAGTTAAACTGAAATAAGCTGCCCGAGCCTTATTGATACGAGACTCTACATCAGCATCCGCTCCACCATCTGCTGTAACTACGCTTCCGAGGTAGCAAAAATTGTCCACTTCTTCCACCGTCTGCCCCGAAATACAAATTTCACTCTGTCTTCCTGGATCCAAGCTCAAGTACTTAGTTTTGATTTTAAGCCCCGCATTGCCACTTTCGCAGTGCAGGGCATCCGTCATTTGAACTAGGTGATCCGATATATTTGAGAGAAGACAAATATCGTCAGCGTAATCCAGGTGTTGAAGGTATCCCTTCTATTTTAGTTTCGTAGAATTTCCACTCAAAAAGATCAATTTGTTTCTAAACTCTGTAATATGTTCGTATGTTCTGTTGCAAAACTGCTCAATAGCATGACCCTATATTGTTGTCAAAACTGTGTTTTATTTGCAAAACTCGCTATTTTTATACCCTAGCCCTTATGAAGATACTCGTATAGGGTATATTGCTTTTGTTCCGACAAAAATATGTAACACCCTAAAGGAGATCCCGGAGGTATTGCAATATATATAAATAAATAAATAAATAACTGGCGCAACAGTCCAATTCGAACCATGGCCTCGAGATGAGTTAGCATCATCTCATTTTCTAGATCGTGACGGTCTTGCGTAGAGGTGTGTAATGAGCAACACGCCTAACCGAATTATTTACTCCATAAATGGGTACTCAACAGCTGAGTGTGCTCATAGTCCGACACGTAATTCCCTTTTTTATCGAAAACTACCGCATTCAGTAGGAATCGAACCGGGGCCCAGTGCTTAGATGGCGAACGTGCTAACCGTTGCACCATCCGGACTACATGGCAATATACATAATGATCAGGATCATCTTATGAGTCGATTAAGCCATGTCTGCCTGTATGTCTGTCTGTTCGTCTGTCAGTCTTTCTGTCCGTTCACACGATAGTTTTCGATAGAATGAAACTAGCGACTTGGCGCCTTTGATCGAATGTTTGTACATAGTTGGGTAGCATTTAAAATGGATAAGGCCCAACCAAAGGAACCCCTACCTCCCCAAATGATACAATTTATACTTCAAATAGGCGATAACTTTAGATAGAATGTTTGTAGTAGGTTCTAGTTAGTTGTTATTGAAAATGGGGCCAATGAAACGCCTCCCTTCCCTTACATATGTAAAATAATTAAATATATCTATAACTTCCGATAGAATAAACTATAAAAGCTTAACTTTGGCAAATATTGTACTCTCTTGTAAAAATCAGATCGATCAATGGGAAACCAAGAGTACTCGCCTTGCATAATGTCCCTTATTAATAATCAGCTCTCTACGTCAATTTGTTCATGAGTTAAAAAGAAAAACATTAAAAGTAGGTTATTTCATGTTTTTGTTTTTAACTCATGAACAAATTGACGTAAAGAGCTAATTTTATTACATGTGAAATCAGATAAGAAGTTGATTCAGTTTTATAAAAATGTACATGTTTGGAGAAAAGGAACGCCCACCTCCCCTACAAATGTCAGAAAATAAAATGTGTCTATAACTACGGCAACTTTTGATAAAAGGAAGCCAGCTAGTTGGAAATTTGACCGAATGCTGGTAATAGGATTCTGTTTGTTGGTATTGAAATGTGCAAAAGGGGATCAGACCAAAGGAAGTTAGCTAGTAAGTTAGTTATACTTTTAGTTTGAGATGAGATGAGATAAGATGCAACTAAATGATTGGCTATCTCCCATATAAAGTTGTTGTAAAGAGAGCTCACTCGCCACAAAATCACGTCTACCTTCTCAACAAAGGTTCGGTCATCGTAGCCTCGTCGGCTAACTTCTGTTCAAACTGACCATGTAGAAAACACACCTTTAATGTAATATGGCCTTAACCTATTCGTAGTTTCGGTGTCGAGCACTAGGTCTACACAGGTCTAGAGTATATTCGCTTCGGACTCGGGTCTCGTTTTCTTATTTTTTTTTTAACTGAATATTTTTTGTGATATTTTGCAAATAAATAAATTTTATGTTGGTTGCAAAACTACGGGCCATTTTCTTAATGTCTAGGTTAAATCTTATCCTGTAGATAAACGTTAAACGGCACTAATCTTCCGGTTAAGAATTTATCGGACAATAATTCCAAACAGCTGATACGGGCTGCTTAGATTTTGATAGCTAGAGCTGTTAACGTTTGCACATTCAAATGAGACAATTAAACTGGTCACGAGGAACAGAGTTAATGCTGAGAGGTGGCACAGACGTAGAAGAGAATTGAACAGGTGGCAGAATTCCGTCAAGAAAATCAGCTGACTTTCAACTGCATTAGCTGCACTGTGGACTGCATTATCATATTTTGAGCGTTGCATACGCTAAGGTTAAATTTTGTGTCCCGGAAAGCTAACTGGCAGTTTAACTGGACATTGAGAAAACGGGCCTACGTCTTTTTGTTATTTTGAAATATGATTGCAAAACTTTCTTATTTAAAATGTTCGTTCGCTCTGTACTGTAGCAATATTGAAGTATTTTCCATGAACCAAATTTTTTGCTCAAACTCCTACTCTAATGATCTAATGCAACAAGGAAAAAAATTAAAACAATAATGTAAGACTCGTATATTATTTTTTTCCGATTCGTGCAAAATTACTAAAACTGTAATTACAATAGAAAGTTTTCCAAATGGGCTCCTCATATATGCTCGTCCATTTGTAAAATTAAAATTTTTACAAACAATATCGGTATGTACTCGTATGTCATATGTGTGTAAACATCAATCTCGAACAATAAGAGCATACATTGTAAGTACAATTATAGACATATTCGTATTATGTCATTTAAATTATACAATGCGAATCACAGCTACAAGTACATATACAGTGCTATCCACCACGTGCTTCTTTACAGGCGCCGCGCGTAATTGAATTAAACGCCTGTCTCAACTGATGAAATAATACTCACTACGAAATAAAAATAAACAAATTCAATTGAATCATAGAAGACACTTCTAAATTTGTTTTTATCAATAAATTATACTTAGCCGAGCAGCAATCAGTCAGCTGACTTATTTATGTGATTAAATCCCCGGGGTGTTATGCGACCGTGCCCATCGGGGGAAGGTGACCAGGGACGCAAATGGTCATCACTAACGGAGCAAGTTACTGCCACACACCTGTACAATAACCAGTTGTATGGGTAGTGTAAACTGTCTCCCCGACAGTACGTTGGCAGAGGGGCGCCTATGTAACTCTCTGCATAGGTGACACGGCGATCAGGTGTGAGGCTGGAGCTGGTGACTGAGGTGAAAGTTCACCTGCGGGGTTCTGGATCCAACACTTCACTTTGCTCCTTTCTTGCACCTGGTGAACCGTGGTCTACAGAGTAGCGATCTGTTAGACTAGGAGAGAAACCTTGATTTGCTTCAAGGGTAGCAGGTGCAGAGTGGCATGAACGCCTACGGAACTTTCGGGAGGTCGCGAGGGAGTCTGCTTCGCGGCACGAAGAGAGGAAAGGACGGCCGGATCGTCATAATGTTCCTATAGGGGCGGGGAGTAGCGGGAAGCAATATGCTGGCAGTTGCCTCGGCTGTGGTCCGAGAACGGGAAACCCAAACCTGAATTAATAAAAACAAGAATATGGAATTAGAAAAAGACATTCTTGGAGGAAGTGGCTGGAGGTGTTCCAATGAGATGGACAGCGACGACTCGCAAGGGTTGAAGAGGTTAATCTCTGAAGAAGACGCTCCAGGGGAGAAGGGAGGCGTTGTTGGAACGGACAATGACGCGCCAGAAGGCGCGGAGAGGTTAGTTCAGACAACGCGCACTCTGATTAACGATCGATCTGCCGACTCCGAACCAATGCGGATCACAAAAAGTGAGAAACAGAGGATGAAGAGGAGGCGTCGAAGGGAAAGGCAGGCTATCGGGAAGATCTCGAATCAACTCGATGAGTTAGGGCATGAGGAGTCGACTCCGGAAGTGGAAAGACCGGTGAAGAGATTCAAGGGCGGAAACCCTGGAAACTCAAAACCGGACCAACCACGGGGGGAGAAGAGTCCTCGTGGAAAGACTGTTCCACTTGGTGGACCACCCGCAAGGGAGGTTAACCAAGATGAAACAGTAGGGCATGCGAGCCAGCGACCAGGCAGTAGTGGAAACAGTACTAAGAGGCCGAAGGCAAGCAAAAAAGGAAAACCTAGCCAGGGAAAGCAATCTTTTGCACAAGTGGCAGGAAGAGACCTTACCCTGGGTATCACCAACTTGTCGCGGGAGGGGGCTCTAGGGACGACACACCTGAGCGCTTTCAAAGCGTCTCTCTTGTCTGCTCTGGATAACCTCAGTGAAGGTGTTGGTGATATAAATAGGTTTTGTTGGCAATGCCAAACTGGTCGACGGATTCATTACCATCACGTGTAAAAATCAGGCGACCAAAAGCTGGCTTATCAACACTCAGCAAACCCTGACCAATTTATGGGAAGGTGCCAACCTGAGGGTGGATACCTTGCATGTGTTGCGTGACGAGGTAAGGATGATCATCCTTGCTCATGGTTGTACCGACAGCAAGGATATCATTCTGAAGAGGCTGCAAAGGCAAAACGAATGCGTGAAGGACACTTCCAAGTGGAGGGTTACTCACGAGGGAAAATTTGGCAATGCAGAGAAGGGGGGCAAGATGCTCACGGTATGGTGTCCAAAGGAGGACGCAAAGGCTATCGAGAACGCAGGGGGGAGACTCAACTGCGGTCTTGATCAAGCCATTGTGAAATTCAAGAGGAATGTCCGGTGAGCTGAATGTCGAAGTTAGAGCAGGGGTAGATGATTCCGCAGGGAGGAGTCTATCAGGGATGGTGGCGGGCCCGCACAAAGAAACACTAACTGTGTGCCAGCTGAATATTCATCACAGCAAAGCGGCATCAGCGATGATGACGAGATGCTTTGATGAAGAGAAACTGGACATAGCTTTGATACAGGAACCCTGGATTTTACAAAACAAAATTAGGGGTTTGTCACAACAAACCGCAAATCTGTACCATGCACAGGTGGACGGTAAAATAAGGACATGCATCCTGGTGCGTCATGGAATACGTGCAGTACAAATGATGCATCTCTGCTCGCCTGATCTTACGGTAGTAATGATCGGCAGTGGTGCAGGATCATTCCTAATTGCATCAGCATATCTCCCTTATGATGCACCAGAGCCACCTCCATCAGAGGAAGTAGAAAATCTGGTAAGGTATTGTAAAGAAAGAGATATGGCCCTGATCATAGGCTGTGATGCCAATGCGCACAACACTGTGTGGGGCAGCACAGATGACAATCCCAGAGGACAGCAGCTGCTAGAATTTGTGGAAAAGTACAATCTGCTGGTAGCAAACAAGGGGGTCGCTCCCACCTTCGTGGATGCACGAAGGGCTGAAGTGATCGACATTACCCTAAGCTCTGTTAATATGCTTGACAGAGTTCAGAATTGGAGAGTGGTGGACAGGCTAACCATGTCTGATCACAGGGCTATCCAGTTTGAAATTCTGTATGGCAGAAAGCGGAGTAGCGAACGCAAACGTATAAGAGTGACAAAAAATACTGATCGTGTTAAGTACGAGACATATTTATTGGAACAAGTCGAGGATATTCAAGACGGAATACCTCGGAATACGGTCGAGATAGAGCGAACAGTGGAACAACTGAACTCCGCTATTAATCGCGCCTTCGAACACGCTTGTCCCTCCACAGTAGTGGACGAAAAGGACCCAACACCATGGTGGAGTAGGGAACTGGAGTCTATGAAAAAAGAGACAAGGAAAGCCTTTAACCGTTACATGAGGGAGAGAGACTCTCACTCTTGGGAACTATACAAGGATAAAAAGAGGGAGCTGAAAAGAACCTTACGTCTTCGGAAACGAAATACGTGGAGGGAATTCTGCTCTAGCATGAAGGATACGTCGGAAGTATGCAGATTACAGAAGATGATATCGAAAGACACTGCTTCGAAAATGGGGCTGATACGCAAAGTTGATGGTTCCATGACAGAAACAGTGGAAGAAACGTTGCAGGCCCTGATGGAGGTACATTTTCCTGGAAGTTTCAAGTCAGACCAACCATGGCCTCAAAGTAACATGGGAGCTGGTGGGGTAAGTCAACAAGAAGCTGAGAGGATAATAACTCCAAATGGAGTCAAAAGTGCTATAAATTCTTTTGCTCCATTTAAAACGGCTGGAATGGACGGAATATTCCCGGCACTATTACAGTGGGGCATGAGCGCTCTACTAGATAGGATCCGGAATATATTCGTCGCCTGTATTTCAGCAGGCTACATCCCGAAGGCATGGAGGGAGGCTAAAGTGGTCTTCCTGCCTAAACCGGGAAAGAAAGACTATACAGAGGCAAAGTCCTTCAGGCCGGTTAGCCTTACATCATTCCTGTTGAAAACAATGGAAAAGGTGTTGGTGGACTACCTGGAGAACACCACGCTAATGTATAGTCCTCTGAGTAGGTGCCAACATGCTTATAGAGCAGGCAGATCTACGGAAACCGCTCTACATGAACTTGTTAGAGTTGCAGAGAGAGAGATTAACAATGGCGGGATCGCTATGTCTACTTTTATGGATATAGAGGGTGCTTTTGATAAAATCTCCTTTACCAAACTAAGGAACGCCCTGTTTGAGCGGGGGGTTGATTACATTATAATTAAGTGGATCGACTCTATGCTTAAGCAGAGGGCGGTAAATCTTAGCAGTGGATGTGACAGAATACGGGGTAAGGTAGTCCGAGGATGCCCACAAGGAGGTGTTCTTTCGCCTCTACTGTGGAACATCACCGTGGACAGTCTTCTCTGGAAACTGGACACGATGGGCGTACACACTGTAGGATACGCCGATGACTTGGCACTCACGGTCAGTGGAAAGTTCATGGACACAATTCTAGGTTGCATGGGACAAGCTCTCAAAGTAACCGAAGAATGGTGTAATGAGCAAGAGCTAACCATAAACGCTAGTAAATCAAACACTATGATTTTTACTCGTAAGAGGAAAGACATAGAGATAACTCCCTTACGGCTTTTTGGTTCAGAAATCAAGGTGTCCAAGGAAGTGAAGCATCTAGGAGTTACCTTAGATGCGAAACTAACTTGGAATGTTCACGTTGATGAAAAGATCCAAAAAGCGAAAAGGATTTTGCATCAATGTAAGAGAGTGTGTGCTCGTAGGTGGGGAATTTCACCTAAAGCGACACACTGGATTTACACAATGATGGTAAGACCTATTCTAGCCTATGCATCAGTGGTATGGTGGCCAAAAGCCATGCAGAATACCACAAAGCAGAAGCTAGATGGGGTACAAAGGATAGCTTGCGTAAGCATATGTGGTGCAATGCGCACCACACCAACGCGAGCAATGGAGGCATTGCTGGGACTGCCGCCGTTGGACTTATTTATAAAGAAAACGGCGGCGCTTTCGGCAATACGCATGGAAAGGGATGCCATGTGGCATCGCTTTGGAACTAGCAGCGATCATAAGAGCATCCTAGACATTATTCATGATGAGGTCAGGGAGACTCTAATGCCGGTAGAAGGCATGAGTAGACGTAGGGTAGTTGAAAGACTACACAAGACTCACATTGCAGATGGAAACATACATAATGAGTGTATGTACAATGACATCAGCATTTTTACTGATGGCTCTTTAATGGACGGTAAAGCGGGGGCGGGGGTTTACTCTGAAGAGCTAAACCTAGCATGTGCGCTTAGTCTAGGAGAGTATGTGTCCGTATACCAGGCAGAGATGCTTGGCTTGTTGCATGCGTTGGACCACTTGCTTGAAGGTCAGGTGCGGGGGAAGAAAATCCTTATTGCACTGGACAACCAATCGGTGATCAGACGCATGCAGCAGACGAACATAAACTCTAAACTGGTACTAGAGTGTGTCCGGAAGCTCAACACGTGTGCCTCAGAAAATGAGGTTACGCTGATGTGGGTAAAAGGACACATAGGTACAACAGGAAATGAGGCGGCGGATGCCCTAGCAAAACAGGGATCTGCGGCAACTTTCATTGGCCCAGAACCCAGAGTTGCTCTGGGGAACGGCATGATTGGAGCGAAGGTTGGGAAGTGGATGGACTCCATGCATCAACAAAGATGGCAGGAGCTAGTCACTTGCAAACAAGCTCGGAATGCAATAACCAGCCCTTTAGGCAGGGAAGCGAGAAAGGTACTTAGTTATAAACGGAGTACCCTAAGCTGGATAACTGCCTTGGTCACAGGGCATGGTAATTTTAAGGCTCATCTGGCCAAGATGAAAATCGGGGAAGATGACGTTTGCAGGCTATGCCTGGAGGAGGCCGAGACGGCAGCACACATTGTGTGCGAATGTCCAGCACTGGCTAGCACGAGGTTGAGGATCACAGGCAGGCACACGATAAGTGTAGAAGCCATGAGTGAACTCAGCTTCAAACAAATGCTAGCAATAACACGGGACTCAGTGATGAAGAAAGAGGTCGACAATTATCAGTCGACATCTGGAAGTCACTGATGACCGGGAGGGGGCGAAAAGGGACCCAAACGTTAGTGGTCTGCTTCGGCTATCCCCCAAAGTATATAATAATAAATACTCTAATGATCTAATGCAACAAGGAAAAAAAATTAAAACAATAATGTAAAACTCGTATATTAATTTTTTCCGATTCGTGCAAAATTACTTAAACTGTAATTAGAAAGTTTTGGAAATGGGCTCCTCATATATGCTCGTATGTAATTTAATCCAGTCATTAGGAGCTGTGAAGGGCTTAGGGGAAACAAATTCTGGTGGAGTAATTTTTTCTTTAATTTTTTTATGTTTTTTGGGGTGCTGAATACGAATCCATAGCTTCCCACCAAAATTTTTTTACGGAACATGGTCAAAATCTCAAAAAACCTCAAAATTTCGGTACTTTTTTTTGTTTTTCGATTATAACTTGAAAACCGTGGATCCTAGCTAGAAAATGTATAAGATAAATTAAAGAGAATAAAATTCTGCGTCGAATGAGCTACCAAACATCAAATTCGGTTTAGTGGTCTAACCGCAATCGACAGTCGAAAAACGTCGATTTTTCTCAACTTTGCGAAAAACCCTGTTATGGTCACATTTGAACGTTTGTAACTTGAAAACGGCTACTATTACGTAAACATGCAAGAAGTATAAGTTGTAGAGCATGAAATCTTGTTTAGAAAGTAATCAATCTTCTTAATTCAGTCAAAAAAAATTCAGAAACTCGAAATAACTAAAATCACTTTTCAAGCGAGTGTTCTCATACAACCCATTTTCGGGCATTTTTTAATAGTTCACCGTTCTAACCACCAGAAACATTGCGTTTCCAGTTACCGCAGTCGCAGTTCCATCCAGAAGTTGCCTGGAACGTTCTCGGTAGCGGTTCCACGAGTAACAATTTCCGGAAAAGTTTTGTAAGTGAATTTTGTGATCAGGTAAAAAGCTTCTACAGTTTCCCCAGGTTTCCACCCATTTATTGTTTTGTTCGGGCCCCCTACTTTCCAACTCCATCCTTCTAACACTGAACGCAGCCATCTGCTCCCTACCTGCTGAAGGTCAGATCACCGAAAGTTCGGTTCTAGAATCTGTCACGTGAACAACTTTTATTTCTGAGACTCAAGCGAGACAATCAAGGAAAGCTTATGGATTGGTTTCACGAACATCCTCCTTCCCCAGAAACATCAGACCTCACACTAATAAGTACTGACATTTTCGGAGATGAAGGGATAGACTGCCACTGGGCTAAAGAGGTGGGCGTGCAAGGAATAAACCGATTTTCTGGCAGTTAAATTCAAAAGAGCTTATCGAGTGAAGCCTCTTGCATTGGATACTTTTCTACCGTGGAAGTATGTATGTTTCAGTATTTACTAATCCCAGCAAACTAACCACGATCTAAACATATCGGATTAGTTGATTGGACTAGCTCTTAGCTCCACTTACGGTGCGGTGCTGAACCAAAAAAAAATGGATTAGGTTTGTGTTTCCGTTGTTGACGGTTGTTGTTGCGAGCAAGCCAGGGAAGACGCAGATATCCTCATAATCACGACAGCTCTCTCCTTGGTCCCAAAACATACTATTTTTACACGCGACTCCACCAGTGCGCTGTTCAACTAGGGGAAGAAGAAATTTCTTAACGTTCTCCAGAGAAATTCACATTTGTTAGCCGTCATAAAAGTTTTCCAGATCCCCAGGAAGCTCGTTCAAGTATAGCTACGGCAGGAGAGGCCTTCTTGAAGGCGCTGTATGGCCAAAAAGACGCCACCTCATTAAATCTGCTGAGAAACAAAAGCTATGTGACGTCCTCCTTCAAGGCGCGATTCAACATCGCCTCACTTCCATCAACTGATAATACAGCTCAGCAGCATTTAATGAAGGTATACCACCAAGTGCAGAAGTGGCTTTGTTTTGACAAAAGGCCCGAAGAATGGGGGTGGGAAATCACCAAAAGTGGACTCCTGCCTGTAACAATCACGAGGAATGCCACACCAGATGCCCTACTGTGCATCATTTCTTGAAAACGCAAGAAGACATGTGTAGGACACTGTGGCTGCAAAAAGGCAGGTGTACATTGCTCCCGCTTTGTGCCAACTGTGAGGGCTAGTATGAGAATGTGGACCTCTCTGCAGCAGACGACGACCTCGAAGAGATGTTGGAAGAGTCAGTCGACGAATCCCATCCACCGGAACCCAGACCACTATTCCAACAAACCGGTCCTTCCAAGATACTAAGGTGAACCTGTAGTGTATTTTTAACCAACTTCTAGTTTTAGTTATTTCGAATTTCTGAATTGTCTTTTTATCAAATTAAAAAGATTAGGTACTTTCTGAACGGAGAATTTCCTGCTCTCCAACTCTAACTTGTGGCATTTTTACGTATTAGTAGCCGTTTTCAAGGTACAGACGTTCAAGGTTCAAATGTGACATTAACTGGGCTTTTCGCAAAGTTGTGAAAAATCGACGTTTTTCGACTGTCGATTGCGGCTACACCACTGGACCGAATTTGGCGCTTAGGTAGCTCATTCGACGTACAATTTTATTCTCTTTAATTTATACTGAGACGTTTTCTAGCTAGGATCCACGGTTTTTAAATTACATATAATCGAAAAACCAAAAAAAAAAGTACCGAAATTTTGAGGTTTTTTGAGATTGTCACCATGTTCTGCAAAAAAAATTTGGTGGGAAGCTATGGATTCATATTCAGCACCCCAAAAAACATAAAAAATTAAAGAAAAAAATTCTTCACCAGAATTTGTATCCCCAAATCACGCAGTGGCTGAACTAATTTGTAAAATTAAAATTTTTACAAACAATATCGGTATGTACTCGTATGTCATATGTGTGTAAACATCAATCTCGAACAATAAGAGCATACATTGTAAGTACAATTATAGACATATTCGTATTATGTCATTTAAATTATACAATGCGAATCACAGCTACAAGTACGAGTACATACAGTGCTCTCCACCACGTGCTTCTTTACAGGCGCCGCGCGTAATTGAATTAAACGCCTGTCTCAACTGATGAAATAATACTCACTACGAAATAAAAATAAACAAATTCAATTGAATCATAGAAGACACTTCTAAATTTGTTTTTATCAATAAATTATACTTAGCCGAGCAGCAATCAGTCAGCTGACTTATTTATGTGATTTTGATGTTCATGCGTAGCAAATAGAGTTCACAAAATGCGAATGCGAAAACGGTCCATTCTAGCGCAACGTCTGTGCCATAAGTTTCAATCACATGTAAATCGATAGTGATAGTGAGTAAGGGTATACTAGATGAAATTTATTTATTTTATTTGATAACCCGTTCGACAAAAAAAAAGTTTGCCCTTTATGGTCTTTTGTTATAGGGCAATAGATGCGAATTAGAGCTCTGATAATATTTATTATTGTCTGCTTTGAATGAACTTTGCTTACATGCAGTTTATGCACTTTAGAGTTCGACTTTTAGTCCGTTTTCTGTTTCTTGAGAAAAATACATATATAGTTTCTTATGAAATATTAAAAAATGAATAATTGGCACAACAGTCCGAATTTGGACCAAGGCCTCGAGATGAGTTAGCATCATCTCATTTACTAGATCGTGACGGTGTGTTTTTGTGCAGAGGTATGTGATCAGTAACATGGCAATTGCCTAGACCCTTCCAGGGATATGGGCGCGTCAACATCTCTAGAATTTCTATGCCTTGTTAACGTTTCAGTAGCATGTCTACTTTTCGGAAGTGCACCTCCTATCCGTGCCGTTTTTATACTGACAGGCTCGGAGCACTGTGTGCATTCTATAAGTACCCACAGGTAGTTTTTTTTTGTTCGCGCCGAGATTTGAAGCTCCGAGCTCTAGATGTAGTATTGTAGAGCGGTGGCCGAACGACTACGGCCACCTAAAAACTTCAAATTACGTCATTTTATCGAGTTTGCCGCTTTGTATTGTGAAAGATACTAATTATCCAGGATATTTCTTATTTTCTATTTTTGTAGTGGCATTCAGAGAAGATTCTACCGAAAGTGCTCGTAAATACGAAGTGGACTTTCGGTAGGATCTCGGAAAAACTACAAAAAAGGAACTTCTTATTTTTTCCCAAATATTTGGAAAACGGTTAACCGCAGTGTAAAACATTCTAAGACGAAATAAAAGATTACCAGAAAATTCTTAAAAATCTGATATGAATCTTGTTCGCATCTCAAATAGTTTTCAAGACAATTACCAGAAACCCAAAACAAAAAAAAAACTTTTTTGGTTTTTTGAAAACATTTCGAAAACGGTTAATCACGTTAAACAGCGACGACCACATCCGATAACTCGATGACGGCATCCTGTAATACATACTCGTGTGTTTACGTCATTTCCGTCCCACCAATGTCCATAATATTCAATTCCAATTGGTTCCCTATAAACATTTTCAATGTTAAAACCTGAAGACTCGGTGAGAATCCTTCACCAGGCCATGAACGATTCTTTTTTATGGAATGCCGGGTATTTGAATATCAGGTACTGAAAAGAACAAGTACTGAAAATAACAAATACTCAAATCCCAGGATCCCGGTTCTCAGTACTGGTAATGAAAGAACAAGTACTCAAATCCCGGGATGCCCGTACTGAGTACCTGTACTCAAATCCCGGCATGACGGTACTGAGCACCGGTATTCAAATCCCAGGATCCTGGTACTCAGTACCGATACTCAAATCCCGGGATCCCGGTACTCGGTACGGGTACTGAAAAAACCCGGCTCATGGTTTAAAATACCGGTACTGAAAAAAAGTACAATACTAGTACCGGTTTTGAAAGAATACCTGTGAGTACCGGGATACCGCTTGTGGTACCGGTAATTCAAAATATCAAGTACCGGTACTGAGATCTCAGTACCGAACAGGCCTAGTCTAGTCACGTGTACATAGTGCGGAAGGTGGTTAAATGGAAATCCTTGGATTGGTACATCCTCGAGAATATCATCTGGATAAGGATTCACTATGAGGTTCATAAGTCACGCACGCATACCTGTATCATACGAGTATACTCCCTTTCAGTACCGATCCTTTGATTCTTATCATGAAGTTGGATGACCCACCAGCGCTAAGAACTGTGGAGCCGCTTTCAACGCAACACAAATACGAGTACAGGGTACAGGAACCATGAGAATTGAAAAGGAATTTAGCAGCTTCCCCAAATTATCTACTTGTGATAATTCAATAAAATTCTGTTTTTTTTTTGACAATAATCATCAGAAATGTTCACATCACCCATAGATAACACAAATACATACTCATTTTGTAAGTACGAGTATTCGTACCTACAAACGCATCGTTCCATATCTTTGGAAAACTGATATCAATACTTAGTATAACGTTGATGTTGTCTTGTATAGGTAAGAATTGATCTAGAATTGTACCAAGATATTAAATAACTGTGGTATGTCGGCAATTTTCTCGAACACGGATGGCTCCACGATAGTACTGGTATACCGCGACAGTTGGGTAATGCTAATGCCTATGTCTAACATGTTTACTCCATTGCCGTGTTGTCAGTGTGTCAAGTGAATATGGAGCATAGAATAGAGTGACTTGATCGGCTTACGATACATTGGCTGAGACCATTTCATTCTTGCTTCAAAGGAAGGCCAAACGAGATATCGAGATATCATCGAATAGGACTAGACAGACATTCAAACAAACATACTCGTAGATCGATTCAGGTATTGTTTTTCAAAAAACTGATTTCTATGGATTCGCACACGTTTCCATATACACGTTATATCTTACTTTGACCGAATTTCGCTTCAATGGATTTAGCGTTTAGCCGCCCCAAATAGTAATAGATTCATATGACGAAGGCGTTCCGTGTAAAATAGTCAGCAGTTAGAATTCAATTCTTCCAACAATGTAATCGATTTCATGAACTACTTGGACATACTCTCTATTTTCTATTGCTTGGAGTTCTGAAATATGAGACATCGCATTGTGGTCGAAGTAGGGTTGTGTACATGTATATGTTAATGGTTTTCGTATAGGTCTCACACATACACCCAATTAAACATTTACTCGATGAATAGAAAAAAAAATACGGTTAAATTATCAAAACCATATATTATGTAACATATACATACATGGCGGTAGTCCGGACGGCGCCATGGTTAGCACGTTCGCCTTCTATGCACTGGGCCCCGCTTCGATTCCTACTGAATGCGGTAGTCTAAAAAGGGGTTTTACGTGACGGACTATGAGCCCACCCTCCACAGCTGGGTGGGCTGAGTCTTGGAATAGGGAGACCAGGAAGTAGACAAAGGGAAAATTTTGGTAACCATTTGCTTAGATGTGGTTGTTACACGACCACTATCACATCTTTCCAGTGGCGTAGGGAATTATGTTTTCGGGGACCTTAGAAATTTTGCGCGAGTTTTGAAATTTATTATTCGGTGTTTTTTTTTTATTAACAACCGCGTTAGTAGAGCAGAATAACGCCACACAATTACATTTTCAACTTGATTGACTGCTAGCCTAATTGTGTAGTGCAGAACCACGAGTGTATGCATTAAACTAACAACAAGGTGTCTTTTTGTTAGTGTAATGCATGCACTTTTTGTTCTGCACTGCGCAAAACACCGCAGCTATTGCCCTGCGAACAATCGTTCACCAGTCGACAACTTTTTTTCGCGGAGAAGCAGCCTGGGAAGTAAATCATGCAAAGATGTGTGTAAACATACACATTCCCACTTCGATCGCTTATGTATCTTCATAAATTGCTCTCGCTCACGACTTGCTTTGTTTTCCCCTCGATGATGCAATAATTGGTCATGTATGGTTTCATCATATGCTTGAAAAATACATAAGTGCCTTTAGTCCCGCGGCTAGAACAATGGTCATGATGACTTTCATCCAGGGATGGATAATGAGCGCACTGATGTGTTCATCATGTCTTAGTTAGCAGGGTATGTACCTTCATAAATTGCTCTCGCTCACGACAATTGTTTTCCTCTCGATGATGCAATACTTGACAAAAGTGTCCATCGAGGGCTTTGATATTCGCTTAAATACCTTCAGAAGCAAATGGCTATGGTGGCTCAAAGGGTAGAGATCTGGTCTCATAATTCGTGCGGTGCGGAATCAAGTTCTGCCACGAGCAGATATTTTTTTCTCACCTTGAGAGCCCTCGATGAAAATATACATGACAACCTACGAGTCCATACATGAGCATCACTGACGAATTCATCAAGCCAGCTTCAACGAATTCGTCAGTGCTACTCATGTATGGACTCGTAGGTATGGTTTCATCATATGCTTGAAAAGTACATAAGTGACTTTAGTCCCGCGGCTAGAACAATGGTCATGATGCCTTTCATCCAGGGATGGATAATGAGCGCACTGCTGTCTTCATCATGACTTGGTTAGCAGGGTGTGTGAGGTATGAATATTGTCTGGGGTTTTATCGACAAATATATTTATTCACAGTAGCAAGTCATAAGAACTGTGGAAGAACAATTTTATGCCACATTTATTCTCTAGTCTTTTATATAATTGTTTTGCGAATTGCTTATGTGAACACGTTTAAAGATAGACAAATGAGAACTCCTCAGAGAAAAACTTTTAACTTTTGGAGCATCCCTAGTTGACGCATAGTAGCTCATGTCTTTTATCAATAGTTTAACCAAGACGAGAACCACGATACGTTGCCCAGTGAAATAGGAATATACCCAACTTTTCAGTGATTGATTGTTTGGAATATGTGCAAAATTCCATAATCAAAACAGGCATCTACCCCCCTCTTCCTTTCCGGGCTTGGGACCGGCTTCGGCGGAATTAGGGCAGACGCTGTCGCTATGGTGCCCAGGTTATTTTATATTATTATTTTTTATTATTAATATGTATATATTTATATATATTTACGTATAAATTTATGGAATTATATGTTATATTTTATGTATTATTATTATTATATTATTATGCACACTATATTACATGCCGCGGAAATGTATGTATTTCGTCAAATGCTGCCTTATGGAGAGTCTCGAACATTTTGACTTCGCTATAAAAAAATATCTCGTGTGCAAATATTTGTCTAAAATGAGTTTGATGAGCTGGCTGTAGTGCCATGTCGTTGTCATGTGTTCTGCGTGATCTTCGAAAAGTTGTTTCCCAATACAATATCTTTGTACAGAAGTACATATTCTGTCGAATGTTGTTTTATTTAAGATATTGTCGTGCTCCAGATGCTGCATCGCCCTAAGTCGTTTTTCTGCTTCTGTGCAAAGGGAAACAACCGTTTTTGATGGGGACTTTAGACGGCCTCTGCTTTTTATACTTATTAGGGACGTCGTACGAACGGGGCCTTGAAGTGCTGCTATGCATTCATCGCACTCCACGATTTCGCAAATTTTGAATACCACGAAGCCCGATATGTACTCAATTACGTGATTCGCGTATTCAGACAATCGTGCAGGATTCACAGCATAATTGTGCTCCAAAAAAAATCCTTCGTCGAAGCAAGAAAAGTCAGGCAAATCATTTTCTTCTCTCAATGTTGTTCTTCCAGCTGTTTCGTTGATTTTTTCGATGGGTGAACTCGCATTCAGAATCGGAATATTGGAGAGAGGGAGACAATTTCCCAAACCACCATCTCGCAGTTGACATCGGAACAATAATTTTTTATAACATGCCATGAATTGGCGAACTGTCGGATTGTTGTTATATCCAAGTCCGGATCGTATGGAACCAAAAAATAATTCCAAGTGATCCTGGCTCATTTTGTACAAAGGTAAATACAGTAATGTGCCAGTTTCGATGAAATTATTATAAATGAAGGAAAGGTTGCGTAGTGACGTTATGATTCCTACAAATGGAATCTTTCTTGCTGTGTCTATCACAATTTTTCCATCAGACTTAAACTTTAGCTCCTTGATGTATTGGATGGCCTCCGTTGCAAACTCCAGTACGACGCGAAAGTTGCTCTCGCTAAGGGCTCTCTTCATCAATTCAAACTCAGAAATATTACGACTATTTAAGATGTCGAATATGTCGTTAAATATTCTGATGAATTTCGATGTTGCCTCACTGCCTTCGAATTCTGGCAATTTTAAAACTCCACGGCAAAAATCCAACGCATCCGCAACAGATCTGCTGAGAGTCTGAACAGCAAGCCTTACCTTCATTTTCTGGCGTCCAAAGTATATGTGAGCCCTTCGCAGTTTATTTGCCAAGTGCAACTCTTCATTTTCTTGTAACTGCACAAGCGCCTCGAGATAGACCCATTTAACCGGTTTGTTGTCGCTATCAATGAATGGCCCTTTCTCCGCCCAAGTATTTCTAACTAACTTCACCATATGGCATGTATCCGGATGCAGAATCAATTTGTCTTCTTGTATTTGTATGAACCCAGCTGAGTTCATGTCACGTACATCGGATCCCAAAATTTTCGACATGGTGAGGTTAGTTGAAGCACCGTCGAATGTCACACCGAGAACACGTGCACCTGTGTCTTGAAGGTTTTTTACGCACAGCGTCACCAGGTTCGCTTTTTGCTCGGCCGTTATGCTGGCCATGGGGAAATAACCCAAAGGTATTTTCCAGGACTTGTTCACGCCCACAGCAAGGAAAACAATTATCTGCGTTGCAACTACATCACTATTCCCACCATCTGCAAAATCCTCGAAACCGTAGGACCTCTGGCCGTCCCAATCGATATGTTGCCTGATGTGAATCTCATCCAGAACAAGATTCACAACTATTCTTCCAGCTGTTTCGTTCTCAACAACGTTTTTTATGGCAGTGAACGATTCTTCAGTAAAGCCGGGTTGACAGTCGACTCTTTGATACCACTTTCGTAAGGTCTTGTCATGTGGTAAACAATTGTCGAGTTTTTCTCGAACATACTCATACGCTTTGGGCGACAAAAAGTTCAAGTTCAAGGCGAATGCCTTTATTTCGGGATCGTAGCATCGAGGAAGAGTATTGCCTGTTTTTTTTAAACTCAGTCTTTTGAAAATCGCTTTGCTAGCGCCTGAGAACCTTTCTAATTGTTCTTTCGTCGATTCGCAGATGAGATTTTTATTTTTTAATGACATCAACAACTCTTTAACGTTGGACTCCTTTGCATCCTTTGTTTTGATTTTTTTTCGAAGAGCTCGAATTAGCATGTTTTTTTTCTTGAGTTTTGCTTCTAGCGACTTAACTCTCAACATCAATTGATCTATCCGGGAAGTCGTAGTCAAATTTACATCCTATATAAAACCGCATAGATTGTAACTAAATTGAAGAACTCATAAAATTTCCCCTTGCAACAGCACAGAACATAGACAAGGATACACACAATAAAATATAATACATATTGTTTTAACCTTTTTACGGTGTGCCAAAATGTTTAGAAATTAATTTAAAAAACAAACCTTAATATTTCATTGCTTAGTATTGCTTGGAAAATTACGTGGTGTGGATTCCATGACGTGATTCAGCATGCTACTCTAAGCAAAAAAATATTCAGAATTTTTTTCTTGATTTAACAGTTACAAAAAAAAAACACTAAGGCTCTATAAAGGGGAGTAGACTCGACGGCCATCGTTCATCCGCTATAGACCCGGGAGTTTCTCAGTGTATGCCGATACCGATTAGCCCTCTCCATTAGATGCAACCAAAATGGCCGTCGAGTGTACCTCTTTTTTATAGTGCTCTGAGAAAACGAAAATGAACCGTATTTGTAAAGAAGCCCCTTTGCAAGTGTGATTTTCTGACATAAAACAGTAATTTGAAGAAAAAGAACACATTTTTTTCTTTTTACAGAGCCATTTATTATCAACAATTTATTTTATTTTTACGGACTATATAACAGATTAAGATAAAGTAATGTCTGCGATCCTTATAATACGTTAGTTCTTAAGTTATTGTGTTTTTTTTAATAAATTGAAGCCTCGTTTTCCAAGGTGCGGAACTCGGCGGCGTTCTGTGGAACAGACTGCCTCAAAATCCTTGTTTTCCTATTTTTTAAGCTGCAAGATACCGCTGGTTGCGGAACAGACTGCTTTCGAGGCAGTCTATCCCGCAAAACGCAGCGGTATCCTGCAGCCTACAAAACGAGGCTGAAAGTAGTCTATTCCGCAAGACGCAGCGGAACTCCGCAGCTTGGAAAATGCGGCTTAAGCCTTGAGATCGGCGATTTTACACACAAATGACATATCTGAACTGAAGGGCTACGAAATTCTAACAAAACACATGGCGAATTCCGCGCCTATTATTTTACTTTTGGGACACCCTGTATATGGTACTAATACTACATTGCCGTGTTTTCTGTCATTGAGTTTGGTGTTTGCTTTTTTTCAGTAAAGACTCAACTCTACCTGTTTAACGAATAATGGGTTGTTTTGTCGACAACTTGTGCTAATTATTATGCCGGAGCCAGAATGAACGCATAAAGTGGCAGCAGCGGCAGCAACAACTACAACATACAGATCTGCTTTCGCCGCTGTCGCTGCGTTCAATCTAGGTCGCGTATGGGAAATGCGTGCTTTCTAATTTGACATTTCGCTGCCGCTGCATTCTGCGTTCATTCTAGTTCGGGCATTATACGTTAAAACAAATAATTAGGTAAGAAATATGGGCTGTTATTTTGGTATGGAGAGTAATTTTGCACAATTATTTTTCTAACACACAGCAATACGATTGTTGGTATATCCAACAGGAAGAGTCGCGTATTTTTAAAAAAAAAAACCAACTAAAGACCAACTCGTTGACTAAAAACAGGAAGTATCAAAATTATTGAATGAAAAATGTAGTTACTCCTATTTACAATTACATTTATTCTATTTACATATACATATATGTACTTAGTTTAGGGCATTATATAACTTCAATACGTTAGGCAGTAGCTAATGTATTGAAGAAGGGAGTAACTGGCCTCCAAGTTACCCTCTTCTTCAGTATATTAACTACATACATAACATATATTCAAAAGTAAAATAAATATATTCGTAAACAGAAGTAGCTTCGTTTTTCATTCACGAGTTTAAAACAATTATTTTAATACTAACTACAATAATAACTACTATACAAATTTGATACATTCATTCAAGCACTGAAGAAGGGAGTAAGTAACTCCCGAAATACGTTTATGCGAAAATAAATATATGTATTTTGTAGTAAGGAACCTTTGTTTCTCTTTTAAGTTATCAGTTAATAACGACTACAAACAACGGTAATCCAATATAAGCAATTAATTCACATAAGCCACCATCACCAAAATATTGTTACCTATTTTACCGAGACAGCAGAAGACGAGATAGGATTTCCAGCTCCATACAAACACGCGGACTTTTTTGGGGTAGATGAATAAAACTTTAAATATATATGTGTTATTTTCGCAATATGTACAGAAATCTTTTATAAATACCAATTCAGTGGAAGTGTTCAGATTGGGAACACTAAAATCTCTAGCAAAGCATGAGGCCGCATGCATATCTACATCCTACAAGTAATCAGATATTAGATCAATATTTTTTTTTTTTTTTTAAATCTCACCATCGCTTCAGAAGAATGCCTGTATGCCTTTTCGGTAAGCGTCGGACTGCTAAACAAGACATTATTCTGCAATTGAAAATTCCATTCAGTAATGTTGAAGAATACTCTAAATATTTACGTGCAAAAAAAAATATGGAAAATTTACTTGTTCAGTAGAGGACTGGTCCTGACGAATGTCAGCAAACAGTCCGGCATAAGTTGCATATGCGCCGTTTAATGACATATCCTACGGGAATAAATATGTTTAGAATTTTCCTCAAATCAGTAAACCATTTAGTTCGAAAAGTTACCATCACTAGTGATGAATGTCCATATTGGGTAGCATCTACAATCACACCGGGTGCTGGATTGTGTGAATAATCTGAGTCCGAGAATATCTGCAAATAAATACATAGTGTTTGGTAATCATAATGCGCAGGTGCAACAATCTTCACAACTTACGATTGCTTCAGTATCACACTTGACAGTGCGGCTTGCGACTCTGCGAAACCACCTACAGACATACCCTGCAAGTACATGATAAGAACATACGAAATAAAATAATTTCGGTAATTTCACCCTTCTAAATTTTAGAACTTACTTCAGATAGCAGGACAATCTTGCTTGACTGACTGGGTAAATAGTCAGTTGCTGGTGCACAATGGGGCTTTTCAGGGAATGCCTGACTACACACATAATTCTGCAATTGAAAATTCCATTAATGTTGAACATATTGACGTACGCGAAAAAAAAATATGGAAAATTTACCTGATCAATAGTGGACTGGTCCTGGCAAACTTTGCCCAACGGCTCGACATAAGTTGCAGATGCACCGTCTAATGACAAATCCTGGGGAAATAAATATGTTTATAGTTCTCTTTAAAGCGATAAATTATTTAGTTTGGAAAATTACCTCCACTAGAGATGATTGTATGTGTCCGGCGGCATCTACAATCGTACCGGATGTTTCATTTTCAGCGTTAATATAGCTGGTCGTAGTAAACACCTGTGCAAAATAAAAAAAATGGAAACATTTATGATAGACGCTGTTGTATATTGTTACCACTGAGGTATTTTTTTTTAGAGGAAATGCACCCTCGCGCAGCAACGTCTTCTTTGGGTGCCTTATTAAGTCCGTCTCTAAGAAATGGTCCGAGCAGACCAACGTATTGTGCGAAATTGCTTTATTTCTCCAACCAGTAGCCTCAATCCACACAGCTCGTAAAAATGGATCTTGAGGAAATCTGCAGAAAATTATAATAAAAAAAAATCGTTAGACTTTTGTTTTTTAAGGCAACAGTTGTGTTGCTACATTATTTCTCTATTTACTTTTGCCAGATCATTTGATCTGAAACTGTCAGATACGAGTAAATGCAACGATACTGATCAATTAATCTGCCAGATCAATTAATTTGGCCACTAGTGTGAGCACAAGGTTATGTTATGTTTACCACTATAGGCGAAGCCCCTTTATCTGGCGGAATTTGTGATCAGAAACGTCGCATTTATCTATATCTGACAGTTTCATGTTAATTGATGTGGTTGGTTTGGGCCATTTCAAGTGATTTGGCCTTTAGAATGAACATTATGCAACTTCTCTCAAGAGGTCACCCACACATTACACTTTCAAGGCTGCGCTACTGAATCAAAACTAAGCAGCTGATAGCCCACGTGTTCAGATTTTAATTAACCGCGGACCACGAACAAAAACACTTACTTACCGGGGAATATCTTTGTTCTAAAAGCATTTCAGCTACGTAGAGCGACGATGCACTTAATAGCGATACAAAATCAGGACACTTACCTGTGAAATGAAACTCCACTTTTCCTGGAAATCCATCTGTTGTGGCAATGTTCCATAGCACACTCCATTTTCCAAAATTAATGGGATTAGTAGCTTGTCTCACTTAAAATAGGCCACTAAGTGAACACATAAACAACACTTTACAGTTCTTGATGTAATTTTCACAAAACTAATAGAGTTTTCACTTGAAAAAATGTAATTTTTCACTGCAATCTCGTGTTCAGCACAAAATGACCGGCGAGAAATGTCATCCCACGAAATCAAAACTAAGAACAGCTGATCGCAGCTAAAAAAAGGAAAACAACAGTTTGGTTACTTTCACAGACAGTCACGTATAGCTTTTGTCTCTATCCTTCTCTTGTATATCAATGGGCTGAGTACCCATTTAGGGTAAATAACTCCATTGAGTGTGCTGCTGGTGCCACAGCTCTACACACCGTCACGATCTAGTAAATAAGATGATGGTAACTTCTTCAGAGGACTTGGTTCAAAATTGGACTGTTGCGCCAGTTATTTATTTTATACGTGGCGTACATTTTATTGAATCCTTCTTATCGTTTTTTTTTCTAGGCTTGGAATTGTAACAAGATAACTGATCCATAAGTTTTTTTTTCCTCCTTCCTCCACTCTCTCCTTCACTTTATAGGCATATGCACCATCCTGGTGCATTCGTCGGCGTCAGGCCTTATACTGTCATGGATAGCGTATGGTATTTTATCTTCAGAGAAAATTGAAAAAAAATTCCTAAAAAAAAATTAAAAAACTCTGAGATTTCACGAAGTCCCATACCACATCTTAATTTCGTATTTATTTATGTGTACATACGTATTTAGATGGCGCCATGTTCCTTTTGCTATCGGTCCGCGGTACCTCCCAGACAACAGACGTTACACAAACGAGTTACCCAACGGTCCGTTTCTAATTTGCGTTGTTCTATATAGAATTTCCAAAACTGTTTAGACTTTTTCCCAAATGCATTAGACTTTTTCCAACTCCGCGGAAGCCTGTCTCAAGCCACGGTTGCGAAAAGAGGAGGGAAGGATAGCTGTATCCTGAATGGCTGAGTCACACCGAAGCGTCTCAGATAAGTAAGGTGTCATAAATTACGTAGTCAGACTTGCAACATAGTTGTATGAACTCTGGCACGATGTGAACCGATTGAAGCAGCTATCACCGAGGCCACCCCTGGATAGGGCTTAGCGATGGGCCGACAAGCAGGGCAGGTCAAAGTCTAACTACAGGCGCAGGCAAGGAAATTTTGGGTGCCCCTCTCTCTAGAAATTTTTCCAAAATAGTGCCTACTTGGACAAGGGTGGTTGTAAGAGTGACTTTTCAAGCGCTACGTCAAAGCGTTTTCGCTTGATACTAATATCGACGTCGCTTGAAGCAAGCCAGTTGTGAGTTGTGTGTCATTTTGTCAGGGCTGTTTTGCTTCGTACTGATTATCAAACGGTGCATTGCCGGCCTTAAATATTTTATCACCCTGTTCAACTAATAGAAAATAGCTTGTGACATTTTAGCGTAGTCTTCTTAGGCCCGCTTCGAGATCTGTAATAAACCATATTCGGGTCTGTTTGTGCTGCTTCCACCGGCAGATCGATGGCAGCACCTAGGGAGTCATGATCTGTGGGTGGTACAAAACCAGAGGCCGAGGGCCCCATTACGCCTGGATCCCAATGCGAGTGCGAAGGCGTCTGCGCCATTCGCAAACCATTCCCTCCTTATCGCTTTTTTTTTCTTTATTATTTCTCATTTTTGCCTCCCATGTTTGTGTTGTCTTCTCCAGGCCTATGAATTTTTAATAATACGCCGCCACGTCTCCCGAACTGACCTACAGCAAGCATAGGCCGCTACTTAGATCGTTGAGGGGCCCTTTTCTTCGCTAGATGGCATACCCCGACCAGGGGGGTGGCACTTCATACGATTTAAGCAAAAGCGCAGTGCCAATTGATACGCAAATAATCAAATAAAAGTTGCCTTTAGAGGGATAGGGACGGCAACATTTTAAAAAGCTTTTCAAATGCCAACTGCCTAGTACGTTTCATCGTATAAGTAACATACTTGCTATTCCGCGTTACCCCTTCGTGTACTGATGGAATCCAACACATATGCAACTACTAGACAGGCACTCTTAATTCGTATGGAGTCCCATTTCTTGTTAACAATAATCTCTATTCTTTGGCCCGACCTTCAAGGTCACTGTGCGTCCGTCTGTGTGCATCTTCGGATGCCCATCAAATCGTCCGTTACAAATCTCAATTTTGATTTTCCTGTGGCGCCTTGTTTTTGCCAGCCCCTCCCTACCTAGAGAAAATTGTTCACAAAATAAATTTAACTTTCATTCCTTGTCGATGAGGTTCCTAGGTTTATGGAAGTCAACGTCAAGTTTATTGCCTTTCTGACCATCCAAACAAAATAATCAGGGCAAATACTTGTACTTATTACGAAATCAGACTTAAGTGAATGAAAAACGTAGCTTTTTCCAAACTACAACATTTTTTGTATTTGTATATATACATGTATTTCGGTAGCAACTTACTCCCTTCCTCAGTATACAAGCTACAACCTAATAGGAAAATTACAACAGAATTTGTACATAGAAATCAGACTTGTTATAAGGAAGAGCTATTGAATGACAATGCCTATTACAGAAAGGTGAAAACAACGATCGAGGATTCTGGACTGGATATTGGGAGTAAACTTTAGACACCGAAAGTTCCACAGGGTATCCATGTCAATACTGTTGCTGCCTATGATACAAAAGCAGCTGAAGAGAAAACAACATACTGTTGTGGGATAGGTGTGGGAAAGAAAAGTCTACATGGATGGCATAAGGATGAAAAGTGAGAAAGAAAAATCGCAATGTCTCTAAGGCCCTGTGTATATTAAGCGCAAATATTAGGACTGAACCTAAAAAGTTGTCAAATGGCGCCCAATTTGCTGTTAAGGTTGATTTCGGTCCCTTGGTAACCACTTCACATACTCAGGGCCTTATAGACTCCGTCCATTTTTTAATCTTTTAACCCTTATCTCATCCATGTACCCTTTCCTTATAGAATCGAATTTTTTGATAGTGTTGTTTCACCTTGAAGTCCTAAGTTAGGTCGCGCTGCCGAAATTTGATCACGTTTGAGGTTCACATTTGTGCTTCACGGATTAGGCCGATTTCCCCGCTTACCCTAGCAGGGGTGGGAGCGCACGTTGCTCCAAACGCCATCAAGAGGCACCTGTATCAGTTGTAGGGCCGAGGATTGGTTGGAATGGATTAGATAGCCGAGCTAGCTACCCTTTGCACGTCAAACCTGTCACTTTTAAAGAAGGTTTTTGCACGTACGGTCCGCACGACCTCAGACCTCACTAAGGCTTATATTTGTTATCAACAGCACCAAAATAGGCGAAAACAGAAAAAATTTAATAACTTAAAACTCTCTTACGGTTTTTTATCCCACCAAATAGTGAAAATTTATCATTGCAAATATTCGAAAAATTACCGTAAAAGCTCGAAAATATTGGGCGCCCAATGTGGGGTCAGTGTGATTTTATTTAGTTTATTGCGTCTGAAATGGGCAGTTGGACAGGTACGCGTTGCCGTTAGTGACCAGATAAAAAAAAAACTCTTTTAGATCTACCTTAAGGGCACCTTTTAATTTTTTAAATTTAACGTTTAACTAATTAGATTGGAGATATCGCGACCCTTCATGATGACACCCTGTTTAAATGCTCAGTCTGCACATATGGTGGAGCCGGGCCTGTCGACAGTCACTACCACACTGGAGAATGAAGTACAAGATTCGAAATTGAATCGTTCGCGCGTGAATTGAAATGAACTGTGAGCACCACATTCAATTGGATTAATCGTGACATATATTCAGCTCTAAATTAACTAAATTAACAAAATTCATTCTCAAACCCGGCTTTGCTCTTCACGCCCTCTTTGTCGTTCTTTCGAAGTCGGCGCCCTAGGCGACCGACTGTTTCGCCTTAGCCTTTGATCGGCCTTGCCGACAACCCATCCTTTCAAAAAATTCTCCATGTTAAGGCACCTGGAACAAAAACCTCGGATTGGACGGATCAACAACGACGACCATGCAAACATTTAACGGATTATTCTTTCGGATCCTGGAATGTACGCTCCCTGAACAAACCGTGGGCCGTGAAGGCCCTTCTTCAACAGGTCGAGAGTTACCAACTGAGCATCACTGCAGTCCAGGAAACGAATTGGATTTGCAGCGAGACAAAGGAAAAGAATTCGCACACATTTTTCAAAAGTGGCAAACCGTCGGGTCACAAGGAGTTTGGAGTTGCATTCATAGTGAGCAAGCAGCTCATGCCGAACGATATTGAATTCAAACCTATTAGTGAAAGGTTGAGTGATTCGCATTAAGACTCGTTTTTCCAACCTCTGGCTCATCAACGTGCACGCCCCGACTGAAGATAAGGAAGTTGCAGTGAAAAACGAATTTTATGCCCGCCTGGAGACACTGTTCGACTCACTTCCAACAACAAACGTCAAAATACTGCTTGGAAATTTTAACGCGAAAGTTGGAAACGAAAGTTGTAAGGTTGGTTTGACGAAGAATGCAGAAAATCACTCGATGCAAAGAACGAAGCTTACAGACAATATATCCAAGCCAAAAAAGAAAAATATGACGCGATACGGCGAATATCGAATGGAATAATTAAACGTAGGAAGCGGGAATACTTTGACGAGCCGGTGCTGAACATTAATGAAAACCTAGCTATTAGAAACACCAGACAAGCGTATAGATAGACTAGTAAATACAATTAACAACTGCTATCAACCCAGGACTAGCCTCTGTAAGGCCAAGAATGAAAACATCACCTGCGACACAGACAGCATCAATAAACGATGGGCGTCCTATTTTTTGATAGGCTTCTGAATCCAACATCTAACGTCCTCATACAACAAACCCAAATCGATGGCGTTTTTACTGATCATGGCCCCGCTACACAACCTCCGACAGTAGAGGAAGTTGATCTCGCGTTGCGGTCACTAAAACGAAATAAAGCGAGATTCCAGCTGAGCTGCTAAAATCCAGTGGAACGGGTCTATTAAATGCCATACACCAACTAAAATACTTCTGCGAATCTGGAATCACCTCGTCATCCCAGATTATTGACGCAAGAGTATCATCAGTCCCATCTACAAAAAGGGAGATAAATTGCGGTGTGAGAATTACAGAGGCATTTTACTAGCTTGTACGTCCTACGAAACACTGATGAAAATCCTGGAGAATCGAATAAAACCGTACGCCGAACGAATTATTGGCGAGTTTCAAGGCGGTTTCAGATCTGGTCGCTCCACAAAC
This sequence comes from Chloromyia formosa, assembly GCA_964017055.1. Taxonomy (NCBI): domain Eukaryota; kingdom Metazoa; phylum Arthropoda; class Insecta; order Diptera; family Stratiomyidae; genus Chloromyia; species Chloromyia formosa. Next base: position 71,397,220 of record OZ024817.1, read on the forward strand.
GATCAGGTTTTTACGGTTAAGCTAATCCTGCAAAAGTGCTGGGAATACAACTTAGACATGTACCAAATTTTTGTCGACTTTAAGCAAGAATACGACAGTATCGATCGTGGTGTACTGTACAACATCTTGCTGCAATTTGGTATACCAGCAAAACTAGTACGACTAACAAAGATGACGATGACCAACTCCATATCACAGGTCAGGATACAGAACAGGTGGACTGATCGTTTTGAAACACGTACTGGTTTGACGCAGGGCTATGGATTGACGCCGACACTCTGCAACCTAGCACTTGAATACGCCATTCAGTTAATAGATACGGACACCAGCGGAATTGTGTCGACTTGATGAGTAGCGATCAAGTCGACACAATTGATAGCGGATGCAGACGACATCAATATCATGTTCCGAAAACTGATCGACGCAGAAGATCTTCTGCGAACTCTTGACACCGCTGCAAAAGAAGTTGAACTACGCATCAACGAGAACAAAACAAAAATAATGATGCAATCAAGAACCAGGACACCAACACAATCGAAAGCCAACGTAGGGGACCTCAGCATCGAATTCGTAGACGACTTCACATACCTGGGTAGCAGCTTGTCAAAGGGCGCCAACTGACGAAATCAAGCGACGGATACAGCTAGCAAATAAGATTTTCTTCTCGATCCTCCCCATAATGAAATCGAAGCATGTGCGCAGAAACACGAAGCTCCGCGTGTACAAAACTATCATGCGACCAGTGCTGCGAAACCTGGACCCTAACCCAAGCCTCCGAAAACATGCTAAACACATTCGAACGAAAAGTCCTTCGGCGACTTTTCGGAGCAGTTTACGACCGGGATGTAGTCCGGATGGCGCAACGGTTAGCACGTTCGCCTTCAACGCACTGGGCCCCGTTTCAATTCCGGGGATTTACGTGTCGGACTATGACCCCACTCAGCTGTTAAATGAGTACTCATTATGGGGTAAATAACTCAGTTGAGCGTGTTGCTGATCACATACCTCTGCACAAAAACCGTCACGATCTAGAAAATGAGATGATGCTAACTCATCTCGAGGCCGTGGTTCAATTTGGACTGTTGCGCCAGTTATTTATTTATTGACGACCGGGATGAATGGCGTATCCGGTACAACCATGAATTGTAGGAACTGTATGATGAACTGGAAGTTTCGAAAATCGTTAAAATACAACGTCTTCAATGGGCAGGACACGTATAATGACGATGTTCGCATGCGTAAATAAGTAATAAACGGACGACGAGTCGACGGAGCGAGACTGCCAGGAAGACCGAGAGCTCGTTGGGAGTGCTCAGTACATGCTGACGCTGAGCAACTACTGGGCTTCCAAGATTGGAGGACGCGGTTACGTAACCGAGATAATTGGAGGACAATGATCCAGGCGGTCAGAGCTCGACGTCATGATGTTGCGCCACGATGATGATGATGAAAGCTGCCCCTAAATATATATGAAGAGGAATATGATTAATATCTCTTATCCTCTCTGCAGCAGAGCTGGGAAGATTCCGTCATTGCTGGTTGATTTATATGAATCGAAGAACTCGATGGCCCATTAGACTTTATCGTACGTATTAAATAAATCTTTTGCGATTCTCCAGTCTAAACGGTTGGCTTTGTACCGCACCTCCCGATCAGCTGAGATTCTGGTGTCGCACCAAGGAAAGTGAGTACTCTCGGGAACTTTTGTGGCAGTATCACACAGTAACAGTATCTGTCTTCTTGAATTCTAAATATGTACTCTGTGTAATGAACCATAATCTGGTCGTGCTGCTTCGGCTGAAGCTACATGCATGAAATTTAGCAGGGGGCCTACATGGAGGGGAGAAAGCGTCATTTTCCTTCATCATGTTGTATGTAATAGCAAAGAGTGTAATATGCAAATTCCATTTCTGGTTTTTTTTTTCGAATTTTAAGTAACCATAGCGGAGTGAAGAGGTGCAGAGTTAGATGCCCTTCCACTAGTTTTTTCAAACTATACTCAACGTATACTAACAATTTCAGAAAAAAGGAACATTGTGAACAAGCGACGATAAATATTTAAAATTAATAATGGTATATATCTTCTATGATTTCAGTTGCCACCTCCCAGGCTCGGCGTATTTACTTTCTAATCTAACGGAGAGTCTCCATAGGTCAAAAGAGGCAGAATAATTTAATTTCTTCTACGACGGATACGAAAGGAGCAACCACTTTTCTGTTTTTTTTTTGTTTATTTCGAAAAGTCAATGCTTGGCAATAAATACCCAAAATAATTGCATGAGCATACTACTAAAGAAGAGTAATTCCTTTACGGGTCTCGCCAATAATAAGAGTCTCCTCTGCCATGTCTATTTAAGCACCTCATGCCTCACACAAGTGGTAGAAGTGCGACTAGGAATGACCAGCTAAATTTTCGAGAAGTTACCATGGACGCTAACTATTTCACATGTTAAACTCCTAATGGAGTTTTTTTTAACGAAACTTCAAATATGAACGTCAAGAGTATTAATCAACTTGGTTGAAATTCGGAAAGCCACCCTTTTAGTAGTCTTTGGTCTTATTGAATTAGGATTTGGTAAACAAACCCACCTTGGCTACGAATTTCAAATATACTCGCAGCTTGCCGCTCTTGTTTATTTCCATATTTTGTAGACATAATGTAAATTGCTAATTTTATGTAGCCAAAAATACAACCCCCATCATTTAATTGGGTTCAACCCCCATTGTATCATGAATAAATCTACGAGTAGTATTTACTGTAATATATCCATTTCCACATGGGTGTGGTGGCGGGGACAACAAGTTGATTGCACTTTTAATCGATAGTCAATGTCTTATTTGCCCTTTATCGTTAATATTTGAAACGCCTTCAAGCCGATATGGGTAAGGTGATTTATTTTACGATTTTGATGCCGAATTTCGTGTGGAATATGATTAGTTCAGGCTGCAGGGCTTGTATTCGTTTTTAAATACGAATAATTTTGCTAAGGCAAACAAATATAATTAGGGGAATAAATTATTCGTATTTAAAATCGCTGATGATCTAATCCGTAGTGGTGGAGGGGTCAAAAGACGATAAGGATAAGAAAGGCTCAACATCTTGTTTTGATTGGAGATAGGCAAGTGGGGTGTCATTTCAAAGGGGACGTCGAGCATATCGCTGGTACTTTTCTTAATTCGAAACTACAGCGGAGTATGGGGTGAAATAAGTTTTGTGGTTGCCCCCTACTTCGTTCGAGTCTTCTGAGATATTACTTTGCCTTAACCCCTAGCGGGGCATAGCGCGTCAACTACTCCTGCGCGCCATCGTACTCTGTTCTGGGCAATGGGGCGCAACTCCCCAAAAGACTTACCCAGTACCTGACACTCCTTTGCCACAGATCGACGCCATGTGATTCGAGGACCCCCTCTTGGTCGGCCTTGGTTGGAAATGGGGTTCCATTTCATGGCATGCAAAGCAATGCAGTTATTACTCTTCCGCAATGTGTGACCTATCCACTGCCATTTTCGCCTGCATATCAATTCGTCGATTGGCATCTGACCCGTACGCCGACTTAGCTCTTCATTTGATATTGTTTCGGGCCAGAAAATTCTTAAAATTCGACGAAGACATGAGTTGACGAAAACTTGCAGCTTTCTGGTAACTCCTACGGAAACTTTCCATGTACTGCTCCCATACAAAAGCACTGATAGTACCAGGGAGCGAAACAGGCCCAGCTTGGTCTTGATGCTGAGATAACTGCCCTGCCACGCGTATGCGCGTTTAGCCTGGTTGATACGACGAGCGATGTCCTGCTCCGTACCACCATTTTCGGCAACAATGCTACCCAGGTAGACGAAGTTGTCCACCTTCTCCACAGGCTGCCCATTAATATTGATGGCAATAGGTGTCGGATTTCTTTTTCGCAACGGCGGGCTAAGAACCTTGGTCTTGTTGGTATTAATCCTTAGCCCAACCTTGCTTGCCTGCCTCTCGAGATCTAACGCCATTGCGGACAGATCCATGATTTTGTGGGAGAGTAGGCATATGTCGTCAGCGTAGTCAAGATGTTGTAGATAAGATGTCAAAGTCCATTGAATTCCTCTGTCGAGTCCGGATAGGGCTGCATGCAACAGATCGCCGATCACAATGAGGAATAGGATCGGTGAGAGGATGCACCCCTGCCGAACTCTACTGCGAATCTCAAAGTCCCCCGACACCTTGCCTTTATGCAGAACGCGACATTTCGCGCCGTCATAGGTTGCCTTAATAATAGCAACAAGCTTCTCAGGGATGCCTCTCCTGCGCAAGGCCGCCCATATAGAATCCCGGTTCACACTATCGAAAGCCTTTTCGAAATCGATGAAAAGCAAGTGAAGCGGAGAATCGTATTCAGCGCATTGCTCGATGATGATTCGCAAGGTGTTAATGTGATCGACACAGGAGAATCCGGATCGAAAGCCAGCCTGCTCTTCATCAATTGTGCTTTCTAGGTGGGCCTTTAGTCTTCCCAGGACGATTTTAGCTATTATCTTGGCAACGGCAGGAAGCACACAAATGCCTCTCCAATTATTACAGTCTGTGAGGCTACCCTTCTTTGGAAGTTTGATGATCAAACCTTCCTTCCACTCAGTGGGAAAGGTCTCTGTATTCCACGCTTTATCAGCAAGTGGGTGCAGCAAATCGGCAGTTACGCTTGGCGCTGCTTGATAAAGTTCGGCAGGGATGCCGTCAAGTCCGGCGGCCTTTCCTCGTTTTAGTGCAATAATTGCAGTGACTATTTCCTCTTTAGTCGGGGCAGTGGACCGTATACGCACATTTTGATGGTTAGCTAAATTATCTATATGAGGGGGAACTTCACCAGAGGTTACACGGTTCAAGACCGCGGCGAAGTGTTCTTTCCACCACCTCATTTGATCTTCTTCCAAGATAAGTAGCTTTCTATCACTATCTTTCACCAGATGTTGGCAGGAGTTACGACCACCTATAAACTCCTTGATGACACCGTATACGGCGTTTAAGTTGTTACTTCTAGCGGCTTCTTCTGCTGACGCTAAAAGAGAATTGGCATAAACTCTTTAATCGCGTCGCACACTACGCTGAACTTCTCGAGCTTTCTGACGGTAAAGGAGTTCGATGCTGCTTCGATTGTCGCCTGATACTGCAGCCAAACGAACTTTCAGCTCCTTTCTTTCAACAATCCGCTGCCATGAAGCGTCGGACATCCAGGGCTTATTCCGGCAATACGGGTTTGGGCCAAGGATGGTATTTGCGCTATCAATGTACGCATTTTTTATGGCATCCCAGTTTTCGTTTATGTCACTATCTGGGTGACTAGTTATCTCAGCCGCTTTTTGCGCAAGATGGTCATTATATTGTTGTAAGACAGCTGGATTTTTTAGTCGAGCGGTGTTGAATTTGCGGGGCCTGGATCTTTCGTCGCTGGGGTGGCGCACGGCTGCAATACGCAATCGAACATTAGCGATCATAAGATAATGGTCTCTTCCCATCCCAATATCGGCACCCTTCTTGTTTCGCACGTCCAGGAGGCAACTCTTGAATCTTTTACTAATGGCAAAATGGTCGATCTGATTTTGTGTTCTGCGCCGATCAACAGAGGACCAACTGATTTTGTGGTGGTCCTTATGCTCAAACATAGTACCACCGATGAAGAGACTGTGAAAGTTGCAGAACTCTACAAATCTTTCACCGTTGTCCTTACGATCACCAAGACCGTATCTCCATGTCTGAGCCCATAGTTATCGGCGCTAACTTTAGCATTCAAATCACCCATAACCATTATAATGTCACCTTTAGGTGTTCTGCTCTGAACGGCGTTTAGTTCTTCGTAGAAGGAGTCTTTTGCCAAGACATTTTCGGGTTCATAACATTGTATTATTGAGATGTTCCTCATTTTGGTCCGGAACCTGGCGGTCAAGACCCTGTCAGAGACCGGTTCCCAGGATAAGAGACAGTTTCGCGCGGCTCTGGTTAAAAGGAGCCCCACACCTGACTCACGGCGACTACCGGTAGCTTTACCGGAGTACAACATTACAGAAAGAACGAGTTTGCGTCAAGTAATGTCCCGACAAAATATAAGGGGTCGGTATTTTTTGGGATTCTTCCACTGGAATAGAAGTACTCGCATCCCCTGCCCCTATCTCCGATCAAAACAAAATCTCAAGTCTTTTTTTTTTCTTTTTAACAAAAACTTTGACTGTTAACAATTTTTAGACCCTAGACCTGATAAGGGTATATTGTTTTTGACACAACGAAAATATGTAACACTTTAAAGGAGGCTCTGTATTACGAAATATATACAGGGTGTCCCGCGTTTGGTGGACAATACTGATAGGGGTTATTCCACAGTTTGCTTGAGGAAGAATGTTACGAATAGTATTAGCATATCTTTAATCGTTACCGAGATATAACTGTTTTTATGATTATCATCAAAAACCGTGACATTAAATCTGAGATTTGATGTCACTTTTTGAAACTACAATACATAAAAATTTTTTAATGTTTTTCCCCGATTGCGAAATTCACCGTAACTTCAATTTCAAAATCGGTTTTCCATCAAAAATTCAAAAGATAATATTGTAACGGAACTTTGAACTGATAATTCTGCAAAGTATATACAAAAGTTGCCCCATTATGTTAGCTTTCGAGCAGCATGTAAAGATTAAGGACATGCAGATATGTATTAAGGACTTAGATTTCGAAATTGTCGAATGTTTCATATTTAAGGGGAAAAAACGTGGTCTTGATGTAGAACAAATCGACTACTACTACTTCGATCTCAAATTACTAGAAACGCAATAACTGCAAAACCACGTGAGCTAGAATAGTCAAAAGAAAACACAAACGAAACTAATACTTTATTTTAATATTTAAAACTTTTTGCGTAAAACTCAAAGAAATAAATAATAACCTGTAGCTCCGAGAAAGGAAAATTTTTGTTTTGATTTTTTTATTTCTATTAATGTAAGATCGACGTAGTAGTAGTCGATTTGTTCCATATCAAGACCACGATTTTTCCCCTTAAATATGAAATATTTGCCAATTTTCAAATCTAAGTCCTTAATTTTTATATGCCGTTGGAAAATTAAATTTTCAAATTTAAGTCCTTAATCTTTACATGCTGCTCGAAACAACATAATGGGGCAACTTTTTTCAACTTTGCAGAATTGTCAGTTCAAAGTACGTTATAATTTTATCTTTTGAATTTTCCATGAAAAACTGATTTTAAAATGTATTCAAAGTTTGGATAGTCGCATCTTTGAAGTTACGGTGAATTGTGCAATCGGGAAAAAGCCATTTTATATGTAATTTTATGTCGTTTTAAAAAGTGATGTTAAATCTCAGATTTGATGATTGGGGAAGTGGCAAATTTTAATTTTGTTTGGCAGGTCACGATTTTTGATGATAATCGTAAAAACAGTCATATCTCGGTAACGGTTAAAGATATGCTAATTTTATTGGTACTTTTTTCTTGAAACAAACTGTGGAATAACCCTATCAGTCTCGCTCAGCCTGTATATGGAAATAATCAGGGTCTCCTCCTGAATCAAATTAGTCGTGTCTGTCTGTCTTCCCGTCCATCTACCGGTCCATCTGTCCGTTACGTCGGTCCGTTCACAAAATAACTTTCGACAGAATGAAGCTAGCGATTTGAAATTTTGGTCAAATGTTTTGTAGAGTGGGTTAGTTAGTTGGGTTTGACACTCGAAGCAAAATAAGGCTCACCTCTCCTACAAAGGTTCTATCATTGTAGCCTCATCGCCTTACTCCTATTCAAGCTGATATATGAAACACTATTCAATGCAAATGGCCGTTGCCAATTTGTAGGTTTGGTATCACCACTAGGTCTGAGCAGGTCTAGGGTATCCACGCTTGGGTCTCGTTTTGTCTTAAGTTCGTTTATAATCGCTTTATACGCCTTTGGCCGAAAGGCAAAAATATATCTTTTCAATAGATGCGTATTTTAATACGAACCAGGCCGGAGTCCGAAGCGTATATACCCTAGACTTGTACAGACCTAGTGATGATACTAAAAGTACAAATTGGTAACGACCATATGCATTAAAAGTGAGTTTCCTATATGACCAGTTTATAGAAGAGGTTGGTAATCATTCAGGAGGATCTTGACCGTTATCAAAATCAATGAACTAACCCATTCTACAAAGATTTGTCGAATTTTTCAAGTCGCTAGCTTCATTCTATCAAAAGTTATTGATTATTTGAAGTTTCACTTGTAGGGGAGGTAGGGGTTCCTTGGGTCGGAACTTGCTCATCATTGCCATCAACAAATAAGATCATGCTACACACATTTAAACAAAATTTCAAGTCTCTAGCTTCACTCTATCGAAAGTTATCGCTTATTGGAAGTTTCATTTGTAGGGGAAGTAGGGGTTTTGTTAGTCGGATTTTACGTATTTTCAATATTAGCCAACAGGATCCTATTGCAAATATTTGACCAAAAATTTAAGTCGCTAGCATTATTTTGTCGTAAGTTATCGCTTATTTTAAGTTTCATTTCTAGGGGAGGTAGGGGTTCCTTAGGTCGGATCTAACCCATCTTGAATACCAACTAACCCAATCTCACTTCAAACATTTGACCAAAACTTCAAGTCGCTGGCTTGATTCTGTCAAAAGTTATTGCTTATTTGAAGTTGCATTTGTAGGGGAGGTAGGGGTTGCTTGAGTCGAATCTTGCCCATTTTCAATACCAACCTATTAGATCTTACTAACAACATTCTTACAAATTTTCAACTCGCTCGAAAGTTATCGTAACTAAATGAATATTTAATTTTTTGAAATTTGTAGGGGAGGTAGGCGTTCCTTTGATCTGATTATGCCCAACTTACTAGAACTCAAGCAGCTTCTCACCCCAGGGTTACATGCCAAAAATCAAGTGTCTACATCAATTGGTTCAAAAGTTATAGACAAAAAACCCGAAAAGTAGGGTAGTACGGGGCTCATTGTAAGAAAATTACCGTTAGTTTTCAACTGATCGATTTTATTTTTCCAGGAGAGTAAAAGATCATCCTCACGAGCAATCAACCAAAGCTAGAGCTTTTCATGTTTATTTAATCGGGAGTTATAGATACATTTAATTATTTTACATATGTAGGGGAAGTAGGCGTTCTCTTGGCTTGATCACGCCCATTTTCAATACCAACCAACTAGATCATACTTCCAATATTTGACCAAAATTTCAAGGCTCTAGCTTCTTTCTATCGGAAGTTATCGTGCGAACGGGCAGACAGACGGACAGACGGACAGACAGACAGACAGACAGACAGACATGGCTAAATCGAATCAGGAGGTGACCCTGATCATTTATATATATATACATTGCCATACCTCCGGAGCCTCCTTTAAGGTGCTACATATTTCCGTCGTGACAAAAACAATATACCCTATACTAAAAGTCTAGGGTATAAAAACGATTCGTTTAATACCGCTCGCAAACGATTCTTATATGTGGTTCATTTTCATTTCAGTCCGCTCATCGCATAATTTACGGATCCGAAAACGAGTCGTCATTCGTTGAAAACAAATCGTTTACGGGTCGTTTACGAATGTTGTTGTTGTAGTTGCAATTTCGGAGTTCTGCTGCATGCGTGTGTCATAGAGTTTGACTTTCTGTATTGTTGTTCTCCTTCAGGTGAAGAGTTCAGGTGGAGAAAAGCAGCTGCCTCAATAGGGTTTTCCCATAGCGCAATAGGTGTTAGGCGAGTAGGAGCTGCAGAACTGTTGAAGATATGTTCAACATCATGCGGAGTGAGGCCACAGGCTGGACAGGAGTTCTGAATGTTGTCATCGAGGCGGGGTAGGTACGAATTCAGACGTGAACAACACCCTGAACATAATTGAGCCAAGGTAGTGTAGTCCCGGTCGCTATAGTTAGTTGAATTTCGTCCGAAGGTATGACAGGTGGTTGCGCTTCAAACCCTCTTTGGTTTGAGGTCCGCACCTCATCTCTGTGCAGTGTTGACATAGCTGACTTGTAGCTGGCGGTGTCGAAGGGAACTCTTTTGAATCTTTGAACTTCCCTCTCGCGGTCTCTCCTATTGCGTCTAACGTGACGTGGTGGTGGGGTCTTGTCCATAAGATTGTGGTTTGGATGGTCAGTCTGATAACAGCCAACTAAATACTGCTTAGTGAGAAGAGTGTTGTGGCTTCTTAAGGGCAGCGTTCTGATTCCCTGGTGTAGGTGATAAGGGGATGACGTCAGGTGGGGCCAGTTACAGTCCGAAGAAGCAGCATTTTAACAAGAATGGATATTTTTCTATTGGGTGTTGCGCAGGTTTTCAGACCAGATAGGCCACAGATCTCCCGATTGATTTATATGTCGCTAGTAGGGTCTCCTTGTCTTTCCCCCGGGAACTGCCAGCTAAAGCTTTGTGGACTTTGTTCCTGCTTCTCATCTTGTCACTAATGGCTGACGCATGGGTCGACGAGGTGGCCATGCTGTTAATGGTTACACCGAGCATTTTTGGATGGTTGATGGTGGGAATAGTTTGACCATCTACTGCGATATTCAGCTGTTGGTTAACTTCTTTAGTCCATGTGGTGAACAAGCTAGCGGAGGACTAGGGTATGGGAGGATCTGATATACTTAAGTTCTTTTCGACGAAGAAGTTGTCAAGTTCGTCGAGATATTCGTTTATCTATTCGCACATTTGGATGATATCATTGCCGGTTGCCGGAGGGCATAGCTGATGATTTGGAGTCCGTTAGGTGGTGTTGAAAGTCCTGACATATGTATATAAGTTAAACGGGGTAGGGGATAGGCCTTCTCCTTGGGGGAGACTCTGTTTAATTTTTCTTAGTTTACATTTCCCAGTTCTTAACTCTATATAGGATTGTCTGCCGGCAAGATAGTTGGCGATCCACTTAATACATTGCGACAGAATCGATGTACCACAGATGTCAGATAAAAGCAATGAGTGGCAGTGTCGAACGCCTTTGACAAGTCTAACGCCACTAGGATGGTTCTTTAACATGGACGTGCTTGATTAAGGCCGTTATGTATTGTTGTGGCTATGGCGTCCAAAGCCGTCGTGGAGCTGTGCTGTGCAAGCCATGTTGTTAGTTGGCTAGTTGAATATGCATCACAATATTAGGGTGGAGTATTGCTTCCAGTGTCTTCGCTACAAGGGACAGGAGAGTGATAGGACGGTAAGATTCGCCTAGTGTTAGTGTCTTTCCAGGTCTTGGAATGGAGAGTGTGTGAAGTGCAATAACAATGTCTGAATTTCTTGCCATTTGCGTGGATACGCGTCTGAAGTCTTATCCATACTAGAAGTAACGGTTTTGAGGTTACCATGAATAACGGCTCACAAAAATGAAATTCTCCCATAAAGTTTGAGAAAAGTTATTCAATACGAGACATTACTCACTTTTTAACTGAAAAACTTGCGAAAAAATGGTTTAAAACTATTTTTAGCGATATAACTGCACAGCACTTATCAACAAACGACAACCAATTGAGCACTTACCTCACTAATTTAATAGAAGACACAGACTTCCAGTGTTAAAACTTGGAAACAACTTGCCAAATACCTATACATATATTAATAATGGTACCAGCAGCAAAATCAAATAAAATAAACTTAAAAAAGCTAATTTTTTTACTTAAAAAAAATGTTTAATTGAAAAATACATTATTGTGTTTACTGTCCCTAATAATATGACAACCCGCTGTAATTGAAAGAAGTGTACTAAATCCGGGCCTATTTAGCGCTAATTTCGTACAATCGGGAAAAAATGTACTACACTTTACTTTTAAAAGTTACGGTAATGTCTGCCAGCTTAAGACTTAAGCAGCGGAACTCACGCAAGGAGAGTGTGAAATCATCTCAATTTTAAAATTCTTATTTGTCATATGTAGATGCAAACCATAATGCGTCGCCCTGTCAACTAGGAATGTTCCGCCATTTTTATCTTTTTCCTTATTTTATTACTCTACATGGTTTGAAATTGCAAAATTAAATTTATTACATTTTTCATCCTAAGAAATTCAATTAAATAAAAAGTATACTCAACCATTTCAAGGGAAATTGTCTTTAAACTTATTCCGGAAATTAATACTAGTGGCAATCAAAAGATTACCGAGTTCATATTACGCTAAGACCTTGGTGTCCTTTTTCAAGGTACGTAACATGGTGTAAACTTTCAATTAAATTATTTTCTTCATGTCAATTAATTTATTCAATTGAAATATTTCCACGTGTTACTGAAAGGTGATACATGTTCAGCTTGGTTAGTTGAACTACGTATGCAGTACGTTGTCGGAGTAATATTATACTTGTACGTATTACGCCTGTACAGTACATTATAAATGTACGTATAATATTTCAAATAAACGATAAAAAAATGCGCCGTTAGCATAAAGCGATTTTCAGATTCGTATGGTTATCTATCACCTAGACGTATTGCTGTAAGGTCATGTGTCTAGCAGAAATTTTTCTTGGTATACGAGTATATACCGGAACAGGGAGCACAGTACGAATTAAGGTTTACTGATTGTCTTAACTCCTTGTGAGACATAGGCCCGTTTTCTCAATGCCTGGTTAAACTGCCAACTATCCGGGACACTAAATTAAACCTTAGCGTATAAAACACTCAAAATATGAAAATGCAGTAGAAAATCAGCTGATTTTCTTGGCGGAACTATGTCGCCTGTTCTATTCTATTTTACATTTGTAACGTCTCTCAGCATTATTGCGGCTGAGTTCAAATTCAAATTCTCTTCCATCGATTGATGTGTTCTTTGTGGCCAGTTTAATTGCCTCACTTGAATGTACAATCGTTAACAGTTCTAGCCGTCAAAAGCAAAAGTTATTTAGAATTATCATCCGATAAATTTTTAACTGGAGGATGGGTGATGTTTAACGTTATTCTATATGTTAAATTTTAACCAGACATAGCCCATAGCGTGTCAACTATGCCCCGTTGACGTTTTGATTAATGCAAGTTGCCATAATACGCATCTAGTTATACATACATAGGACTAGGGCATATTCCACACTCTGTGGGAAAATGCCGCCCAAATCAACCCTCTATCCTTTACCGTTACTGAGCTATTACAATTTTCCAAATTTTTGTCAAAAAGTCTGACCTAGAGGAAACTCCGATTTTCTAATTAGTGAAAACCGCTTCGGTTTTGAATTAAAAAAAAAAGAAATTTTAAGCACAAACACAAACAGTTTATTGATAGAATTTAAATAAAAATCAAATCAATAACTACTTAAATCGATCTAAAGGAACTGCTGAAAATGGTTTCCTTCGTGGTTTATGCACAAACGGCATCTTCTGCTTATTGATGAAATGTCTCTGATAACTTGTTCGCGTTTTTCCTTTAATTCATGGCACGTAGCATGAATTATTTGCAGCAGTTAATCTCGGAAGGTGATCGGTTGGCTATAAACTACGTGTTAAATATCACACCATACATAAAAATTTAGAGGTGTTAGGTCTGGACTTCTCGGAGGCCATGCAACCGGGCCATATCTACCAATCCACTTTTCTCCGAATTCTCGGCTTAAAAACTCTGTAACAATTGAGTCGTTGTGGACTGGGCATCTGTCCATCTGCCACCAAAGGTCCGCTTGTTGAGTAATAGGCATATTGTTCAGTATTTTAGGAGCTACTTCATTTTGTTAGATTTCGCGAAGAGCAACTGATTTCAGTCGATGAGGAGGAATGATAAGATCAAGCAGCTCATCGCTTAGTACACCTATCCAGACATTCACGCTGAACTCATATAGGAATTGAGTGCGAATTGCATGGGGGTTTTCTTAATCCCAAACGTGGTTGTTCCTCTTATTGAATACAGCACTTTGCGTGAAGCCAGCCTCATCGGTCCATAGGATTTTCCAGGAGAAATTTGGATCTGAAGAGTTCCGCTCCAGAAACCACCTACAGAAAGTAATCCTCTTCTCATTGTCTGTTGGGAGTAGATCCTGCACTTCCATGATGTGGTAAGGGTAACGATTGTCTGCACGAAGAGTTCGATGAATTGTCATACGGGGTAAATCTAGCTGAAGTGCGGCCTTTCTTGTGCTCAAGCCAGGATTTTCTGTAAAGACCTCCAGGATTGCTTCCTCCCTTATAACTCCAATACCCTGATAACGTTCTAAGGCATAACGGTTTTGACTTCCTCCAGTTTCCCCAAAGATACGATACGTTGTTTCGAACATATGCCTGTCAGGAAGCCTTCTTTCTGGAAATCGTCGACGATACTCTCTCCTCGTGACCGTTTCCTCCAGCAAAACCATACACAAAAATCATATTAGCGTATTCTCTATCCGTAAATCGAAAAGGTATCGCTTCTCACTATCTATCATTCAATGAATCAAACAAGAGAACTATGGCTAAAAAAGTTGAACAATTAAATACAATAATTACAACAATTATACCTGAGAAATAATGATAGAGGTATGTTTGCTCGTAATTGCTGCACTCGGAAAATTCGACACAAAATTCACGAACCACTTTTGTTTGATTTACACATAGACATTAAGTCAAAATCAAATCGATTTGTTCGGTTTTCAGACCATGTTTTTCTTCCTTTAAATCTAATATTCGAAGATTTTCAAATCCAAGTTTAAGATATTTATATGTCAGTTGAAAAGTAAGAAATTGGGCCATTTTTTGGAGATTTTGTAGAGCTTTTAGTGCAAAGCCCCGTTATAAAATGTGGGCTTAAATTTTTCAACAAAAGTTGATAACGTATTTTTTCTAAAATTTGAACGTTTGTATTTCGGGCGGAGGAATGAAATTCTAAACCGTTGAGGTATTATTCTAACGGGTATTTTATGTAGTTTCTGAATCAATATTGTTTTGTGGATTCAATTAGCCATAGGCCGGTAAATCAGAGTTTTCTTAAGAAGGTAAGACTTTTTGACAAGAATTTGGAAAAATCGAATAACTCTGTAACGATTAAAGACAGAGGGTCACTTGGGCGGCATTTTTCCACAAACAGAGTGTGGAATATGCCCTAGTCCTATGGCGATCTTAAAGTAGGACGCCCTGTATATATAATACATATAGTTATATCATTTAGTATAGTTTAGTAAAATTAATAATTGATAATTTATTAGTTTAGTCAAATTAAAGTTTCAATTCGAACTAATTGCAAATGTTATAATTTTTTTCTAGTTTTCAAAAATGGTGTTTGGGCATTGGAGAACATTATACTAAAAGTCTCCAAAACTCCGTCGTTAGCTTTCGGCAGAATTTCGAAAAATCAGGGGTTAGCAGTTTTCAGAACATTTTCAGAAGGAAAAAAAATTATTTCCGAGATTCTGCCGAAAGTTTTTCGGATTTTTTAGGACTTTTAGAACAATGTTCCCCAAATACTATTCAAAAAGTATAAAAAACCAGGCCGGAGTCCGAAGCGTATATACCCTAGACTTGTACAGACCTAGTGGCGATACCAAAAGCACCAATTGGCAACGACCATATGCATTAAGAATGGGTCTCCTATATGGCCAGTTCATAGGGGAGGTTGACACTCATTCAGTAGGATCTTGACCATTCTCAAAATCAATTAACTAACTAACCAATTCTACAAATATTTGTTGAATTTTTCGCTATCTAGCTTTATTCTATCGAAAGTTATTGCTTATTTGAAGTTTCACTTGTAAGGGAGGTAGGGGTTCCCCGGGTCGGATCTTGCTCATCATTGCCACCAACCAATTAGATCACCCTACAAACATTTAAACAAAATTTCAAGTCGCTAGCTCTATTTTATCGTAAGCTATCGCTTATTTTAAGTTTCATTTCTAGGGGAGGTTGGGGTTCCTTAGGTCGGATCTTACCCATCTTTAATGCCAACTAACTCAATCTCACTTCAAACATTTGACCAAAATTTCAAGTCACTGGCTTCATTCTATCAAAAGTTATCGCTTATTCGAAGTTTCATTTGTAGGCGAGGTGGGGGTTCCTTGGGTCGGATCTTGCCCATATTCAATACCAACCAAGTAGGTCTTACTAGCAACATTCCACCAAATTTTCAACTCGGTAGTACCATTCTATCGAAAGTTATCGTAATTAAAGGAATATTTAATTTTTTGAAATTTGTAGGGGAGGTAGGTGTTCCTTTGATCTGATTATGCCCAACTTACAGAACCTTAAGCAGCTTCTTCCCTCAAGGTTACATGCCAAAAATCAGATGTCTACGTCAATTGGTTCAAGAGTTACTGACAAAAAACCTGAAAAGTAGGGTAGTACGGGGCTCTTTGTAAGAAAATTACCGTTAGTTTTCAACTGATCGATTTCATTTTCCCAGGAGAGTATAATATTACCCTCACTAGCAATATACCAAAGCTAGAGCTTTTCTTGATTTTTTAATCGGGAGTTATAGTTACATTTAATTATTTTACATATGTAGGGGAGGTAGGCGTTCTCTTGGCCTGATCATGCCCAATTTCAATACCATCCATCTAGATCATACTACCAACATTTGACCAAAATTTCAAGACTCTAGCTTCATTCTATCGAAAGTTATCGTGCGAACGGACAGACAGACATGGCTAAATCGAAACAGGAGGTGACCCTGATCATTTATATATATACATTGCTCTACCTCGGGAGCCTCCTTTAAGGTGTTACATATTTTCGTCGTGACAAAAGCAATATACCCTATACTATAAGTCTAGGGTATAAAAAGAAACAAAACTTTAGCAGCTAGTTCAAATAAGAGGTTCTTTTTAGCACATTACATTGAAGTATGTATGAACCCCGCATTTACAGCCGTTTCATGATGCTTTTAGTGAAATAATTCATAATATATTATTTTGTAGTGAAGCATTAATAAGTATAGTAATTCTGGACAAAACTTCAAGAATAATATTTCTGCTTGTTAGCAATGCCACTGGCTAATTTTCAATTTAAAAAAGTACATTTGCCCGTAGTTATTTAATTAATATTAACACGCATTGCTTATCTTAGAGGCCAGTTGGATATCCTATTCGTTAGTATCTGTTTCACCTCTTCTAAACTACCTAGAATGGACTCCATATGGTCTCAAATAGCTTTGTCAACCACTCGCAAAATTAAGTATCAGTTATTTGTTCAATTAGTCATTCATAATAATTCTTTAATTGTCAAAAGAGATTCCGATTTAAGGTGTTTTCGGTCAGTTTTGTTATAAACAGCAATCCATTCGGATTGTGCATAGTTAGAAAGATGACAATATAGTAAAAAAAGAATAAATTTGTAAATTTACTGTTAGTACATTGAAATTATTTGTATTAATAGAGTGTATTATAATAAATAGGTTCTTAACAAATTCGCTTGTCTGTGCATATGAAGCATCATTCCCATGTAGCAAACCTCCAAAGAGTGCCCAGCCGAAATGGTGGAATAAGGGCATTAGGGTATCTCGCCGTAGAGTGCGGAGGCTTCTTAGTATTGCTAAAGATACTTAAACCCTTTAAGAAACAGCTGAGAGCGGCGAAATGGAAAAGTTGACGAGGCTTCTGCAGTCAAATAGAAAGCATATTAGAAGCATCACGGCCAAGGAAGGTCATCTTCAAAAATCCGACACCATCCTCTACGCTCATCAAATGAAACGGAGGATAGACGGAGAGTAGTATGGAAATACTGGAAGTACTTTTTGCTACTCACTTTCCAGACTGTGAAAGCAAGCCCATTCATCCAGAGACAACAGGTGAAGAACAATACAAACTGCAGTAACATATTAGAGATGATTAAAATGAGTCATAAACTTCTTTGATCCATACAAAACACCTGGACCTAATGAGATCATACTTGCGATAAATTAAAAAGTTGCGGACTCAATAGCAATTTGGATTGTCGCTATCTTTAAGGCGAAATTCACACACACAACACCGCGCTGCACGACTGCTTGAAATTTCAGTCGAGATACACAGCATCAAATGGGCGGATTCACACTCATCGCTCAGCATGCGATACGATCGACTATGCTTGGCTATTGTGCGTGGCTGCGTCGGAGCTGAAAATGTAGCTAATCTGAATATCGTCTAAAGGCTGCATTAGAATGGGATATGGGAATGTGCCTCATGCTTGGCGAGCAACGAGCGTTGTGTTCATACCCAAAACTGGCAAATGCAGTCAAGACAATACAAAAGACTACAGGGCTATCAGTCTAACTTCCTTCATGTTGAAAACGTTGAAAACCATGGAGAATATACTGGACGGATATATTAAGCTGGTCATTCACGGATGGTCCAAAGGCAAATTTTCCTTGGTCGAAGTCAAAATTTCCCTGTCAAATCCATAGTGTGACCGGGAAAATTTTGGCTTCAACCAGGGAAAATTTGGCTTTGGACCATCCGTGAATGTCCAGCTTTAGAGAGTCGCTCAAGCCCGGCTAGCTATCAAATACAGAATACGCATACTTAAAAGGGAAATCGGTGGGGACGGCTCTGCATGAATTAGTTTCCACCATTGAAAATACTCCTCAATACAAAGAATATGCACTCGGTACTTTTCCTGGACATTGCACAACTAAAGCGATTTTGAATGCTCTCAGCAATGCTGGGAATTAATCCCAGCCATATACCATAAGAATATGGATCGCATCACTGCTATCTAACGAAATATTATATCGTCTACATGGGGCAATGTTAAGGCCAGGGGAACGTCAATAGGGAGGGGCGGGGATAATAATAATCTACACTTTACTAAAAACTCTTGAATCGATAGGTATACGCGCGGTGGCATATGCAAACGACGTAGTAATACGGGTATCTGGTAAAGTCACTAGCGTACTATCGGAACTCACAACCATGACTCTAAGTAAGCTACTAAAATAGGGAGGCAAGGTAGGGTTAAATGTGAACCCGCCAAAGACTGAATTGATTCTCTTTACAACCAGAACCAAAATTCAAAACTTCAACCTCCCAAGGATATGTGTCGCCGAGTTAACTTTGACGACTCATGCAAAGTACTTAGGGTTGATCCTGGACAGCAAGCTTACTAGGAATCGCAACATTGAAGAACGAATCAAGAAATAAATTATTGCTCTTTACACTGGCAAGAGTTTGCTTGGTAAGGCGTGGGCTGAAGCCTAGCGTGATGCACTGGGTGTACACAGCCGTTGTAAGGCCGATTCTAACGTACGGAATCGTAGTCTGGTGGACGGTACTTGGCACCAACACTAATAAACTGTAACGATTAAATGATCGCAAAAATTTGTTAAAGTGGATTTACTCATATGCTAATTAAACCTGGTTTCAATTGATCGGCCCGTTTGTCCCACATGTGTTGCTAAACGCTCGGGGCATTCCAGTTTATATAAATAAATAAATAAATGGCGCAACAGTCCAATTTGAACCATGGCCTCGAGATGAGTTAGTATCATCTCATTTTCTAGATCGTGACGGTATGTCTTGTGCAGAGGTGTGTGATCAGCAACACGCTTAACCGAGTTATTTACGCCATAAATGGGTACTCATTTAACAGCTGAGTGGGCTCATAGTCCGACACGTAAATCCCCTTTTTATCGAAAATTACCGCTTTCAGTAGGAATCGAACCGGGGCCCAGTGCGTAGAAGGCGAACGTGCTAACCGTTGCGCCATCCGGACTACATTCCAGTTTATATACTCTCGGCTTTTGATATTTGTTTGTGCGGGGCTTAGCGTTAAGCACTCTCTTGCCAAGTGTGCTGCTACTATGGAAAGCTGGAACTATTTTTTTTATTCGTGAACATGCTCTTAACTTTCTCTGAGAGAATGGGGATGAATGGTAGCAAAACGTAGTTATGTTATTGTGCAACTGACGCCCTAGGATAGACCGGGCTGGCAGCCATTTCGCTCTTCTTATTTTTTTTTATGAGGCTCTCAAACATTTTCTATTCAAAACCATTATTATTGTAGCTGCGATCTTTCTTATCAAATCCAGCTCAATTTCTCAATTAGTGCCTGACATTGGGATAACGAATGCGCGGTGAACCATGGATCTGTAAGCTACTTTGTGCAACCATTGGCGGCGGGAATATTGTCCGATGCATGCTGTGCGTTTGTCCGTTAGTGTTTGTTCGTTAGTCCAAGCACTTCCCGTAGTCCGATCTTAACCGAATTTGTTATGTAGCTTCCTTGGATGACACTAACTTCGGCCCGGTGCCACCAATTTCAGTTATCGGCTGAACTAACGGTATATCCTGGTTGTGTTCAAATTAGAGTTTCCCGACTAAACCTTTTCTGATTTCGTTTCTCCAGGCATTTCCCACCTAAGTGTTTCCTAATTTCGTTTGTCCAGGCATTTCTCGTGGTCCGATTTCAGCCAAATTTGATACATAGCTTCCTTGGATGATTCTAAGCACCACCCTGTGACGTTTTCGTGCCTATGCATGTCAGGACAACACATAGATATACATTGCACAGATTGGTATTAGTACTATCCGCACTCTGTACTTCAGATTATTTTCGAACCAATTCGCGCATGCGCACTGCTACCCATTTGCACACGGTCGCTATACGTTCGGTAAATGTCGTGACACCATCGGCCACTTAGCCACAATTTTGACATTTACGAAGTATTTGGCCCCTCGCTCCTCGGGCCCCTGGGCCAAATGTTAATACGTGTTGTGCTTGTTTCACTGCGCAGACGCGCACATGCCAACCATAACTCGATATTCAAATTTTTACCCCCACTCTGTGCCTATTTCCTATCTGTCCAATGTATATCTATGGGACAACAGGACATTCTGGATAATGAAGCGATGTTTTATGACTGGGGGTGTTGAGTCGAATGCACTAAACTATCTGGTGAACGCATTATTAGTCCTGGTCAGGAGAAAATGACATGTTTGACAATCAAGTGGTATTTAGGCAAAATACCTATAAAAATAGGTAAATCCATTAAACTATCCTTGACGGCATTTTGAGCCCTTTTATCAGGACAAAAGAAAAACTTTATGGGCTTGATGTGTAACTAAGTCAATATGGGTATTTCCTGAATAGGGGTAATAAAACCAATGGCCTGGCGTACTGTTGAAGGCGTTTTCAGTCCTTTGGTCTGGGCAAAAGGACCTTGTTGGGCATTTTTGGATTAGGGTTGATGAGACCAATGGCCTGGCATATTGTTGAAGGCATTTTAAGCCTTTCGGACAGAACAAAAGGACCCCTTTTGGTCAAGAAGTGAAATCTAGGCAATACGGTTATCTTTTGAATCGGGTACTGTCGGAGGTATTTTGAGTCAGCAAAACAGCACCTTCTTAGCCATGCATTGAAGCAGAAACCAAACCTAACAGATATCGTCAATATCTGGATCGGGATGATGATACCAATCATCTGGATATAAAGGACATAGAGTATATAGAGGACGCAATGGACATAGAGGACCGAAAGGACATGATGGCTTCGAAGGCAACCCAAAGTCATGTCAAAGGCACATTTACTCTAGGGTGCGCACCAAAACATTTACTAATTGGATCAAAATTAAAGTATATTTGCATGGGAGGGGCCTAAAGTACCGATGAACATCGCTCTTTTTGTACCTTTTAACTTGTTTTAATCAGTTAAATGTCATTTACGGCAGGATCTGCTCGGCAAGATTGCCATTCATATCATAACATATCAACTCTATAACCAGCCCGTAAGGAAAACGCGATCGCTGTACTAAAAACGTGCCCGTCTGCCTTACCAATGGCGAAATTAGATAGTTTTGTATTTAAAAAACCTGTAATAAATGAATATGTAATTATCTTGCAATCAACTTTTTTTTGTGGAGGGTGAGGGCGCATATTCTCAATTTTTTCTCGGGTGTCATGAGAACTTGCTACGGCACTGATACTAGAAAGCCAGTGACATGCTTAACCGAGTTATTTACCTCAAAAGCAGTCATTTAACAGTAATGCGGGATCATGGTCCGACACGTACATAAGTCCCTTTTCATCGAAAAGACTTGTCTTTAGTAGAATTCGGACCAGTGGCTAATTGCGCAGAATGCGAATGTGCTAACCATTATAGTCTGGGCGGCGACTACAATTTAATTTTAAAAATAGATTATCTAAAAACACCGTGATGGAAAGTATTCAGTGTGTAATATGTGTATATATTTTTTATTGATACACTGGAGAGATAAATCCCCTTGAATACGCCACTGAATAGCGTTACTTTGTATAGCATGCAAGTCACATTGATATTAGGCACGTTTTGTTTTGACAGCCATGCAGAGCAGAGCAAGTTAACACCACACAATTGCACTAACAATTTGATCTAAGCTGCTCTCTCTGGGTAGAAAGCTAGTGCAAGAATGACGAGCCAGCGTTAGCATTTCCATGTTATGAAATGCAGGCGGCGCAGGTGTCGAAGTTTTCGGGCGGTCCTGTCAATTAAATGTTCATTTTGTGTAATTATATGGAATAGTAAACATACAAAGTGATTCTGCTGCCTAAAGGAAATTGGTCCGATTGTATCTGTACTAAGGATTTAAGTTTCCTCTTGAAATTTGAGTTGACGTTTGAATGCTTAACTAAACCAAGACACACTCCCGGCAAAGACATGCCCCGTTTTTGTCTTCACTACTCTAATCTGCTCTATAGCGTTTTTTTTTGCTGCTTATCTTGCTCTACTCTGCTCTGTGCAAAAGAAACGCACCTATTATCGTTTTCGGCTCAAACAAAGTATTGCTATAAATAATTACAAATTATCGTTATCAACAATAAGCTACAAGTTATTTTTAAAGGGTCACATTTTATTTGAATAATTTTGACTCTTGTTGAGGCTCATGCGCCCAAGTGAAGATTCTATATTTTATTTCGACTGATTTATTTGCACACAGAAAGCCACATACTCGTACGTCGAATCGTATGATAACGTGTGAGAACAAAATACGTAATAGATAGCATGTATACTCTGGAGCGGATTTTATTGTGGATTTCAGATTAATTACTTTGTTTGGCGTGGTTGCGGTAGCTCGTTGGATAGAGATAGCGTCGATTTACGAGCAAGTTCTAATCATGCCACAAGCATAGTCAAAAAATTATTTATTTTTCGTATTTTTTTTTATTCTCAAAAAGTTCGTCTTGTGAAATTCTTGGGAAGAAATGTTCTGATGAGGGATTAGTCATTCGTTCTTCCATCACAGTATTGGTATTCCACATAGAATTATTGTAAATGAAATTGAATTATTATTCACAACCACACAGTAAATGCGATGAGTTCGTCTACCTTGGCGTAGTGTTCCCTTAAACTAAAACAATATGCGGACTTTTTTAAAAATCCGTATATTGCTATTGCAAATCGACGAAGGATGTATGTAAACACTTGCCACTATTAGTGTAATACTACTGACATTGTAGTAGCCATATCAAGTTGAATGACTTCTCCATAGCATAGACAAGTGAAGAAAATATATTACGAGGTTCCAAGTCCACCTCGATTTGAACCAGTCGACAATTTTCTTACGATTTTTTTTTATTTTCTATTATGCTTATCTCTATGTCATATTCATCTCACTCTCAATTGGATTTAAATCAAATCATTCATTGCTAGAATGAAAATAAATTAACTTACGCACTTTAATAAAGCTAAGTGAGTGATTTAGTATTTGTAGTGATCAAATACGCTCGCGCTTGTAAATACTCGTACATAACAAATTTAACAACAAAACAACATATCAATTTTCAAATATAAATTAAATTTAAATTATCATCATTGGATTGTCTTTATTACAATAAATACGCTACATGTGTAGATTCTTCTTACGATAATACGTAATACATAATTTCTATATTTTGTCTATATTTAAATTTGGACACTCAATAGCTGCGTTTCTTTCGAGAGCAGAGCAGAACATTGTGGAACAGCAACGAAATGGTGCAGAACACATCCAGAACAAGAAGTGTCAAAAGCATGAAACGTGCAATCAGCTGTTCCCAATGTGTTACGAAGCAATACAAAATTCGATAGTAGACTGAAACCCCCGTACATTTCGGATGAAAATATATTTTGGTTAATATGACTAAGGTAGTAGATTCGGCCCTGTTTCTTACAATTACAAAAATAATGATGATGATGGAAATTGGCATAATGATACGCCATCTAACATTTCAACTATCAAATATTCTAATAAAACAAATGCGAGTATTCCTGCTACAGAACATTATCCAGATCAATTTTTTAATACGAGCAAATGTTGCAGAACAATATACATACTAGTAGAGCCTCGATATAACGAAACCCAAGTTTTCGAAGAAAAAAACGTTTTACAGAGGTTTATTTATTGTCGAGGTTTTGTTACATATATGGGGGGGGGGGGGGCAAAGACCTTTTCCATAGTCCTCCGCGTGGGCGCCCCCTGGTAACGGCAGTGTATCAATTCGCTGACGGCCAATGTCTTAGCGATAAGACAGTTTGGAAAAGGCAGATAGCTGTAGCCTGAATGGCTGACGAACACCTAAGCGTCTCAGGTCTAGTAAGATGGAATGACTTGCGTAGTTGGACCTGCTACATAGTTGTGTGGGCTCCAGCACGTTTATTAAACCATCTGAAGCAGCTATCTCCGAGGCCATCCCCTGAATGGGGTTAAGCGACGTGCTGACAACTCGTCCTTGCAAAAACCACTCCATGTCAAGAAACCTGGAACAAAAGCCTCGGATTGGACGGATCAACAACGACGACCACGCAAACGGTTAAAGGATTATTCTTTCGGATCCTGGAATGTACGCTCCCTGAACAAACCGGGGGCCGAAAAGGCCCTCCTTCAACAGGTCGAAAAGTACAAACTGAGCATAACTGCAGTCCAGGAAACAAATTGGCTTGGCAGCGAGATTAATGACAAAAAATCGCACAAAATTTTTACAAGTGGCAAACCATCGGGCCGCAAGGAGTTTGGAGTAGCATTTATAGTGAACAATCACCTCAAACCGCATATTACTGACATCAAACCCATAAATGAACGGCTGTGTGCGATTCGCATCAAGACTCGATTCTTCAATCTCTGGCTCATCAATGTGCATGCCCCCACTGAAGTTAAAGAAGACGCAGTAAAAGACGAGTTCTACGCCCGCCTTGAAACTCTCTTCGACTCACTTCCAACAAACAACGTCAAATTGCTGCTGGGAGACTTTAACGCGAAAGTCGGAAATGAAAGTTGGCACCGGGGGACCACTGGAGGCCACAGCCTCCATGAAGAATGTAACGATAACGGCCAGCAACTTATCGACTTCGCCTGCAGCAGGAATCTAGTCGTAAGCTCTACGTGTTTTCCGCATCGACGCATTCACAAGCAGACCTGGAAGTCTCCAGATGCACATACCGTCAACCAAATTGACCACGTCCTCATTTGCAGGAGATGGGCGTCTAGTGTCATGGATGTCCGCTCCTATCGAGGAGCAAACTGCGACTCAGATCATCACTTGGTGAAGACGACCTACAGATGTAGAATTTCCTCAGTGCACCAGTCAAGAATCAGCCCTCCCAAAATCTTTGCGGTTGATAAGCTTTTGAGTGATGCTACAGCGGTGGCGTATACTACCGCCCTTGAGGAAAAACTATCACCTATGCTACACAACATCAGCAACACAGGCGTCCATGGGTTCTGGGAAGAACTCAAGGGTACCATCAAGCATGTCGCAGAGAAGGTCGTGGGATATAAAGCCCGGCGAGCGCGAAATGACTGGTTCGACGAAGAATGCAAAAACTCACTTGACGCGAAAAACGAGTCCTACAGACAATGGATTCAACGAGGAACCAGAGCCAGAAGAGAAAATTATGACGAGCTACGGTGAATATCGAATAGAATAATTAGACGTAAGAAACGTAAATACTTTGACGAGCAGTTGCTGAACATAAACGAAAACTTAGCTAATAGGAACACCAGACAAGCGTACAAACTAGTAAATACAATTAAGAACGGCTACCAACCCAGGACTAGCCTTTGTAAGGACAAGGATGGAAACATCATCAGCGACACCGATGGTATTAACAAGCGATGGGCCTCTTATTTTGAAGAGCTTCTAAGCCGACCATCTAACATCCCCACACGGGAGGCTCTCGACGATATTGTTGATCTAGGCCCACCCATTCAACCCCCGACAGTAGAGGAAGTTGATCTCGCCTTGCGGTCACTAAAACGAAATAAAGCTCCGGGCGCTGACGAGATTCCAGCTGAACTGCTAAAATTCGGTGGAACGAGTCTAGTTGATGCCATACATCAATTACTCCTGCGAGTATGGGAGATCGAGGAGATCCCAGACGATTGGCGCAGAAGCATCATCTGTCCAATTCATAAAAATGGAGATAAACTGCGGTGTGAGAATTACAGGGGCATCTCACTAGTTTGTACGTCCTATAAAATTTTGACGAAAATTCTGGAAAATAGAATAAAACCGTACGCAGAACGAGTCATTGGCGAATATCAAAGCGGTTTCAGACCTGGTCGCTCCACAACCGATCAGCTCTTCTCAGTCAAACTGATACTCCAGAGGTGCTGGGAATACAACGTAAACATATAACAAGTTTTTGTCGACTTCAAGCAGGCATACGACAGTATCGATCGTGGAGTACTGTACAACATCATGCTGCAATTTGGTATACCCTATGGTATGACGATGACGATGACCAACTCCGTCTCACAAGTCAGGATCCAGAATAGACTTACTGATCTATTTGAAACACGCACTGGTTTGAAACAGGGCGATGGACTGGCACCGACGCTCTTCAACCTAGCACTGGAATACGTTATTCGGGCCATGAATATGGACAACAGCAAGACGCTACTCATCAAGTCGACACAATTAGAAGCGTACGCCGACGACATCAACATCATGTCCCGAAGATTGGCTGACGCAGAAGAACTTCTGCATACGCTCGATACCGCTGCAAAGGAAGTTGGATTACGTATTAACGAGGGTAAAACTAAAATAATGATGCAATCGGTGACAAGGACACCTGCACAACCGAGCATCAATGTGGGGGACCTCAACATCGAGTTCGTGAACAACTTCATTTACCTGAGTTGCAACCTGTCAAGGGACGCCAACGAAACTGACGAAATCAAGCGACGGATACAGTTAGCTAATAAGACTTTTTTCTCGGTTCTCCCCATAATGAAATCGAAGCATGTGCACAGAAACACGAAGCTCCGCGTGTACAAAACCATTATACGACCAGTGCTATGCTATGGCTGCGAAGCATGGACCCTAACTCAAGCCTCCGAAAACATGCTAGACACTTTTGAACGTAAGGTTCTACTGCGAATTTTCGGGGCTGTTTGCGATCGAGATGGATGGCGCATCTGGTACAACCATGAGTTGTATGAAATGTACGATGAGTTGCAAGTCTCGAAAATCGTCAAACTACAACGACTTCAATGGGCAGGGCATGTACAAAGAATGGACGATGATCGCATGCCTAAGAGAGTAATGAATGCAGAACGAGTCGACGGAGCGAGACTGCGAGGACGACCGAGATCTCGTTGGGAGAGTTCAGTAGGTGTGGACGCCGCGCAGCTGCTGGGCTCCCAAAATTGGAGGACGCGGTCACGTGACCGAGATAATTGGAGGACAATGATCCAGGCGGCCAAGGCCCGACGTCGGGCTGTCGCGCCACGATGATGATTTTGTTATATGGAGGTTTATTCAAAATATTTCACTATAAAGAGTTTATATGTGTTACAGTATTACGTGGCGTATGAGTATATACTCGTAAAATACAATGCTAATGTTTACACATTAGAAAAAAAAAATACATTCTGAATAAAAAAAAAAAAAATTTGTCCTCTTCGAATTCTTCACTCCTTTGGTTGCGTTCTGAATATGTACGTAGATGTTGGTTATCTGTATTTCTGAAACTGTTAGGTATGTATGAGTATCACATATTTTGCTATGTAACGTAAAGAATATTAACCTACCTATTTTTGGAAGAAGGCTGTTATTTTGGATTGCTTTTTATTTTTTTCTATATTCAAATCAGTTGCACTGTCTAATACAGCCAGTGCTTCAAAAATGTAATCATCCACTTCTCATTTCTCTAAGAAACTGCGGACCTGCATTAATGCTTGTGACGCTTGCTTCCTATTAACATCAGTTTGAACTTCGGGACAATCATCTTCATTATCGTCTTCACTGGCCTCGGTAACATAAGATAAAATATCCGCTTCCGAAAGCTCACCTGTAATAGGCAAATCGTTGTCGAAATCAACAAATTCTTCAAATGTAACGCGATGATCTTCCGAGATGGAATTGAAACCCGACTCCCATAACTGCTCTACTAATGTGCTGGTCGATTGCGACTCTGCAATGGAATGCCCCACAAGGGGTTAGGGCAATTGAGAGAGAATGGAATCATTTGTAGCAGGGAAACCGGTTTTCTTAAAACAGTTCCTTATTGTCTCTGGTGTAACACATCTCCATGACTTATCGACAAATCGAATAGCGTCAAGGATAGATATAGCACTTGGTTTATGGGTTTCCATATCCTGAACATACTTTTTAGCTATTTCCTTTCGATAAAATGTCTTAAAATTCCTGATTATGCCTGCATCTAATGGCTGTAGTTTCGAAGTTGTATTAGGCAAAAGATATTTGACAATAACGTACCTCATGTTTGGAACATCATAATGCGCAGAACAGTTGTCGATAAGAAGCGAAATTTTTCTTTTTTGACGAAACATTTTTTGATCCAATTTCGACAGCCATTCTTTCAATAGTTCTGATGTCATCCATGCTTTTCGGCTAAATGTATAGTCAACGGGAAGGGATTTGGTCCCTTTGAAACATCGCGGATTAGCATATTTTCCTATTAAGAAAGGCTTCAATTTCTCGCTTCCGTTCATATTCGCAGCAAACAGCACAGTTATCCTGTCTTTGCTATACTTTCCTCCACGGCATTCGACGTTTTTGAACGAAAAAGTATAATCGGGTAAATATTTATAAAATAGCCCCGTTTCGTCGGCATTGAAGACATTCGGGGGCTCATAATCTTTAATTAGTTGTGAGAGCTCATTTTTCCAGGCGTCACATATAATTTCCGGCACACTGTCACTTTCGCCGCAAATCTGACGAAACACGATCTGAAGCCTTTTCTTAAATTTTTCAAGCCAACCATTGCTAGCTTTAAAAGAGGGAATCCCTAGAGATTTGGCAAAGCACTCCGCTTTTTCTTTTAACAGACAACCTCCAATGGGAATGTTGTTGTTCCGACATTGTTCTAGCCATTTCACCAAGCACCATGTCCGGAAATTCACTTTTTCGATTCCTTTTCTACGTAGAAGCATGAACGCCTATTGTTTCGTACTTTGCCTCATTTTTCATTATTGTCGACAGTATACTTACTGATATGTTAAACTGAGCAGCAATGTCCTTTGCCTTTACATGTGGCTCAGCCCTTTCATTGCAGCAATAATGCTCCTTTTCTCAGCGATTGAAAAATATTTGCGTTTTACACTCATGACTATTTTAACACACGTACCGAACAATTCAAATTTCGCACTTGGCCAATGATTACCAGCAGATCAAATTTAAAAATCTCAACTAATTTCGCAACAGACACTAACTTCAGAATTAATGAATGACGCGAAATACGTAACGGAAAAGCAAAAATTTCGTAATGCAGGCGAGAAGGAATTTCGTTCTGCAGAGGTTTCTATTCTAAAATGTTCGTTCTTTAGAGGTTTTAACAAACAGAAAAACACTTCGTTATAATGTCATAATCTAGTTCGTTGTTTAGAGGTTTTTTCAAGGGCCAACATTTTGTTTCGTTTCAAAGAGGTTTTCGCTATATAGAGGGTCGTTATACCGAGGTTCTACTGTACTACTATGCCGCGCATAGCGCGTCAGCTACTCCTGCGCGCAGGGCCGTCGAGAGAAAATCCGGGCCTGGGACTCAATTTTTATACGGCGCCATGGCTGCGCGCCATCGTACCATGTTCTGGACAATGGGGCGCAAATCCCCAAACGACTTACCCAGCGCTTATACTCTTTTGCCTTAGATCGACGCCATGTGATTTTAGGACCCCCTCTTGATCGGCCTTGGTTGGAAATGGGGTTCCATTTCATGGTATCTAAGGCAATGCAGTTATCATCTTTCCGCAATGTGTGACCTATCCACTGCCATTTTCGCCTGCATGTCAATTCGTCGACACATGGCAAGAGTTTTGCATTAACGTTCCGAAATCCTTTCATACAACTGGCAAATGGATTGTATAATGGGATTTGTAACACTAGTCGTGTTTCTTTGTAACTAGAACAGAACAGAATATCAGAAAAGAAATGATACAGAACAACAGGGAATGAAGCATTTAGGGGGAAAATGAAGCATTTCCCTGGTTACCTGGTTCCAATGTCCATGAATTGTTAGAGAAATTGCCTTCATCAGAACTCGCGTTGCTAGGTGATTGCAGCGAACATTATTCTGAATGGCTTAAGTACTTTTCGTCCACTACCCCAGCCGGAAGACTGGTTGAACTATTATGTGAATCACACAACCTACACCAAGTAGTAGATTCCTCAATCAGAATACCTGATATAGGAGATCAAAGCACCAACCTATTGGACTTGTTTATCACCTCAAACCCCGATGAATACCCAGTATTTGATATTCAGGAAGCTAGCAGTGAATCGGATCGATAGCAATTTGTGATCCGAACTTCCCAAAGGAGATGAAACCAATACTGAGTATTTATATTATTCACTAGCTGCGCTCTCTCATCTAGTGCTCGCTGCGCTCACGTTGTTCGCTTCGCTCACAACTTGACACTAACCTTGAATAAGTTTTTCATACATAATTAATTTGTTCTCCGCTTGCTCAACACCAGGACGATAAGGCTAAACTTCAGCTAAATTCAAAGTAACTTCACTTTCAGTCGGGTACCTTTACATAGTTTCGGCGCTTCAAATTTCTAAGCAGAATTACAGAGACCCCGCCTAGGTGCGCTTAGGGAATTTAAGAACCGGATAATGGGTAGCATCTCCTTGATCCATTACTCGGTTGATTGAGCTGTATTCAACACATTCCCCAGGAACGCATTTTAATATTTCTGCGTTTATCGCAGATGCCTGGTCGTTTTTTAAATACACAGCATCAATTATTTAGGAGAATAACCTTCCCTTCTTCGTCAGGATACGTACCGTCACCAATTTTCAGTAATAAATCTGAAAACTCTTGGGCATTTTGATTACTCCCAATTCGCGCCCGCATATTGGTTGACAAATGCATGAGTATGACAATGTGCCATAAATGTGAGCTTTTTAGACATGCCTTAATTTCATCAGCCCTCATCCCTCCGAGTTTTATTGGTAAAGTTTGCCTAAAGTCGCCACAGAGAAGTAATATAATACTGCCCATAGGCCGGTCGTTTTGTTTGATGTCACGTAAGGTTCTATCTATTGATTCAACTACTTTCCGATACGCCTTAGTGCACTCCTCCTATATTATTAAGAAACAATCAGGCAAAACCCTGGCTTTGTTACTGTTTATTGGCGGTGGTTTTTCTGCTATACCAGTGCAAATATTCATACAAAATTGCACTGGATAAGTTCTAGTGTAAGTTGAGTGAAGAAATTTTGATTGAAAAAGCAATTATAATATTGCCACATTTGCAAAAAAAAAACACTGTCAATAATAGAATAATTTCATAGCAACGAACTTTTGCTAGTAGCAACTACAGTGAATTCATAGCAACAATCTTTCGCTCGTGGCAATTAGAACAATTTCATTTGTTTTTCTATATTTTTTTTTTACTCAGTGACCTTCTTTGGTTCATGCACAACAACTTTGCTAAAGTTCATCACAAGATCAAATGCATAGTTTACGATTCTATAAAGGACATACAAACAAACATTCATTTTTATATATAGAGATTATATGCTTTAACAAGTGTGTTATAGTTAGAGTCTGGGTCGTGCGCTTCGCACTTGTAACGTTACGTATGTACTCCGGGCGCCTACTGGACAGTATGGTTTCTATGATTAAGCTGTACGCCTCCCAGTTAGCTGTCCTCAGGTTTCTGTGTTTCTTCGTTTCATTTATGGCTGTGAATCCTACCTCAAAACTTATGTACACATGGTCCGAGAATGAGGATCTATCCAGGACCCTCCAGTTCTGAATATCACACGTATCACCACTTGAGTGTAGCGTTACATCTAGTACGTCCTTGGTAGTAGGTCCCCTATAAGTAATTCTCTTCTCTTAGCCGACATTAAGTTTAGGATCCCTTCCCACAACACGCGATCGATGGCAGTTTTTGATCGTCCTCATTCCTCA
Organism: Chloromyia formosa; assembly: GCA_964017055.1. Taxonomy (NCBI): domain Eukaryota; kingdom Metazoa; phylum Arthropoda; class Insecta; order Diptera; family Stratiomyidae; genus Chloromyia; species Chloromyia formosa. Next base: position 71,429,411 of record OZ024817.1, read on the forward strand.
CTTTCTGTTTTTATCAACTCTCCACTCCAGAGATCTATGAGGAACTTTGATAGTTTGGAGCTTGGTTCTATATCTTCTTCTTTTTATACCTTCAAACGTACATACTTTGCTGCATAAACTTGCTCCTTCTGAAATAAATGATTAATTAGCCTTATTGTAAATCTTAGCGGCCTCTTTTTAATTTTGAATTAGTATTTCTTGTCTTCCGCTTTTACGCCTACATAGTTCTAAGTTACATTTTCTTTTTCATTTGAATTACTATTTCTTAATTTCCATTTATAATATATAGTATAAGTTCTTTAAGTTATTTTGCTTTTCACCTTTTTTCTTCTTTCTTCTTTCTTCTTTCTTCTTTTTGTAAATTTTTTTTAGTTAATATTATTTTTCCTATTACACTTTTTTTTTCCTTTTTTTTGAATTCTTCATATTACGAATTTTTGGAATCTATTCCTGTTATGTAATAATAATAATAAATAAATAAATAAATAAGTACGTTCCCCTACACGATTTGCTATTTTCAAATTATAACTGAATAGAAAAAGTAGTAATGACTCACCTCGTTTGCTGTCGTCCTTACTTCCCCATATCGTGTGGTGTGCATTAGCGTCGCTGCCTATCACAATGTTCACTGTCCTTCCGGTTGCGTATTCAAGCAATGTACGCAGCTTTTGCGGTGGCGCGGTTTGTCGAGAGCCATGTGTCCTGATGCGAGCATAAGGGATAGTCCTTGAGCGCCCTCCACATGTATAACTGTCATTTTACCCATGCGTCTAGCAGAGTCTAGAAGGGTATTGAGGCTGTTCCTTGCCATGATGGCTGTCCGCAGCCTGTCCTCTTTTAGATAGTTTATAACGTTGTAGTTCTTTGTTGAGAGTCCCTTAATGTGGCCCTCCTCAGAAATACACAGTTCCTGAATGAGTGCCTCCTGGAGCGTCACATGATGTAGGTTTATTTGAAGCACTTTCAGCATAGCGCTAAGGTTGCTTCATTAGTGTTGCGGTCATTATAGTAGCGTCTGGATAATTTTCGCTAAGCCTAATGTTATCGGCCGCTTCGGTAAAAGTTTCTAGCTCCTTCCCCACCTCGTTGGCTTCCATCGTATTTTCATTCCTGTACGTGGGATGGCGCTCGTTGAGCTTAAGAAATACACTTCCTAAACCCCATGCCGTCTTCCCAAATCGGAGGTAAAGCATGTATTCCGCTTGCTTCTTTATTTGTAGGATGATGATTTGTCCTCCTTCCGTTGTCGATCCACTGGAATGTAGGACCAGCCAATCATCCGCCGGTGGCCGGGTAAGACTCTCGGTATTAAACCTTCGCCTTGAGTACCGCTGGAATGTTGTCCGGGTCAACTATTTCCAGCTTGGCACCCGCCCATAAACCATACAGTGTCGGCGGCACAGTGTCTTTGCACCACTTCAGCATTGCGTCGTCTTTGCAGCTTATCATTTTGACACCCCTGAATCACCCAACTCCATTAAACGATGACATAGGGTGGTTCGCGTCCGACATTCGATGCACCAATCTATCCAGCAGCTTCATTTTCACAGCTGACCCCCTTTCCTGACTCATCCTACCGAAATGGTCGCATCGATCAATGAGCGCCACCACCAAGTGTCGTCTTGCTGCTTCGGCTGCACTCATATCCTCCGCTTCATGACAGATCCGCCGCCTCTTTAGGGGTCAGAAGTTGCCGGTTGCCAAGTCTTTTGTTCAGTATTAGTGCCGCCTTGTAGTGAATAAGGGGTCTGCGCTCCTTATTCGAAGATTAGGATCGTTTGGCCTAGCGCCGTTCAGTGTCCCCCTTCTTAGGGTTGGGCCTTTCGGTCGAGTGCCGTTCAGTGCCCACCTTTGAAGATCTGGACCTTCCGGTCGATTGCGTCGGTCCTCTTCCGTTTGGCTCAGTAGTACATCTTACTGCTTACATCTCCCGAGCCCTCGCCAGTAGTCGCAGTAAAACTCCTACCGACACTTGGGTAGATATCCTTACCCGCGGTTGTCCTTTGTCACGTCCATGTTGTACCGTTTTTGGGCCTTTACCGTCTATCGGCCCTGAAAAGACTCGAATCCATCACCCCACTAATACCTTCACAGTGCATTGATTGCACAGGAAGATAGAATTGGTAGAGTGTATATGTGCCTGGAAGGATCAGCCTACCATCTCTAGCCAGCAGGCCGTATGAGTTGGCGTTTCTGAGTTGATACCATGTGGAGGTTCCTCCCTCGGCCACTTGAGGGTGCTCTTCAGATCAAGGTTGCTGTCTCGAATTTGGGTGTAGGGTCCTCTTCATCGGCCTTTTGGAACATCCGTCATTTCAATGTACTTTATAATAACAAATTCTTAAATTTTATTTTACTTCATAACATCGCGATTTTCATTGGACATTCACCTTCTATGTGTGGAAATCATATATACCTTTGTTAAAACATAGAGCCAATGAAGTGATGAACATTGCCGGGCTAATCTAAAAAGTTGTATTTGGACAGAAAAATCATTTTCTGTTTTTGTTATTCCATGTGATTACACAAAATCAACATTAGTCGCTTTGTTTTTGCGTACAGATCAGGACAACGAACACACGATTACACTAAAACATTGTTCTTGATAATGGTCGATCAACAGCTGATGCAAGAAATTTATTCTGCAATTTGAGTTGAGGTTTTGCATTGTGAACCAGGAAAATATTTTAATTATTTATTTCTCCCTATTCTGTTTTGTTTTATACAGTTTTTAGTTGCTTATTCAGTCGTGTAATGTTCTGGTACAAAACTGTATGATCGGCATAACCTGCATAAGTATTTCGAATTTTCGAAAATTTCAACCTGAAAAGTGGCTTACAGAACAAGTTTCGGTATATTCGCCGGGCAATGCATCGTGGTTCACGGCTTGGCTAATAATAGTTTTATCGTTGTAGCATATAGAGCGACAAAATAATTGATTTTTTGAACCTCCTAATGTGGTTTCCCCCCTTAAGCTATCCACCAAAAACATTCAGTTACAGACGTATGTTAATGTGCGCTGACTCGCAGCACAATCACTTCACTATAAAACAATTGACAAACAAATTTTCACGAAGGGAAGTGTTAACTAGTCTGCTCAAATAGGTATATCGGTTATTGCGCAGCAATTTAATAACAGCGACTTCGCTATATGTCCTAACTGGACGCTGGCTAACGGATGACTGACCAGGAAATTTACTAGTTACGGTAATAGCAATGTCATCCGCAGAAGCACACAATCTGCTGCTCGACATTGCCAGGTTTTGAACATGGTAAAGGAAGACAAGATATCGCTTTCCCGCGTCTCATTTTCGTATCGCTCTGCGCATCACGTCAAAAGCGCATATACTATATATATATGAGAGACTGGTGGTTCATAGCTCTCAGCATTGCAACCCCCACGACAATATCGCTTCGCTTGTTGAGGGGGCAGCACACGCACGGTGCAGCGGTCTCTTCTTTCGCCTCAGAAAGTTTTCTGCTAGGATTAATAGTTACAGAGATAAAAGCCAAAAACTAAGAATTGATGCAATTGTATGAGCCTGTGACGTAGGTATTCAGAGAGCCGACATGAGCAAGGCGATTACTTGTATTCCATGTATCATGGGTTTTGAAGCAGTCTATTTATGTATAAGTTCCACAGAAAAGGAAAAAACGCTCCACCCTTTGAGATATCTCTGCTGACATGTCCTACTTCAGACGATGCTCCCAGACATATGTGACATGGTTCCCCAGAACCATGAGCATTAAGAAAAACCCAAGAGGAATAGCGCAAAGCAATCCACACTTGTCGAGTATCTTTTATATTCGCTGTAATTTTTATAAATTATTTACGAGTATTTCTTCGAATATTCGTTGACTATAATATACCAATAATTTTGGGGGAGGCCTGGGCACCCATGGCCCCGCTCTAGGTCCGCCACTGGTAACAGCCCCTTAAAACGTAGAAGAAAGTAGCAACCGGAAAATCGTTAGTTTTATTTGGAAAATTGTTAATTTCATTCAGAAAGTCGTTAATTTGTTTCAGAAAGACATTAATTTGAAGAGGAAATACTTTAAAATAACCTGTAATAATACCTAGATACATTTAAGGATAAACATTTACTTGCATTTTGTTCAATTATATTCTCCTTTTTTACAGCTTTGGTCGGATCCCTCACCATCGGCACCACATTCCTTCTTTCACCAATTGCTGGTGTTCTCACCGATAAAATCGGCCTACGTCGAACAACGTTACTGGGAGGTTTACTATCTGCGGGCGGTATGTTTATCTCGTCATACTGTACAAGTAGTATAGAAGCACTTTACTTAACGTACGGAGTCATGTTTGGGTTGGGAGCAGCCTTGGCCTATACACCAACGCTCGCCATTTTGGGTCACTACTTCAAGCGGTATCTGGGAAAAGTTAGTGGATTTGTGACGGCCGGATCGAGTGTCTTCACAGCTATATTACCTGCCGCTCTAAATTATTTAGTCAAAGGACATGGATTACGGGTGACGTTACTTTGCATGTCCGGCATCCTGTCGTTCGTAATCCTTTGCGCATTCGTATATAAACCGCTGCATCCACCGCCACAACCGGCTGCCAGAAAACCAGGACGTTCAGAATTGAACACCTTTATGCGAACTATCATAAATGTGGATATTTGGAAGAGGAAACGATATGTGATATGGGCTCTGTCCGTACCAATAGCTTTGTTTGGCTACTTTGTCCCTTACGTCCACATGGTGAAGTTCATTCAGACGTCGTTTAAGGATCAAAATGAAAACCTTCCGGTCGCTTGCATTGGAATATCGTCGGGAATTGGACGAATTTTATTCGGAATCATAGCCGACTTGCCGGGGGTCAATCGAATATTTTTGCAGCAAGTAGCCCTTGTATTCATAGGGACGTTAACTATGCTTTTGCCGGCAACCAATTCATATGTCCTATTGATTATTTTCGCCCTAATCATGGGACTGTTTGATGGTTGCTTTATATCGCTGCTGGGACCTATAGCATACGAACTATGCGGACCACGAGGAGCAACTCAAGCTATTGGATTTCTGCTGGGAATGAGTTCAATTCCGTTGACAGTCGGTCCTCCAATAGCTGGAAAATTGTTCGACATCACGGGATCTTATACGCTACCACTCGTATTGGCCGGAATTCCACCGCTAGTGGGCGCTACTATGATGTTTATGATACGATGCCTTCGCGATGAGGGCGGTGTTCGTGACATTGTTGAAGTCGACGAGAAGAATGAACCACTTACGAAGCCTGCATGGGAATTAGGTTTGTATTTTCTTTTGTTGCTACCTTATATTGAAAATTGAGAAACAAAAAAAAAATATTCTTTGAATTCTAGAAAGCAAACCCGAATATCCTCTAACAAATGGATTCAGTCATCATCATCATCTGTTGCACGAGACACGAAAAGCCTCATTGGCAACAACAGGTATTTCTGAAAGAACTGCTTTGCTTAGACCTTGCAGCATGACTTCCATGGTGGTGGAACGCTGTGTGCCTAATTATCCTTCATCCTTACCTAATGGAAGGGGATATTTGTATTCTGTTTAGTAAATTCTGTTTTCCGAGTAGATTTCTCATTTTATTCACTAAATTTTTTACTTCTTATGTATGTGTGTAGTGCTTTTTGCTATGTATTATATTATTGTGTGTATGTGTATGCTTTTTATAGTTGAACTAATATTTAATTTAATGAATTTAGTACTTAATCTGACTTAAGACTTGACCATAGATCTAAATGTAAATATGTAATAATGTATCATAAATATATAATAAGTATAAATACATATGTAATAACTTTGGCAATACAATCGAGCAATCTCAGTAGATTCATCAGCAGAAGTGCGAACTTTGAACAAACTCACTACTTTTGGTTTTAGTGTTTGCGGATGCCTCTTCACTCTGACGCGAAGATCTTATTTACAATATATTGTGAATGTTTTTGCATTGTCCAAAGACTTATAATAGGTATATAGGTAGATAAATCAGGCTGCCATGATATTCACAGTAAACTTAGACCATAACACTGGTCCATTGCGATACTCCGGGGATCCAACAAACATAACCATACTAGTTCTTAAACTAGGCTGCGCTCTAGTGATAAAGCGAAGAAAACGACCAATACTAGCGTCCTCAGCTCTTCAGTTTCCTGGATGAAATATGAACCAAGAGAAGATCTCTTATCCGCCAAAGCCGGACAAGCGAAGATGGTAGCAACTTTTCTCCTCGGCAGTATTTCCGTAGTTCGGATGGCGCAACGGTTAGCATGTTCGCCTTCTAAGCACTAGGCGCCTGTTCGATTCCTACTGAATGCGGTAGTTTTCGATGAAAAAGGGGATTTACGTGTCGAACTATGAGCCCACTCAGCTGTTAAATGAGTACCCATTTATGGGGCAAATGTGAGCTGCCTAACATTAAAGAAACTCTGGAACAACTCTTGTGTGAATGTCCAGCACTCGCAAGAACAAGACACAAATGTCTTGGTGCCTATTTCTTCCGCAACTTGAAGGCGGTCGCGGACCTCAGTATAAAGAGTCTTTTGAAATTCGCAAACGCGACAAAAACCTTCGAACTCAACAATGACCCAACGATATTACCTAATCCCAATATGTAGTTCCTTTGCCCCGTTGTCAATTCGTGGCATCCCTATGAACCCAAGTGATCTATGCGGGGCTCTAAGGCCGCCATCTAACCTACCTAAACTATGGGGTAAATAACTCGGTTGAGCGTGTTGCTGATCACACACCTCTGCACAAGACATACCGTGACGATCTAGAAAATGAGATGATGCTAACTCATCTCGAGAAAATGGCTTGATGCTAACTCATCTCGAGGCCATGGTTCAAAATTGGACTGTTGCGCCAGTTATTTATTTTTATTTTAGTATCTCCATAGCTTCTGCAGAAGTCACTGAAAGGAAGATAAAGTCTGCTGGCGTGTTCACCAATAATGCAGTGGCCAGTGATCACCCTCAGAGTTGATGTGCTGTCTTTAACCACCTGGCATTCGCCCTACTATTAGCCTCTGATTTTAAAAGCATAAAAATGGTATTATAGTAGCAGAGCTTCGCTCAAAATCCCCTACCTAGCAAACTCATTTGCGTGGCAATTACCATCAGCATAGGACAATGTTGAAAAACTCCCCCAACGCACTTAAAGCTGAACGACAGTCTACTACAATCTTGAATGTAAGCAGGTCGGATTCCAGGGATCTAATCGCACCTTGACTGCCGCCCCAGCCAGGTAAGAGCCTGCAGAATTGCAGCAACTTCCGCCTGGAGAACGCTGCAGTGATCCGGGAGACGGAAGGATAGGCTTATGGGTACTTCACCTCAATCCACTGATCCCGAATAGGGATAATGCTCACAAAGTTCTTTACGAACTTAAATTTAGCGTATGAAGTGCTTGTCGAGGAACACTGACCCGATTCACGAAGGTGAATAGCAGTACTGGCAGCAGGTTGCTCACAAAAAAACATGCAGAGGAAGCAAGTAAAGCAGAATGTCCAAGGCAGCAGATGAAGTAGTTCTCAGGGCTCCAATTATCAACAAGCTGGCTAATCTTTAAGCCATGCTCCCCCTGTGGTGTGCGGCGTAAGAATAATGCCACGGCTTTTCCCTGCATGTCGTAGAAGGCAACTTAAAAGGTCAGCATATGTATGCCAGCAACTTGCATCATCCGAAATAAATAAGTAATAAATAAATCCGGATAAGGATTAGGAGTAGTTGATGCACTATGCCCCACTAGGCTAAGGCAAAGTAGTAGTAGTGGGCAACAAAGAGCCGTCGTCTTAAGGGCACTCCACCAAACAATGATACGAGGGAAAGCTGAAAAGTTCTCGGCCTGACAATGAAAGACTGCGATTTCCAGTTAGAAAATGATTTTATTTTCCTACATATTCTCCCTTGACTTCAACACACTTGGTCCAGCGTTTCTGCAACATCAGTATTTCTTCCCGGAAGTGAGAGTCTGGAAGGCTGTGAAAATATTCACCTACGGCCCTCAACTTGATTGGATGTGAAGCGCTTCTAAGAAACAAATTTCTTCAAGTTTGGGAAGAGATGGAAATCTGAGGGTGCCAAATCAGGAGAATAGGGGGGATGGTCGAGCAAATCGTACCCCAAATCCCGCAGTTTTCCCATCGCCAACGCACACTTGTGTAGAGGTGCGTTGTCCTGGTTAAAGATGATTTTTTTCTTTTCCAAGCCAGGCCTCTTCTCGCGAATTTTGGCATAGAGCTGGTCAAGAATTTTGGAGTAATATTCGCCTGTAATTGTTCTGCCTTTTTCAAGGTAATCAATTAACAGGATCCCTTTCGCACTCCAAAACAGAACACGCTAGCTGGGGGCGACCGGTAGCGCAGTGTGTTGAGGCATCAGTCTCATGTTTGACTACCGGCGTTTCGGGTTCGAATCCCGTCCACGACGTTCGTGGCCATGGATGTGCAAGAGGTGCATGCTGGCAACTGCATTCTCCGAAACCAATTTATGCCAACGAAACGTCAACTGGGCCACATGGAACAATTGACGCGCTATGCCCCACAGGGGGTTAGGGCAATTGAGTAGCCATGAGCCTTCCGGCAGATGCGATCGACTTCGCTTTCTTTGGCACTGAGCCCACCCACTGCTTCGACTGCTGTTTCGTTTCGGGCGTGTAGTGGTTAACCCAAGTCTCATCCATGGTGATAAATCGCCGCACAAAATCGGTCGGATCCCGATTGAATCGGTGCAAAGATTGCTGCGAAAATCGTTCAAGCATTTGTTTTTGATCGGAACTCAGCAAATGCGGCACCCATCTTGCGTAGAGCTTTCGCATCTCTAATTCTTTGTGCAAGATGTTTCGCACCCTTTCTTCCGATATCCCCAAAGCCTCAGCAATATCATTCACTTTCATTCGCCTATCGTGCAACACGATATCATGCAGTTTTTCGATGGTTTACGGTGTGGTTGCGGTTTTTGGCCGTCCTTCACGTGGGTCGTTTTTTAACGGTTGACATCGAAGGAGCAGAGTCCCCGTAAACTTTTTTTTTGGCTTCGGATGAATTTCCTTAGGGGTTAATCCATCCAAAACGAAGAATTTTATGACCTCACGATATTCAAGTTTTTCCATTTTAACGAATAACTCGTAAAACGTCTACTGCAAAAATTCGTGTACACAAACTACTTGAGGGAACAAGTTGAAACTTGTCATACGAACTAATGACACGTGCACCCAGGCAGGAAACATAAATTTGTGCTGATTGTAACGGTATTTGTGTGTCAGGCCGAGAACATTTCACCTTACCCTCGTACCATGCATAAGTATTGTCCGTGCAATATGTTCATAGATCCCGTGCACAATCTTAGGTTGCAAACCCTAGCTCTTACCAATCGCTTTCCTACACGTGTAAAAAACAATACTAGCTTTCCTCAAGCGCTCCAGAATGTTAGCCTTAAAACTTATCTTTTGGTCAAAAATTACCCCAAGCAATCTCGGGGCGACCGGTAGCTCCGTGCGTCAGTCTCATTTAACATTTTGTGTGTTTATCTCACGCGAAACCATATTTGCAGTCTCATGTCTGACTACAAACGGTACGGGTTCAATTCCTGTCCACGGCGTCCGTGGCCATGGATGTTTATTTATACCAACGAAACGTCAGCTAACCCACATCAAATAGTTGACGCGCTATGCCCCACTAGCGGTTAGGGCGAATGAGTATCTACCCAGGCCTACTCAGCGCTTACACATTTGACTTTTTCACCTATTAAATTAATTACATATCTAATCTACCCAGACAACAGGATTGTTATTATGAGATGGGGAACCCCAAATTTGTTTTTTACTTCAGATTCGGAAAATCAGCGTAGCAAAATTTGCTTGTAGTTCGGGCCAGACAGATTGGACGAGTATTTCCCTTGAAAACGGGGTTGCCATTCTGGAATGGGCAACCACAGTTTTTATCTTGTTTTTTTTTACTTCATATTCAGAATCAGGGACCTCAATTTACCTTGTTATTGGAGCCAACCAAGTTAAACGATTATTTCTCATACAAAGGATGGGGGGGGGGGGGTATTCCGTAATATACCATTCTTGAGTTGAACGAGCCGACACGTATGTCACGGTTTTGACTCTTTCGCTTGTTTTATTGAGTCGTTTATAAAGAACGATTCGTTCATGTGCTGCACATCACTTGTACGTATTTGGAACCTTCGTTCCATTAATAGTGTAGTGTTTGCTCCTCATACACGCAATATTTTTGATGTCGTTGATTAAGCGACTAGCAGTTCTTATTTCCAATAAACCTTTGGTTGTTGCAATGAACGGCGCGAACGAAAACTACCTGTGGGTACTAATAGAACTCCCACTGCGCTCAGAGCTTGTCAGTATAAAGACAGTTAGCGGTTAGGAGGTGCATGCTAGCAACTGCACGTCCGAAAAGTCAACAAGGCATTGAAATGCTACAAATGTGGACGCACTCATGCCCGTAGAGGAATCATGCCCCTAGAGGGATTAATTAACAACCTATCGAGTGAAGTAATCCCTTTTAGCTAAATTTGTGAGTTTATTACGTTGATTCATTGAATGATTTGATTTAACGGATCCATTCCGTTCTGCAATCGCTTACACGTATTATTTAATGCCAATTTTATGTTTATTATTTCTTATTAATTATCGCACTGTGATCCTGTATTTGTACCCTTTCATTTCTAACCTATGATTTTTAGAAATTGTATATTATAATAGACCTTATACAGACGAAGAGGAATGATCATCACCAGTATCTTATTAATTATATTTGGCTTAGCGTGAGCAGTAAACATATTATGTAAAATTCAATTCTTACTATATTGTAACTGATCACTTGAAACTGTCGTCTATATAAGGTTTAACTGTATAAAAATAATTATTTCTATTATTGGAAGACTTTGTAGAAAATATGATTATGTACTTTCTTTTCCCTTATTGAATTGTCTATTTCCATTTAAGATTTTGTTTGCAAGTTGTTTTTGAATAACATCTAAAATATAATATTAAAAATAATTCTAATTTTTTCAGAGTCCTTGAATGATGTTCATACAACATCCAACTGAATATTCACCGCAAATATTCATTGAAACAATATTGAATTCAAAATACATAAACTTATTTTGCAAGTAATAATCTAAATAAGAATTAAAACAAATTATTTATAAGGAACCACAAAATAAAGAAAACTGCTTTTTACAACGAATGCAAACTGCATAAAACAATACCAAATTTTAGTTTTACGTTTTAAATATTTTTTTTTATATATAGGTATGTAGTTTAATTATATTTAACTATGTATGTATTATTGTAAATTAGAAAAAAAGTGAACACATTCTGCACTATTCTTAATTTTATTACAATTTATACGTGTAGTAATATTTAGAATTAAGTTTCATTTCATGTCTTACATTTACGATTAGTACAATTGTCCGATTAAAAAAAAAGATTTAGTTTTAAATTAGCAGAAACTAAGGCTTAATTTTAAAAATTAAAAGAAAATGTTTTATTTATATTTAAATCGATTGTCACCAATAAATGAAACAATAATAATTGAAATGTTTTAAGCTTTGATGGGTAGTCAAAAAGAAATGTTCAAAAATAGTATATTCTAGTATGATAGCCTTCCATAATGCTTGGCAGAGGCAGACTAAGGTACATGGAGACACTAAAGGTACACGATCCACTTAAAACTTGTATCCGATCGAACAAGCGGCTTCGACCACATTCGGGTAATTTTGGCCGAAGCCAAAAGTTGAAATGGAGTTTTCCATACTATTTTGCCTCAACCCCTAGTGGGAGATAGTGCCACAACTACTTCTGCGCGCCATTGTACTCGGTTCTGGGCAATGGGATGCAACTTATCGTGCCTTCAGCTGTTTCCTTTTAACAATCCGCTGCAATGCCATGATGCGTCGGACATCCAATATCCAACGCTTATGCCGGCAAACCAGGTTAGTGCCAAGGATGGTATATGCGCTGTCAATGTACGCTTTTTTGATGACATTACAGTGTTCGTTTAAATCACTCTTCTTCTTCCTTGCTCTTCCATACCACTCTGCGGCTTCGCGTTGCTCTGCCTCTGGCGTTGACACTTCGCCCATTTTGGCGATATAATCTCAGCTTCCTTCTGCAGGCAACTCGGTCTTGGATCGTATCATCGCCGAGATTATTGCGTTGTTGTTGCTTATTCATCTGATCTGATCGGTCCATGTGTGTTTCCGTCTGCCTCGGGGTTTGAGTTCAGCAATTGGAACATTCGTTGATAGTGCCTCCATGACTGGGTTTTCAGGTGGACGCCGAAGAACATGGCAATACCAATCCATACGGCGATCTTTGAGCTTTCCAGTGATCGGTTGCTCAATAAACAAGCTGCCTCGGATGTAGGTACTTTTGATGAGATCTTTTTGCTCACACCGGCTGATATCCGTAGCATTTTCATCTCGGTCGCAGTCATTTTACTTTCGTATGTCTTGTACATAGTCCAGCACTCATACACATACATGAGTGCGGGACGTACGACCGTTTTGTACAACTTGCCCTTAAGCTTTCGTGGCCTCTTCTTGTCGCAGAAAACTCCAGAGTTTTCTCGCCACTTCATCCAACCGACACTGATGCGATGTTTGGTGTCATCACCGCAAGCTGCTTCCTTGTTGACCATCGAGCCCAGGTATTTGAACCTTGTACATGACTGCAACTGCCCTCCTTTAATGTAGATATCTGGTATCGGTCTCTCTGGATCTGAGAAAGGACAGCAAAGATACTCAGTCTTTGGTATGCTAATTCTCAGTCCAGGATCCTCCAGTATCTTACACCACTTGGTCAGTACAGCCTGCAAAGGAACGATGTCTTTGCAACCCAGGACAACGTCATCAGCGAAAAGAAGATAAATTTCCAGGTCGTCAGAGAAGAGTGTTAATAAATAGAGCATGATGATGTTGAAGAGTAAGGGACTCAACACACTGCCTTGGTGAACTCCGACGTTAACCGGAAACTCTTCAGACTCACCAGCTGTGCATCTAACTTTAGTAGTTGTTCCATCATACATGTCTTGTATCATCTTAACATATACCTAGGGGACCTTAGCTGCTCTTAGGGTCACCCATATCAGATCAAGAGGAACTCTATCGAAGCCTTTTTCAAAATCGATGAACAGAAAGTGCAAGTCCGTCCGTGCATCACGATGTTTTTCCATCGTAACACGCAAGCAGTGAATCGCGTCGACTGTGGATCGACCCTCTACAAAGCCGCATTGATTGTCGTCCAACCGTACAATCTCTTTCAATCGATTGCAGACAACTCGCTCGTAAGTCTTCAATGTGTGAGATGTTACCTTGATTGTCCTATAGCTGTTGAGCTTGCGTGAGTCACCCTTGTTCTTATAAAACGGGAGAAGGAAAGCGTCAGGCATCGGTTGCCCTCTTTTAATTTTGCTGAAAAGAACAGTGAGCCATCTAAGCCCGACATGATTCATCTCAGCGATATCAGTGGTGTTTGGCTCCACAGCTCGAAAAGCTTCACGCGGAAATTCTTCGTTGAAAAGTTCGTCAAAGTAGTCACGCATTCTGCTGCAGATTGCTGTGTCTTCAACCAGTGACACTTCTTGTGACTCTTCAACGTACTTTGGCGCCAGATGCCAGAACCTCTCGAGCGTTTCTTCTCCTTTAGGCTGCAACCTTATAAATCCTGGCATTGTCTTTAGGTTTCTCTTGCAATGACGATCTTTTATCCGCAGTCAGATCTTCTAGTTCTTGATAGAACTTCTCGGCTGCAATCAATTAAAGCCTAGATCGTAGATGCCATTCTTAAAGTACGTACTTACTTTTACAAACAAAAATATCTTAATCCAGACAGTGATTACTGTGCGTTCCTTGCACAGGCAAAAAGCGATCATACAGATGAACAGACAAAAATTTCAAAAATTATCGGAATGCATTCGGCCGATAGTTCGCCATAAAATATCTGTCGAACAAAATTACATTGAACTGTCAAAAAAATCGTCCCGTCCATAATAGGCGCATAAACTGTATGATCGGTCGGGCGATCACAATATCGATCGGGCGATATATCGCTCCGTCTATGTGGAGTCTTACCTTACCCGAAATTATCCCAATTATTATTTTTTTGTAAACACAAAATTTACAGATTTATTATGAGTATAGATTGGAAAGGAGAACGCCTAAGAAAGCAACCCTTCCCCTAAGATTGGGTATGTAGGCTTGTAGCCTGCGTACGTGAAATCAATTTACACTCGAAACATAAAATGAGCCTCGGATACCACGGACTGATTCACCGGCAACGACTTTTTGCTACAAGCAACACTCAACGATCGATTTTGGAACGTTCGAACCATGTGCGGCGAGTGCAATAGCGCGAGGCTCACTGATGTCGAACATGAAATGACCGCGTATAACATCACTATACTAGCACTGAGCGAAACAAGATGGCCTGGATCGGGAACGACTTTATCACCAAGCTCCCAAACAGTACTGCTCTACTCTGGAAATGAAGACGATACCTCACCTCGAATGACAGGCGTCGGAATCCTGTTGACTAGGGAGGCACGCCTATGCCTAATTGACTGGAAGTCCATCTCCGACCGTAAAATCACAGCCAGATTCAAATCCAGGGTAAGAAACATCACAATAATTCAGTGCTACGCCCGGACTGAACTGGCGGATTAGTCAGCTAAGGACGCCTTTTATCAACGGCTTAGCGACAGCTTCGACAAGGCTAACAAAGGTAACATAAAAATTAGCTTGGGGGATCTCAACGCATATGTTGGGTCTGACAATGTTGGCTTAGAACACCTAATGGGCAATCATGGACTAGGCAACAGGAACATCAATGGCGAGATGTTCGTAGAGTTTTGCAACTCTCGTTAACTCGCCATTGGCAGTACCCTTAACACTTAACAACCTGGACCTATCCGGATGGCAGAACAGAGAACCAGATTGACCATATAGTCGTTTCCAGAACAAGGAGGAATTGTCTCTTGGACGTCAAGTCGAAGCGAGGTGCTGATGTTGGCAGCGACCACCAACTTATTATCGCAAAAAGACGCTTACGAACGCCAGCGATCCAGCGCCCTTAAAATGTAAGAATCTTGCCACGTTTTAATGTTCAAAATCTTAAAGATCCATCAATAAAACGTGCATATTCCACCGCCTTGCACGAGAGAGCTATTGCACCACCACCTTGTCAGAATCCTGCGATAGATGTAACCTCGCTGAGTACTCATTTATTTCGTGTGGCGTAACATTTGCGGGTTGATTGGAGCGTGGTAGGAGACCAATTATTAGCGACTCTATATGGTCTCTAGTCTCATCACGCAAGAGAGTTAAGGAACTGATTAACTCAACTGTTGACGACTCAGCGAAAAGCCAACTCAGACCTGAATACCGTTCACTACAGAAAAGCGTGCAAGAAGCGATTGCTATTGCGGATATTCTTATCCCCTTTATTCAAGAGTGTTGGGAAACCGAAACTCTCTTTAAAGAGTGGAAGAAGGGCGTCATTATTAAGATCCCGAAAAAAGGTGACCTGAAGGATTGCAGTAATTGGCGTGGGATCTGTCTTCTCCCACCAGTCTCCAAACTGATGGCAAAATAATCTTAAACCGGATCAATCATACAGTTGACCGGACACTGAGCGATGAACAGGCTGGTTTTCGTCAAGGCTGTTCATGTAGCGACCACATTAACACTCTTCGAACTATTATTGAACAATCCGCAGAGTGGAGATCCCCATTCCATCTCATGTTCATCGATTTCGAGAAGGCGTTTGACAGCGTTAACCGGTAATATAGTATATCTGGAGGGTTTTACATAGGAGAGGCATACCAGCGGAGTGAGACAAGGCTGCATTTTTGTCGTCACGCTTCGAGAACACCAGAACAAAGGTATAAGAAGGAAATTGTTCAAATACCTTTACCTAGACTATGCTGACGATAGTTCTATCAAATCAATGCTCTGGTCTGGATTGCGAAAGCCGTAATTCTGGGCTTAAAATCAATGCTGCCGAGACTAAATACTTAAGCTTGGAGCCAGGAAGGCAAAGCGAAATTTATGTTTCGGGACATTCAGTCGAAAAAGTTGGCAATTTCTGCTACCTCGAAAGCGCAGTTACAGCAGATGGTGGAGCGGATGCCGATGTATAGTCTCGCATTAGCAAGGCTCGAGCAGCTTTTTTTTTCAGTTTGCCTCCTTTTTGGCAAAACAACATTTACAGACGCACCGAACTCCGGATCTTCGAAATCAACGTAAAATCCGTGCTTCTATATGGCTGTTCAACTTGGAAGGTGGCCAATAAGACAATAACTAAGTTGCAAAAATTCGTGAAGGAGAAGGATGCGACCTACACATTCGCTGGCCGGAGATCATTTCTAACTGCAACCTCCTTACTATTACTCGCCATGATAGGATAGACACTTCGATCAAAAGAAGAAAGTGGCAATGAATAGGTCACACCCTCCGTAAAGGGCCGAACAACATTGCTCGACAGACCCTCGATTGGAACCCAGAAGCAGCCAACGCATGACATCATCTTTGCCGACCGAGAAACCCGTGCAGAAAGTCAGTTGAGAGCGAGGGTGCCTCTATAGACAAATCGTGGAGAGAGCTAAAGACGATTGCGTAGAAGGACGCGGTGGAAAGTAGACGTGGTTAATGCCGTATGCCCCACTAGGGGTTAACAGGAACCAGAGAGATAGATTGGAAATAGAAAATATTTTTAATTACATTTCCTCATAATAACTTTATTTGATCATAAAAAAAATCGCACAGTCACCTAAGATTGAATAGCCTTCTTGTACGCTTCGATTTCCACACCTTCCCAATCCCAATTTTTCGTGAAATATCTGAAAATGAAAATTCCAGTTAGTTCATATTAATTAAGTATGTATTTTGTATAACAAACTTACTCTTCCTTCAAAACTTTTAAACATTTGGCCTCTTTTTCCGTGAGTCCATTCAGAACTGCATCCACATTTGAATTCAATTGTGTCCGATTCTGGACACCGACTAAGAAAATCCCGGGTCCTTCTAGCTGACAAGCATGGTACAGTGCCAGTTTTCCCAACTCAACACCATTTTCTTTACAAAATTCAGCAGCTCGTCGGCAGACGTCTTTCAATTCGTCGGAGGCGGGATGAGTTGGTAAGGCTCCTTGATTCGTAAGTAGTCCGATAGCATGAATTGCAGCACAAATCACAGTGACTTTTTGTTCCTAGCAGCGAATGTTCCAATTAGAAAAGTATATAGACATTTAAAAATATATATTATGTATTTTCTATTCTTAAAATGTAGGGTTTAGGATGTGCGGTGGTTTTCAAAAAGATACGTAAAGTATGTATTTTAGATAATGGATAGGTGGCTAGAATTTAGAGGCAGCTTAAGCTCAGCACAAGCTCCCAACTTTTCAACACAACACATCGCGCTCGGTGGCCGTGGTCGTTCGGTCACCGTTCTACGATACTAATCTAGAGCTCGGAGTTCAAGTCTCGGCGCGATCAAAAACTGTCTGTGAGTACTAATTGAACTCTCACAGTGCTCCGAGCTTGTCTGTTCAAAGACGGCGAGGATAGGGGGTGCATGCAAGCAACTGCACTCCAAAAAAGGAGATATGCTATCGAAACGTCAACAAGGGATAGAAATGCTAGAGATATTGACGTGCCCATGATCCTGGAGGAGTCAAGGCAATTAACGACACAACACACATCCTTACCAAACACTGAATATACTAAGTTAAGTAGCACTAAATCAACTACAAGTCTTACCTGGAAGAACGGCATGTATTTCAACATAGTATCATCAGTCAAAGTATATCGCGAATAGCACAGAACAGTCTGAAATGATTATAGAATAGAAATTTATTCAAAATCCATAATCGATAGAAGTATGGGCGAGTTACTTACATCAAATCGTCCTGGTGCCTTTGAAATGACCTCCTGCAAAACATCAATGGGATATGCACTAACGCCAATATGTCGAACTTTGCCCTCTCTCTTTAGTTCCTCTATAGCCGGCAAAGTTTCATTAACAATTTGATCTAGGTTTCGTGTGAACTCAATGTCATGAATTTGCAATAGGTCCACATAGTCGACACCCAGAAGCTGCAAGCTCTTCTCAACACTTTCTTTGGTCCTTTTGGCGGAGTAGTCAAAGCCTCGTTTCCAATCGCGCTCATAGCGTCCAATTTTGGTTGCCAAATAGTATGTCTTCCGTGGAACGGTTTTCAAAGCTTTTCCGATTAACTCTTCGGATTTTCCTTGACCGTAATAGGGTGCCGTATCGATGTAGTTGATACCTTGTCGTAGTGCCTGATGAATTGTGGCGATACACTCGTCTTCTTTCACAGGTCTGACAAAGTAAAAATGTGGTATGTACAACATTAGTTGGATGGTTTTACTGTAACTCTGTTGGGGAAGATATTTGCTCTACTGTTAGAATGGATGTGGGTCTTAGATAAGTTTGTATCAGACCAAATTAAAAAAAATGTATGCTTTTAAGTAATATACTTTGATCTTTATAAATTGTTCGCCGTCTTGCATTGAACACTGCGTGAAAGAAAACTGCAGCATCCTGCAGGGCGCCTTCTAACCTTTAGATTACTTTTTACGACGCGAAATTGGCTGCTTTTCCTATAGGAGCATTCTTTTGTCCCAGGTCAACTGTACCATACCCAGGCGAACACTTGGCGTCATTCAATTTTTTATCATTTTTTTATTATGTTCGGGAGATTAGAAAATGTTCTTAATTTCTCATATTTGGAAAATTTATTACCAATAGACTTGTTATCAAGAGTCAAATTAAATTACAAAAAGTCTACTTCTCCATAAAAACTTCGCCATTTTAGATAAGCAAACGATATTTTGTGACATGTCTATCTGATTTTTAGGGATTTGTAGTAAAAAACAAATGATCAACAAAACCCTTATGAAATCGGTCAAACGTGCGTCTGTCTGTCTTTTTGTCCGTCTTTCCATGAAATATCTCACGAACCGCTACTAAAGCTACATGCATGAAATTTAGTAGAAATGTGTAGAAGTATTATAATTCTCTGGAAAAAAGCAATGCGTCGTAATAGACCAACAATCAGGCAACGTTGATGTCGAAGCCTACAACATTTACATACCACCTGTATCCAGCTGTCCCGCGGGATACAACGCCAATATTAATAATTTCCTCACTGGTCTACATCGTCTTTCGCTTGGTGACTTCAATGCTCATCATGAACTCTGGCATTCCAGCCATGGCAATGGCGCCAGAGGCCTATCAATAGCAGAACAACTTGATGCTTCAGATTTCTGTCCACTGAATGATGGCACTCCCACTCGTATTGCTGCCACCTGTTCCAGTTCACTTGATACTACGATTGTCAGTGCAGGTCTCTTAAATGAAGCCCAATGGGAGCCGTTCTTAACTCTATCATCTGACCATCTCCGAATCGTTATCAGGCTTGACAAACCAACAAACACTCTACCTGCTGAGCATCGCACGTTTGTCAACCACAATAAGGCTGACCGGAACAGTTTTCGATCCTACACCAATACCAAATAGCTTGCTCTGCCAACTCCAACCGATTTACGCAAGGCCAAGTTCAATCTAAAGAAAGTCTTGAACAAAGTGGCTGCAAAATTTATTCCTGCAGGACGAATACCAAAAGTAAGGGCTTTCCCGCCTCAACCGCCAGATTGGCAGACGGAAGAGATCAAATCAGAAGCAATGACCCGGACGACCCAAGAATTCATGAACTCAACTGCGAAATATACAAGCAAGTAGCCAAACAAAAGGGATCAAAATGGAGCAATCATCTGAACAGCTGTAACTTGACAACAGACACCAACAAGTTATTGTTCACAGTCCGTACCCTTTCAATTCCAACAAAACAAAATCAATTTGATGATATTGCGGTAAGCGACTCCATGCGCTGCGCTAGCTACTTCAATCCTACATCTGACAGGCATAAGCGCATAACTCGCAGGAAAATTCACAACCGAGCCACCGACGACACGCCATGTTTTACCTTCAATAAAGTAGCTGCAGCAATCAAAAATGCGAAAAACTCAAAAGTCATGGGATCTGATGGCATTTCAATGGTTAAGCTCAAAAACCTCGATATACCAGTATGTAATCGAATACCTTACGGCTACATTCAACCTGTCCATCTCTTCGCTGATCGTTCCTGAGTTCTGGAAGAAAGGGAGAGTGATCCCAATTTTGAAGCCGGACAAAAAAGCGACACTAGGCCCATTATACTTTTATAACCAGTTGCCAAAACGCTAAAGGCTTTATGGACCACATCCAGCTAGAAGATTACCAGCATGGTTTCCGAAGGATGCACATTGTGCAGTACAACAACGGCTTACATCCCGCATTCATGTTGGCCTTAACCAGGCCCGTCCTTTTCATAGAACCATTTTGGTGGCGCTTGACCTGTCGAAAGCCTTCGACACAGTCAATCACTCATCGCTTCTATCTGACATAAACTGCTCATCCCTTCCTACACAATACGTCAAATGGATCGTCAACTGTCTCGCTGGTAGGCAGTCCTACACCAAGTTCAATAACAGCAAATCGGAGCTCAGAAAAATTAAGCATTATATATATATAGTATTATCTCCCACCTTGTTTAATTTATATCTATCAGGAATTCCAACACCTCCTGATGATCTCCAATTAATTACGTATGCCGATGATTGTTCATTTCTGACAACAGGGAACGACATCAATGAAATGTGTAAGCTGATTAATGGCTACCTCATTGAACTTAACGGGTTCTTTGAAAGCAAGAACTTAACTGCATCAGTATCTAAATCATCTGCAACGCTGTTTACCATCTGGACAAAAGAAGTAACGCAACTTGAGATATATATAGGCAGCAAATGCATTCTCACCACCAATCATCCAAAAATTCTTAGGGTTACCCTGGATTGCAATGGCGACCTCATTTGCTCATGCCACAACTATATGCAACAGAATGCGTGGCAGGAATAAAATCCTTAAAGCCTTGGCCGGTAGCACAAGCGGAAAAGACAAGGAAACACTACTGGTCACTTACAAAGCGGTCGGAAGATCTGTGCCCAACTATGCTGCTCCTGTGTGGTCTCAGAACCTATGTGACACACAATGGAAGCACATTCAAACTTGTCAAAATGCCGCACTCCGCACCGTAATTGGCTGTCTCTTGAATCTCTTGATGTCTCCCCAAGACCACCTACACCAGGAAACAAAGACGTTGCCTATCAGAGACCACAACAAGCTCCTTGCGAGGCAATATTTAGTAGGCTGCTACCGGAGGGACCTTGAGCGCGATGTCCAGACATATAAAAGGAATCCTTTCGACGACGCCGCACAGTAGCCAAATATCCAGAAAAGTTGGCCAAAAGTAGAAAACATTGAGATATTGAGTTGAAAATTTATACTCGGCGGTTTTTGAGGTCGCATATTGCAAATCTGAAGTCAAAATTGTATGAAACGAAACAGGGGGTCTAGAAAGGCAACACTTTTTTTCTAAAAATACATTCAATATTATTGAAAGTTACTTCCTTGGGGTTTTCAGGGTCGCTGATAACGAATCCAAAGTCAAAATTGTAAAAAATTAAATAGCGAATCCCGAATGGCAACACTGTTTTCAATAAATATGTTAATTTTTGTTAAAACTTTCTATCGAGGTCGCTGATTCTGATCTGAAATCAAAATTATGTATATGAAAAAAAATATTATGAAGAAAAGTGTTGGCTTTCTCCGGTTTCGTTTTCTAAAAGTTTGACGTCAAATTCAAAATCAGCTTTCAGCAAGATTGAACGTATTCATAGAAGACAGCGCTGCCATTTTGCACTCGCCACTTTTTTTAATAATTTTAACATCAGATTCGCAATAAGCAGCCCTAAAAACCCCTAGGTAACGAGTTTCAACCAAATATGATAATAATAGGAGACATTAACTGTTTTTTTTTTATTTAGCCCCACTGGACAAGGTATAGTGATCCACTAAAGTCCTTCTAAAATTCTTAGGAGCAATTGCGGGCAGCTAGATTTTTAATATGTCCAAGGTAAGGATATAAACTAAAGAACTCAGGTTGAATCATAGTGGAACCTGGTAGAACTTTTTTTAAACGCCTTTCTAAAAATTGAATTCACTTAAAATAAGCTAATTTCTCAAAGATACATGCATATATCGTTTCCATCACTCATTCGTGACATGATTACTTATTTTTTAGAAAAACATATAATACACATCACAAGGAAAATTTTATATTTTGGAGGATGTAAATCCAATGATTTTTACAGACCACCAATTTGAAGTTACCCTAATTTTTTGACTCTTCTGAAGATTTTTTTTCCAGTGCGAACTAAGGTCAACTTTGAACTAGTGTACAAACGACATAGAAACTTATATTGACTAGCTGGTTTGGGAGCTGATGCTCGGACAACAACTGAAATCACAAACCCCATTCAGGAAAAAAATAAAAAAGTTCACTTTTTGACTTTTGGCCAGCTTTTTGGGATTTTTGGCCACTGTGCGCCGTCTACAAATCTGCCATCGCATTACTCCATCTGAAAGAGGTGCATTCATCAATTACGGCATTAAAACCGAATCCAGTACTTTTTGCGCAACTGCCACCCATAGCAAATGAAGAGTAGAGGCTTCCGAGAGCCACCAGGACGAGACTTGCCCAACTTCGATCAGGCTGGTGTTCTCGCCTCATGGTTATCTATCCCGTATTGATGGAAACATCCAGCCTCTACCCAGCCTGCAACGTAACACCTCACGACGTAGACCAGGTCGTTGTGGGGAAAACCCCATCGAAGCAGTCACATTCATTGGTCTTGACACCGAGGAGCTTGAAACGGAATTAAACACATAACACACACTACAACTCTGACCATCGCTACAACCGTATCAAATGTTTTTGCCAAGTCCTAAAATATGGAAAAGGGTTTCATATGGGCGTCCAATTCGGCATATATCTCCAAGGCGACTGCGTCCAGCGCATCGTGGGTCCCTAGACCTGTTGGACAAGCATACTGTCCGCAAGTAATTAGGTTATTAATAAAAAAAAAATGTAAATTGTTTTTTAACCACTTTTTCAATCATTTTTTTATTTTGATATCACAGATATTGTTCTATAATTTTCTAATTGAGTCGAGTAGATAAGATAGATTGCTTGTAATCTCTAGATTGTCCCAAAATAATTTCGAGTGACTGTAAAAAAATGCTCTGAGTCTCGAATCTTAGTTTATTTCGGACTTACGCAGACTTTTACTCACATCGGTATACTCGAACATATTTTATTTGATAGAACACATCAACTGATGCAAATATTGTTCGTGCAACAATAAAAATTTAAATCGTTCGCAATATTACACATTTTGCAATTGAACCGTTAATTAGTTGGAATAGAAACAGTTTAAAAAGAATTATAATTGATAGTGTTTTTTCACTTCATCTGTCAAATGAAAACTAGAAAACAGTTTGCCTCATTTTCGCGGTATACAAAGTATAAACATCTCCTTAAAATCAATTCCATTGCATAATACATAGTACTAAACATTTTTCACTCACCCGAATAAATTGCTAAACGTTGCTCCACCAATGGCCAACTTAGAGACGATCATGTTAGTAAAACCAAAACGTTGATATTGCATTCGACCAACGGCCTCCTCATCGTGGAATCCTTTCACATAAGTACTCGGTAAAACCATTTTAATTACTTTTTATTTGATAACTTTCCGAGAAAATGAAATCACAATATAAATTGTCACAATTTGAGAATTTAACACAAAATTTAATCGATTCACCGAATGATACCAACGACAATCAGCTAAAGCTAGTGTAAGCAAAGCACTGACCTCTACGGGGGCTAGTCATCTATTTTATAGCGGTCGCGGTCGTTGATAAGATCCACTTGTTATTATTTACTGTATACTTGTTGGGACGCTAAAAGCTCGTTTCGCCAGAATTATTCTGATAACAAATAGAGATTTTAAAATAAAACAGTAAACGAAAATTTCGATATTAGTTCTAAATATTAATCAATGAACCACACTTTTTTGAGAGCTGGTTTGTATTGCAATCTAGTATCTATCTGTAGAGTAGCAACAACTTTGAATTATATTATCAGAAGCTTTCGATTGCGATTATTTCGCGTCATTGTTGTATCTCTGGCGTACATTGATTGGATTAGAAAGCGTCCAAATGTTGTACGACTCTCATTGGTTAGCCAATTCCCAATCTAAGAGTACCAGCATGATGTGGCGACGACCGACGCTTGCTGAAGCTCTCAAGCTCCAGTATTCCTACGTAACATATGGGAAACTAGAGTCAATATTAGATTTCCGCTGTTGACAAATGCACTTGGTTGTTTCGTTGGCCTCTCAGTATACTAAACTTTTCTAAATTAATTGAATTTATCAGAAACGACAACAAGAAGATGTTCAAAACTTATCTCTATATTTGAGGGTTTCGCAGTGTGCGGCATATAATTTACGATATTATATCATGATATAACAGTTATATTTCGTTAACATTGTGTTCATCATCATCGTGGCGCGACAGCCCGACGTCGGGCCTTGGCCGCCTGGATCATTGTCCTCCAATTATCTCGGTCACGTGACCGCGTCCTCCAATTTTGGGAGCCCAGCAGCTGCGCGGCGTCCACACCTACTGAGCTCTCCCAACGAGATCTCGGTCGTCCTCGCAATCTCGCTCCGTCGACTCGTTCTGCATTCATTACTCTCTTAGGCATGCGATCATCGTCCATTCTTTGTACATGCCCTGCCCATTGAAGTCGTTGTAGTTTGACGATTTTCGAGACTTGCAGCTCATCGTACATTTCATACAACTCATGGTTGTACCGGATGCGCCATCCATCTCGATCGCAAACAGCCCCGAAAATTCGCCGTAGAACCTTACGTTCGAAAGTGTCTAGCATGTTTTCGGAGGCTTGAGCTAGGGTCCATGCTTCGCAGCCATAGCATAGCACTGGTCGTATAATGGTTTTGTACACGCGGAGCTTCGTGTTTCTGTGCACATGTTTCGATTTCATTATGGGGAGAACCGAGAAAAAAGTCTTATTAGCTAACTGTATCCGTCGCTTGATTTCGTCAGTTTCGTTGGCGTCCCTTGACAGGTTGCAACCCAGGTAAATGAAGTTGTTCACGAACTCGATGTTGAGGTCCCCCACATTGATGCTTGGTTGTGCAGGTGTCCTTGTCACCGATTGCATCATTATTTTAGTTTTACCCTCGTTAATACGTAATCCAACTTCCTTTGCAGCGGTATCGAGCGTATGCAGAAGTTCTTCTGCGTCAGCCAATCTTCGGGACATGATGTTGATGTCGTCGGCGTACGCTGCTAATTGTGTCGACTTGATGAGTAGCGTCTTGCTGTTGTCCATATTCATGGCCCGAATAACGTATTCCAGTGCTAGGTTGAAGAGCGTCGGAGCCAGTCCATCGCCCTGTTTCAAACCAGTGCGTGTTTCAAATAGATCAGTAAGTCTATTCTGGATCCTGACTTGTGAGACGGAGTTGGTCATCGTCATCTTTGTCAGTCGCACTAATTTTGCTGGTATACCAAATTGCAGCATGATGTTGTACAGTACTCCACGATCGATACTGTCGTATGCCTGCTTGAAGTCGACAAAGATTTGGTATACGTTTACGTTGTATTCCCAGCACCTCTGGAGTATCAGTTTGACTGAGAAGAGCTGATCGGTTGTGGAGCGACCAGGTCTGAAACCGCTTTGATATTCGCCAATGACTCGTTCTGCGTACGGTTTTATTCTATTTTCCAGAATTTTCGTCAAAATTTTATAGGACGTACAAACTAGTGAGATGCCCCTGTAATTCTCACACCGCAGTTTATCTCCCTTTTTATGAATTGGACAGATGATGCTTCTGCGCCAATCGTCTGGGATCTCCTCGTTCTCCCATACTCGTAGGAGTAATTGATGTATGGCATCAACTAGACTCGTTCCACCGAATCTTAGCAGTTCAGCTGGAATCTCGTCAGCGCCCGGCGCTTTATTTCGTTTTAGTGACCGCAACGCGAGATCAACTTCCTCTACTGTCGGGGGTTGAATGGGTGGGCCTAAATCAACAATATCGTCGAGAGCTTCCTGTGTGGGGATGTTAGATGGTCGGTTTAGAAGCTCTTCAAAATAAGAGGCCCATCGTTTGTTAATACCATCGGTGTCGCTGATGATGTTTCCATCCTTGTCCTTACAAAGGCTAGTCCTGGGTTGGTAGCCGTTCTTAATTGTATTTACTAGTTTGTACGCTTGTCTGGTGTTCCTATTAGCTAAGTTTTCGTTTATGTTCAGCAACTGCTCGTCAAGGTATTTACGTTTCTTACGTCTAATTATTCTATTCGATATTCGCCGTAGCTCGTCATATTTTTCTCTTCTGGCTCTGGTTCCTCGTTGAATCCATTGTCTGTAGGCCTCGTTTTTCGCGTCAAGTGAATTTTTGCATTCTTCGTCGAACCAGTCATTTCGCGCTCGCCGGGCTTTATATCCCACGACCTTCTCTGCGACATCCTTGATGGTACCCTTGAGTTCTTCCCAGAACCCATGGACGCCTGTGTTGCTGATGTTGTGTAGCATAGGTGATAGTTTTTCCTCAAGGGCGGTAGTATACGCCACCGCTGTAGCATCACTCAAGAGCTTATCAACCGCAAAGATTTTGGGAGGGCTGATTCTTGACTGGTGCACTGAGGAAATTCTACATCTGTAGGTCGTCTTCACCAAGTGATGATCTGAATCGCAGTTTGCTCCTCGATAGGAGCGGACATCCATCACACTAGACGCCCATCTCCTGCAAATGAGGACGTGGTCAATTTGGTTGACGGTATGTGCGTCTGGAGACTTCCAGGTCTGCTTGTGAATGCGTCGATGCGGGAAACACGTAGAGCTTACGACTAGATTCCTGCTGCAGGCGAAGTCTATAAGTCGCTGGCCGTTATCGTTACATTCTTCATGGAGGCTGTGGCCTCCAGTGGTCCCCCGATGCCAGCTTTCATTCCCGACTTTCGCGTTAAAGTCTCCCAGCAGCAATTTGACGTCGTTTGTTGGAAGTGAGTCGAAGAGAGTTTCAAGGCGGGCGTAGAACTCGTCTTTTACTGCGTCTTCTTTAACTTCAGTGGGGGCATGCACATTGATGAGCCAGAGATTGAAGAATCGAGTCTTGATGCGAATCGCACACAGCCGTTCATTTATGGGTTTGAAGTCAGTAATATGCGGTTTGAGGTGATTGTTCACTATAAATGCTACTCCAAACTCCTTGCGGCCCGATGGTTTGCCACTTGTAAAAATTGTGTGCGATTTCTTGTCATTAATCTCGCTGCCAAGCCAATTTGTTTCCTGGACTGCAGTAATGCTCAGTTTGTACTTTTCGACCTGTTGAAGGAGGGCCTTCTCGGCCCCCGGTTTGTTCAGGGAGCGTACATTCCAGGATCCGAAAGAATAATCCTTTATTCGTTTGCGTGGTCGTCGTTGTTGATCCGTCCAATCCGAGGCTTTTGTTCCAGGTTTCTTGACATGGAGTGGTTTTTACAAGGACGAGTTGTCAGCACGTCGCTTAACCCCATTCAGGGGATGGCCTCGGAGATAGCTGCTTCAGATGGTTTCATAAACGTGCTGGAGTTCACACAACTATGTAGCAGGTCCAACTACGCAAATCAATCCATCCTACTAGACCTGAGACGCTTAGGTGTTCGTCAGCCATTCAGGCTACAGCTATTGTGTTGATGCACTAATAACTTTTACGCTCAAAATAGGGCTTGGGAACACTAGTAAAATTCTGCCTCCACACTAAAAAAAGGACACTTATAGTATGCAATTATTCTTCTTAGCAATGAGTACTTCCTCCTTTATTGAAAATTGCGTCAAACATTTTATTCGACTTGGATACGCATAAAAATGTTACATAATAATACGTGTGATTGGGTACCGCTTTTCCACAGTGACCCTTAACCACGGTAATGGTACCCTCTGCCATTCCTTCGGCGCCCGCAGGTCCCGAGATCGGCCCGAGAGCGAGCACACTTGGTGCCTTGCCCCTTCCGTCCACCAGCTGTGCAATTCCGTCTCTCCTGGACGCCTCGGCTTCCACTGACGGTACTACACTAGTACGGACAGACATACATTTGACAGATTTTGTAAGATTTAAGACACAAAACCCTAAAAAAAGAGATTGTAAGAATAATTATTGGGTGCATTCGGGCGTCACGGAAAACAGCGTAATGCGCAGCGCATGTTTTAGAAATAGCGAATTCCTAAGCAGCACATAACAATTTTTTTTGAGATGCGCGAATGGTATGCTGACTCACTTGTCAAATGACAAGTTCAGTTTGGCATTTTCTCCTTTTCGTAATTATGTGTTGTTCTTTTCTGCATTGTAAAAAACTATAAAAACAATGGAGAACGCACAATTCAGTAGACTAGGAAATGCCATGTTTGTAAATTGACATGCCTGCATTCACAAATCGGTAGCACTACTTGAGCGCTCCAATTTTTGTCCCAATTTTGCACTGAATGACAACAACGAAAATGGGAGCGTTCAAGTAGCGCTATGATTTGCGAATGCAGGCCGTTCGTTCGAACTGTCAAATCTCCGCTAAACGAAAACAGCGAACAAATTTTGTGCTGCCTAAAAGTGTTAGCGCCTAGCTATTTGCGCTAAGTTTAGCAGTGGTTTAGCGCAACATTCGGAGTACAAATCACGAGGCTGCACTTAAAGCTAGCTAGCAACCGTGACTCCCGAATGCACCCATTGTTAGAATCCCCACCTCAACCAATCTTCACCCTTCCAGAATTTGTTCATTAAATAACTGCAAAATAACAGGTATAACTACGAAAAACAACATGCAAGTAGTACTCGCACCTATGCATGAGGCCGGTAGGTGTATTTTTTGCATGGATAGTGTCAAAATGCCTAAAGTTAAATGAATGTACTATTATTAAATATCATGTGATTATAATAAAACTTGGAGATATTATTGCTGTTATGTTAGTTATCATTAGGCATCAATACTTTTGACCTTGGTTGTGATTTGTGATTGAGGGGTGCAGGAGTGTGCTAACTGCAACTATAGAAATGTGCTATTATTAACCCTTTTTTGATGGGATTTAAAAATTTGCTAGTTAAATGCCGCTTTTCTGTAAATTTTCATATTTCTAAGTATGTATAACGGTCTCGAAACGCAAGGGAGGGGGGGGGGGGACAAACTCGGACCACATATTTTCCCCTCTCCCTATTTTCTCCTTTCTTCAAAAATGGAATGTACTCGACGGTACCTTTCTTACGATACCCCACTTGCCTATACCAAAGAATAGAGATTATTGCTAACAAGAAATGGGACTCTATACGAATTAAGAGTGCCTGCCTAGTAGTTGCATATGTGTTGAATTCCGTCAGTACACGAAGGGGTAATGCGGAATAGCAAGTATGTTACTCATACGATGAAACGTACTAGGCAGTTGGCATTAGAAGAGCTTTTTAAAATGTTGCCGTCCCTATCCCTCTAAAGACAACTTTCATTTGATTATTTGCGTATCAATTCGCACAGTGCTTTTGCTTAAATCGTGTATGTACTTCTACATATTTCCACCAAATTTCATGCACGCAGCTTCGGCGGTTCGTGAGATATTTCATGTAGGCCTGTTCCTAATACCGGGATCCCGGTTTGGTACCGGTTTTTTTCAGTACCGGTACCAAAAACTAAGAGTACCGGTATCCCGGTTTTTTTAGTACCGGGATCCCGGGATTTGAGTACCGGTTTTTTCAACCATGCGCCGGTTTTATTCGGGATCCCGGGATCTACCGAGTCTTTTCAGTACCGAGTCTTTTCAGTACCGAGTCTTTTGAGTACCGAGTCTTTTCAGTACCGAGTCTTTTCAGTACCGAGTCTTTTCAGCAACGAGTCTTTTCAGTACCGAGTCTTTTCAGTAGTACCGAGTCTTTTCAGTACCGAGTCTTTTCAGTACCGGTATCCCGGTACTCAGTACCTGTTCTTTTCAGTACCGAGTCTTTTCAGTACCTGTTCTTTTCAGTACCGAGTCTTTTCAGCACCGGGATCCCGGGATTCGAGTACCTGTTCTTTTCAGTACCGAGTCTTTTCAATACCTGTTCTTTTCAGTACCGGGATCCCGGGATTCGAGTACCTGTTCTTTTCCATAAAAAAGACTCGTTCATTGCTGGACCAATTCTTCAGGTTTTTGGAAATTGTTATTGGAAATGTTCATAGAGTCGTGTCGTGCATTGAAAGATTTTTCAGATACACATCGTAGTATAGTATGTTAGTTAGTACGCACATAGATATACGAGTATGTACATTGTTCATACATAATTGATTTTGAGTTTTGTTAGGATTGAGACTGAGATGAGAGTATTTATTGTATTGGGAATAGGATATGTAATTGGGTATGATATAAATATGAAATGCATATGAACGAATATGTATATGTACGTATGTACATAATATAATAATATAATGCGTTGCATTGGTCAATAGCCGGCCATACACACACGCTCTATCTTCTGCAAACGTACGCTAATTCGATCGCCCCATTTTTTTCCGAATGATTCGCCGAGTTCGCAATCCCCTGCAAAATCGCGTCACCTGGGTCGCCCAATTTTTTTGCGAATGATTCGCGGCGTTTACAATCCCCTCGAAAATCGCGGCACCTGGGTCGCCGAATGATTCGCCGCGTTTGAACGAGTAGTGAAATTTAAGTAATTTTGTGCGACCAGACGGTTCGTGGCGTTTTCGGTTTGCAGATGATAGAGCAACAACAATTTGTATGGAGACGATGTCTAGTTGGGTGCGTTGTGATTTTGCAGATGATTCGCCGCGACCGAATTTTTATGGGTTATCTATAGTGGCGGTAGTAGTAGCTTGCATAATAAAATATGAGAAGGATGGGTCCACGCAGATATTTTGGTCCTGCTGCAGGTGTGCGTCAGGATAAAAGGATTTGTTTATCGATGAGGAGAGATATGTATATAGGCAAGATGGGTGTTGTATGACTAGGGGTGCTGAGACGAATACGTTAGACTGCCGCTGAAGGCATTTTGAATCCTTTGGTAACGAAAAAAGACATGCTTTGCAAGGAAAGCCCGATCAGACGAGTATTTCCCCATGAAAACAGGGTGGCCATTCAGGGGTGGGCAAAAAAAAGTGCTGGATGCAGATATGCTAGCACGAAACGGCTGCAGGGACATGTACAAAGAGTGAAACGGGCAACCTAGGGCTACATGCGGGGGTTCGCAACGCCCTAAGAGGGGAGCTAGCCCAGCTCGTTCCAAACCGAAATTATCCATGCACACTTGTGCGATACTGCGGGCTGTGAATTAGCAGTCGCTTGTGTGAGTTGCCCACTTCTGAGTGACCACCCTGTTTTCATGGGGAAATAGGGCGTTTCGAGCCCCGCATGTAGCCCTAGGTTGCCCGTTTCACTCTTTGTACATGTACCTGCAGCCGTTTCGTGCTAGCATATCTGCATCCAGCACTTTTTTTTTGCCCACCCCTGAATGGCCACCCTGTTTTCATGGGGAAATACTCGTCTGATCGGGCTTTCCTTGCAAAGCATGTCTTTTTTCGTTACCAAAGGACTCAAAATGCCTTCAGCGGCAGTCTAACGTATTCGTCTCAGCACCCCTAGTCATACAACACCCATCTTGCCTATATACATATCTCTCCTCATCGATAAACAAATCCTTTTATCCTGACGCACACCTGCAGCAGGACCAAAATATCTGCGTGGACCCATCCTTCTCATATTTTATTATGCAAGCTACTACTACCGCCACTATAGATAACCCATAAAAATTCGGTCGCGGCGAATCATCTGCAAAATCACAACGCACCCAACTAGACATCGTCTCCATACAAATTGTTGTTGCTCTATCATCTGCAAACCGAAAACGCCACGAACCGTCTGGTCGCACAAAATTACTTAAATTTCACTACTCGTTCAAACGCGGCGAATCATTCGGCGACCCAGGTGCCGCGATTTTCAAGGGGATTGTAAACGCCGCGAATCATTCATTCATGTACATACGTACATATACATATTCGTTCATATGTATTTCATATTTATATCATACCCAATTATTTTACATATCCTATTCCCAATACAATAAATACTCTCATCTCAGTCTCAATCCTAACAAAACTCAAAATCAATTATGTATGAACAATGTACATACTCGTATATCTATGTGCGTACTAACTAACATACTATACTACGATGTGTATCTGAAAAATCTTTCAATGCACGACACGACTCTATGAACATTTCCAATAACAATTTCCAAAAACCTGAAGAATTGGTCCAGCAATGAACGAGTCTTTTTTATGGAAAAGAACAGGTACTCGAATCCCGAGATCCCGGTACTGAAAAGAACAGGTATTGAAAAGACTCGGTACTGAAAAGAACAGGTACTGAAAAGACTCGGTACTGAAAAGAACAGGTAGTGAAAAGACTCGGTACTGAAAAGACTCGGTACTGAAAAGACTCGGTACTGAAAAGAACAGGTACTGAAAAGACTCGGTACTGAGTACCGGGATCCCGGTACTGAAAAGACTCGATACTGAAAAGAACAGGTACTCAGTACCGGTACTGAAAAAAACCGGCTCATGGTTGAAAAGACTCGGTACTGAAAAAAACCGGTACTAGTACCGGTACTGAACGAATACCTGTGAGTACCGGGATACCGCTTGTGGTACCGGTACTTGAAAATATCAAGTACCGGTACTGAAATCTCAGTACCGAACAGGCCTAATTTCATGGACAGAGAGACAGACAGACGGACGCATGACCGATTTCATAAGGGTTTTGTTTTTACTACAAAACCCTAAAAACATGTTCAAAACATGTATAATTCCGCAATTTAGATTCATATAAGTCACGATGTCGGGTCTCGTTACAAACAAAAACTGATACGAGTACACTTTAATTTTTTTTTATCTGAAAGTGGTGTGGAATCGTGCCTGGTCACCCAGTGTCTGAAAATTATACTCTTGAGATTTTCATCCGCTCTTTGAACTTACTATAATAGAATCTGTTGATAACAGACTGATATTGATAATTCAGTGTACTTTCTTTGGTATCTGGATACGACGCTGGCCGGCACTATGCGTATTAGTTTACCCACAGTCACAGCTGTCGCCGGTTTCTCGTCTCGTTATCTTGTTGCCGTCAGTGATCAATTATCAGTACACTGTAATTCTATAAAATTAGTGAAGCAATTTTAAAATCGCCCTGCAACTGTAAATGTCAAATAAGTGATTATACAGAAAATAACACAAACCATAACAAAACAAAGCCATTCATTTATTTGATATGACGACGCTCCCAGCTACATTTGTCAGAGATTTTCACGACGAAAGTTGTGAGCGAATGAAATATCGCTCATTTGGAAAGACTGGTCTACAAGTTTCGGAAATATCTCTAGGTGGCGGGGCATTCAGTAAGATCTATGGGTTAGTATCTAGACTAAAAGCTCTTGGCTTCTTGATTCGAAAAATATCGGACGAGAAATCCCATATTTTTCGTGTTATTAACGACAGATTTTGGAGGTATGTTTTATTCTGATCTGACTTGATTTACAGTAAAAACTTCGTACAAGCTCGATGTCTATTAAAGCCACATCATGAAAAATTGTACATATTTACTACCATTAATTATTACTACTAGTTAAAATTTAAATTCCCCACTTAAGGCCGTTTTCTCAATGTCTCAAGTTTATCCTATAGATAAACGCTAAACGCCACCCATCCTCCAGTTAAAAATTTGTCGGATGATAATTCCATACTGCTGATACGGGCTGCTGAGGTTTTGACCACTTCAACTGTTTATATCTGCACATTTAAATGAGACAATAACTGGTCTTAAAAAACAGTTCTGCAAATTCATTCGATGGAAGAGGAGTTGGTGCTAAGAGACGGTCATAGATCTTATAGAGTACTTGGATTGCCCTCGTTCTATAATTATCGATTGGAAAAGTGGCCGGAACATGTGGTTAGACCTTAGAACATACAGACATGGAATGATATCGCTGGATACAATCCAACCGGTGGTCATGAAGACACTATTACTTTTATCGTACCAAAAATACTAACAATAATGTAATCTTATCCTTAGGAATACTAAGGATTTATATTATAGGCTGTGATAGGCATAATGTACCCTTTTATTAATGAACTAATTCGGGTTAGGAAATTGTCTGAATTCCTCATATATTTTTACAGATATATTTGTAGAATTGAACTTTCATGTTAATACTGATAATAACATCGTCCATAATCATTAAGGCGAGTTCCTTTAAGGGTTCCAGTGACAGAATGACGCTCGTCTTAACATTAATTGGAGAAAGAACACTCCTACTCTCTGCAACCCTTACTGGTGTAGGTTTAAATAATTTATGTTTGTTTCAATTGAAAATGAATAAGTTTGCTTTATTTATTTATTTAGTTTTAAGGACTATATGCTCTTTATAAGAGCGTTTATGTTCCAGCTACAGGCCAACGAGCAATGGCGAGAATTAATATCTTTATATAAATCTTTAACTTCAAAGATTGATATAGGAAGAATTGGTCGAATTAATGTGGTGGTCATGTTATTTTGACATATACTGGCTGTCAAAAAAGAAATGATACATTGGAGTTTGTAATTACATGTTTTCTTGAAACGACTCAATAAAGTTACTACTACTACTACTACAGACATGGAATGAGCTTGTCCTATCTGTCACCATAGAAACAGTGGCTCCAATATCTGGGTACTAAGTCGACAGGTGGTTGACAATCAGCTAGTCACTAGACCGTTTAGTAATTATGAAATTTAAACATTGACAAGACTTGACGTTTGTTTTTGCACAATTCGACAGAACAGTCAGCATATGTCAATATCAAACAACAACTGAGTAGGCTGGCTGTCGACTTATCCGCCAAATGTTGGAGCCGGAGACATACAGGACAAGCTCATTCCATGTGCTGTATGTTCTGGGGGTTAGACTTCCTGTCGGTTTTAGACTTAGACCATTTAACAATGGACCGTGCTTCGACCATTTAAAAGTGCTCCAACATTTGGGGAATAAGTCGGCAGGCAGCCTACTCAGTTGGTTCGATATTGACATATATGTTGACTGTTATGTCTAATTGTGTTGTTTTAATAACAACATTGCCGATTATTTCAACAACAACAAATAACAATAAATTCATTTAATTCAAATGACGTTGGTAGACTATATTACCAATATGTATGTTACTGTGAGATGGAACCATGAAAATTAAAAAAGGAGCAACGACGCGAGTTATATCAGACGAGTTCACACAAAGCTTGTTTTGTTCCACTATCAATAATTAATTTTTAATAAACTTAAGCATATCATAACCATTTATTTTATTTCACATTAATTTACAAAATGTTTGCATTCTAAAACACTTTTCACTTAATTAACTGATGCCGACCGCCAGATTTTCAAAAATCGAATAAAGCAAAATGTCGTCCAAAAATCGTTTAAGATGGCAGCTTAACTGTTTTTAATTTAAGCTAGGTGATTAAATTAAAACAGTTAAGCCACACATTCAGCTCATTTCTTTCTTTTGGGTACCTTCCATGGCTATATATTCAAAGGTTTTAGATCAAAAATTCAAAAATTAACAAGTAGTCGACTCTGCCCTTTGAATATATAGCTATGGAATGAGCTTGTTCTGTATGTTTCCATAGAAACAGTGGCTCCAATATCTGGGTACTAAGTCGACAAGTGGTCGACTCAGTAGACCATTTTAGTGATTATGAATGACAATTAAGTGTTGACAGGAATTGACAGTACGGACGGGATGTACATAAATAAACGGAAAAAATATGGTGTATTGGTTGATTAGAGTGAAGAGTATAAATTTTCAGGCAGCCGGCTTTTTAGTTTTGTTTGTGGCGCAGCGAAAATGGGGGAAGATGAAACTTCTACACCAGCAGAGAGATAGAAACCTGCAAATAAATTATATCCAGAAACGACAATTTATATGCTAACTACCATTTATTTTTCAAGGTACCCAAAAGAAAGAAATGAGCTGAATGTGTGGCTTAACTGTTTTAATTTAAGCTAGGTGACGATCTTAAACGATTTTTGGACGACATTTTG
Source organism: Chloromyia formosa (assembly GCA_964017055.1). Taxonomy (NCBI): domain Eukaryota; kingdom Metazoa; phylum Arthropoda; class Insecta; order Diptera; family Stratiomyidae; genus Chloromyia; species Chloromyia formosa. The sequence continues at coordinate 71,465,577 of OZ024817.1, forward strand.
CTTTATCCGATTTTTGAAAATCTGGCGGTCGGCATCAGTTAATTAGGATTAAAAAAATTTAGCCACTCAATCAATAGATTTCTTTCTTTTGGGAACCTTAATAAAATAAATGTTAATTATAATAGTACATCATCTATTTAATTTATAGATTTGTTGGCTTCCACTCATCTGTGATAGGAGATTCTCTCTTCCTTTCCTTTCAAAACACCGCACACAAAACAAAAACTTCTTTTTTCTGAAAATTTGACATTTGAATCAAATGAATTTATTGTTGTTATTTGTTGTTGTTGAAATAATCGGTAATGTTGTTATTAAAACAACACAATTAGACATAACAGTCAACATATATGTCAATATCGAACCAACTGAGTAGGCTGCCTGTCGACTTATTCCCCAAATGTTGGAGCACTTTTAAATGGTCGAATCACGGTCCATTGCTAAATGGTCTAAGACTCTGCAAAGCTGCCAGTTTTGACATTTCAATTTACGAGTATGCAGTCATTACAAATTGAATGAACGGCTCGCGATGAGACAACGAGCAAGTCAACAAGTCTCTTCTTCGATGTGAAGCTTGTATCTCTTATGCCGGGGACACACCTATCCGATCATACAGTCGGACGAGTATATGAGAGGGAAATTATATGGGATTTCGGACGCGTTGTGGCCCGGGCTTTAGTTCATACTTTTCTGATACGCGTCCAATCATACTCCGTTCGAAACCCAATACCATTTCCTTCTCATACACTAGTTCGACTGCATGATCGGAGTATGATCGGATAGGTGTGGCCCGGGCTTTATACGTTGTATTCCGTATAGCGGCCTTATCAGGAACTACAGAGCTAATGAACTGACTCGTGAGGGTACAACCAGCGTGGTGAGCGAGAAGACTTTGATTCCCGCACAATGATTATTTCAGAAGCTGTGGAGACGAGGATGAAGAGGAGAAATTTTTGCATCCTGTACACTCTACTTTACCTCCTGGTCCAATGGGTGTACGATTAGATGGTTAAAGTAAATCTCGAAATTTAAACTAAATTTTTGATCAGTTCAAGATACAATATTGAATAAGATACAATTATTTTATTAAGAATGAATAAAGTACAATATTTCACTACCAACTCAATCCAACAAGAACGAGTTGGCAATGCACTTCACTAAAAAATGATCAGCATAAAGCCTGTCGCACTTCAGCCGACTGATTTCGTCCACCGATAGACTATACTCATACCAGTCCATACCTTTAGTCTATCGGGGAGCTAGTGACTATAGACTAAAGGTAGCTTCTGATGAGTGATACACTTCATTCATTATTAACAACTTATATTAAAACCGTTATGCGTGATAATAATGAAATTGATTACACTTATTTTATGGCAAATATAAAGGAGAAAATTATTGGAAAAACGTGAGACGAGACTTTTTTTATTTAATTTGTGACTTTGAGAAGGGACATTTTGTAGACTATTTAATTCTTTTTAACTTTTTTCCTTATCCACAATTTCTTGGTGCAGGGATTTTTAGTATGTTTAACCAACTCATCTAAACAAAACCCCAAGGTCCATTTTTGGATTATCGACATTTCTGTCTAGCCCCTCCGCCCTGAATGACCCTTGATTGAACTGTGTGTAATTTGTACACATTGCAGAGATATTGATGAAAACGAAGCAATTGCTACAATCCATCAGGCTATTAAATCGGGAGTGAATTATCTAGATACTGCACCATGGTACGGCCAGGGAAAATCCGAGGAGATTTATGGAAAGGCGCTGAAGGACATTCCTCGAGAAGCGTACTACGTTGCAACCAAAATTGGTCGGTATGATTTAGCGTTGGAAACTATGTTCGATTTTTCAGCTAAAAAGACTAGAGAGAGTATTGAAAAAAGTTTAAAACTATTGGGACTCGACTTTGTGGATGTTATTCAGGTAAGATTTAGTTAGAACTAAAATGTACATTAGCACAGAATTTTAGTGCAGTAAGCAATAAATATTTTAAAGAATAGTGAAACCATTAAAGTAGTAAATCTTTCTGTATTTTTCATGCATAAACGCATAACTAACTTTTTTTTTTTTTTGAGAATAAAAAGGAGTATGTCATTGCTAATTTAAGTCAATGACTTAGCTTAGCTATTGACTACCACGAAAAATGATCAGCATTTATGCCAATTCCTCCACTGTCCCTGGTTTCGTCCACACGATGGATTGTACTCATCAGGAGCTGCTTTAATCACATCGGCAAAGCAGCTCGACCAGGCCAGGTGATTGGTATTCCGATGTAAATAGGAAGACACCCCTGCATACAAAGGCTACACTACATACATATAGTGCACATTGTGCGACACATTGCATTTAAATCACAAAAAAGAGAAAATATGATTGTCCATTTGCTGTGCTAAAAAAAAAGTCAGAAATACAAACTAATGAAAACGCAATTCTCAGATATATCCATGCGCTGTAAAAAACAGTTCCATATTTCGAAATCTATTTGACTGTGAAATAGAGAAGCTTCCATATGACCTTCATTGGCAATAGGTTGATCACATCAGTAAGCAGTTGCATTTCGAATTTTTACCCGGCCCGCTGAGCCTAAAATTTAAAAAATCTGGTTCATTGCAGAAAAACTTTGACGTCTAGGTCTAGGGTATAATATACCATTTTGTGGTTTAATGTATGGTATACCATTTTGTAGGAAATTTTATGTCTTTAATTCGCCTTTCGGTATTTCATACACAGACAGACGGACATTTGACCGATTTCATAAGGGTTTTGCTTTTACTACAAAATCCCAAGTAAGTAGGTCCATGACTGACACACACTTAGACCGTGAGCTGGTCTGTTGTGAAGCCATTTGAATCCATCACCTTTGACCTTAAAACTTATCTAAACCTGCCCGAGCGATAAACGATAAGCATACACCATCTAGATCCTCCAGCTCCGAGAAAAAGTAGGATCCAAGAATTAATCGCCGCTATCCCGCCAAAGCTGGACAAGTACAAAGAAGACGGAAGCACCTTTCCTACTCGTTGACGTCCCCACAGCTTTTACAGAAATTATTGTAGGGAAGACGGAACTGTCCTGGCATTATCCCCAATAAGACAGTGCCCAGTAATAACACTCACGACCGCACTAATGTGCTGTCTTTTTAGAGAAAGAGATGAGACGAGCGGACAAAATCAAGTTTACGCCATAACGACCTGGTTGCATGATATGTGATACAAAACCCTAAAAACCTTAATATTCAAGAAAAAACGAACAAAAAAAGACCTTTAAGATCCTACACTTCTGGACTCCCTATCAGTAGGGACTTTGGAGCTTATATTCAGAGGACTCTCCACAACATTGTGCCAAATTTCAAAACTATACGACTGCCCGTTAAGTCAAGGTTTGTTTTATCCCCAGATAATATTTTTTTACTTTTAGTGCGTATTATCTGAACATTTTCAAATTCAAATGTATCAAAGAAATATACCATTGCAAAGCCAACACATTGCGGTAACTTTCGAAAAATGTGCAGGTTTGTCAGTTCAAAGTACGTACCATTGAAAAATTATCATCTGATTTCGATGAAATTTTTTTTTAAAGTTTGAACAGTTGTATCTTTGAAGTAACGGTGAATTTCGCAACCAGGAAAAATTCATTTCATATGAAATTTTATGTAGTTTCAGAAAGTGAGGCCAAATCTCGGATTAAATGATTGAGTAACATTGATTTTTATAGACAAGTCAAGATTTTTGACACAATTTCCAAAAAAAAATTGCCATAACTCTGCAACGGTTAAAGATAGATTGTTCATTTTGGTGCTAATTTTTCACAAATGAACAGTACTATCTACCTTTTTTAGAATGAAATCGAGTGAAGCAGAGGCCACTGTTTAGGCCTGCTCCCTTAGTCGCTATTTAAAGCTGACTCTTGACTAAACTGGTTTCAGTCAGCTTTAAATAGCGACTCGACTCGATTTCATTCTAAAAAACGATTTTAAAAAATACCAAGAACACAAGTATTATGCTTATGAAGGTGAATATTTTCGATTAAATAAAAGTACTACTACCATTTAAAGTATTTACCATTTGAAGCAAGATACCCTGTATAATAAACTTGATTTAATTTTATCATACGTACTAAACCAGTTCCTACTCCTTTCAGATTCACGATATTGAATTTGCACCAAATTTAGATATCCTTTTGAATGAAACTCTGCCTGAAGTGGAGACCATAGTCAAAGAAGGAAAGGCGAAATTTATTGGCATCACTGGATACTGCTTGAAAACGTTAAAAGAGTTCATCCTGGCCGCCCCGAATCGAATAGACGTAAGATGCGATTCAATTCACGTTACGCTAGCACACACCCCCCCCCCCCCCTTTATTGAAACAACGAAACATCGAGATGCGACATATCGGATAATTAGGTACTAATTAGGTGCTGAACTCAAAAATTTAGTACTCCAGCCGAATCGGCACTGATTATTTTATATGTGGGTGAAACCTTGACGTTGCGCTAGCACACTCACTTTTTTAAACGGCATATATCAACTTCCAAATAAGCGTGTAATAAAATACTTAATTAAGTGTTAATTTGGTGCTCCATTCCCGAATTAAGTGCTCCTGCAGAAGTGGCAGTAATGATAATTTAAATATCGGGGTGCTAGCTTGACATTACGCTAGCAACCCTGCTTTTTTAAACCGCATTTATAAATTTCTAAATAAGCGTATAATAAAAGTCTTAATTACGTGCTAATTTGGTGCTCTATTATCGAATTAAGTGCTCCAGCATCAGTGGCAGGATTTCGATTTTTATATGAAGATCACCCCCAAACTATGACGCCACAAAGCCATTCCTACCGACATTTATATCAAATTCCAAATAAAAGTACAGTTCTAGTTTGGTGCTCTACCTCCGAATTAAATGCTTCTCCGGAATTATCAGAAACTATTTTATATTTATTTTTGGAGTGCTGGCTTGACATCATGCTAGCACCCCACTTTTTCAACTGCATATATTAACTTCTAAATAAGCTTATAACAAGTGTTAATTAAGTGCTAATTTGTTCACCTATTCCCGAATTAAGTGCTCCTACAGGATTAATAGGATTTCAGTTTTTACATGGGGATCACCTCAAATTATGACTCCGCTGAATTATCTGTAGCGGCAAACTCCAAATAAGCGTTAATAAAGTGCTGAATTGGTGCTCTTTTCCCGAATTAAGTGCTCCTGCATGACAGAAATTATAATTTTTTTATGGAGGTGCTAGCGTACCGTTAAGCTAGCACCCTCATATCAAAATTATCATTGCGGCATTCCGGCAGGAGCACTTAACTCCGAATGGAGCACTTAATTAAGACTTTTATTATCCGCTTATTTGGGAGTTTACGGATATATATGCTATATTAAAGAAAGTGGGGGTGCTAGCGTGACGTCAAGCACCCCCGAATAAAAATTATAATTTCTGGCCATTCCGGAGGAGCACTTAATTCGGGGCTAGAGCAGTTCTTAGCTCTTAGTTAACAGTTTCAATATAAGCTTATTACGAATTTGATATAGATGCCACTAGGGATGATTCTGTGTTGTCACTGTTAAGGGGTGGTCTTCATATGAAAATTTAAAATCTGCCTCTCCTGCAGTAAGTGGTCCTGCAGGAGAGGCAGATTTTAAATTCGGGAATAGAGCACCAATTAACACTTTTATTATACACTATTTGGAAGTTGATATATGCGGTTTAAAAAAGTGGGGGTGCTATCGTAACGTCAAGCTAGCACCCCGATATAACATACTCAATTGTGGCGATTCGGCTGGAGTACTAAATTCTTCAGTGGAGCACCCAATTATGCGATATCTCACATCTCGATTGCCAGCTTAACGGACGTAAATAAATGCACTTGATTACATTACATCATACTAATAAATTACAGGTGATTCTTACTTACGCTCGTTACACACTGCTCGATAACTCGTTGACCGAATACTTGCCTTTTTTCGTTGAACAAAAACTCGGCATTGTGTGTGCTTCCGGTCATGGGATGGGCTTGTTAACCAGCAATGGGCCACCCGACTGGCACCCGGCACCGGAAGACATTAAAGAGCAATGTCGCAAAGCTGCATCTCTTTGCCAAGATGCCGGCGTTGATATAGCGAAGCTGGCAATGTACCACTTTACCGCATTGGAGGGGCCGTCAACATTTCTGACTGGAATACAAACCAGGCATCAACTCGACGTAAATTTAAGCGCATATTACGATGGGCTTAACAAAAAGGAGCAGGAAATGCTAAAACGTCTTCAGGAAGAGTACGTACCGTGCTACAAATTATGTATTTGCTCATTATCTCTAGTCATAACATGCTAGTTATATTTAATATGTTTCCCATTTTATTGCTTTTTTGCAGAGTGTTTATAAAGTCTTCAAACTGGCAAGGCATCGAAGTGGAAAGATATTGGACGCAGATCAGAGCGATACATGAAACCAAGCAGAAGCGTTAAATGTCAGCATGCACATGTGCTATGACTATGATGGCACAACGTACGATTCGAGTTTTCAATGCATTTTTGTAATTACATTATGTGAAAAATGTTAATTTATAGTAAATGAACTAATTTGAAAAGCTGCTTAACAAGATAATAGATCTTGAATTGAATATAAGGTATTTACGTTAATAAAACGGATAATAAAATTCTACACATATATGAAATTAGGGAACCCGAGCTCTACTCTATAGGTAAATGCTTTTATCTGGAAAATTGCTGTTGTAGGATTCATACTTAACACACAAAATGAAACGACTAACAATTCCTATTTGCCAGGGCGACGGCCAATTGGCTAGACGACGCCTGGTGAAATAGGAATATTCCGAATTTACATACACCAAACTCCCAAAGCACAAAAAAAACACAACAGAGTCTCGCAGTGGCGGATTTACACTGACCGCCGCCCTAGGCAGGAAAAATCTGCTGCCAATTTTTATACTACCTATCCGTATTATTGCCAACACAGCAGGTGAAGTGTTTGGAAAGTGCTTCCCGAATTTCCTGAAAGAAGAGTCCTAGATACATACAATGCACAGTAATTGTGCAAACCATTGAAGATATGGTTGGTGATGGCCCTGTGGCATTTGTTTTGAGTGAACATTTAGAGCCTGAGATAAGGAAAGCTATAGACTTTATAAATCCTTTTTTTTTACTTTTTTATTAGTTTATCTCTTTATTTATATATTATGTAAAAAAATAGTTACATTAACGTTTCCCCCTGTGGTGTGGGGCGTAGAATAAGCCACAGCCTTTCCGGGCTAGCCATCGAAGGCGACGGGGTGGTGTATGCTAGCAAATGCACGTAAAAATCTGTATATGCTAACGAAACGTCAACTAAATCGTGTTACGTGGCCATTACACCATAAAAGTTCTTTTACAAATATCTTTTATGAACAATATTTTAAAAGAACTTTTATAGTGCAATAGCCGCCTTAGTATTGTACTTTTCTGGCAAGCTCGTGCTCCTTATCGATCATAAAATAAGCACTTATATTAACTCACTAGAGGTGGTCCAGAGAGGGTGAGAAGTGGAAATATTTGTTCCCTGGCAATTTCACTTTATGTAGCCTAGTAGCCGGATAGCGCACCGGTTAACACATTCGCCTTCTACGCACTGGGCCGCGGTTCGATTCGTACTGAATGCGGTAGTTTTCGATGAAAAGGGTACTTACGTGTCGCCCACTCAGCTGTTAAATAAGTACCCATTTATGGGGTAAATAACTCGGTTGAGCGTGTCGCTGATCACACACCTCTGCACAAGACGTACCTTTACGATCTAGAAAATGATGCTAACTCATCTCGAGGCGATGGTTCAAATTGGACTGTTGCGCCAGTTTTTTTTTATTAAATAATGAGCGTTTCATTCATAGCTGACTATTTTAATAATCTGTGGCATTTGACTTACGCATCAATACATGCACAAGTTCATTGCGTAGTAACTTGCCATTGTTTTGACATTTCGATTTAAGACTTGTTGAGTTCTGATATATTCGGGGCTTCCAAGATTGGAGGACGCAGTTACGTGACCGAGATAATTGGAGGACAACGATCCAGGCGGCCAAGGCCCGACGTCGGGCTATCGTGCCACGATGATGATATATTCCGTGTATTCATATTGCTTGCATACTGATTATCTGTGGTAAGATGTAAAGGGACACACCAAAAAATACGCAAAATTTAAAAATACCGGATTTCCGGAATAAACCCTGGATGTCCGACGATTCATGGCAGCTGATTGTTGAAAGAAAAGAACTGAAGGCTCGTTTGGCTGCAGCATCAGACGACAATCGAAGCCTTTCCTTTACCGCCAGAAAGCTCGAGAAGTTCAGCGTAGTGTGCGACGTGATAAAAGAGTTTATGCGAATTCCCTTTAAGCCTCAGCCGCAAGAAGTAACAAGTTAAACGCCGTATACTCGTACAGTGTCATTAAGGAGTATAAGTGGTCGTAACTCCTGCCAACATCCGGTGAAGGATAATGATGGAAAGGTAGATAGGTATCTTGGAAGAAGATCAAATGAGGCGGTGGAAAGAACACTTCGCCGCGGTCTTGAACCGTGTAACCTCTGCTGAAGTTCCCCCGTATATAGATAATTTAGCTAACCATTAAAATGTGCGTATATGGTCCACTGCCCCGACTAAAGTGGAAATAGTCACTGCAATTATTGCACTAAAACGAGGAAAGGCCGCCGGACCCGACGGTATCCCTGCCGAACTTTATCAAGCAGCGCCAAGCGTAACTGCCGATTTGCTGCACCCACTTGCTGATAAAGCGTGGAACACAGAGACCTTTCCCACTGAGTGGAAGGAAGGTTTGATCATCAAACTTCCGAAGAAGGGTAGCCTCACAGACTGTAATAATTGGACAGGCTTTTGTGTGCTTCCTACCGTTGTCAAAATAATAGCTAAAATCATCCTGGAAAGACTAAAGGCCCACTTAGAAAGCACAAGTGATGAAGAGCAGGCTGGTTTTCGATCCAGATTCTCCAGTGTCGATCACATTAACACCTTGGCAATCATCATCGGGCAACGCGCTGAGTACGATTCTCCATTTCATTTGCTTTTCATCGATTTGGAAAAGGCTTCCTATAGTGTGAACCGCGATTCTATGTGGGCGGCCTTGCGCAGGAGAGGCATCCCTGAGAAGCTTGTGACTATTATAAAGGCAACCTATGACGGCTCGAAATATCGCGTTCTGCATTAAGGTAAGGTGTCAGGGGACTTTGAGATTCGCAGTGGAGTTCGGCAGGGGTGCATCCTCTCACCGATCCTATTCCTCATAGTGATTGGCGATGTGTTGCATGCAACCCTATCCGGACTCGACAGAGGGAGGCAAGAAAGGTTGGGCTAAAGATTAATACCAACAAGACCAAGGTTCATAGCCCGCCGTTGCGAAAAAGAAATCCGACACCTATTGCCATCAATATTAATGGGCAGCCTGTGAAGAAGGTGGACAACTTCGTCTACCTGGGTAGCATTGTTGCCGAAAATGGTGGTACGGAGCAGGACATCGCTCGCCGTATCAACCAGGCTAAATCCCCAAATGGCATGCTGTCCAAATCTGGCAAAGCAGTTATCTCAGCATCAAGACCAAGCTGGTCCTGTTTCGCTCCCTGGTACTGTCTGTGTATGTGTTGTATGGGAGCAGTACATGGAAAGTTTCCGTAACAGTTACCAGAAAGCTGCAAGTTTTCGTCAACTCATGTCTTCGTCGAAATCTAAGAATCTTTTGGCCCGAAACAATATCACATGAAGTGCTAAGTCGGCATACGAGACAGATGCCACGAATTGATGCGCAGACGAAAATGGTAGTGGATAGGTCACACATTGCGGCATTGCGTTGCTTGCCATGAAATGGAACCATATTCCCAGCCAAGGCCGACCAAGAGGGGGTCCTAAAATCACATGGCGTCGATCTGTGGCAAAGGAGTGTAGCGCGCTGGGTAAGTCTTTTGGGGAATAGCGTCCCATTCCCAAGAACAGAGTACGATGGCGCGCAGGAGTAGTTGACGCGCTATGCCTCACTAGGGGTTAAGACAAAGTAGTATCCAAGCGTTTAAATTGGGAAGTTGGAGAAAGTGTATATTTTCTGCCACATTTTAAAATTCGGAAGGGGAATGTCCAGAATGTGCTGTCCAAATGGAAAAGGTCAACTGCCTCCATTTATAGAGCTACCAGAAGCGCTTTCAAAATATTTTGGATGAGTGCAAAAATGGGATGAACGATGGCGCTCCCAAAGCTCCACTCCCCGGGGTGAATGAACGCGAAAGGATGTCCAAGACGACTGAAATTAGTGTCAATGCTATGAGCGTAGCGAACCCTAGATAAAAGCTAGTGTTTTTATATGAACACAGGTCGGAGTTCGCTGAACGAATGATTTTCAAATATAACATGAGACCCGTAGAACATTGGCATGTGTATATGCTGTAGGCATAATGGGATTGCGACTGGCTCTGTGCATGGCGGCGGTTCGAAGGAGTAGCTAGCTTTTGAAATCAAGAGACATGGATTAAGCAGTGCAAGAAACTAGAGAAGGTTTTTTCGGCTCATGCTGTTTTCTTGTTATATTTTCTGCGGGCACAATGTACCTCCCGAAATTAGGGATGGGTATCGATTAATCGATTAATCGAAATAATCGATTATTTTGTCGAATAATCGATTTTTATTTAATCGATTACATTAGGGTCGATTTAATCGATTAATCGATTACATTAGGGTCGATTTAATCGATTAATCGATTATTTTATAACGATTATTGAACTTTTTTCTTCGCTGAGACTTCAGATTTCAAGAGCGATATATTTTTCATTCATTGCAAAAAATCACTTACAACAGCCGTGTACAGCACCCACCTACTACTTTTCTCATTCTACTTTTACCTATCCACCACAATCCGTCTCTGAAGCTGGTCAAATTCTGAGGGAACAGAGAAGCCGGCCGACCGCCGACATGGCCAATACACCCACACTCCTTAAGGACGTTCATGATAAGTATTGGGACCAATAAATAAGCTCAATACTTCTCACAACCCAATAACCACTATTACCTATGCAGCCACTGGGAACGTTTCAGGCAACTGCCTCCAGTAGGTGTAACTACCATTTCTCTGCCTGATGATCCCTCCTCCGCTTTCATGTGAATAAATAAGGACTATTCTCCACTTGGAGTTCGTCGTTTTCATTGTACCCAGCTTTCAATCCCTTCCCAACCCTTCCTGAAATTGTCCATTAATCGATTAATCGATTTTTCAAGTCACAAATAATCGGTGTATCGATTAATTCGTAAAAAATTATAATCGATTACTTGTTGGTCGATACCCATCTCTACCCGAAATCTGCCGTCCTTATACATTTACCACCCCCAGAAATGCGACTCCCTAGGCAGCTGTTTTTGCTGCTGTTATAGTAAATAAAATAATTGGTGTTTAATTTTTTAAATAAAAACTTCTGCCAAAATGCACGGCTTAAGGCCGGTTGACACGTTCATAGTACACTTTGGCAAAGTACGTTGACAACCTACTTTCAGGTTACTTTTGAACGTGTCAACCCCCTTTCAAAGCGCTTTGAAGTCTTTAGCGTCCCATCAAAGCAAAGTAGGATGGTGCTCAACTTTCCATCAAAAAATTCATGGTAAATCGGCAGCTTTACAGAAAAAAGTTGTTGGAGCGGGAAATAATGAAATGTTGGTGATATTTATTTATTTTGTGGTGGGCTGAATAATGCGCTTTGGTATGAATTCCCTGGAAATGCTAAATCCGGCGTTTTTTGCAAGTGACAAAGTGGTAATTCACAATTGTAGATTTTATTTCCAAGTCAAACTTTGGCAAAGTGTACTTTGAACCTGGCCTGTACAGTCTGGGAACAGAAAAGTTCCGTCTGTACTATAGGACTTGTATGGACTAAAAGATCCGATAGTCCACTTGACTTTCTCGTGTGTGAATATAGCTCTCGCAGCACTCCAAAGGGACGGACCAGCTCTGTGTAGACGAGCGGAAATGATTGATTATGATTGGTCGTCAAATTATGTCCTTTTCTTCCTTCCCTGCTGGCTGTGCAGCGGCTAATGAGATCCTTGGATCCAACCGCGTATTAAGATTTAGCTTATAGTTTAGATTCAATATATACTCGTACAATTTACAACGTTGAAATTGTGAAGTAATTTTATTGATAAAGGATAAAATTTAGATAGTTAATGGCACAGGAAATACTCAGCAATCCCACTTCCTTCATTTCGAATGTATAAAAACATAAAGTATTCTTGCCACTTCGATGCACTTCACGTGCATAATGCACTCGGGTATGAATTGGTAATGACCGCGAATTTCAATCCACTTACAAGTATCTAGACACCCAATGTAAGCAGCAAAACAATAATAATATCTGAAATTGCATTAGAAAAAAGTGAGAGTACGACCAACACGATTCAATTCCGCATTTTCAAGCTCTCAATCTCGGAAATTGATTAGTGTTTACCTTTTTTTGCACGATAGTCAATTTTATAACACGCATGCATCGATTGCTGGAATCTTTATTTTTCTTTCAGATACGAGTACGTTTCTTTTTTATACCCAGCTAATTGCAGTACAGCAGGTACGCTTCAAACATGGGTGTGAGTTATACGTTTTCATATTTAAATTGTTGATTTTGAGAGGTGATTGGCCTGACAAACGAAGTAAATTGCATTTATTACATATATTATGAAATTGAAATTGTCTATTATCTCATTGATTTGTGTTTAGATAATATGGTATCTTGGCCAATGTTTAATCGGAAGCGCGAACATCGTTGACCCAGTCTGATGAAAATTGAATGGTATTGAGAAAATCAAGGCGAATTAAAAAAAAATGCAATCGCGGAAAATTATTTGATAATAGTCAGCACTAGAGTGCTTGGTTGATGTAAGATTGGCACGAAGCTGACCTTTTGAAATAATATCGAGTATGCCTGCCAGATACCAAATATTCCTGTGACGATTGTAACGGACGGTTGATGGACATCCGAAGATATGAGGACGGAGCCTAAGGTTGCCATAATGACCGTGAAGTTCGGCCAGTGCCATCTGGTGAAGAAAAAGCTATGAGCTGCAGTGGCCTATGCTTACTGTAGCTCAGTTCGGGAGACGTGGGCTTGGTTTTCGCTGCTCGTTGCTCCTGGCACTCTCCTTTACGTATTAATAAAACTTCATAGGTCTGGGGAAATCAACACAAACAAATGGACAGGAAAAAATAAGAATTAAAAAAATTAGGCGGTAAGGAGGATTGTCAGCGGCTCAGGTGCCCTCACGCACACATTGGGATCCAGATCTTGAGGGCCTGTTAACCCTCCCATTCACGAGGTTCCATGCCAGCTATTTAAAACACAGGATAGTAGTATTAAAAAAATACAATATTTCGAATAGCATTACATAATAACATATTGGATCGAGCTTATTTGCCAAAGTTTAAAACAAAATAATTAATTTGATTACTACAGCGGAGGCTCAGTGAACAGAATATCACAAAAAAAAAAACGATATCAATATAAACAAGTTAATGGCCGCTTATACTATATCTTGTTAAAGTTTATCCTGTACATAAACGCTTAACGATTTTAAATAAATTCAGCCGCAAATGAATGCTGGCAACCGGCACAGACCGAAAACAGAAAAGAACAAGCGGCTGATTTCCGCCAAAAAAATCGGCTGATTTTCTATTGCATTAGCTGAGCTTTCTACTGCATTATCTTATTTTGAGTGTTGCACACACTAAGGTTTAATTTAGCGTCCCGAATAGCTAATTGGCAATTTAACCAGACATTGAGAAAACTGGCCTAAGTGTCGCTTCTAAACATTTTGGCTTCATTATATAGAAAATATTTGTACCTACATGCAAGTAGAAGCCATGAGTCATGTTGACATTAGACGGAAGAAGAAATAGACTTACTCACCCCGATTTCCTGAAACGGCCGTTGCAGGACCGGTGAAAGTAAAAACAACACTAATAACCATTAACATTTATAAATAAAACATGCCCGCGTGAAGGGTTTCATACCTTCATTATGACCTATGGTGGATCTGCCAATATGAAATTAGTAGTAAAACTTTTTCCGATTTCACTGTTCCTATAAGAGGTATATGAAGTAGTGGGCCGATTTCAACTAAATTTATGAACGTGGCTTAGCCGTCAATTTGATTCAATAATATGCAATTTTGTAAAGATATCTTCAGAAATGAAAATGTTTTTCTGACAAAAACTTACTTGTGGAACGGTCGTTCCTATGACAGCTATATGATAGAGTATTCCGATTTCAACCAAATGGGAATATGATTTAGCTAAAGATAATATTGATTAGTGTAAAATTTAAAAAAAGATGTATCCTGTCAACCCCTTGTGGGACATAGGGCATTAACCACGCCGACTTTCCACCTCGTCCTGTTCGCCGCCATCGCCTTCAACTGTCCCCACGATTTGCCTAATGACTTACCCTCGACCTCAACTGATCTTCTCCAGGTGTTTCTAGGTCGTCCAACGCGGCGACTTGCATCGATTCCCTGTGGGTTCCAATCGAGGGCCTGTTTAGCAATGTTTTCCGGCCCCTTTCGAAGTGTGTGACCTATCCATTGCCACTTTCGCCTTTTTATAGAGGTGCCTATCCTGTCCTGGTCAGTAATGAACAGGAGGTCGTCGTTAGAAATGACCTCCGGCCAGCGTATGTGCAGGATGCGCCGTAGACACTGGTTCACGAAAGTTTGCAATCTAGTTGTTATCTCCCTGGTCACCTTCCAAGTTGAACAGCCATAAAGAAGCACAGATCTTACATTGGTTTCGAAGATCCTGAGTTTGGTACGTCTGGAGATGTTGTTGTTTTGCCAGAAAGGAGTTAAACTGAAATAAGCTGCCCGGGCCTTATTGATGCGAGACTGTTCATCAGCATCCGCTCCACCATCTGCTGGAACTACGCTTTCGAGGTAGCAGAAATTGTCCACTTTTTCCACCGTCTGCCCCGAAACACAAATTTCGCTCTGTCTTCCTGGATCCAAGCTCAAGTACTTCGTTTTGGCAGCATTGATTTTAAACCCCGCATTGCCACTTTCGCGGTGCAGGGCATCCGTCATTTGAACTAGATGATCCGATATATTTGAGAGAAGACAAATATCGTCAGCATAATCCAGGTGTTGAAGGTATTCAAACAGGTTCCATCTGATACCTTTCCTCTGGTGTTCATGAAGTGCACTGCAGAGTACGTCGTTAATAGCAATCAAAAACAATATAGGTCACAAAATGCAGCCTTGTCTCACTCCGCTATGTACCTCGAAGGGATCTGAAAGCTTACCCTTGTGTAAGACGTGACATTGGGCTCCGCTATAGGACTCCTTGATGATGGATATGATTTTATCTGGTATACCTCTCCTATGTAAAGCCTTCCAGATGTATTCCCGGTCAACGCTGTCAAACGCCTTCTCGAAATCGATGAACATGTGATGTAATGGGGATCTCCACTCTGCGGATTGGTCAATAATAATTCTGAGGGTGTTGATGTGGTCGCTACCCGAAAAGCCCTCGCGAAAACCAGCCTGTTCATCGTTCAGTGTGCGGTCAACTATTTGCTTGATCCGGTATAAGACTATTTTTACCATCAGTTTGGAGACTGCGGGGAGGAGGCAAATTCCACGCCAATTATTACAATCCTTCAGGTTACCTTTCTTCGGAATCTTAATAATGACGCCCTTCTTCCATTCTTTAGGGTTTCGGTTTCCCAACACTCTTGGATAAGGGGGAGAAGAATATCCACAGTAGCGTTGCTATCCGCCTTAAAGAATTCCACCGGAATTCCATCTATCCCCGGGGCTTTACCCGCTTCCATCGATTTAATAGCCACAGTTAATTCCTGTTTAGATGGTGGATTGGTATCAACTCTGGCTATTTGCGGAATATTTTCTACTTCTAGTGAAGATGAGTTCGAACGTCCAAAGGTGTTGTTGAGGACCTCAATGAAGTGCACTCTCCACCGTCGCAGTTGATCTTCATCAGTGACCAGTAGAGACCCGTCCTTATCTTTCACGGGATGTTTAGCTGTAAAAGATTTGCCAGTTAATGGCTTGATAAGTTTGTAAAGGGTTCCACTGTCACCACGGTAAGCCGCTTCCTCTGCCTTCTCCACTAATGCAATTTCAACTTTATCAGATGATATTGTTATATGTACTGAGTACGTCTCTCTTACGACACACACTGTACTAAGCTCCATCATAGTCTCGAACCATCGATGACAAGCACTAGCGGATTCTCGAACTTTCTTTTGTAATCTTCGTTGTGCACATCTAAAACAGTAGACGAACTTGTTTTTCATTTACATACTTTTTAAATTTCAACTTGCTGCGATAACGCATTTCGAAAACATAGGCCATCGTAAAATTTTGTGAATACCTTTTCCCCATAAACCTCCACATTTATGGTGATAATTAAGCAGAATTAGCCCCATAAAAGTGTAATTTCGCCCAAGAGAGAATTGTAAGGCTGGTAGATATTGCTATAAGTATTTACCTTAAAGATACTATCAACTAACTGTTTTTGTCTGTTTTTTTAATGCTTGAAAGTGAACTAATTCCTAGATGCAATTGAAATCTTATAATTAATTCGTTTTTTTTATTTGTTTAATTATTTCAATATTTTAGAATTAATTCGTTTTTTTTTTATTTATTTAATTATTTCAATTTTTTTTTGTCTCCGACCCTAAGTATGGAACCCATGTTATCAAAAAATATTAAGTTGGCCATAAGTTCGAGAGCTAATTACGCCTAAAATGGCAGGGAAAGGCGAGTAGACAGTATTTAAAATGAAAGTTTATATATGTAGCTCAAAGCTGCTGACCTCATAAAACGCTTTGAATTGCCTTTTTTGTGCTTCCTCAGAAATCCTTTGGAATTATTTTAATTTTTTCGAGTTTAATAATATATTAAAATATTATTATTATTATTATGTTTTTACTTTTTTTAGTCTTACTATAAGAAAGTGTACCAACAAATTATAGTCACTAACCCACCATAAATCCGATGCAACGATCCTTGACTGTAAAATCCCTTTTTTACCTATTTACAATTTGTTCAGAACTTGGGTTTTCACACATGTGGTCCACTGTTTAATTTGTTCAGACACATTCGAAGAAGTACCAAGTAATAAAATAGAAATAACCCAAGCAATGTGCCACTTTGGGATTTTGAGTATCTTTGGTGAACATATGGAAGTATATATGTTTAGTTCATAGATTTTAGTACAAATATAAAATGTTCCTTCAGGAAAGAGGGTCTGTAACATCATTTTGTAGAATAAAGAAGTTTATTAAAGACAGTGTTCCTTTAATATAACTTTATTTTATTAAATGAATTTCATCTTTAAATTGATCATTATATGACTGGAAACAAATAATGGTCTCTTAAACCATCATTTAGTAAAAAAAAAAATAGTTAAATTTACTCTAATGCATCAAAATATTATCAGATTTGGTATAATTAGTCCGGATGGCGCAACGGTTAGCACGTTCGCCTTCTACACACTGGGCCCCGGTTCGATTCCTACTGAATGCGGTAGTTTTCGAAAAAAAGGGGACTTACGTGTCTGACTATGAGCCCATTCAACTATTAAATGAGTACCCATTTATGGGGTAAATAACTCGGTTGAGCCTGTTGCTGATCTGATCACACACCTCTGCACAAGGCCGTCACGATCTAGAAAATAAGATGATGCTAACTCATCTCGAGGCCATGGTTCAAATTGGAATGTTGCGCCAGTTATTTATTTATTTATAATTAAATGTGACTCTTTATCGCGCTCGGTGGCCGTGATCGTTCGGTCGCCGCTCTACGATACTAATCTAGAGCTCGGAGATCAAAAGCTGCCTGTGAGTACTAATAAAACTCTCACAGTGCTCCGAGCTTGTCAGTATAAAGACGGCGCGGATAGGAGGTGCATGCTAGCAACTGCACTTCTGAAAAGTAGATATGCTATTGAAACGTCAAGAAGGCATAGAAATGCTAGAGATGTTGACGCGCCCATGCCCCTGGAGGGGTCAAGGCAATTAGAGAGAGAAATGTGACTCTATTCACAAAAAGGCCAATTACGTCCAAGATGGCAGCTAAAGGCAAACTAATCCTAGTTTAAATGAAAATATATTTATGTACCTTATGGAAACTGTCTACCACCCAAAACGTTTTAGGAGGTTTTTTTAATCCTTACTTAAAATTAATTTTTTTAATTAATTTAATTTTGTTATTTATTTAATACTTTCAATTTTTTTCACTTTTTTTTTTACTTAGACTAAACGCTTCGTATTCAGTCTACCCGAAAAATATAACATTGGGTAACCACCACTTATGTTAGGACCAACAGGCAAATCGCAATTCATATATTCTTTTTCAATAATCCAATTTGGCCCATAATATTATTAACAAACAAAACAAAAAATAGCAACTTAAAATCACATTTTGTGGGAGGTCTAATCTATCCTTTAAAGGATAGTACATATACTTTTAAACTCAATTAAAAATAAAGAAAAATCACATTTTCTCGATTTTTGTTCATTTCGTGACACCGCGCCGCGCAGAGATGCTGCGAACGTCCAGTCAAATTAAAGTTTCTACTTGAACTAATTACTAAAGTTTTCTTTTTTCTTCTATTTTTTAAATAGTGTTCGGGGGAACATTACACTAGAAGTCCCGAAAAAAGTAAAAGTGAATGGAATTTCGAAAAAATCATACAAAAAAAAATCTTTTTTTATTTAATTATTTTTAAAACAGTCAAAAAAAATCTCCGAATAAAGAAAGACCGTAAAGAAATGCGGTATTTTAAATTTATGATCGGGCGGGGAGTCGGGATGGTTTTTTCTCTAAGGGGATCGCGATGGCAGAAAAATTGAGAACCCCTGCTTGAAACTAATAGTGAATCGCTCGTATGATGGTTATCGAGTGGACAGATATATTAAATGAAGGAGCAATGTCTGTTCAACTTAAATCAAGGCTATCTAAAACAGTCGAGCTACTGTCCCAGTGGGAAGGCACTGCGACCATAATAGGTCTATGGTGCCTAAAGTGTGTGTCAGGCTATCTAAGATAGGAAAAAATGTCTTAAACTCCTGTCCCTATGTAAACAAATACAAAATTTAAATTTGGTATATATACATATGTTTTTTTTTTCAAAGTGCATTCCATACAGGAAGTGCCATGGTTTTCACAACTCTGCCCGGAATGGTGACTGGCACGGATGCCTTTCCGTTAAATACAATGTATTTACAAGACTTTGCCGTATATTTCATCCCGCTAACAGATGGGTGCAAATTTTGCAGCCAACTCTCCTACTATAATAACCGAAATTATAGGAAGCTAGGCGTCGTCATTTTGCATGAATCGTTCCTATCAAAAATATTTGACACAAATCCAATTCATATATAACAATTGGCACAATAAAAAAAGAGCATTCCAACAGCGACAAAATAATACCTCATACAACATCCACAATTGTTATGCATCCAGTACATAACAATGTGGTCATAGACGTATCAAAATATAGTAATATCTGCAATTATTTCTCTATTACCATGCCAGAAGATAAGTGATCGACCAATAGATGTTATGCAAAAATTGTGACCAAACACGTGGTTAGGCTTTCCACAATAGACGTAATATTTGCCACTATAGATTGTGTTTATGTTAAAATAGCTTCATTACGATGATTATGTTGTGACCGCAAAGATGTTCCTACATACTCATACTAACCACTATTCAACCTATTTGGCGTAATAATATTCTCACCATTTTTGCAATGATTGAATAATAACCAGGGTGGCATTGATTTAAAAATAAAAAATAAAAGTTAACATATTTTGTTATCGTATCCAATGGCTTTATTCCAGCTATCGCTAACGCTAAAACACAGTCGCTAAAATTCCGACTATTTCAACCTACGAACTGAAGAACTAATTTTTAACACCCACTGTTCATCGAGAACTATCGAGAACAATCTTGTTAGTGCACCGAGTACAATTGTTCCAGAACAGATAAAAAAAGCGGCTAATGTATATTTTATGGATTAAAAAAGTATAATATATATGTACTATATGTGCATAAAATATACGTATTGCAACTTAATTAGGTATTGTATATTCCTATTTCACCAGGCGACGCATCCTGGTTCGCTCCTTGGCTTATAGTGATTTTACTGCTGTAGCATATAGAGCGAGCAAAGCGAGACACTGAGGGTTGGAACTCCTTAAGGCGCAATCTCATTAGGCGATTTTTGTGGAAAGAGACTAGCCGCGACATATGAACCCTTATTCGCAGCCAACACATAGCACAGGTCGTATGATGGTTTTGTATATGTGGAGCTTCGTATCTCTGTGCAGATGCTTCGGTTTCAATATTGGGAGGACCGAGAAGAAAGTCTTATTTTCTAGCTGTATCCGTCACTTGATTTCGTAAGTTTCATTGGCGTCACTCGACAGGTTACTAGGGATATGAAATCGTCTACGAATTCGATGCTGGGGTTCCCGACGTTGATGTTTGATTATTCTGGCGTCCTTGTTATTGATTCCATCATTATCATTACATTTGTTTTGGCCTGGTTAATGCGGTTCTTCTACGTCGGGCATGTTTCGTACGCTATCAACTGCGTCGGCTTAAAGAGCAGTGTGCCGCTGTGGTCCGCATTCATTACCCGGATGGCGTGTTCAAGTGTTAGCTTGAAGAGCGTCGGCTCCAATTCACCGCCTTGCTTCAGTCCAGTACGTGTTTCGAAGAGAT
This sequence comes from Chloromyia formosa, assembly GCA_964017055.1. Taxonomy (NCBI): domain Eukaryota; kingdom Metazoa; phylum Arthropoda; class Insecta; order Diptera; family Stratiomyidae; genus Chloromyia; species Chloromyia formosa. The sequence continues at coordinate 71,486,356 of OZ024817.1, forward strand.
CAGTCAGTCTGTTTTGTATCCTGACCTGTGAGACGGAGTTTGTCATCGTTATTTTTGTAAGTCGTACTAATTTTACTGGTATACCAAATTGAAGCATGGTGTTGTATGCTTGCTTAAAATTAACAAATATTTGGTACACGTCAACGTTGTATTCCCAGCACTTTTGCACGATCTGCTTGATCGTGAAAACCTGAACGTTTGTAAATCGGCCAGGTTTGAAACCGGCTTGATATTCGCGAATGATTCGTTCAGATTTATTTTATTTGCCAGAATTTTCGTCAGTATTTTGTATGAGATACAAACTAGTAGTATGGCTCTATAACTCTCATTCAGAAACTTATCTTCCTTTTTGTGGATGGGACAGATAATGCTATTCCGCCAATCGTCTGGGAGCACCTCGTCCTCCCAGATTCGCAGAATTAGTTGATGTATGACATTTAATAGACCCGTTCCACCAGATTCTAGCAGCTCAGCTGAACGCTCGTTAGCGCCTGGCGTTTGAGTGACCGCAAGGCGAGATCAACTTCTCTGCTGTCGGGGGTTGTGTATTAGGGCCATGATCGACCATAACATTAACGATTGGGGCTTCGTGTATGAGGAATCTGGGACTAAGAAGCTCTTTGAAATAAGACGCCTATTGCTTGTTGATGCAAGCGCTGTCGCTAATAATGTTTCCATCCTTGTCCTTACAGAGTCTAGTCGTGGGTTGATAGCCATTCTTCATCTTGTTTACTAGTTTGTAAGCTTATCTGGTGGTTCTATTAGCAAGGTTATAATTAATGTTCAGCAACTGCTCGTCAAAGAATTTTTTTCGTTTCTTAGGCCCTAACCAGATTGAACGCAGAATGCAGCAGCAGCGGCAGAAGTAACAACAACAACAGGTAGATCTGTCGCGGTGACACAGCGGCAATGACAGATCTACCTGTTGTTGTTGTTACTTCTGCCGCTGCTGCTGCATTCTGCGTTCAATCTGGTTAGGGCCTTACGTGGAATTACTCCATGGAGGAAATATACAATGGAGTCATCACCATGCAATTTCGTTGAAGCCGCGAAGAGAGGATGGTTTGTGCGTATTAGTGCGTTAATTGAAATGAAGTCATAGGCGTCCCTGATTTTGGTACATTTTGTGGGGGCTCATATTTGCAATAGGTATCGATTGTGTAATCGGTATATTCTATTAACGGAATTCATAGTTTACTTGTAGTAAAAGTGCGAATTAGAATGGGGAATACGAGGTCAAATGGAATGAAAAAAAAAGAATTTATGAATATTTTCAAATTTATTATAATTTGTTACCTATGCTAAATATAATTAAGTACATATAGTTTTAAAGAATATATATGGGGATAAGTTTTACGTATATCGCTTGTACATCCTGTAACTGACAAAATGCAAATTTTATAGGAGAGACGAGAAACAGTTTATATCAATGTTTAATGGTGTATAAAATATTTCAGTTATTTGATATGAAGAGAAACTAGTGTCTAAGACAAAACAAAGCCTACTTAATTGAAAATATACAGCAGGTAATAATTAATTGCACTTTCGGAGTGTCAAAATGTGTAAAACAAGTGACTTGTAAGAAGAACACGTTAGTTACGAATTATTTCACGCCAAGAACGAATTTTTGGAAAGAGAAGCTGTTACGGAGTTTCACAGTTTTACATAGATATATTACATTTTCATAAAAACATATTAATGTGTAGATACACAATAGATATATAGATAATAATAGAAAAATACTATACAAAGATGAAAATTTCATTATATCTAATATACAGTTGGACCCCAATAACTTGCAAACCTCTATAAGTCTCTATCAAACCTCTATCAGTCGAAGAAATTAACCTCTATAATTCAAATTTTCTTCACGCGATGCTCTCCTGTTTAACTCGAATTCATTCATGTAATTCATCGCCTCCATAAGTCGAAGTTCAAAATTCAAAGCAGCTATTGCTCGATTCTTTCGCAAAAGGAATAGCAGCATTTTAGGAATTTGTTTTGTGAAAATTCGAATTGTAGTGGCTTCAGAGTTATAGAGGTAAGCAGCCCGCGAAGAAACACAATTCCTCCACCTTACTCTTTTCATTGCCATCAGTCTTTCTCCGCAATTTACCATCAGGCTAGAGGTTTCAAAACCTGTATTCACTTCGTATTAATGAGCACTTTCTGTAGAATCTTCTCAATCCAACTACAAGACTAGAAAATAAAAAATATCCTCGATAATTTGTATCTTTCAATATACAAAGCTGAAAACTTGATAAAATGACGTAATTTTAAGATTTATTTGCAAATTTTAATCCTGTAAAGCCGCCAAACCCACCCTCGAAGGTTTGCCAGACTTCTTATTTTCGTATTCCTGCATTACAAAGAAACGATCGTGAAAGTTGGCTCACGTTCGTGTGACGCGTTTTATGTCAAACGGTTTGAGTCTATGGTTTGCAACCAAAGACGCGAATCTGTCAATAAGACAAATGCTAGACTGTTGTTGTAGCTACACATTGGGTTCATTATTGTGGTTTAAAACGGATAATTAGGTAAAAATTGAGTGACAAAACAAACGGCTGGATAGTAGTAGGATGTATATAAGCACACATTTCATACCCACTTATTAGCGTTAACACATAATAATGAACCCAATTTGGTGGTACGATAACAGCCTAGCATTTGCCAAATTGACAGATCCGCGCCTTTGGTTGCAAACCATAGACCCAAACTTAAAACACATGAACGCGACACGCGAACGTGAGCCAACGTGCGCTCAGCCTAAGTGTTTCTTTAAAACGTTATATACCGACGAACATTCCAGGGTATATCACTCCATTCCCCTTATCTTTTAGTGAACATATGTGTGGTTCTTATTTGGTTTATGATCATCTTTGTAAGAAGACCCAAACAAACAAAATAGATTCTCAGATTCTCTATCACACAATAATTGTGTATGTGTTTAAAATGGAAAAGAAATGAACTTGTTTCGTAACATTAAGTGCCTGCATGATGTTACGATATCCTTTACAAATAAATCCAATATGTTGTATTTTTTTACAACAAGTCTCAAGCGGCCGTGCCTTATCGCGGTCAAGTTGTTAGTCTAATGAGGAAAGTTGAACCAGTCCTTATCATTGCACTGGACCCTATTTTTTGTTGTTCTGTTCATTAATATTGCGTTCATACCCATGGGAGATAACTCCTTGTTGTTCGCACGTGTCAACAAAAGTCTTTCATTGAATTCGCTAGCCCGCACAATATAAACATCACTACGAACACACACACACACACGTTTAAGACCGACGACACTTCCTCGAAACGATATTAAAAACACCGCGCGACGCGGCGCCACTGAAATTCAATGAAAAACCAGACCGAAGCGTATATACCGTGGACTTGTACAGACCTAGTGGTGATACCAAAATTGCCAATTGGCAACCACCATTTGCATTAAAAGTGAGTTTCCTATATGACTAGTTTATAGGGGAGGTTGGCACTCATTCAGGAGGATGTTGACCATTCTCAAAATCAATTATTATCTAACCCATTCTACAAATATTTGTCGAATTTTTCAAGTCGCTAGCTTCATTCCATCTAAAGTTTTTGCTTATTTGAAGTCTCACTTGTAGGGGAGATAGAGGTTTCTTTTGTCGAATCATGCGCATTTTTAATAACAACCAAATAGATCCCAGTACAAACATTTGACCAAAATTTCAAGTCATTAGCTTCATTTTATCGAAATTTATCGCTTATTTGAAGTTTCGTTTTTAGAGCAGGTAGGGGTTCCTTGGGTCGGATGTGGCCCATCTTTAATACCAACTAACTCAATCTTACTTTAAATATTTGACCAAAATTTCAAGTTGCTGGCTTCATTCTATCAAAAGTTATGGCTTATTTGAAGTTTCATGTGTAGGGGAGGTAGGGGTTCCTTGGGTCGGATCTTGTTAATTTTCAATACCAACTAAATAGATCTTACTAACAACATTGTAACAATTTTCAACCTGCTAGTGTCGTTCTATCGAAAGTTATTGTAATTAAAGGAATATTTAATTTTTTGAAATTTGTAGGGGAGGTAGGCGTTCCTTTGATCTGATTACGCCCAACTTACTAAAACTTAAACAGCTTCTCACCTCAGGATTACATGCCAAAAATCAGGTGTCTACGTCATTTGGCTCATGAGTTATAAACAAAAAACCTGAAAAGTTGGGTAGTACGGGGCTCTTTGTAAGAAAATTACCGTTAGTTTTCAACTGACTGATTTTATTTTTCCAGGAGATTATAAGATTACCCTCACGAGCAATCTACCAAAGCTAGAGCTTTTCATGTTTATTTAATCGGGAGTTATAAATACATTTAATTATTTTACATATGTAGGGGAGGTAGGCGTTCTCTTGATCATGCCCATTTTCAATACCAACCAACTAGATCATACTGCCAACATTTGAGCAAAATTTTAAGGCTCTAGCTTCATTCTATCGAAAGTTATCGTGCGAACGGACAGACAGACATGGTTAAATCGAATCAGGAGGTGACCCTGATCATTTATATACATAAATACATTGCTATACCTCCGTATCATTTAAGGTGTTACATATTTTCGTCGTGATAAAAACAATATACCCTACACTATAAGTCTAGGGAGTAGTCCGGATGGCGCAACGGTTAGCACGTTCGCCTTCAACGCACTGGGCCCCGGTTCGAATCCGGGGATTTACGTGTCGGACTATGAGCCCACTCAGCTGTTAAATGAGTACCCATTATGGGGTAAATAACTCGGTTGAGCGTGTTGCTGATCACATACCTCTGCACAAAAACCGTCACGATCTAGAAAATGAGATGATGCTAACTCATCTCGAAGCCGTGGTTCAAATTGGACTGTTGCGCCAGTTATTTATTTATTTTTTATAAGTCTAGGGTATAAACATTCACAACACAGAGCACTTCAGATAAAAACACACGCGACACAATTTCCAGATACTTTATTGCATTAACTTTTGTTGACAGATCTCGGAGCATGGGCGCCGCCATATGCAAAGTGAAAACGAACGACCGAACACCACACGGAAGCACACAACCTACCAGTCGAGAGACAAATTATTGACCGGGACAATACTTTATCTCTCGACTGAAATGGTTTTCAACACTGCTAAAAGTGCTGTTTTCGGCTGTTTTTTTTTTGTGTCTCGGCTAGTCTCTTTCCACAGAAATCGCCTAATGGGAACCGGGCTTTATAGTCTAAGAGCCAACGACCAAAAAAGCCAAGTAATTTGCTAACAGTTCTAATACATATCATCGAAAAGTACTTGATTAGATGCACAAGAAAAAGTTAGTCTGTCTACCTGTTAGCAACGGTAAAAAATTTGTCCCTGAAGTGGTAGAAAGTGGAGGCAAGGCATGTCAAGTAATTTGCTAACTGTTCGTCTTTTGCATCGTAGTAGGCATACATTTCCATTTCACTTAAGCGTGTTTTGCATTTATGCGTTTTGCACTTATAGAGACAATATTATATGAAAAACAGGTGAAAAGTCGCCGGGCTTTTATATATTTTGCTTTAATGCGGTTTTTGCACTTAAGCGTTTTGCATTTATCCGTTCTCGACTGTACATGTTTTCTGGAACGCATCACGTACGTTAAGCGTATATATGTATGTACACTTAGCAAAGACACGAACATATTTGTAACCAATTAGATTCCATATCAGACCAGATCAGTCGTTTTGAATTGAAATTGATCAACAGTAAAGTGAAACAGACGCAGTTTTCCACACCCCTTTAGAGTAAATTTACTAATACATAATTATTTCTCAATTGAATTTCTTTTGAAATTAAAAAAAAATGTACGATTCCGTCTCCTAGAGTCCATTTATTCTACAAAAATATTTTGCTTCACCAACGAACATGGCTTAAAAAACCTAAGCCTCCCATTTATTATCACCAAGTAAACTTAATATGTACGGGTAAGTGTTTGGCACCACCCAGTAACAAACGTCTTGGCAAATCCAACAATAAGAAGAGGCAGGGATACCGTTACTTAATAACAACATCGCATTCAAGAAACCCATCAGTTGTTGTTCACGCGGCCAGTCTTGTAAGACTTTAACTTTAGACTATAACAATAAAGAGGAGTTCATAAGCTCGCACTGACTATAGAGATATCTCAGCTAACCAGCCTAACCACAAGCAGAACTCATTCGTACAACCATAGTGGCGTATTGCAGTCAGTTCTCAAGTTCAGTAACACGAAGAAAGAAGTCAGTAGCTAGCACTAAAATGTGTAGAATAAATTATTCGCGACTATTGGTGACCGTGATCTTGTCCAGTTCCGCGATATTGTTAGCACAAGGTTCTGAAGAGCCGGGTGAAAAAGGAGAAGGTATGTCCGTAAAGTGGAAAAGAAGTGAAAAATGATAGTGTGGTAGGAAACTGTTTCAAGGTGCAGCCATATTTCAAGATTGTGCTGGAAACCGGCAAAGAATTAGAACGACGTTTGGACGGTTTTGGAATTATTCAGTGAAAATACTCATAGTTTGCTCTGTTAAAATTATAAGCTAAATGATAATTCGCGATTTTTTTAAAAGGTGACGACCGTGACTCATCCAGCTATGAGAAAAAACAGTAAGATTCTATATCTTTCCAAAACTGAAGTTACTGAAATTTTCACAGACGATTATACCCAAGTGCTAGAACAGAACTAGATTCTCAGTAGACGTACTTGATTGATCCTCATTCCCATATCTTCCTAAGATTTTGCTTGGCATGCATCTTCAATTCAGAAACTGGCCACTGGTTATACATTTCCGACGAAAACAATCTTAGCGGATGCCCATCAACCAGGTGAACGAAACCGGTTACTCATCATCTCATCAAACATGCTTTTATCTGAGTTCATTGTAGCGTAATGCAATGTCTGCCTGTACACAGGCATTATCCAATGTTCGTATAAATGTGCCGGCTATCACAGTTGCATCACGTACTTATTTTAACAATAACTACTTCTGGTGGAATACAGTCAGTAGATGTATGTATGTATGACTTTTAATGTCGCCACACTTGACGAACATTGTTTCATCTGTAATAGAAAATATAAGTTATAAAATGTTGTTATGAAAAATCATAGAAATCATTGAGAGAGTAATGAAGCTTTTTGTGAAAGGCGGAACGCCAATTCTCAATTCTTTGCATGCTACGAGCATAATTACTTACCTAAGCAGCTAACAATTAGCTGCTAAGTGTGTGGGTGAAATGATCGTATTAAGTATCTGACTTTGTATAATACTGATACAAACTCAGATTTTTTTTCAATAATGTTTGAAGATAAAACTAACGTTTGCCGTAACTATCATATGAAATGTATCTTGAGTAATGCTAATGACTGCTCTGATTGTTATGAAGTGAATTATGTTTTTGTTTACTTTACATTAGCTTTCGATTTTTGGTAATTACCTAGCAGTGTTCCTAACGAGAGAAAAAAAAAGTAGAAATTGTTTTCAAGGGCAATAAAATACCCATATCGTGTTTTACGAGTATCATAACACTTTAATTTTTGATGGGTAGCTTTATTTCGTTTTTCCTCATTTACGCAGGGCGTCCCGCTTCAGATGCTATATTATTTAATAGTAGATGGAACTGTTCATTTGTGGAAAATTGATACCAGACACGGACACTCTGTCCTTAACCGTTACAGAGTTACAGTATTTTTTGGTAAATTGTGACGAAAAAAGACTTGACTTGCCGAACAAAATTTAAATTTTTACACTCTCTCAATCATTTAATCCAAGATTTGACATCACTTTCTGCAACTATATAAAATTTCATATAAAACAACATTTTTCCGACTGCGAAAATCACCGTTACTTAAAGATTAAAGAAACTTTAAAGAAATTTAAAAAACGATTTTTCATCGAAAGTTCAAATGATAATTTTATAACGATACTTTGAACTTTGCAGTTATGTCAGTTCAAAGTACTGTTATAAAATTATCGTTTGAACTTTCGATGAAAATTGGCAAAAGTTTCCCCATTGTGTTAGCTCTCAAAGTGTATATAAATTTCAAGGACCTAGATTTGAAAATTTGCGAATATTACGCCTAGTACGCATTGAGACTCTTGAATAGATTCTTTTGCGTCTCGCCAGAATCTCGACCCATTGCAAGATGCAGAAAATACATACAAAATTCACAGCGACGATGAGTCGATGCCGGCAAGACGCAAAAGAATCTATTGTATTTAAAAAATCGCAGTGATTGCCAGGCGTTACATATTAAAAGAAAGCAAACATGGTCTGAAGATGAAAAAAACGTACTATTTCAACCTTGACTTAACAGATAGTCCATGCTATGTATAAAAAATAAGAAAATGTATGTTTTTGAAATTTGGCACAATTGATTTGGATAGTTCCCTGAATATATGCTCCAAATGTCCCGTTGATAGCGGGTCCCTTTATCCTACGGTGTGCAATGGTTTGGTGGGCATCAGGCCGGGCAGTACCATCTGGCGAAAAAATAGATCCCTCAACGAGGTGAGCAAAGAGCCTACGCTTGCTATAGTTGTCACTGTCGTTTACGCATTACTAAAATTCATAGGCCTGGGAAGACAACACGAACAAATAGGCAGGAACAAATGAAGAGTAAAAAAAGAGTGAATGATTGTCGGGCGGCTCAGGTCTTACAGGATCTTACAGGATCCTGGGCCTCTTAACCCTCCCATTCATGAGGTCCCATGGCCACTATATAACAATTTGAGGACCTCCCTAAACTCTACTCACGAATAAAAAATGTCAGTCACTTCTGTTAACCATCCACTCCTCATCGTGGCATGGTGGATGGTAGATAGCACAAATTGACAAGGTTTGCGCGATCGCTAAGCTTGGAAATTTAAATAATTTTTTACAAATATTTACATTTATTTTGGGAAAACTATAAATAAATATATTTGCGAAAATTATTCCAAAAACCAAGCGTAGCGATCGCGCGTTGAAAAATATGGTTCACTACAGGGATTAAAGGTCATTTCCTCCGGTTTTTCTTGAATATTTCGGGTTTTCTTTAGTGTAGACATCATATGATAACAGGAAATAAAATTCGTGCAGTTTTGAAATTTTGCAAAATTTTAAAAGCTGTCTTCTGAATATATGCTCCAAATTCTCCCTTGATAGGAGGTCCGGAAGTGTAGGAGAGCGGGAGTTAATTGTTTTTTCTCAATTTTCCTTGGTTTATGGTTTCTAAGGTATAATATGCCATTTTGTGGTCTTATGTGTGATATATAATTTTGTAGGAAATGTTATGGGCTTAGATAGATAGATAAATTGAAGATAGGTCGTGGGCTGGCCCACTAGCACCACTACTCAATTGCGCTAACCCCTTGCGGGGCATAGCGCGTCAACTGTTCCATGTAGCCCAGTTGACGTTTCGTTGGCATAAACTTGTTTCGAAGAATGCAGTTGCCAGCATGCACCTCCTGCACATCCATGGCCACGAACGACGTCGTGGACGGGATTCGAACCCGAAACGCCGGTAGTCAAACATGAGACGCATGCCTCAACACACTGCGCTACCGGTCGCCCAATCGTATCGTATTAAAACTGATCGATAACACATTTTTAATCATGAAATTGGATATACCTCGGATTAACCGGACAAAATCGCTACCGGACTGCTAAGGTCTGGTCCCAAGGAGTCCAGTTAAAAGAGAGTGTATATATTTTTCATCGCCACGTGGCGAGTAGAAGCTATAATTCATAGACGGAGTACCGAGTACACCTCTTCCCAATCCTCTCTACCCCAGATTAACGTGGAGTAGGGGTGCTCGAAGACTAATTTGTTTACTAAATAATCCAATAGTATTATGGCTTCAATGCTCCCTCGATTTCAAACTTCCTGAACTATTATTAACCTTCTTTGATGAGATATCAAAATTCCACTATTTTCCATTTTATATGCTAGTGAAATACCGCTTTCCTGTAAATTTCCACATTTCTTCAGTGCAAATGCAAATTATGAACACATAATTTCTCTCCCTCTTTTCTGCTTTCTTCAAATTTGAAGAAAATGCTAAAAATGGAATGTACTCAACGACATCTTTCTTACTACCACTTGCCTATGCCAAACGAAAAAAAAATTTGACCTTAATTTCCCCTATATGCCAACCCCCTCCCCCTTAAAGTTGGCCTATTACGACGCATCGCTTTCTCCAGAGAATTATAATCTCTCTCTAAGCGCTTGTGCCCACGGCAAACTTTTTAGTTCGCAGAAATACTAAATAGTTTAGTCAGAAAATAGAACACACGGTGTTTTATGAGACCGCGCACACAGCGATTACTAAATAGTTTAGTTTGCTGTGTGCGCGGTCTCATAAACCGCCGTGTGTTCCATTTTTCTGACTAAACTATTTCGTTTTTCTGCGAACTAAAAAGTTTACTGTGGGCGCGAGCTCTAACAGGAACCAGAGAGAGAGACTCTCTGTTAACCCCTTATGAGGCATACGGCAATAACCACTACGCCTACTTTCCACCTCGTCCTGTTCATCGCCATCCTTTCAGGTCACTCCACGACTTGCCTATTAAGTCACCCTCTCTCTTAACCGATCTTCTCCAGGTGTTACTAGATCATCCAACAGAGAATTATAATACTTTTGCATATTTCTATTGTACTTAATTTCATTCATATATTGTAGCTTCAGCGGTTCGTGAGATATTTTATGGACAGACCAACCGATTTCATAAGGATTTTGTTTTTACTACAAAACCCTAAAAATGCCCATTGTCCCTAAATTGGAAGAGTGGGCGGGACTGTTTCCCATGAATAAACACCTCAAAATCATTTGAGCAACATGGCCCTAAAAGTATACTTCACTATTGTCTTAATATAATCGTATACGCGGTAGATTCATACTGCTTCAAACGGAAATTCAGTTGACGGTGGGTTCAAATTGCATTTCCGCTTTAGCCACTAGAAAACAAGCTTGTATACATGCTAAAAATGTATTCATGCCAAAATCATATCAATCTCTTCACCTTGAAAATATACGTAGGTTCGTACTGCCTAAAGCGAACATCCACTTGATGGTATACTATATATACTCAGTTGCCCTAACCTCTTATGGGACGTAGCGCGTCAACTGTTCCATTTGGCCCAGTTGACGTTTCGTTGGCATAAACTAGTTTCGGACAAGGCAGTTGCCAGCATGCACCTCCTGCTCCCCCATTTAGCCGCCTACCTGCGATAAGTCGGGAGATGATGTCGCTTACTATTACGCCCCGCATCACAGGGAGAAGGCCACACAAACATTCGAACCCGAAACGCCGATAGTTAGACATGACACTGATGCTTCTACGTACTGAGCTACCGATCGCTCCGATGGTTGGTCCAGGTTAGATTTTTACGTTAGGCAGTAAGAAAGAACGTGCCATGACTACGTCAACATCGAAACATCAAAAAACTTGAGTTCGTACAGCCCAAAGCTGAAATCCATTTTAGAGTGAGACCTAGGTGCATCTTGCTAGCATACACATCCTATTCCAGCGACATACATCATCTGAAATCTTTTCATTGGCTGCGTTTTGGAAAACTTGATCGGATCAGACAATTTGATAGTGGTAACAGAGATGTACTTTGTGTCGAATGCGTCTCTTTCACTGACGAATATACAATGCTATTTATGCCATTTCTGTGGCTAACTATCATTCACTTAACCAGTGGTTAAAAATCAAGCTTTCAGAACCGCGACCATTTCGCGGCAACGAAACCTCAACTAGGCCACAGTAGGAGTGTGTAATGAACCACCTGTAACGAACCATATTATGGTCTGGTAGTGCTGCTCCCACCGGCAGATCGAAGCAGCACCTGATGAGTAGTGATCTGTTGGTGGTACGAAACCAGAGGCCGAGGGTCCCATTACAGCCGAACCCAGGTGCGACCATTCCATCCTTATCGACTGTTTTTTTTATTCCCCATTTTTACCTCCCCTGTTCGTGTTGTCTTCCCCAGGCCTATGCATTTTTGTTAATACGTAAAGGACAGGGGCAACGAGCGGCGAAAACCCCGCCCACATCTCCCGAACTGAGCTACAGCAAGCATAGGCCGCTGCTTAGCTCGTTGAGGGGCCTTTTTCTTCGCCAGATGGCATGGCCCGACCTTCACGGTCAATTAAGCTACCTTAGGCTCCGTCCCCACGGGCATCTCAGGATGCTCACCAAACCGTCCGTTACAAGTGGCTGACGTGCTATGCTCCACAAAAAAAAATTAGTTTCGGAAATCATCAAACTGCAACGACTAAAATGTTGCCTTGTCCACTCCAGGGGCATGGGCGCGTCACCATCTCATGCACTTCTATGCCTTGTTCACGTTTTGGCAGCATTTCTACTTTTTCGGATGTGCAGTTGCCAGCACGCACCTGTTATCTGCGCCGTCTTTATACTGACAAGCTCGGAGTGCAGTCGGAGTTCCATCAGTACCCACATGCTTTTTTTTTGTTCGTGCAGAGGTTCGAACCTTCATGCTCTAGATCGTGGGGCGGTGACCGAACGAACATGGCCAACGAGCGCGTCAACGACTACAATGCGTAGGTTATATTATGTACAACATATGGACGATAGACGAAAGCCTAAGTGTGTAATTAAAGGACGCATTAGCGGAACACGGCTGAGAAAATAAAAACCGAGTGCTCGGTTGGAAGGATCAGTCGATGCGAAACAGAACAACTGCTGGAATTAGGAGGACGCGGTCGTGGGCCGAGACAATTGGAGGAATACGATCGAGACGGGGAAGGCTGGATACCGTACCGTAGTGCTACTATGATGATGATCAGTGCTTGCGAAACCGCCGTCCGACCACCTAATTAATTACTGAAGCCTGTATAGTTCGTCAAATCGCGCTCGGTGGCCGTGGTCTTTCGCTCTATGATACTAATCTAGAGCTCGGAGTTCAAATCTCGGCGCGATCAAAAACCGCCTGTGAGTACTAATAGAACGCAGTATAAAAACGGCGCGGATAGGAGGTGCTTGCTACCAACTGTACTTCCGAAAAGTAGATATGCTATCGAAACGTCAACAAAGCATAGAAGTGCTAAATATGTTGACGCGCCCTTGCCCCTCAAGGCAATTAACAAGCGTATAGTTCGTCAAAAGGATACACCAATGTGATTCCATGTCATAGACAGGCGGATGTATTGAGGTCGCCACACATTAACGCGCACAACCACGACCGAACTTCCATCGAACCGTCAATTTTATAGAACGTGCGGATAAAAAATATCCCTATTGTCCACCGTTCTATGAAGTTCGGATGTGGTTCTGCATTATCATGCAACATTAGCAGTTTCAAATATATCATTTTGTATATTTCATCCAATGAAATGTCACTGTGTTTATTCACGCATAAGCGCATATCATAGTTGTTAAAAATAAAAGTGGAGTGGGTCATTGCGAGTCTAAGTCAAAAATGACTCAAACTCGCTCTCGACTACCACACAAAAATAATCGGCTTAAAGCCAATTCTTCCTCTGAAGAATTCGCACACGTGTCGTGTAATGCACACCATATAAGGTGTTAACATTTCACTCAGGGACGTATTCCGATTTAGGCCGGAATACAAGCCCCTGACTTGGTCAAGCTGCTTCCCCCATGGATTAAGGCAGCTCCTCAAGAGTAATCCATGGTGTGGACGAAACCAAGTGACAGAGGAAGAATTCGCTTTAAGCTGATTATTTTTGTGTGGTAGTGGAGAGGAAGTTTGAGTCATTTTTGGCTTAGACTCGCAATGACCCACTTTACTTTTATTCTTAACATTTTGTATATTGTACGGAAAAATAAATTGTTCTTAGCTCGGATTTTACACCACCAAAAAATAACGCGCTGTAGTAAAAGTGCCACCAGTGGGATACATTCTAAACTTATCCATATTTATTTATTTGAGTTCGTTTTTGTTTTAGACATTTGGCAACAGGACCTAAGCGATGCTTTCAACATTGACGCCTCCACGAATGGCATTAAACACGTGAATCTCAAGTGTGGATCGAATTCAATGCTCGTACAACTGGAAACCGAGGAAGACTTCACTGGTGTTATGTACACTCGTGGCAGCTTCTACAAACAATCGGAACCGTGTTTTGTAAAACCGAAACATGAACGAGGATCGCGATCGCTAGAAATGCGATTTCCCTTCGATCAATGTCAAACTATTCAGAATGGCGATGTTTTCAGCAACGTTGTCGTTGTTCAACACGATCCGGAACTTGTGACGCCAGGCGATGCTGCCTTCTCGCTGGAATGTGACTTCAGGAAGTCAAGAAGCTTGGACGTGAAAGCCGATTTTCAGGCACGCGATAGGTAATTTTATGAAGTGGATTTAACATAATATTCTATAATGTGCACTATCTCTATCTTTTCTCTCTGACTTTTGATCTTCAACTTTTACTTTCAATATAACTATTCAATTTTAGCGAGCCTAAGCACATAAGAGAATATAAAAGAACTGAAGACTCCAGACTGCATCGTCGATCTTCTCGTCTTTACTAGACAGCATCTTGTTGTAAGAGTTTTGTAGACCATCTATTGTACTTTTTTATGTGAATAACCACTAACACACTCTTTAAGACTGTTCCTATTCTGGCTTTTCATCTAGTAGAGCACAATACTAAAATCCTAGCTTAAAATCTAATATCGACTGTTTTATAAATTGCACCACCCATTTGCCCACACACACGCCCCTATTTATACAATAAACGTATTTCGCCCACCACAAAACAGGGAAGCACCTAGGTCAAGTATTACACTAACAAGCCCCGATCCTTCAGCAGTTAAAGATAGCGAAACGGAAGATGGGAAGAACACAGTTCGTAGTGAATCTAACACAGTTACATATGTTCCATCAGACACGGTAGGAAAGACAGAACAAAAGGTTGTTGGTACCGTAGAATCCTTAGATGTTGGTGAAAACCATGATGAACTGTAAAGCAAGTAATTAATCAGAATAAGTGTATTCAAGAACAAGGTGAGGTATTACAATTATTCTTTTTGGTTGGTAGATTGTGGAAATGTCATTATCTTAGAAATAGTTGCAAAAGTAAGGGTGTAGCAAAAAAAATCTGAAATTGTTGTTGCTTTTCAATATTTTTAGGAAAAAAGTTTAAAATTAGTTTCCTAGTTTTACTAAGTTTATAAATATTTAATATGCCAGAACTATTAAATAATAAAAATTCATTTCAGAATCATAACAGAGAAAGTCAACCAGACCAGTAGCGAGAATGAAATATTTACTCCTTAAACAATTAATGTATATTGATGTATGTTAAATATTAAGCTCCATTTAAATATCCCACTCATTTTCATTGTAAATTATTTAAAATTATTACGTTAGAATTTTTAAAATATAGCTTTTATATTGTTGTGATAAATACACCTTATTATTTCCAATTCAGGGATTTTGTTTTATACTGAACCAGGGGAGGCAAAAATCCTCTTCCACAGCCCTTGATTTTTAAAATATGCGTACTCTCCTGGACAATGGAGCAGAAGGTCCCCAGAACGCACGATTTCATCGATAAGAGAGTGGATTCTTGGGGTATAAATTAAACATCTTAGGAGTTAGTGAGATAAGATGGTGGAAAGCGGAGAACATATCTGCCTTAGCTGCCATATGTTGCGAACCACGGCTCTGTGTCGAGCCGCCGTCACTGCAACCAAAATTTATTTTGATCAGGATGCTTTTGGCTCGGTGGCACAGGTCCCGGCTAGACCAGCGTATTTGCGTGGGTTTTTGAGCCAAAGCATCCTGACCCTAGTTCAACCACCTTAAGAAAACAAATATAAAAACAAACGAGGGAAGGATTTAGAGGAGGGAAGGGATGTGTCCATCCTTCTGGACACGGAAGAACCCCAAATTGAGGACACAAGATTATTTAAACATTAGAATTGATTTATTTCCGAATAAGAAAAGAAAATTAATAAATGAAAGTGTATGTATGTATGAAGAGAAGCGAATAAAAATAAATACCAAAAAAAGGTGAATCAAAGAATAAAAAAACTGTCAACTTACTCTAAATTTCCACGATGAACGATCGATCGCCCCTCGCAGGATGTTCAATATCACTAAATTCAATGATTTTAAATAAATACAATAAAATCGTTAAAATAAAAATAAAAGTGGATGCAAACAATCCAACTGTATGTTTAAACGTATCAGTTCCAAATTCTTCAAGTCCTCCAGTGATTACTATTATGGTTTCCAGATCCTTCACGTTGTTCCACTTTACGCTTATGATGTCTTCAGTTTATCAACTAATCAACAGCAGTTCTCTTGCATGTTTTGCGCAGTGTAAATATTAAAATCCTAAACCAAATAAACATAAAATCCCAGCGTAAATATCGAAAACGTAAGTTTTTTTCACGGCCGTTTGTCGTCGACATACACGTTGATTAGTCACTTATAAATTCTTTTTATTTTTACAAAAGTCCGAATCCATCCAAAAGCACTTCTTTCTTTTTTTTACTCAACACAACAAACAAATTGTCGCCCTCAAGCAAAATAATCTCTTTTCCGCTTTTTCACAGAATTTTCTTAACTTCTTCCCAGGGCCAGATTAAGATTGTAGGTGCCCGGGGCCACGCAATGGTGGGGGCCCTTTTTTTGATGGTAAAATGCGAATGACTATTAAACAAAGGTAAAGCAATGTATTTATTAATATATTACTTACGAAGTCACATAATGTTTAAGATAGACTAACTTTACGTGTTTTTTTCGTAGAAAGGACGTCGATTAAATCATCAAATGATAAATTCCGAAGAATGTCACTTTCAATACTCAAAATCATCAAACAATTAAGGCGATCTTGTCCCATACTTGTGCGTTATCTGCTTTTGATGAGTTTCATTTTTGAAAATGATTTTTCTCCACTACAATTAGATACCATCATTGATAAGTACATACGAAGCACTATTTCCACATTGACAAAAGTTGAGCGAAGATTGTTTTCTATTCTAATACGATAAAGAAATACAATAGTTCTATTGACGCTTCATTCAGCTGTGTGTAGAGCTTTGATAATGCAGAAAGTTGCAATAATTCGGCACATAAAGAATTTTCCACATCTTCTGGGCAGCAATTAATAAGATTTTCCACTTTAATATTTAATTCTTCAGGTGTATAGGTAATTGTCATGAGCTCACTAAAAAATCCAAATCTGCCGTAGAGAACTTCGTAAGCTCAAAGCCGTTGTGATAATGCTAAGATGAGTGAGTCTACTACTGGTAAAAAGTATTCAATACGGAACTTGTCCCACGGTAACTTTTGGACAGAATTTGTTTTTCCATAATCAGGAGGCTGCAGTCGTACGTTTGGTTTTTTAGTTCCAGATTTGGAGTCATACTCTTCAGTTTTAGCCAATTTTTTTCCTTTAGCTTCGTACTCTTCGAAATAATCTCTTTTTGATTCTACGAAGATTTCAGAGATTTTAGTGATTTGAGTACTAATGTAGGTCTTTCTAAATATTTGCTAGTAGCGTCAAATCTACCTAGAAAGTCATGCCACATTACTGCGTAGATGGCAGTTTCCAGACGAGCCATGATACGAAGAAGTCTCAAAGTTTCCTTTCTCACGACGGCCTTCTGTTCTTCGTCAGCGCTTATTTCAGTTAACGCTTCTTCTATCTCTTTATAACCATAAGTAAGTGGTTTGACTGCGTCAGAAGCGCATGACCAGCGAGTTCCATTCAGGCTCTTCAAAGTATAAAGAGTACAGATGTTTAATTTGGTCAATTTTTGATTGACAATCTCGTATCGCGCGATAGATGCAGTGAAGAAAACGTAAAGCTGTTGTATAAAGGTAAAAAAGTCGGTGGCAGCAGCGCATATGCCAACAGCTGTTTTCCCACCCAAATTCAATGAGTGTCCAAAGCAGGGGCAAAAAACGGCGTGATGACTCAACTCCGAAATCAAAGCTTGCATACCTTGATATTTCCCAGACATATTAGATGCATTGTCGTAGGATTGATTTATAGAATCATCGTATTTGTCGTTAACACATTTGTAGGTAAAGTAAAAATTGAGTAGAAATCCATGTGATATAATTGCCAATTTTTCATTTCGGATGGTGGGAGCCCGGGGACACGGGCCCCAGTGGCCCCGTCTTTAATCCGGCCCTGCTTCTTCCACAACTTATGTCAATCGTTCCAAACTTAAATTCTGTTTATCTCCGAAAAAAAAATCAAAATCAAGAAAAATCCAACCGTTCACCAACTATCCGACAATCCATCCGTCCTTTCCCAAAAACTCAAATTCAATCAAGTGTGGAGCTCTTCTTAACCAGAGCCGCACGAAACTGTCTCTTATCCTGGGATTCGGTCTCCAACAAAATCATGATCACCAGGCAGGGGCGTGCTGGGTTCTAAATTTTGACCTTCTTCTTCCTTGCCATTTCATACCACTCTGCAGCTTCGCGTTGCTCTGCCCGTGGTGTTGGCACTTCGCCCGTTCTGGCGGTATAATCTCAGCTTCCTTCTGCAGGCAGCTCGGTCTTGGATTGTTTCATCGTCGAGATTTATGCGTTGTTGTTGCTTCTTCATTTGATCGATCCACGTGTGTTTCCGTCTGCCTCGGGGTTTGGGTCCAGCAAATGGAACGTTCATTGATATTGCCTTCATAACTGGTTTCTCAGGTGGACACCTTAGAACATGGCAATACCAATCCATACGACGATCTTCGAGCTTTTCAGTGATCGGTTGCTCGACAAACAAGCTGCCTCGGATGTAGGGTTCTAAATTTTGACCAGGATTTGTATAATAAATAAATAAATAACTCATGCGTTACACAATTGCCCTAACCCCTCGTGGAGCATAGCGCGTCAACTGTTCCATGTGGCCTAGTTGACGTTTCGTTGGCATAAACTTGTTTCGAAGAATGCAGTTGTCAGCATGCACCTCCTGCTCCGCCATTTAACCGCCTACCTGCGACAAGCCGGGAGATGCTGTGGCTTATTATTACGCCCCGCACCACAGGGAGAAGACAACACAAACATCAATGGCCACGAACGCCGTCGTGGGCGGGACAACATTAGCCTGGATAGCTTCTTAGGGTGGCTACCCTACACTCGATAACTCCTCAATAACTTTCACATCCATCACACATAAATGGCCTTAATGTCTTCCGGAATCTAATATGTTGATATAGGCACGCTTGTGTTTTTGCCAGTCAGCCAGGCTCATTGGTAAACTAATATTACGTCTTGCTCTGATACACCCTTGCCTGTTATTAAATAATATATTTTCAATAGGACCACTAAATACATCAACAGAAAAAAATAAAAAGGAAAAAAAAGATAAGAATTTTCTGGCGATCGAACCCGCGACCCATTTGGATAGAGCTACAGTTGTGACTGTCACTGATAAAGGACACGTTTGAATGATGTTTGTTCAGTTAGAGCGGTACGCCGAGTTTATAAACCTTCGCCGTCGCAATATACATACATGTAAACGATCCGATGGGATATTTTTTTAATTTCCGGGGCCCGGGGTCACTTGTCACTCGCGTCACCCTAAGGCTGCGCGCACGTTGGGACACGTTCGCGTGTCGCGTTCACGTGTTTTATGTCAAACGGTTTGAGTCTATGGTTTGCAGCCAAAGATGCGAATCTGTCAAATTGACAGATGCTTGGCTATTGTCGTATCACCAAATTAAGTTCATTATTTATTTATTTATTTATTTAGTAAGGAATACTGAACAGGAGGAGCTGATTCCAAAAATACAGTATATGACAAAAAAAATGGAATAAACAGAAAAAAAAAGAATTAATATAAAAGTAGAAGAAACATGAAATGAAAGGTTAAGGAATTAATCTAAATTAGAACTAATAATTAGGAGAATTCAAAAAAATACAACAAAAAAGAAGAAATTAAATGTTAGTTATGGATAACTTATGTAAAAGTAAACGCTTAAAGATAGCAAAAGAGGTGGATAAAGGACCGAGCTGAAGTCTGTCATAATTGTGCATTATTCTGAGTAGTGGCGAGTTCTTATAAACAGATAGTTCAGCAGTTGGAGGGTTAAAGATGGCATTAGTGCGAGTATTGTAGGACGAAAACCGGAAAGTTATGTGGCGAGAAAGAGATGAATGTAAAAATCCGCAGCATAATTTATAAAGAAAGCATTCATCTAGGTAAATCCGTCTTTTCTGCAAAGACACTAAATTAGAAATTAAGACGTTCGGGATAAGAGAGATAGGGAAGTTTAAACCTGAACATTAAAGCTCGTGTGAATTTTCTTAGGACGGATTCCAATGCCTCGGAGGAAACAAGAGTAGAAGGTGACCAAACAACTGAGGCGTATTCCAAGATGCTACGAACGAGTGAGTTAAACAAGTTAACGGCGGTACTGGTAGAATGAAATTCATGCATCGCAAGACGAATCCAGCTAACTTGGACGCCTTGTTGATAGTGAGGGAGTAATGATCGATGAAGCGAAGTTTGGAGTCGAAAACGTCTCCAAGATCATTGAACGTGTGGACGACAACAAGTGGGATGGAATTGATACGATAAGAAAAGTATAAGGGAGAAGTTTTTAAGGAGTATATCATAACAGCGCATTTAGGGACGTTAAGGAGCAAGTCATTGGTAGTACACCAGGAAGCTAAAATATTAATATCGGATTGCAAGACCAAACAATTGTCGAGACTGGAAACCGCAGCAAAGAGCTTACAGTCTTCAGCATAAAGTAGAGAGAGAGAACTAAGTAGAGGAGGAAGATCATTTATGAAAAGTATGAAGAGTAAGGGCCCCAGAATGGACCCCTGAGGAACACCAGACGATTGAACAAAGGATGAGGAGTTTAGATTTTGAAAAACAACACTAGAAGACCGATTAAGAAGGTAAGAGATAAGCCAGGAAATAAGCCAAGGGGGGAAGTTAAGTGCGACCAGTTTGTCAACTAAAATTCTATGGCTGACAGTATCAAACGCTTTGCTGAAGTCTGTATAGATAATGCACGTCAAGGTGCTTGTTAAAAGAATTGGCGACAAAGTCTGTAAACTCCACTAAGTTCGTGACTGTAGATTTCTTTTTACAGAATCCATGTTGGTTTGGACTAATGAGGTGACCAAAGTTATCGTAAATGTGGTCATTGACAATACGTTCAAGTAATTTAGAGCAGGAAGAAAGAAGCGAAATAGGACGGTAATTAGAGGCGAGGTTCTGGTCACCTTTCTTGGGTATGGGAACAGTAAAGGATAATTTCCAACGGGAAGAGAAAACACCCTCTTGGAGGCTTTTATTAAAAAGAATAGATAGGGGGGCAGATATGGAGCTGTGAGTCTGCTTTAAAAAAAGAATTTGGGATTCCATCAGGGCCAGAGGATGAGTTATTGTTAAGAGAGGTGATGAGAGAATCAACGGTCGACGGAAATAGTATAGGAAATGAAGATTGAAAACCATCCTGTTTAAGATCATGCAAAACAAAAGGCGAAGAAGGTTGCCGAAAAGTACTTGAGAAGTATGAGGCAAAAAGTTCGCATATTTCCTTAGGGGTGTTAGCAGTACGATTGTCGTAACAAAGAGAAGAAAGAAGAGAAGAAGATGAACGCATATTACGAACAAAAGACCAAAAGTGTTTTGACTCATTGTTGCCAATACTGTTTTCAACATTTATAAGGTAAGCAGAGTGTGCAGCTTTAATGAGGCGTTCGGTCTGGGATCTAAGTTTTTTAAATGTTTTGAGATCAGAAAAACGCTTGTATCTCTTATAAAGAGAGTGAACACGGTCTCTTTTCCGTATAGTTTTACGTACCAGAGGGGTGAACCACAACGGACCCTTGCGGGGTTTACGCTCACGAAAAGGTGCGAATTCCAAAATGATACTGTAAAGTATGTTATAAAAGGCGTTCACAGCAGATGCACAGTTGAGACCACCAAGTACACTGCCCCAATCGATTCCATTCAACACAGGAAGCTGACAAAGAGGAAACAGGTAAGTTGCTGAGGACAAGGTCAAGGACACGATCCATGAAGTTATGGACTACATTTAACTGTAACATATCACAGAATTCCATAAATTATATGATCGAGGATGAAAGAGAAGTGAAACACGAAGCAACAGGAATTCCAGGGTGAGTAGGCCAGTCTATATTTGGAATATTGAAATCACCACAGATAATAATGGAGCAATCAGGGTGGTAGATATTAATAATGTCGGAAAAATACAATGTAAAAAGACTGTAGTAGATGGCTAGAATAGACTTACACGGAACATAAACACAAGAGATTATTAGCGATGTAGAGGAAGTTGTGGGCAGAATAACGGTGACACAGTCAAAAGGTTGAGAGTGTATGGTGGATAGAAGTGAGCAGTCAAGGTCATCGCGAACTGCAATAAGAGCACCGCCACCGGACGACTTACCAGAAGAGAGAAAGTTACGGTCACAGCGAAACATATTGTAACCATCCAGAATCTCATCATCATTTATAGAGGAGCACAGCCAAGTTTCAGTTAAGCAAATACTGTCATGAGGAGATGTCAACGCAGAGAGATTCAGAGTGTCAAGCTTGGTCCTTAACCCACGTACATTTTGGTAATATAATGAAAATGCACAACTTATTTGAGAGTTTTGGGGGTACGATGCCTCGGAAAATTTCTATTGGAAAATTCCTTAAGAAGTATCCCTGTTGGTCAAAAGGATTGTTCGCAGGGCGACAGCAGTTCAGGTGGAATGGTTAGCTTAAAGAACGAGACAATCTTATTGGGGATGTTGTCCTTCGTTAGCTTCCCGCAAATTAAGACGGTTCGTAGCCAAGCTTATTGATGAGATAGGGTTTTATTTATTTTATTATTGTGTGTTACAGTCAATAATTTAGTATGAAATGTGTGTTTATGCACATCCTACTACTCCCCAGTCGTTTTTTTTTGCCACTCAATTCTTACCTAATTATCCATTTTAAAAATAAAATAAAATAAAAAATAATGAACTCAAATTTGTTGATACGACAGTAACCGAGCATTTGTCATATTGACAGATTCGCGTCTTAGGTTGCAAACCATAAACTCAAACCGTTTGACATAAAACACGTGAACGCTTGCCAACGTGCGCGCAGCCTAAGACTCTAAAATTTGAAAAAAAAAAATTATTTTTTAATTTTTTTCTATTTTTTTTTATTTTGGTTCTAATGATTTATACTGAATGTTTGGTGTATTTAAAACTGATCAAAACGCTGTTGGACGCAGAGCGAGCGAAGCGAGCGTTCATATTTGTGCGATACTGAGGGTTGCGATCGCTTAAGCGCGGAGCGAGCGGAGCCCACGCAAGGGAATTTGCGAATATTTAAATTTTCCATGCCTCCAATATACGAAATTTAGTATAAATTATGAAAAAGAAGATTAAAAATTAAAAAAAAAAACTTTAATAAAAAAATTAAAAAAAGTGAAATATTTTTTTTCCAAATTCTTGACTTTTAGAGTGACGCGAGTGAAAAGTGACAAAAATCCGAGTGAAAAGTGATTTCCCCAGCCGGGGCCCCGGAAACTAAAACACAGTTAAAAATCTCGGTATTTTTTTTAAACCTGGTCTTGGACTACCACCATTTTTAATAATTTTAATTCTATAATCTAAGCCCTTTCAAAGTTTACTTCTATTTTAAACCAAATTTGTAATAAATTCTAATACAATTCAAAGTTTACTTGTATTTTAAACCAATTTGTAATAAATTCTAATACAATTCAAACCTTTTTGTGTTCTTTTTGTTCTCGCATTAGTTTCTAATCTAAGTTTAATTAAAAGGTAAACCCCACAAAGTATATTTTTTGAGTCTCAAGTCTCACTATAACTACTCGCAGTCAGCTCAAAATATTATGCTGCGTGGCCGAGTGGTCTAGGTCGCAACTCTACAACACGGAGTTCACAGGTTCGATTCTGCGCCATGGCGAAAAAAGTTAAAGATTAGCTGGCTAACCTGCGATGGGCTTAATAAAGGATTTGGAAGTTTAGAAAATTGAAAAAAAAAAATAATGGAGAAAAAACTTAAGAGGAGTTAAAAAAACGCAGTAACATTAATATTTTTTCATAGATTATAATATCTGTAGATTAAATTTTAAACCAACAATTTGATTAAAAAAATAATGCCAGAAAAGTTTAATATTTAAACCAATGAAGTTTACGGGAGCAATTGTAATACTTTCATTTTATTAAAATCTAATACAATTTTGGTGTCGTCATATATGTAACCCGAATTAGCATTGATAATAGACCAGGATTTTTAACTGTGAAGGTTGTCGCAAATCATAGCCTATGCACACCCTTGGGACACAGCCAATCCGTGAGAAAAGAGAGCAGATCTCGTTACGCTCCCTACGAGGCTGCAGCCCTGTCAAAGGACAACAAGAACAACGAGAACGAGAAAAATTTGAAAAATAGCGATTTTCAAACTATCAAATCCCAGGTGTTTTCCCTCGTATCGAAATCAAATTCGCAACACTTGGTAAGACGACCGGAGACAATGACCATACCAAATTTGAACCCCCACAATCACCCGAGGCCGGAGCTACACATTTCCGAAAACCCGTACCTGTTGCGCCGTGTAAATATTGTCTTGATCACTTTTCCGATTTTTTTTTCGATTTTTTTCGGGTTTCTTTGGCAGGCGGGACGCTTCCGCGTCCCTAGATCGTTTTGTAGTTAGGAGCAGCTACGTATTTTAATAGTATAGTATATGTTTGTTGGTTGTACGAGGTAAAACGACGTTGAGTCCTATGAGTGTCCAGGATGGCCCACGGTGAATAAAATCAAATATTAGTGAAGTAGACTTTCGTAACAGCAGTTCAATGAAAAGGACATGTACATTTAGTCAGTAACTTTGCTTTATTTCTTTTATAAGAAGAATATATGCATTGACTTATTAATTATTATAAATTAATAATATAACTGTTTTTCTAGATTGCTAATAAGCAAGCATAGATTTTCAAGCACTAACTTTTATTTTTTTAATTTGAATTTTAGGAAAAGAAAACCTACAAAGATATCTTTGTTAATTATGTACAGAATAATAGTAGTTTTTACGACTTTCCATATTTTTCCTGCTAATTATAAAATATATAAATATATATTTTTTAAATGTCCGCTAGTCCTCATTTCATAATATCTTCTGTTTATTATCTGTTTTCATTGGAAGCATTTTGACAAAATGGCTTGATATTGCTTTGTTAGAGATTCCAAAAATTAACTTAAAAAAAAGCTGGAAAGAATTGTCACATTTCTGCATTCGATTGTGAACACGCGCGGATCCAGAGTGTCAATTTGGGGGGCTTACAGAAATTTTTACCCCCTATTTTTTTGACTACGTATCAGGGTACGTTTTACGAGGTTAAAACCAAAGTAATGATGCAATCGATGACAAAGACGCCTGCACAATCGAGCATCAATGTGGGAGACCTCAACACCGAATTCGTGAACGACGTCATATATGTACCTAGGTTGCAACTTGTCAAAGGACGCCAACGAAACTGACGAAATCAAGCGAAGGATACAGCTAACTAATAAGACTTTTTTCTCTGCTCTCCCCGTAATGAAATCGAAGCATGTGCACAGAAATCTACAGTGCATTTATGGTTTCTATGAATCCAAATTGCTAAATTACATATTTTAGGTTATGTATTTTCACAACACAGTAAGTATATAGCCTGTGTGACATAATAAATCATTTCACAAATTTCCACGTCAATGCCGGCATTCTAAAAATTTAACTTGTTACATTCAGCAACCAATTCAGCAATTGGAGATACATATGAACTTAAAAGATTCGAAATGTATCGCAAAAAAAATGCGATACATCTCCCATCTGTCAGTTTACATGCAATCTGTACCTGAAATTGGACATGTATTCAATGGGTGGTATGCATAACAATGAGGATATACTCAAGAGTGAGGACATTCCTGAGTCTGCTATGTTCGGTGAATCGAGTGAAAAAGTTGTATGCATAAAACTACTCTCCGCTCCATAGTGAAAATTGAGTGGAATTCTGTCAACTCAGCTTTACTCCACTCGACTCCCTTTATGCATACCACAAAATGTTCTTGCAATGTGCAAGTGCGAGTTATATTTATCAATGGCTAAGTTCGTAACATACAGCGGAATCGCAACATGCTGTGGCAACAGTATCGAAGCAGCTTTGCAGCAACTTGAGTTCTGAACTCTTAGAATATAGAGCCATGGAATGAGCTTGTATTGTATGTTTCTGGCTCCAACATTTGGCGAATAAGTCGACAGTCAGCATACTCGGTTGTTGTTTGATATTGACATATGTTAACTGTTCTGCCGAATTGTGCATGAATAAAAGTCAGTTCTTGTCAGATTATCGACAGTCAGCCTACTCAGTTGGCGTTTCGGTATTGACATAATGTTGACCGCGCTGTCGATTGTGCATAAACAAACGTCAATTTTTGTCAACATTTAAATTTCATAATTTCAAAACGGTCTACTGAGTTAGCTGACTGTCGACCACATGTCGACTTAGTACCCAGATTTTGGAGCCACTGTTTCTATGGAGACATATAGGACAAGCTCATTCCATGGCTATATATTCAAAGTCTGAACTGCACTCGTATCTAGTCTTCCATCAATTGTCAAATTTCAATTCAAAACTAACTACTGACGAAAAATCATATGAATGCGACAGCGCGAGTGTCATTTCTGAATTGTCATCATATTCTGGTCCTAGCCAGCGGAGAAATATTTATGGTGGAGACAATGGCATTTGTCACAGCATGTTGTGTCCATCAAAAACTCAGTGGAGAGAGTTCATAAAACAAATTGGCAACAGTATGCCAACCGTTGTGTGTGCTATGAACAATGAAACTGGAATTTTTTTGTGACACTTCGTTTCATTCTGAACACCAACTCAGTATGCGTCTCCAAATGCCTGGAGATTAGTGAAGGGGTCTTCATTCCAAAATTGGGCAGCAAACCTATGGATGATCCTAAATCCTATCGACCTATCAGCCTGACATCGTTTATGCTGAAGAGCATGGAGAAGATGCTCGACGCTCACATCAGGACATCGCTCCTTGTGAATAACCCACTTCACCCTAGACAGTTTGCCTATCAAGCCGGCAAATCAACTGAAACGGCTTTCCACAACCTCGTTGTCGAAATTGAAGCGACTATGTCATCCAACGAAATGGCATTGTGTGCGTTTCTTGATATCGAAGGGACATTTGACAATACCTCCTTTGAATCCATTGAAAGTGCCCTGCGGCCGAAAGGAGCCGATCTCACCACCACAGTCTGGGTGAAATGTATGCTGTCCTCCAGAAAGGTCATCACTACGATAGGAAACTGTACCCTCTCAGCAAACGTCATGCGTGGATGCCCGCAGGGCGAAGTATTATCTCCCCTCCTATGGTGCATCGAAGTTGGCAGTTTGATGTGGAAACTATCCTCCATGAAGTTTTCCACACAACGTTACGCGGACGACTTGGTGATTATGGCCAGGGGCAAATTTGAGTATTCAACGTGCGCTACGTATAGGTCACGAATGGTGCGATAATAGCGGCCTACGTGTAAATCCTTCGAAAGCTGCCATAGTGCCATTCACTAAGAAAAAGAAACTCAGGATACTCAGGTGTCCGCTCATATACAACTCCCCTATAAAACTGATGTCAAACTTCAAATATTTGGGTGTTACCCTTGACACTAAGTTATCCTGGGCAAAACACCTTAAAGTGACTTCCGATAAGGCAATTAAAGGTCTGTGGATCTGCGGACAATATGTCGGCAAGATATGGGGGACTAAGCCCCACATCCACGTTTTGTGGAGTTACAAAAGCGATCGTCAGACGTATAGTAGACTACGGTGCGGTGGTCTGGTGGAAAAGAACCATTACCTCAGCCGGCAGAACGGCTCTGAATAAAATTCAGAGACTTGCCTGCAATGCCATCACTGGGGCCATGCGCTCTTGTCCAACAGCTGCTTTAGAAGTTTTACTCGACCTCCCGCCTATGGATGTGCACATTGAAGTGGAAGCTAGAATGGGAATCGCCAGACTCAAGGCCTGCGAAATAGGGATCAAGTTGACCCCAAGCCAACACAGCTGGTTGAAAAGTGACAAGGTACTTAGCATGCCAACTGATTACCTTGTGAAAACTCTTCGCTTCAACCATTGCTTTAAATCAGTCATTTGGAACAGAGAAAGGTGGGCGGATGGCTACAACTCTCTCCGCCCCAGCACAATCAAATGGTTCACAGACGGCTCCAAAGCGGAAGAGGGTTCCGGCGCATGCATTGTCGGTCCTGAGCGCAGAGCCTCCATTCCAATGGGTAAAATGCCGTCCGTGTTCCAAGCGGAGTTACACGCCATCGAAGTTTGTGCTAGACTATGCCAAACCGCTGACCACAACAGCGACATATCAATATTCACCGACAGTCAGGCAGCTATCAAAGCGCTTACTAATTTCACTATCAATTCTAAGCTGATACCGGCTTGTCAGGAAGTCCTCCATAATGTGGGTTCAACGAATAAACTCAAACTTTACTGGGTGCCTGGTCATTCGGGCATCGAAGGCAATGAGCTAGCAGATAGGCTAGCAAACCGAGCCTCCGCCGTCCCCACCAATGGCCCAGAACCGTTTTTCGGGATACCACTCTGCTACTGCAGAAACCATATAAAGAGACTGGGAGAGCACACGTGCTTCATCCCAATGGGAGGCCATCCCAGGCCAAAGGCAGGCCAAAGGCAGGCCAAACTGTTTATTTCCGGCCACTCACGCGTTCGTACCTTGGAATTTCTGCGGTTAAGCAAGAACAGGGTCAGAATAATTTGTGGAATTTTAACGGGACACTCGCGTCTGAGGGGTCACCTTAAATCCATGCATATATTATCAGACGCTAGCTGCCGCTTTTCCGAGGCCGATGATGAAACCTCACAGCACATCCTTTGCGAGTGCGAGAGGCTTGTTCAAGGACATACCGAATGCTTCGGCATAACATTTCCCTTGGCCGAGGACATCTCTTCGATAAAACCTTACCAGATCAGTCAATTTATCGAGAAGAATCGGCTGAACTTATTCATTTAGCCTACTTCTCGATAGAAAGGGCAATAGCGAATAGACCTCAAGGTCGCAGTGCTTGTGGTTCCAATGCGACCTACGGCCCACCTACTTTATCTTTCTATCTATCTATTTATGCGTCTCTAGCTTAGCTCGGCAACGTACCGAGAATTTTTCGCTACACGAAACACAGTCGTTTGTGGTTCAAGACCCTCATCCGAACAAAAACTTTGATTTATAATAACAGAATTTTCACACTTTCGTGATCGTCTTGCACACGGATAGTTGCAAAAGATTCAAGATCTGATGAGTGCTTTCATCCGTACGAAACCACTAAGCTTTAAAAAATTAAATAGAGGAAATTTGAGAATAAAAAATCGGATATGAAAAAATGCTCGGTGCGTTGCTGAGCTAAACTACAGACGCATACTAAGTTGGTGTGCAGAATGAAACTAAGTGTCACAACAGAACATGTTTCGTGTTTGGCTGAACCCACTTATTCTGTGCAGCGGTTCAGAGAGTACAAGCGTTCATACATACACACGTTCACTTTTATAGATATAGATATAGATAAACAGTATACCGCAACAAAATATGAAATATCGAAAAAAAAGTGTCGACATTGTGAAAATAATTTCCCCTAATCAGAGCAAGGGTTGCCACATATTCGGTCTTCGATCGGATTCTCCGTTTTTCTAGATCAATCTTCGGGATTCAGTTTCGAAAAATAAATCTCCAGTTTGTGACGACTTTATTTTTACTCGCTCGTTTGAAATTGAATATTTACAAACGTGTATATTCCGCGATCACGAAACATTGGTTGAATCGTCATTGAAGATCGCCATTCACTATCACTAACGGCGACCGAATCGTTCACGACGAACGCGCGCTATAGGAATACGTCGTATGTAGGAAACTGCAAACCAAGACCGAACCATAACTGAACCAAATCATTTCACGCGCCAAAAATGGAAATGAAAGTGAAAAAATGGAAAAAGAGAATTATGCAACGGACCATGAACTGCAGACGAACTGCAGCCGAACTATGGGTAGTAATTTACCAAAAACTTGCAGTCCACGGTCTTAAGATCGTGTTCAGGCCAACCGTACGTGAATAAATAGAAGTAGATCATTATCTAGCTTGGGGCGACCGGCAGCGCAGTGTGTTGAGGCATCAGTCTCATGTTTGACTACCAGCGTTTCGGGTTCGAATCCCGCCCACGACAACGCTCGTCAGGTGAATACTGGCAACTGCATTCTCCGAAACCAGTTTATGCCAACGAAACGTCAACTGGGCCACATGGAACAGTTGACGCACTATGCCCCACAAGGGGTTGTTAGGGAAATTGAGTAATTATCTAGGTTGGTTCACTGTCTGCTACTATGCACGAAGAATACGTTTTCCAAATTTTGGTCTGCTTCTAACCGGCATCTTCAACTTTCTTTGCATGAAGTCACTTCAACGAATAACATCCATGTACAAGTATACCTAAAAATAGTGACTGTGTATCATTGTATTTACAAAACACAATTAAATGTATTTACAGAGAAAATAAAAAATCCCATATCTTCGAATTTAGTTTTTTTCGTGTATATTTTCTGTTTTTGCTTTTTTTGTATATAATGAAATCGGCCTGTTTTCGTTTTGTATTTTTCATTTAAGAGAAAAATAAATTAGAAAAAAATTGTATTACTTTTAAAAACTGTATCTAAGAATTACACATAATCAAATAACAACAGGAAAAGAACAAAACTAAAACTTAGTATTTGAAAGGAAATGTAGTACATTAAGAAGAGGTCGCGTGTATTTGATTTTCTTGTATCACCAATAACCTTTCACATTCTTAGAAATGTCGACGTGAATTTCATTTTTCATTTTCACACTTTCCTTATAATATTGATCTTGGTTTGTTTTTGTTTTTCCACAGTTTGCATTTATCTTGTTAACACTTGCTTAATTGCAATAAAGATTATTTTGTATAGACTATTTGTTTTGTTTTCATTTTTTGTTTTAATTAATTTTAAATCAGTATATATATTTATAATATTATTTGTTTCTTTTCTGCACATTTCATCTATTCGCTAACCATTGCTACTTCTCGAACATGTACACCACTGTTCAATGTCGGCTCCACATGAAGGTTTGAATCGTCTGAGTTAAGTGATTTAAGATCCTTTTCTGAGTCATCCTTCTTCAGCGGCGTACAATCCTCAATGAGTTGTACGGACGGCACTTTGGTCAGTGACTCGTCTTCATCCACCACCTCCTCCTCATCCTCATCGACATCGTCGCCAACGACATCCTTACTGGGTTCCGTCAATTCTGCAGGATTATCGGCACATGCGGTGACTGAATTTTTGTCAGTTTCCTCCATCTTTGGAGCAGATGCAATGATTGCATCATCTTTCACTTCCTCCTCTTGTATGTCTTCGATTAGGCTTCGACTACCCGAACCGGAAGGTGGTGTTCGATTTGAATTCTCCTCGTCGTCTGATGATTTTGTGTGCACTTTAGAATCGGTGGCACGTACCGATTGCTCGTTGCCGCCCATTCCTTCGCCGGCCGGCTTCAACACCAAGTAGAGCAGAATGTCCGACAACGAAATAATACCAATCACTTTCCTATCCTCATCGACAACAACCAATCGATGAACTTCGGCCCGGACAATACGTTCCATTATTGTGTAAAGTGTTTCGTCCAAGTGGCATTTTTGTACGCCTTCGAACCACTCGTTACGGTGTTCGTTGGCCTTTTGTAAGGACACATCCAAATCGTTGTATGTTTTTTCAGCCGCTAAATTCTATGGGAATTTGGGGAAGAAGAAGAAAAAGAAATGGTTGTGATTATGGTGTCTTGTATAAAAAATTGTTATTTTCAAATTATAGAACATAACTCAATATTCGAGGTGGTACATCTGGTTAGATTAGGTAAGGTTAGGTTAGAAGGGTTGCCGTGAATGACACAGCACACTTAGACCACATATGGTCCGTTGTGATACCCCAGGTATTTACCAGCCTGCATAACAGCGTTTAATCATTGAACCAGCCGGAGCTGACAATGAAATTAAGGAGTTTATAGACATGGTCATGCAAATATCCGAAAAAGAATGATCCAAGAATCTCATACCTTCTTACGACTAAAGCAGGGCAGACACAAAGAAGATGGTAAGTACTCTCCTCTTCATCTTCGTCATCGCAACTTCTACAAAAATCCCTGTGAGTCTTCGGGCGTGCACGCCTATCAGATAGTGTCCAGTGATAACTCACACCAACACGCTGATGCGCTTTCTTACCATTGACCGAAATTTGGAAAAGCGGCCAGGATCCATGCAAGGCTACATCAGTTTTGTTAAATGGCATGTGTTGGTACTGGTACTCCATCTGGTGTTAGCCCCGCTAGCCGCATCAGCCATTATTAACATTTTACAGGAAGCCGTGGGCATTCCAATTTTGTTAGGCTCCAGCATCATCTCCGAAGTTCCTGCTCGAGCAAGCTCATCAGCCATGCAGTTGCCAGCGAAACCACTGTGACCAGGAATCCAGCACAACACAATGTAGAAGAAATTCCTTAGCTCAAAGAGAGACAAGCTGCATTCTTCCACCAATTTGGATGAAATGGAAACGGAATCGATAGACCTTATTGCTGCCCGACTATCTGTGTATATAACGATGTCTCTAGAGTCTAGAGGATACGATGTTACGTTCCAACCATGTCAAAACCTCTAATATCGCCGAGACCTCCGCCTGGAAAACGCTGCAGTAATCCGGTAATCGAAGTGAAATATAGACTTTCAGGCTTGCGGAGCCCACTTCTTCGTCACTCCTAGAGCCATCCATATAGAAGTCAACAGAATCCAATCCTGTGGGGACGGTATCTACCCAGTGGCTCCGCAAAGGAATCAGGCTTGGAAAGTTCTTTCCGAATACAAGCTAAGGAGACGTGTAGTTGGTCGTTATAGAAATATCCAGGTTGTTTAGAATAGTTGAGTGGCCGGTACTTAATGCCCATTGACCAGTCTCACGAAGGCGACTGGCCGTATTTGCAGCTACTTGTTCAGCAAAAATATCAAGCGGTAGTATGTTTAGCAGCATATCGAGAGCAGCGGATGGTGTAGTTCTAAGAGCCCCAATTATTGCAATGCCAGCTAAACGTTGGCCCCTACCCAACAGATTGCGATAGGCCGCTATATGTAGTGTCGTCCACCAAACAATAACACCATGTAAAAGTATAGGTCGCAAGACTGACACAAAAAGCCAGTAGACAACCTTTGACTGCAGGCCCCAATTTTTACCAATGGCTCTCCTACAAGAGTAAAGCGCCATATTAGCCTTATTCACACGTTCTTGTATGTTTAGCTTCCAAGCAAGTTTCTTATCTAGGATTACGCCCAGAAACTTTGCTTTATCAGTGAACACCAACCTCGTCCCTTCCAATAGTGGAGGAGTGAGATCAGGAACGCTTTGTAAAGAGAACAAGTTCTGTTTTGTCCGAATTTACCCTAATGCCAGCATAACTTGCCCAAATTGATAGAATAGAAAGTTTTTTATTACCTATTATTTAACCGAGAGCGTTTGGAAACTTGCCTGAGATGGCTGTGGCAGTATCGTCCGCATAAACTATCACCTTACACCCTACCACCGCTAGATTCCAGAAAAGAGGAGAGAGAACCCCGCCTTGGACACACCCAAACTCGCGTGTATAACCCTAGATGTTAGCATCAGGTTAATGAGTTTGCAGAGTGAATCGTCGATACGCAGACTTGGGAGTGATTCAGTGATTGCAACCGGCCGACCGCTGGGCATACTCGGGACAGACGACCAACCTTCATAAATGCCCCCAGATCTCTTTTCGCTACAGGCAGTGAGGTGAAGGTGGTAAATACTAATTTCTTACTATGGAACTACTGAAAATGTTATAAAACGGGAGTTGCGCTGTGGGTGGGAGTGCGCGATGCCTCAACGCCAACAGGGGGCACCCGTGCTAGTTGCAGGGACGTGTTTCGGCTTCAGCCGACCATATTTTTTTTTGTCATGCAGGGACCCTCGTCTTTGTTTCGGCATTCGGGCCGGCACGCTAGATTTTCTTTGTAACAGTGAGCGAGGCAGTAGTGGCCAAAACAAACCCCGCCCACACTACCGATAGCCGAGCTGGCTATCTAGAGCGTGCCAAACTCAGTCACCACTAAGGAGGCTTTGACACTTAGGTGTCCGGGCGGTCTGAACGATCATGCCCTCAGCCTCCGTCCTCATTCAGGCTGCCAACGGATTACAAACTGCAGAATGGGGACGAGAAGTGAACCCGAGCAACTCCATAGATCAAAATACCGGAGTTTCAACTCCCAAAATTTAGTGACCACTCTTTAAATGTTTCGGTTGAAAAGTTATCATTAAACATCGTATGAAGAAAGCCTCTAAAACCCTCTATGCCTGTAGTAGAACCAGCGACAGATGCTGGGGTCTTCAGCCAAAGTTTCTCAACTCCACAGGATGGATCTGAGGAAGACGCACCCCCGACAAACACCATGGAACGACTTCGATAACAACGGTCATTCCAGCTACAAGGCATGTGGCATCAGACATATCAACAACCACCCGTTAAAAACTAAGGTATCTCTCTCTCTCAACTGCCCTAACCCTTTGTCAACTGCTCCATGTGGCCCAGTTGACGTTTCGACGGCATAAACCGGTTTCGGAGAATGCAGTTGCCAGGATGCACCTCCTGCACATCCATTGCCACGAACGTCGTCGTGGACGGGATTCGAACCCGAAACGCCGGTAGTCAAACATGAGACTTATGCCTCAACACACTGCGCTACTGGTCGCCGAACTAAGGTATACTGGGCGGAAAACTTCAAAGATGACACTACTCAAAGAAAACGAAGCCATTGAAAAAGTTAACAATCTAAAAATTGTTAGTTGGTTGGTTAAGGTGGCTATTTCCTGAAAAAAGAAAACCCAATTAGCGCCGTTCTGATGCTACAAACTCTTGCAAGAGAAAGACCGTTGAAATTGAATTGTGCCAAAGGGGTTAACCGGTTTGTTTCCTTAAACCTAAAATTGTGGAGTTGAGGAACCGAAGTAACTCCCCTATTCTATTGCAGGATATCTTCGGAATATCTATGAAAAACGCACTGCCTAAAGCTCGCTGTCACACCCTGCCTAAAACTGGGCATTCACAAAAGTGTTCTACCCTTACAGCTTCGACAGTGCTCATTGTAGGGAATACCCAGTCTGACCGGGAACTCTCCCACCGGCCAGTGTCCCGTCTTGACCGCAGCAATTCTGGCCACCTCTGAACGGGTCCTATTCAGAAGGGTATTGGTCTTTTGTGTATTGTAGGATGGTCATGTGTTCCTAGATATAGCACACGTCGTCAGCGCGCTTTATCTGTCGTGTGCCAATTTCAAGTAGTACTATAATTGCGTAAGCTCTTTTTAATAGCTTGGTGCCCGCGTAAGATATGTCAAGGGCGGAATCTAGCCGCACAAGTTCGTTGGTCCACTCATTCCCTGCTATAATTCTGTGACCCGGAACCCAAAAGAGGATGCTTTCGTGGATACTTGCCAACCGTTCAGTTCTCGACGGCATTGATTCTCTACGACGTTGTCGCCGATAGAGCCTATGTAGCGGCTTGGCTGTCCGTTGTGGCTATTGTGCTGCGCCTCAACATCCGACAAGCCTCCCTTAATGCCAGCACTTCTACCTGAAATACACTTGCGTAATATGGGAGGCGGACTGACTTAGAAACTACGAGGTTTTCATAAAAAATCCGGCACCGCAAGCCATTTTCGAGCTATCAGTGATGAACTTCAGGTCATATCTCGACGTCTCATCTTCGTCAAACCATTCCGCTCTAGTTGGGACAGCCACACTAAGGCCGCATTATGCTGCCCAAGTGCTCGCTATCTTCAGGCCGCTACTCATGATATCACTCAACACGGGTAGAATCTTCCCTGAAATCATTACAATATCATCCGCTTATGCGACTATTTCAGCTCCTGAATTCTCCAGTCTTCTGACTATCCATTGCTAAAATCCACAACAGAGGGGATATTATCCTATCTTGTGGCGTCCATCTGCGTACGGGATTGATTATGCGGCTCTCGCCGAGGTCGGACTAAATTATTCTAGTTTTCAGCATAGCTATAACCCTTCTACTGAAATAAGCTTCTACGCCCAACTCGGTTAAGGCTTCCAGTATGGCCTTAGTGCTGACATTATTGAAGGCGTCTTCTAAATCTTTAAAGCTGTCAAGGCATATTGTTAGTGTAAGTCATGATGCTATTGTGCGAACTACTTTGTGGAGAGCCTTTCCGTCGATTTTTCTTTCAGGTAAGCATGTCGGTATGCTGATATCGGTAAGTTCTGCAAAAGTTGCCGTATTTGACTGTCTGGGATCCGCTCCAGTGACTTCATAACGTAGAAAGTGAGGCTGATAGGTCTGAAATCCTTTGCGTAAATAGGATAAAGGACACACGTATCTGTCCCCATGGCTTGTGGACGCAGACGAAGCTCATCGCTATACAACAGCTCCTTAAAATAGCCAATAGCCAAGGTGTCACTATATCCTCAATCTGCTGGAGCGTAATCGGGAGTATGCCATCTAGGTCTGGAGACTTACATAGGGGAAAGCTATTAATGGCCCACGCCGCGCCGTTCTCTGGGCCGTAATAACCGATGCAATTTCGTTCCCTGATACTGACTGCCCAATTGGCATGCCAGTACGTTAGCAGTGATCCTCGCTGCTTGGGAACAGCATCGTCGTAAGAAATTCGAGTGTTTCAGTGGTGGATTCAGTCCAACTACTATCCGGTCTCTTAATGAAAGACGGACCACTGTGGCTTTTGGATAATACTTTGTACAATATTGATGAGGCACTAGTGTCCTCAATCGATTTGCAGTAGTCCATCCGCTGTTAAAATGGCTTTTTGTTGTAGACGTTAAGACAGTCTTTATATGGTTGCCAGTACTTGTGTTTATAGCAGATATTGACGACATCCCTTGCCAATATCATTAGAAGAGACAGGTCTTCATTCCACAATGATGGGCAGGGTTTTCTTGCAATATTTAGATCGAGATAAGGGATCTTGCACCCTGAGTCCGTGGCCTTCTCAAAGGTGATAATCTGTTCTCTATACTTAAGTTAGTAATATTAGAATTAAAAATTGTTATGTCAAACTGCTTTCTTTTTCCACTTACAATGACATCAAACTTTGCATAGATATCAACTAAACGTCCTTCATTATCGACCAACGGCAACGCTGACACTCTTCGCTCCACGAATTTTCGCAATGCTGTAATGATGCTAGTTGTTTCTGTGGCTATCTCTATCTTTTCGTACGTTCCAATCTTCAACTCCCTTAGCGTCTT
The DNA here is from genome assembly GCA_964017055.1 of Chloromyia formosa. Taxonomy (NCBI): domain Eukaryota; kingdom Metazoa; phylum Arthropoda; class Insecta; order Diptera; family Stratiomyidae; genus Chloromyia; species Chloromyia formosa. The sequence continues at coordinate 71,523,722 of OZ024817.1, forward strand.
CTGCATATATGATGGCTTTGGTAATTCATTAATCTAAAATAGAAAAAGATATTTCAAAAATACAGATAAATAAGAAATCAATGTTCATCTGTGAATTTTCCCCGATAGAATTCAAATTTTCCCCGGTCGATGTATGGATTTGACGGGGAAATTATGGATTCGACCAGGGAGAATTTGGTTTTCGGATGCAAGTGTGTGTCCACCTTTAGATACCGACTTAAACTTACATATAAAAACAGGAACCTAAGTATTCTTTTATGTGTTAATATGTACAAGACATTTCCTGTCATCGGATCAATGACCGGCAATCGATGAATCCTACTGTGAATCAATGTCTTGATGGCATCATACAATGAAGCATCAGGTCCGATACTGACTAAAGGCATTACTTGGTTATGAAGAGCACCTAAAATGAGAAATTTTTCAAAACGAATTATGAGTTTTTGTGTGCAATGAAATGGGCAATTTTGTTGAATCAGCACTCACTTCTCCACGTATCCAATTTATGTTCTTCCAACTGATCCATCGATGTTTGTGGCGATGTATAGTACATTTGCAATATTTTAATAAAATCTGTAATAGTGAGCATTCCAACAAATTGTTGTTTTTGTGAATCCCATAATGGCGCCGCACGAACTCCATTGTATACTAGAGCGTAGAATGCCTTCTTAACCAATAATTGAGTATCGAATACGACTAATTTAGCCGATGTAGGTATTAGATCATAGCACTTGTGAAAACGGAAGAATTTAACAAATATCTGTGATTCGTCTTCTTCTGTAAGTACAAGTGAAAAAAATATGAATGAGAAGGTGAGCTATAAACATGGATTTATTTATTGAGAATGAATTTAATATTTTCTATGTAATATCGCAATATATATATATTTTATGGTTATAAAAAAATTTACTTATATTAAAAGCGTCGTTGGTAGAAAAAGAGCGAGGATTAATTAGACCTGTTATACGATTCAACTTAGACTTCATGACATTGTTTTATTTCTTCTCCCTAATGTGGAATTAGTTCTAATTTGATTCATTAGGTGCGTTTTTTTGCGTAACCATGTAGCGTCCCTGCCCTGGTCGTGCAAAACGCTCTAGAGTAGCGTCCAGATGTTGTACGAGTATTGCGCACTGTGTTCATCGGGGTTAGGTGACCAAGAACAGAAGTGTTCATCTCTAGCTGCACGATCTGGATACCGGATGATATCCAGGAGTATATACAATACATTAGTTACATACATAAACTTACTGCACTAAAGCTGGAGTCTAGTGTAGCGGACCTCTCAATTCCTTAGCTACTCGTGGGACTAGAATGAGTTACAGCAACAAAAACACAAACACACACAAATTGAAATCACCGCCTTCGAGCTCTCGTGACGGACGGTCACGTCCCAGACGAGCTCTATTTGTCAGATATTCACGCTCTTCATCACGATTGAACGCACCGGCTGACCAGAGCAACCAGCTCGCCACAATGCCAGGTCTACAAATAATCACCCGACCAAGACTGCGTAATCCAGACTTTCCAGGTGGACTTCGTGACTCTCTTCGCCGTGGACTCGGTGGCGCAGCCTGCAACCATTACCTACGGTATCTCTCCCATGGACACGCTCCTGCTAAAGCGAGAGAGCTTGCGATGAAACACTCACCTCCTCCATCCCCTCCGACAAAGATACGAAGAAGCCGAATTAGCTGGCCCACAACCATTCACTGTAGCGACCAGCAAAAAACAACCACTCTCCGGACATCACCAACTCCATCTGGCAAACATGCTCCGGCCAACTCGTGAGAGGCTGCAACTTTACCGGCACGCTCGACCTCGGTTGGGTGCAATACAAACACGGCGTGGGGGCCCCCTCCGGACAATGGCACTCCGAAACCGATCAGCATCCTCTGTGGCACCGGCCACAGCCTCATCGGCATCTGTCGAACAGATTGAAGGATCCTACTTGCAGGTAACAGAGTGCATCAGCGGGGTTATCTTGTCCAGCTCCTACCCGGCGGTCATGCATTCTTCGGAACAGCTGGCCTTGGTTCAGGACGCTTTAAACAATACGATCGATAACATCGACACGCGCAGGATCAGCGCTCAATTCGGAGGAATCCTTTTCCGGCCTGGGTTCATAATCTTTGAGTGCTGTAACTCAAAGACTGCCGATTTGCTCATGTATTTCACGCCCATCCTCACACCCTGGGCTGGTACCTCTCTGCGAGCGCAACCGGCGACACATTCCGCGTTATACGATGACGCACGTATACTTCCCAGGAGCCTCAAATTCAACGGCGGCTGCTGTGATCGATCTTCTTGATCGACAAAAAAAAACCGGCCTCCAGCGAAATAGGGTAGTTAGTAGCGCTGTACACAATGTCATCTCAAACAAATTGTAGGTAATGCACAAGCAGATGAGCTTGCCAGACGGGCATCTGAGGCCCCATACATTGGCCCAAATCCTTTCTGCGGCATACCAAACCGAACTGCCTTGTCAGGAAGCGGATTAGAGATTGGGAACGAGAGAGAGCTGCCATGCTCTTTGAATCTGGTATTAGACTATAAAAATTGTTCATCGAGAGCTACTATCGTAACCGTTAACTTGATCTGCTCGACTTGAGCAGTAAGAGGATCAAAATTATGTTTGCACCTCTCACACGTCACTCCCGTCTTCGAGATAATCTCAAAACAATGTGTGTGGTATCGGGTCCAGGCTGTGGTTTTTGTGAGGCCGACGATGAAACTCAGAACACATCCTCTGCCAATGGGAACCTCTTGCTCGACGTCGAACCGAAGGTTTAGCCATTGCCTACCCAATGCGGGCGACCGGTAGCTCAGTGCGTAGAAGCATGATCCTCTGACTACTGGCGTTTCGGGTTCGAATCCCGTCCACGACGACGTTCGTGGCCATGGATGTTTGTGTTATCTTCCCCCTGGGGTGCGGAGCGTAATAATAAATCACAGCATCTACCGGTTTGTCGCAGGTAGGCGGCTAAATGGAGGAGTAGGAGGGGCTGGCAACTGCATTGTCCGAAACTAATTTATGCCAGCGAAACGTCAACTGGGTCACATGGAAGAGTCGACGCGCTATGCCCCACAACGGGTTTGGGCAATTGAGTATCTCAGTCGATTTATCGAGATAAGCAGATTAGATCAACAGATATAAGCAGGACTCTAGGATCTGGGCATAGCACAATATAGACTAATTGTCACAGCTCTTGTGACTCTTTTGCGGGCCACGACCCATTAACTATCTATATTCTGTCCGTGTGGATAGTAAAATAAAAACGAATTTTTGTACAGCAGCGATTTGAAAGCATGAGACTCGAATTGCACGCCATTATCCGTCACCTAAGTCTCTGAACTTCGAGCCTCGGGCCAATTGGTCAGAAACTCAGTGGTATCCGTAAACTATTTGCTTTATGAATTTGGATAAATGATCCAAGGAACAATATACAGAACCATGCAGAGCCTCTGAAATACTCGATCGGATTTGAATTGCCCTGGTTGCTTAAGATTCTGGTTTAGACTTTAGAGCCACTGCCACCACGTTGAATTGCCCAACACGACAACCTTAAGGTACAATTCCTATGCGACGACTGAATCGAATACGGCCGCACGGTTATAGTCGATTTTCTACAACAGATGTTGAAAAACACACAGCAACGGTCGTGCTATGTGTGTCGTTATTGTGAGTGAATTGAGTCGCGGTATAGAAAATGGGGCCTTTCATCACAACAAATTGCATTTCGCGGATGTGACCAACGCGATACCAGACATTAAAAAGCTGATCAAGGCTCAGAAAGAAGAATGTCTAGAGATGACAACTTACAAAAAAACACTAGGGCCCCAAGTCCATTGTACGCGATAATATTACACCCGTAGAACATTTTCATTATAATTTTTAGGTGGTCAAACTCTAGCTGGCTATTTACTGTGTTTTGAATTTATCATGGAAGCAACGAATCACAATTAAGTCGAACTGTAAGAACGAAAAAAAAATGAGCCTTACTAGCCATTTGATAGGTACAGATTATACACCGCTCAGAGTTTTTGTCACAGGCACGTTTGCGGACGGTCAAAATTTGCATAGACGATAATTAGGTACACAATTAGTGAAAATTACGGATTCGATCGCAGTCACAGGTTCTACGTACTACCCATACAGAAATTTCTTCATCTTTCTGGAGCGCTTTAAAGACTAGAAAATATTTTCAATTTTTTTTCTGATGGTGTCATTTTTGATAGTAAGACATCTACAACTGCGCAATATTTTGTAAACAGAAAACGGATGAAACTGGCACCATAAAAGATAACTTTACATTATTAAATAATCGATCAGGTAGAATGGACAGCTGTTATTAGCACCTCAACACATAACTACAAAACAATAAACAATAACTGGATCTATGTGCTTTAACAAATTAACTTTGTGTGATAATGATAATAATTAAAGTCACCTTCTGATTTTAGTGTTCTAATTCTTTAATACATTTTATAATTAATGTCAACGAAGATGAGTGTTTTGTATGTAAATATTTTTCAGACAGTTCTAGCATAGTTAACATGTTAATTGTTTATTAAAATCAAACATTGATTTTGATTTAATTTCCTAACATGAAGTGAAATCTTGGCCTTGTGTCTCTGATCGTACTGATGTATTGATTAGTTAGTTGCTTAGGCGAGGATCGATCCAATATTTTCTCCGTATCGAAAAGGCAACGGAAAAGCACCCTCTGCGACAGATTGGATAAACGCGGCTTAAGAGATTTCTTCATTTTTCGGAAGGCTCTCTTAATCGGTTCATGTTTTTCGGAGAATTCCATAGGGTGGCCGATGCTATTCAGGCTACAGTTTCTCAGCAATTCCTACATGGAACCGTCCAAAACGGACCTTGTTCTCTTCATCAGAAGGAACACTCTACCTTCATTGATACCACCATTGCTAGAGGGCAAAAGGGCAACAAAGGCTAACCAGCCTAATACCCTCTCGACAAGAGTGGGGCATAAACAGTATTCCAGAGTCGGAAGCTATAAACTTTTTTACGGATGGCTCGAAAACAGAAGAAGGTGTGGGCGCTGGTATATTTTTAGTGAGACTAGATTTTGGCTTGTCACTCCGTCTTCCAGCATTCTCTAGTGTCATCCAGGCGGAGATCACTGCCGAAGTTTTGGTTTGGTTGGGTTGTAATGTCGTATCTGTTAGGACTTTACTATCTATACCGATAGTCAGGCGGCGATAAAATCCCTGGACACTGCACTTTCTATTTCGAAAACCGTAGTTATGTCTCGCTCTGCTCTCAAGGAGCTCAGCGACTTTTTCAACATCACTTAGTGCTGGATACCAGCACATAGTGGTTTTAGCGCTAACTGCCAGGCGCAGACGAGCTGGCTCGGGTCGGTACCACCAATATGGACATAGGGTGTTTTCGCCCTGTCAAAATACCGATGGCAGCTTGTAAGAAGCTGATCAAAACAAACGCACTAAATCGTGCTAATATCGAATTGCTAAATGGAACTATTGTACATCCAATGTTACAGGTCAAATTTGGCCGGCCTTTAATCCTAGCAGCTCCTCAGGAGAGAAGGCATCTAAGGAAGATTGTGGGGATCATTACAGGACATTGCTTGATAGGTGAGCATGCCAGGCGTCTTCGGCTTCCGTATAATGATCATTGCAGGAGCTGTGGAGACGAGGAGGAGACAATAGCTCACTTCCTGTGCACCTGCCCTGCTCTGGCCGGTAGAAAAAAGGACACTTTAGGTTCCCTTTACTTTCTTGAGCTGGATGACTTGAAAGACGGAAGTGCTGGACATCTACGAATATAAGGTGAAAAGTTCTCAGCCTGATACAGAAATACCGTTACAATCAGTAAAAATTTATGTTCCCTGTCTGGGTGCACGTATCATTGGTTCGTATGACAAGTTTCAACTTGTTCTCTCAAGTAGTTTCTTTACACGATTTTTTGCAGTAGACGTCTTACGTGTTTTTCGTTAAAATGGAGAAACTTGAATATTGTACAGTCATACAATTCTTCGTTTTGGATGGATTAACCCCTAAGGAAACTCATCCGAAGTTAACAAAAGTTTACGGAGACTCTGCTCCTTCGGTGTCAACCGTTAAAAAATGGGCAGCTGAATTTAAACGTGGTCCCTCGAAGACGACCCACGTGAAGGACGGCCAAAAACCGCAACCACACCGGAAACCATCGAAAAAGTGCATGCAAAAGCTCTGAGCAAGATGGGTGCCGCATTTGCTGAATGCCGATCAAAAGTAAATGCGCAAGCGATTTTCGCAGCAATCTTTGCACCGATTCAATCGGGATCCGATTTTGTGCGTCGATTTGTCACCATGGATGAGACTTGGGTCCACCACTACACGCCAGAAACGAAACAGCAGCCGAAGCAGTGAGTGGAAGCCGGTGGTTCAGCGCCAAAGAAAGCGAAGTCGATCACATCTGCCAGAAAGGTCATGGCCAGCGTGTTTTGGAATGCAAAAGGGATCCTGTTAATTGATTACCTTGAAAAAGGCAGAATAATAACAGGCGAATATTACTCCAAACTTCTTGACCAGCTGGATGCCCAAATTCGCGAGAAGAGGCCTGGCTTGAAGAGGAAAAAAATCATCTTTCACCAGGACAACGCACCTCTACACAAGTGTGCGTTGGCGATGGGAAAATTGCGAGATTTGGGGTACGATTTGTTGGCACCCTCAGACTACCATCTGTTCCCAAACGGCTTCGCATCCAATGAAGAAGTTGAGAGGGCCGTAGATGAATATTTTCATACCCTTCCAGACTCTCACTCTCACTTCCAGACACCAAGTGTGTCAAGTCAAACTCGTCAGCTAATTCGCTGATGGCTATTTCCATTTTTCATCGAAGCACTCATCGAGGGCTTTAATATTTGGTCAATTATCTTCAGAAAAAGAGAGCTATGGTAGCTCAATGGGTAGAGAGTTGATCTCGTGCTCGTGAAGTCGCGGATTCAAGTTCTGCAACAAGCATTTTTTCTACCGTGGGGACTTTTCTGATGAAGGCCTGATAAAGTTCCTGTTTTCTTTATAAAGCATTTCATCAGCTATACCTTGATGAATTGGTCAATAACATTCATCAGCTATGGACTAATAAACTCGTCAATGACTTTCATCAAGTATTTCCTCGGCTACAGTTTGATGAATTCGTCAATGATACTCATCCAGTATTTCATCAGCTACGACTTGATGAATCGATCAGTGATACTCATCAAGTATTTCACCAGGTACGACTACTCATGTAGGGACTCGTAGGTGGTCATTTATGATTTCATCACACTTATGCTTGAAAAATACATAAGTTACTCTAGTCCCGCGGCTGGAACAATGGTCATGATGCCTTACATCCACGCCTGAATAATGAGCGCACTGATATCTTCAACATAACTTGTTTAGCAGAGTATGCTTGTTTCGCTACCTGGTACTGGCTCGGCTGCTGTATTTATTTTATTTATTCATTTACACAGCACATGGAACAGCACATGGAAAGCTTCCGTAAAGGTTACCAGAAAGCTGCAAATTTTCATGAACTCATGTCTTCGCCGAATTTTAACAATTTTCTGGCCCGTTATTATTTTTTCAATAGTTCAGATCAGAGTTCTGCTCTTGATCTGGAGTGCTGAAAAAACGCGCCTAATATCAAATGAAGAGCTGAGTCGGCGTACTAGTGAGATGCCAATCGACGATTTGATACGAAGGCGAAAATGGCAGTTGAGAGGTCACACATTGCAGAAAGGTGATAACTGCATTGCTGGACATGCCATGAAGAGACCTCAATCCCAATGACGAAGGGTGTTTCCTAAAATATATTGGTGGCGATACGTGGTGAAAGAGAGTGAGTTACTGGGTAAGTCGTGAGGGCAGCGTCTCATTGCCCAGAAACGAGTACTATGGCGCGGAGTAGTTGATACACTATGCTCTAATAGGGGCAAAGTAGTACCTAATGCAGAGTTTTGCAACCGAGTTTCGTCTATGGAAAGTTGATTACAAATTGCAATAACATAAACGACATTACATGAATCATGAAAACAATATTTAAATTTAAAAATAACCTTTTTTTAATAATTCGGCCAAACAGCGTTTCCATGCCTCGGAAACTTGTTCGAACTCCTTAATACTTTGTAGAGGATATGTATCGGATGTTAACCAATCTCTTGTACCGCCTCCAAGTACCAGACGACCGGCATGATTCGAATAGAAGTGAAGTTGTAGCATTAGGAGGCCACAATTCTCTCACACAATAATGATGAAAATTTCGTAGAAAATATGGCGGACGCATTACAGTGGCTCAACAAAACAATTCACGTACTCGTATAATTAAAAAAAAGAAGAAATTCGTTTTATTTGATTTGACTATAAAATTATCACAGATTATGCAGATTATTTCATATTATATTAATTCGTCTTTGTTTTTTCTTTTTTTTCCTCATTCAGAAATATTTATTTCCGATTTTCGTGGCATTTTTTTAATATAAATATTTTTGTTGTTATATTGTATTATACGAGTATGTTTATGGCTCTGTTGTTATAATATCACTATTTAGATCACTTTTTGTTATTTTTAAGTTTTTATGATCTTGATCTTGGTCGAACAGATGTTCACCTTGTTAAGACACACACACACACGTCTCTGGGCTAATTAATTAGCATAATATTTTAATGTATTTTGTCTTGAGCTCATTTTCGGTTGAATAGTCACAACAACAAAATACACTAAAATGTTTAAAATGCAATTTATTTCTTGACATCATCATCAGCATCATTTGCATAATTCATTAATCACAGATTGTTTGGTTCACACTTGCAATACAAAGGAAGATATTTGTAGATCATTTAATGTGATCACAGCAATAAGCAAGGCAGGAACACGGTTTTGATTGATTTGATGTAGCGAATGGAGGAACTGTAGACGATCAAGTTTTGGATATACGAGTACAGTAGAGACTCTTTTATGCGAAACCCTTTTAACCGAAATCGCGTTGAACCGAAACGACTTTGTACTGTAGTGACATTTCGGTAATTGATATCACGTGTGCCGCTTAATTTAATGTCACTTACTCAGTAATAAGCAAACTTAAATATATGCGTAAATGCAGACTGCAAGTAGTTATTTAAGCTGGAAGTGTAATTTGTTAATGTTCATTTCAGCTTGAAGTTTATAAAATGGTTCCTTATTTATTAAGCGAAATTTTAATTCTTCGAAACCACACCTTTATTTCGGTTAACAGAGTTTCTGCTGTATTTGAAATAAATACAATCCAGCCTTGATAACTTTTCGTCGTTCAATGACATTAGTATCTATTTTTTCGTATTTGATACGAAATAAGGAGAGGGGTAAGTAAAGTGTGCAAAAGCCTCAATAGCTAGAAAAATATTTTCCCAAAAACTCTAAAGGCCGGTTTATCAAGGTCCGGTTAAAGTTTAACGTAACGATAAACGCTAACCACCACTTATTCTCCGGTCAAAAATTTCACGACACGATAAACCCAAACAGCTCATACTGGCTGCTGAGACTTGACGGCTAGAAAGAACTGTTTACGTTTGGACGTTCAAATAAGAACATTTAAACTGGCCACGAAAAACAGAGTTCTGGGTGGAAGAGGATTTGGAACCAACTCAGCCGGAAATGAATGCTGAGAGAGAGCACGATTTAATAGTAGAATTGAAAATATTCCAATTCTTTTTCTTGGCAGGATCGTACCATCGGTAGGCTACGACGCAGTTACTGATTTATAATACATATATTCTGTCAAAAAAGTACCGGGAATCAATAATTAAAAAGCCTGCCCGACAGGATTGTCAATATTCTTTTTGTCGCTAAGTTGGCACAACTGTCCTCTATAGTGCCACGTAGTTTGACAGTGATCTGTCATTTAGTTTGTTTACAGTACTCGATATTGTCAGTTCATCTCAAGTGTGTTATGCGAATTGCAGCGAATTCTGTTTTGTGTCTTCTATCGACTGAAAGCGGGTGCCTCGAAGTTGTAATTCAGTTACGGGAAGAGGAAAAAGGCGGACGGAGCCATGTCAAGTGAATACGGTGGTTGTTCAATGGTATTTGTTGAGTTTTTGGCCAGAAATTCCTTCACAATGATAGCCTTATGTGATGATGCGTCGTGATGCAAAATCCAAGAGTTTTCTTTCCAAAAATCGATTGAGAGAGCAAATTCGTCGAAAAGGCGACGAATTTGCTCTCTCAATCGCCAAATAATATTCTTTATTAACCGTCTGACCTTCGGGCAAGAATTCTGAGTGCACGACACCACGGTAATCAAATAAAACTGTAAACATTAGACTTTTGATCGACTTTGACGTGGTTTTTTCGGTTTCGGCTCAGTTGGAAGGCGCCATTCCGAAGTTTGTTGACTGGGTTGCATGTCAAACATGTCTCATCACCAGTTACAATGCGTATTATGAATGTGGGGTCGGAATTGCAACGCAAAATTTAAGACAAATTCTTTGTTCGATAATGTCATCCATTGCAAAAATCGCAAAACACACTTGAGATGAACTGACAATATCCAGTACTGTAAACAAACTAAATGACAGATGGCTGTCAAACTCCGTGACAGTATAGAGGACATTTGTGCCAACTTAGCAACAAAAAGAATATTGACAATCCTGTCGGGCAGGCTTTTTTAATGATTGATTCCCGGTAATTTTTTGACAGAATGTACCTCAGTGTTGCTCGAAACTTCGAAATGAGCAGTCGTTTATCGAAATGAGTTCCACGTACGCGAAGCGCTTTGTGCACACATGCAAAAGGACCGAAATTATCATATTCCACGGCAGCTAAAGTTATTAAAAAGTCAAAGAAGTTCGTTGAGAAGTAGGTGAAAAGGTACAAAGAGACACAGAGAGCGTGTTCACAATTTGAAGCAGCTTTCTCGTGAGATTGGAAAGATTTGGCGTTCTCTTCCAACAAGCTACGCTAAAAAAAACCTCGTCGAAAGCATGCCTCGAAGGTGCGAGGCCATTCTCAATGCTGAAGGTGACTACACTGTTTACTAATTGATTGCGCCGAAGCTTTTCGCTTGTATTACACTGTAAAAAAAATTGGAGTAAATATTTTGATTACTATCGAAATACTCGCGCCTCCTTTCTTATGGAACAGGCCGTACGTAGTGGAGAAGGCAGTCACATGGGCATTCTGAATCATATTCCTGACGTGCAGATCTGCTTGAGATCAGATTACATACTCAACTGCCCTAACGACTTCAATGGGCAGGGCATGTACAAAGAATGGACGATGATCGCATGCCTAAGAGAGTAATGAATGCAGAACGAGTCGACGGAGCGAGACTGCGAGGATGACCGAGATCTCGTTGGGAGAGCTCAGTAGGTGTGGACGCCGCGCAGCTGCTGGGCTCCCAAAATTGGAGGACGCGGTCACGTGACCGAGATAATTGGAGGACAATGATCCAGGCGGCCAAGACCCGACGTCGGGCTGTCGCGCCACGATGATGATGATGATGCCCTAACCCCTTGTGGGGCATAGTGCCTCAACTGTTCCATGTGGCCCAGTTGACGTTTCGGTGGCATAAACTGGTTTCGGAGAATGCAGTTGCCAGCTTGCACCTCCTGCACATCCATGGCCACGAACGTTGTCGTGGACGGGATTCGAACCCGAAACGCCGGTAGTGAGACTGATGCCTCAACACACTGTCGCCCCAGAGGTCTGCTTCGGCAGAATATTTTCAGCCCTCATCTCTGACCGCTCAGAATGGGGAAAATGGCACGCCCTGTCCAGATCCTAGAAGTATTAAGTGGTTCATCGATGGGTCTAAAACAGAACAGGGTGTTGGTGCAGGTGTCTTTAGGCCCAACACGAGGATTTCGATCGTAATGGGAGCCTCGCACAGAGTTTTTAAAACTGAGATCCACGCCACTGACTTCGCCGCGCTCACATTGCTATCTACTCAGACAGCCAATCAGCTATAGAGGCGCTCTCCTCATATAAGGTCTCTTCAAAACTGGTGAAGGAGTGTTATGAACTTCTCTAACTATTGGCAACCATAAACCGAGTCTTCTTGTGTTGTTGGGCATTGAGGGGAACGAGGCTGCGGATGAACTTGCTAGACAAGGATCATCCAGTCGCTTTCATGGACCTGAGCCTTAGTCGGCTAAATTGCAGATCACACACTTATGCACCATTGCATCATCAGTACTGGAATAACCTTCCAGAGCTACGTCAATCAAAGGAGCTTCATTCACAAGGGTACTACTGAAATGAGTGAAACTCAGCGAAGACTTTTGCTGGGGTACTTATCTGGCCATCACCTGGTCAGATATCACCTGAACAAGATGGGTCTCTCCAGCGAAACTGAATGCCGTCTCTGTCTCTGGAGGACGTGGAAACGACCAAACAAATCTTGTACGAATGTCCCGTCAACGCGTGTTTTAGGATGTCACTCCTCGGGCAGGCTACTATTATAAAAGATAACGTTCTAATAAAATAAAACTGAATTTAAATTCGAACCGTTTCTATTTTCAATATTCATGCAGGCATGCTTTTAAATTTCCACTTGAAGAGGAATTGTTTATATTCCTTTTTGTTTATGGGACCAAATGAATATCTTTTGGTCTAGGATTTGGGTCAGCACATGAAGAATTGAGATCGTATTCTCTTCATTCGAATGTGAACCTTATAGTGTTGTGCTTGTATTTCTGTATCTGTTTTACTGTTGTGTGTTTTGCGTATTGCTATTGTACCTGTTGCTGGTTTAAAAGATGAGTAAATCACTGAGGATCTGTGTTAGAATTGCTGTTCATGTAAATGGTGCTCAGTTGTGGTATATGTCGTTTGTGCATCTGTATTGGTATTGATCTAGTGAGACTATGGTTACACCTGCGTCGTTGGTAGATACCACTGCTTAGGGCAAGATGACTTCATCTGTGATAGTTCCGGTGAGTTATCCTGAGCTAGTGTCCCCGGTGAGGATAGTTCCACCTGTGATGGGTCGCTTTATCGTCCTAGGATGGTTCAGAGGGGACTGTTCCACCCGGACAGGTTGTAGTGTTCAGGTTTGAATTGCCAATATGGGTTCTGGCGAAATGGATCCAGCTGAGATGGGTTGTGTGTTTCTGCTAGAATGTGTTCATGAACAGCGATATCCACCCATAGATTGGAGTAGTTACTCCGTAACGTACTCTATTGGTGAGGTGTCTTCACCTCAAAAGCTATAGTTTGAATGATTACGAAATTCAGACTTCAGGTTGATTACTGCTAAAGACACACTGCCCTTTATTAGAAAAAGATGGACGGAATTTTGACTTAGTGGGCTACGGCACAAGAGACCTATTACGGTCGCAGTGCCTTCCTGCTGGGCTAGTAGCTCGACTATCTTATCTATAATGACGCTTGAAGTGGCTAGGAAACGCCGCGAGTTCATACATACATACATTAAAACACTTATTTACGAGAACTTGAGAGTGAATTCCGACAACGACCTGGAAGAATTTATCGGAGTCTATGAACCGAAGGTCGTACTTAAAGCCAAAGGAGGCCCAACTATAACAATATTAATTATCATTAGTGTATTCCTATGAATAAAAAATACAAAACAAAAATTGCTTGTCTTTTGTCCCCGAAAAAAATCTTTTTGCGGGTACCAAATTCCTTTTTTTTTTTTGGTCTTTTCTCAATCAGCACTCGAAGTCGCAGGTAGAAAAAAAAACTGCACGAAAAACCCGTTACTATTGTGTAAATTGAAGCAATGGATAAACTTTACTAAAATATATGGTATTTTTTTCAATTAACACGGTTTTATGGCAGAAAACAGTCTTGAGCAACTTTTTTGCACTTCACACTGTATTGTCAATAGATTGAAGAAATACTTATGTATAGCATTTGGAGTACCTTCGATTTGAATCGATATATCCACCCACTGGACAGACCCCCAGTGCGGCTGAAGGACCACCTAACGTATACGACTAAAGCAGCTAAAGGGAACAAATCGAAATACGCTCGAATTCTTTTCGAGACTATAACTTATCCATTATTTGTTTATTACATTACATGAAAATCTATTCTTGAATGACGCCATTTCCATTAAGCAAAGGAATGCAATCACTTTTAGACCTAGTTAAATATAGAACAAATTCGTTTGCAGCCCATGACGTCGATTGAGCTACATCATTTTAAAGAAATGTGTGTTGGTTTTATAAGACAAAAGTCTATACATCGCCCATTTAATGAGAACGAAGCCAGGAATTTCAAAAGCTTTAAAATTTACTTCAATCGAAAGCAACGGTTTCAGGTACGAGTATGTGTCTTCATTAAAGAAGCAAGGACTTTCTTAAAATACCATATCTGGACATCGTATTTAGAATAGCTGAATGTTATTATAAGCAGCCTCCTGTCCTGTCATCTACTACATACATACTCGAAAATTTCCTTAACGCTAATAATAAAATAATGAAGGTGAAAAACAGATTTGTTATCATCAACATCAAAAAAAAGAATTAAGCTCATTCCCACACCCCACATCGCAGGGTGATGAAAACACAAACAACCATTGTCACAGAGGGACTCGGACACACGGAAGTGGTATGAGACATCAGACTGACACCCCAACGCATTGAGCGACTCCCCAAGAAGCAAAATATCATACTCAAACAACTTTCGGCATCCACAACACTCAAGGACAATGGACATTCTCTATATTGAGGGTTTCCGTTCGTCAAGTTGGTATAATTAATGACGTCTTTAAGGACTAGCAATCCATATCCTAATGGGCAGATCAGAAGATTCTACCGAAACACACACGCCTACATGCGTCCTGTTTAACATGCTGCAAATGAGCCAATATTGAGACTTGTGTTTGCGAAAATATGGGTCAACAGAAGTGTGGTGGTAGAAAATTCGACATGTAGGACGACATAATAATAGGATGTATGCTATAGGTAGGTTTAAGGTGACAATTATTCAATCCATGACTATATGGCACCGTAGGCGTTGAATACTGAATATATCGACAATAACCGACACGCGAGCTGAGGCGGACTGGAACGATTTTTTTCGTCAGGAAAAACTTAGACCGGCCCAGCCCGGAACGGATTTCTCCCCTATGTAGTTCGGCTCCTGGGGGTTGAAAGGAACACTCTTGGTGAACTTGATTCAATACAAAACACTAGAGATATGGCAACTTGAGAACATCACTTTTTTGGGTATTGTTGTTCCTTGACAGGGTTATAGCTACGTAGAAAACACTTTGAGAGCTGATTTTTTGCACGAGGGTTGTTTGTACATCGAGGTGGTGTATCTTTTCCACCGATCCGTACACTAGAAAAAAGTTTAAGAGCTAATACAAACAGCCTCGAAACCCCCCTCCCCCCACACACACTGATGAGGAGACCCCCCCCCCCCCCTTTGGGGGTTCTTAATGTGACATAATATCAAATCAAAAAACTTTAAAGAAAAACACTCTAAAGAAAAATCTGCCCTAATGCCATCCCCAAATTTTGGTATTTTTATTATCCCATAAATTTGTATTGGGAGATAACTTATCATCCAAGACTAGATATATGTTTTCGGGTAATTTTTCATGATGACTTTCCACCCAAACAAAAATCGAAATCGAATGCAAGAATCTTAACACCCCAAATTTGAGGGATACGTAATATGTCATATGCAATAAGCTCCCAATCCCAATGACCATATCACAGGGTGAAACTTGTCTTTTAATTAAAAATGCAGGATACAAAAATGCTATAGAAACAGATTTTTCGACTAGTACCAAACCCTCTACTACATGAACGACACAGTTCGCGTAAGGTACGTTTTGCTAGACGCACGATCGTCGTATATAGTATTGTTCGCGATTACCGATAGAGTACGAAGCACTATTTGTATGTATCTTTTTGATCGTTGCCTGCGATCAGCGCAGAGTGATGCCTAGCACGCACGCACCTTTAACAAGCAAGAAAGTCTACTAATTCTGCCCTCCACAGACTGGTGAAACAGATGAAACAACCATATGGAGACTAACGCCTAATACGCACTGCGATTCTTTGAATATACTCTTTTACATCTCGCCAAAATCTTGCCTGCCTCGACTCTTTAGGCCGTATGAATAAAAATCGTCAATTTTGAGTATTTACTCAGTACGCTGAGTAAAGTACAGTCTCGTAAGTAATTACTCCAAATTGTATGCTAAAAACTAAACTCACCGTACTCAACTTCGAATTTCCGAACTGAGTAAATGCTCACTAACCAAACGTCTCTCATACAGAAAAAACCACATCCGATGTCCGGTGTATGTCTGGAATGCGTTCTAATTCCACACACAAACCACTCGGTCAAATTCATGTGACATGTGTTTATCATATTCACGCCCCCATCTACATTTTCATCGAATTCATTTATAAATAGATCAACAAATTGCTTTTCGTCTTAGATACGTTTTCTTTCACATACGGAAAACTGCTGATTTCTGGGAAATTCCGGTCATTAAAATACCAAAGTATCGATTTAAGTATCCTATTGACCAGACTCGACATTTTTTAAGTATCTATTGTAAATACTAACGTTGTTTTTATTCATACCAAATCTCATTTTCGAATACTAAATACTCAGAACTCGCATTTCGTTAAACTTTTGTCATCCCAATGTGAGTATTTACTCAAAAATAGTGAAATTTGAGCTAAGTGAGTAAATACTTTGAGTATTTGCTTTTTATTCATATGGCCTATTGTCGTCGTAAATTTTATATGTATTTTCTGCATCTTGCAATGAGTCGAGGAAGGCGAGATTTTAGCGAAACGGAAAGAATCTATTCAAGAGTCGCAGTGCGTACTAGGCGTAAAGAAACTGCCGTTTCAGTTTTTCTTGATATGGACGAGGCCTTCGATAACATCGACATAGCAATAAAGAAGAAGGGTGCGGACACCACTACAACTAATTGGATGGGACATAATAATGCTCTCTTCCAGAGGGGTCATCATCACTTGAAGATTATGTCAACCAAGGAGGAACCATATCTCCTCTCGTGCGTTATATAGTGGCTGATAGCTTGCTTTAGAAATTATCGACGCAAAGATTCTCAGCTTAAAGGTGCGTTTCGCTAGACACATGATCGTCACATATTGTTCGCGATTAGCGATCAACCCATAGAGCACGGAGCACTATTTGTATGTATTTTTCTAATCATCGCCTGCGATTGATGCAGAGTGGTGCCTAGCAAAACGAACCTTGAGGTATTGCCTTTGACTGAATCGTATTGATTAAAAGAAAATTCGAAGAGGTTCTACCAAGACATTCTTGAATTAGTGCGATACCCCCCCCCCGGTCCACTTATACCATGCTCATGTTCGAGTTGGAGTTCGACAGTCTGTGGGCTAAAGCATTATCAATATTGAATGTTTCACTTGTTGGACCTAAAACCCGAGGCAGACGGAAAAACACGTGGATCGATCAGATAAAGAAGCAATAACAACGCATTAATCTCGGCGATTAAACGATCTAAGGCCGAGCTGCCTGCAGAAGGAATTTGAGATTATACCGCCAAAATGGGCGAAGTGCCAACACCACAGGCAGAGTAACGCGAAGCCACAGAGTGGTATGAAAAGGCAAGGAGGAAAAAGAAAACAACTTTCGGACAAATTGTTTAATACACACAGAAAATCAATTAAAAGACCACTTATACAATAAAAATTCACAATCCTTGCTACTGAAGAGAATAAGGAAGCTATTTTTATGTTTTATTCGGCTTCATCGTCTGAAAGAGCTTTAATAACAGTCTGAATTCGCTTAGGCATGTTTATTATGAGACGCATGATATCCTTCTGAGAATGTTTCGCTCATTCACCCTTCAGGGATAGTTCCCGGTCTCGTAAGGTCTGAGAATGGTTGGAACGGGTCCTAATGCGTTGATCCAGTCTCATAAATGTTTTATGTGATTTAAATCTGTGGTGTACTCTGGCCAGTTAAGAAGGTCGTTATTATCGGCAGTGACACTCACGTACAATGTTTGCAGTATGCGAATGGGATCCAACTTGCATCAAAAGGATTTCATTTTGATGCAAGTTGGAGCCCACAAGTACGTGCTCTTCCAGTAACATGAAGGCTAAGCACTTCGTTGATATATCGCTCAGCTGTCAAATTACCTTAGCGATCACAATAAAATTGCTTTTGCCATTTAAAAAAAAAATAGCGCCCCAAACCATAATGGATCCACCGCCAAAAGGTAATGTGGGCTAAAGAGCATATTTCTCTTCGACAAACTTTAGCTGGTTCGAATGGCCCGACGGTTAGCACGTTCGCCTTCTATACACTGGGCCCCGGTTCGATTACTACTGAATGCAATATTCTTTGATAAAAACAGGAATTTACGTATCGAACTGTGAGCCCACTCAGCTTTTAAATGAGTATCCTTTTGGGGTAAATGACTTGGTTGATCATGTTGCTGATCACACACCTCTGCAAAATACATACCGTCACGATCTAGTAAATGAGATGATAACACATCTTGAGGTGTTGGTAAAAAATTGGAATATTGCGCCAGTTATTTATCTTATTATAAACTCTAGCTCGACCATAGGCAAAATGTTGATTCACCAGAAAAAGAAAACTCTCCCCCAGTGCCTCATACTCTAATTGCGGTGGTTCCTGGTAAACCGATGTCGGGCGATTTTGTGCTTCCTTGATAATCGCGGTACTTTTATCGGATATCTGGAAAGCAGGGAGACATTCAAACGATTACGCACGGTTTGATTGGAAATAACGATTCCTCTTGCGTGTCTGAGGTCATTTAGCACGGAAGGTGCCGCGTTTCGACGTTTCTGAGGGCGTTTAAGCGTAGAAAACGGTCCTGGCAAGAAGATTTTGCTTTTAGTCAATCCTATCCTCGAATTCTTGTGAATAGTCCTGTCTCTGTTCACATCCCGGAATCCATGGCCTTCCTCTAGTATGTTACATTACTACACACTTCAATCCGTTGAGATGTTTTCTAACACCTTGTGAAGAATCCATCACTTGCTAAACAATAGGAAACTCTAAAGAAAACTGCACAACGGACCGGTCGCTACCACGGCAGCCGATTCTACGCACCGGAGCGACCCGTTCATAAACAACGACCAAGGGCCGTCAAACCTTTCAACGCCAGCAGGAGTTGAAACAACAACAACAAGACGAACCGGTAAAGCGCGAAACGGACTGGGGCGTTTCGCGCTGCCTCTACCCAAATACCTGCGTGTCACTGATGATCGTAAACTACTCCGGCGAGAGCATCTCAGGTTGGTGGTATACTTTGAAGAGAGAATCAGAGGAAATGAAAAAGAGCGAGAGAAACTAAGTAATTCGGCGCAAGTGAGAAAGTAGGAAGGGGGATGGAAATTTGACATCTCTTTTGCTTCTATATGGACCAGGCGGGTGTTCCGCGGCAGAGAGACAGACTGGAATGTTATTGTTCCAATAGGAGAAGTAGGAGAGGGGATGACATCTCATGTGCTTCCTGTGCTTTTATATACCTATAGACTGCACGGGTGTTGCGCAGTGGAGGGCATGTGTCTCTCTGTTTACTTTTTACTAGTTCGTATGTGGTGGAATTACGTCCAGAATTTTGTGCACAGTAAATGGGGGTTTCATCTCCTTCTATATGTCTCTGTGGGTACAACGAATGTGTGTACCAAATTTCGTCACTTGAGCGAACCTGCTAAAGCTGAACCGCAACAGGGTCAGTACCGTCTGTAGTCTGCTAACTGGACACTGATGCCTGAAGGACCACCTAAGCAGCATGGGGAATTGTATCGAACTCGAGCTGTTGTTTCTGTGGAGAAGATGATGGGATGTCGACTCATATTTTTTGCGAATGCGACGATTTGACTCGGCGACGCAGAGATTGCTGTAAAGTCGACTTTACGGAGGCTGAAAATAGCTCTTGAGCAAATTTATTAACTTGATCAATTTTGATCGAAAGGCTTAGGCCTGATAACAGACTCAGGACTATAGTATCCTTCAGGCTTTAACGCCCATTTTGCAATCTAATTTAATCTAGGATCAAAAGATCCAAACTTGGTTCCATATACTCATTTCTTGTCACAGCCGAAGAACATTGTCACATTTCAAGGTTTTTTCCTTTTCGAAAGAAGGACATTAGAATTCCACAGTTGTAAGAACATAAGCTCGTCCAATCTTCCAAAAGGATTAAGAACATCCAATATGAGTTAGTTAAAATCCTTCGCAAAGCATCGTCAGACTCTCTGACGACTCATCACTTTAAAAATTGCTTTTGCTGTTGATGGTTCCCGACGACAAGTTTCAAGACAATAGGCAATAACATGCCATCATATTTCAAGTTGATGTTTTACAGAGAAAAAAAAACTAAATTTATCAAGCATCTAGTATCGATCCAGATTTTTTAGGTCAGCTGAATTCACACTCACATTCGTGAGTTTGCTTTTGCTACTACAGATGACTCGAGAATACATACAAGATGCATATGACGAAGAAGTTTGTACCGAGTAGGACTCATTTTAATCGTCCACTCTACGAATTAAAGTATGCACCGGGGTAGGATTTATCATTTTCCGGTTGAATGCAGGAATGATAAAATAGAGCGCAAAAATGACTGCTTGCTGTAATGCAAACAACGTCAAGTATTTTTGCCTTTGATGGTATCTTTTATAGCATAATATAATCGGTCGTTGCTCGTCGTGGGTCCGTTATTATTTACATTGTTCAAGGATAGACAGATCCATTTAGACATCTACTTAAACTATGGTTTTACTATGTTGTGCAGACGAATGTAATTGTCCTCTTTCGCTCTTTAAACTATATACATACATACCTATATATCCTACGTTTTGATTGAGTAATTTTTAATTATTTTTGATATCACTGTAGTGGAAGCGAAATACAATAGACGGGAGGAAAAATGTCCGATTTTTAATTCTAATGCTTCGTTTACACGTGAGCGTTTCCCTGAACGTGAACGCGGATACAACAACAACAACATGATGTTTGCGGTTCGGATCAAGTTGATGTTACCATTCATCAGTTTCCCGAAAATTTTTCAACAAAAATGTTTCCACTCGTCTTTTGGAAAAAGCATTGAGACGAAAAAGATGCATACAGATTCTTGCTCGGCCAAGATGTTCACAGCCGCTTAACCCCGTTGACGACTGGAAACAGACACGAATACTCGCCGAACAAAATGGAATTGTACCTTTTCATATTGATGTATCTTATCAAATGAGCTGCGGTCCCTACCAAATGACAACAAGTAGACGAAGAGTAATTTTCTGTTTAGGGGTCCATGAGCAAATATGTATGTCTTTTCGGTAGCTCAGCTTCCTTCACAGCCCCTCCGTTTGAGCTGGTCGGTGAGGAAATTTACTTGGTAGTTGTTGATATATAGTACTACTATAGTCCAAGGACACAGCAGAATGCTCACGCGAATGATCCATGCTTTGTTCAATGTGTACGTGTAAACAAAACATAGTACTACATAGCCTTAAAAGAATGTCCTTCGAAGAACCGTGGTATGAGACACGATAGTGAAGGAAATTTGAATGTGTATAATACCTTTGACACACAATGCACGCGAATGATCATTCCCATTCCAATGATAATTCGATTTTATGTGTGTCCTTGCGAATGATCATTCGAACATTGTCCGAATGATAATTCGCGAATTAAAAGTGGTAGAGCAAACGTAATTCCGTCTTTCTGTATGCAGTCCAGCCTATCCGACAAATTGTCATTGAATAGCAATAATATTAACTCGTTGCTATGCATCAGAAATAATATTCACCCGTTGCTAAGCGATATATTCGTTGCTAAACGAAATTAATATTTATTTGAAAAAATCACTGCTATGTCGATTTCGAATGACGTTCACATTAAACCAGTAATATATCGCCGAATGATCATTCGGGCACAACGTGTGTCCAAGGTATAACATAACTACGAACGAAATTTTCGATGAACCTGTTATTTATGAGGCCCGATGTTGCTGGGGTTTTGCACTAATTGTCCAACTACTATCCAACTATTGGTCTTTCCTCAGAAGGCTTTTCATTTCATTGTCTGACGATCTTACCGATTGTACCCAGTCTGCCCCGTCTCCGCTGATCGTTACAAAATGGTGCCCAACGTGGAACATTGTTGTTAAGGGTTAAATAAGGTTTCCCCAGGACTTTACTGCTACCTCGAAGTTTTTTTTTTTTTTGTAATTTGTACAAATTTTGTTTTGTTAGGTTAGGTTAAAGAGGCCCCATGTAAGACTATTATCCATTGATTCAGTCTTTTGAAATTCTATTGGGGTGGTGAGGGGCTCAGAAACGAAATATGGCGTCCTATTATGAATGATAGGAACACAGAAAGTAATTTTGTGTTATCATCGAAAGAGAATAACCTACGCCAAGAACTTTATTATCTCCTGATAAGTGAAGCGCAACCACCGCCAGCACTCGCCATTGCCAAATCCTCCTTGAGAGGCTTTTGCACTTCGGTGTCGGTATTCAGGTGAACCTAACGATCGTGATCGCTGTGGTCAGTATCACACGCGTCCCGCCTTTGCTCCACTAATTTTTAATTAATTTATCAAATCAGTGTATCCCGCCGAAGCCTGTCCCAAGCCAGTCTTGTGAAAGGAGGAGGGAAGAAAAGCTGTAGCCTGATTGGCTGAGTTACACCTAAGCGTTTCAGGTTGTTGTTGTTATGGTAGCGGTGCTCCTTGCATCGCCGGGGTTTGGCAGCTCTTGGCCATTGAAAAATGGGTCGGTCCGGTGCGAAGAACCAGCCGCCGCAGAAGGAAGCGCTTCAGGTCATTAGGGTGGCATGAATTACGTAGTCAGACTTGTAACATAATTGAATGTGAACTCTAGCACGTTATGAACGACCTGAAGCAGCTATACCCGTGGCCACCCCTGAGCAGAGTCTAGCGATGGGGGCGACAATCCATCATCCTTGTAAAAACTACTTCATGTCAAAAAATCTGGGAAAAAGCCTCGGATTAGATGGATCAACGGCAATGACCACACAAACGTGCGACTGAGTACTCTAACGCAGGGGCTCTCAATCTTTCTGCCGTCGCGACCTCCTTAGAGACAAGAAAATCGATGTTAAACTCAAAGTACATACCAAAAGTAGTGATAATATTTGTTTATGCATTTTATTATGATATTTCCCTTTGTCTCAGATTTTTTAGTCGAGTAAAACGTTTAAAAAAAGACAAAAATTAAAAAAAAGTCAAAACAATCGTTGATTCTAGTACTTTTAATACCGTTCGCAACGGCGACGTCGCGTCGCGTCGTGTCTACAGTCCAGTCAAAATAGTCTCCTATGTTAAATACTCTAATGTTTTTTTTTCTATTTATGTGAAGTTCAGGGAACACTTAGTATAGTCCAAAGAAAATGCAAAGTTAACTATCTTCAAGCAGTATCTAAAAAAAAACACAATTTTTTTGGTTTTCTCGAAAATATTTTTAGTCTCCTAATATTTAATACGAAAATCATCTCTCTACCTTTCGTGCGGATTTTTCTGAGAAAGTACCTCAAAACTTGAAAATTTCCTATGAGAAATGAAAAATCTTGGTTTAGTGATGTATTGACAAATATAGTAGACATGAGTTTGCAGGAAATTTAATTATCTTTAATCTGAGAGACACTAAACGTTTGTATAGGGACAATAAACAACCCATAGAAAATAGTAAAAAGTAATTGAGTTTGTATAAAACTAACAGAAACATTGCTCAATGTCTCCTAAAATAAGTACTCTACTAAACAAACTCCACTTTTTTTCAAACTATTAAATTGGTCTATCAACTTTGTACGATCAAAAGTGTCCAAAAAACACTCTCGGAAAATTTAAAGTTTTTCCAAATAATACA
This sequence comes from Chloromyia formosa, assembly GCA_964017055.1. Taxonomy (NCBI): domain Eukaryota; kingdom Metazoa; phylum Arthropoda; class Insecta; order Diptera; family Stratiomyidae; genus Chloromyia; species Chloromyia formosa. Next base: position 71,547,578 of record OZ024817.1, read on the forward strand.
CGAGTAATATTTTTTTTTTTGTGAAAGAGAGAATGATGCAAGTAAAATATTCTTTTTCATGGCAGATTATCTCCAAAACTATTGAAGAAAAAGAGTTGTGAGCTTTTTTTCATAGACTTTTGATTGCTCTTTAGCATCTCTTGATAATCTCAATTTAAAACCACCTATTGGTCAACGACGCCAACCAATATGCGTCGCCCGATCAACTAGGAATGTTCCATATTTTGTTTGTTATACATATTTTGGCAAAAATTAGTTACCATGACAACTACGAGAAAAACATGAAAAAAACAACTTTGTATCAATATTTACCGCCATGTAAACACGCGAGGAAACTGATATGCCAAATAGCACCCTTTTAACGTCTTCGCGACTCCCCGGAAATATCATGCGACCCCTAGAGGCTCGCGACCCACACTTTGAGTACACTCATTGTACAAACCATGGGCTATTAAGGCTTTACTGGAACAGGTCGAGCAATACAAGCCTGACAGACTCGGAAGCGTAGTTACAGCAGATGCCAATGTACAGTCCTGCATCAATAAGGCCCGGGCAGCTTTTTCAGTTTGACTCCTTTCTGGCAAAACAACAACATTTTCAGACGCACCAAGCTCAGGATCTTCGAAACCAACGTAAAATCGGTGCTTCTATATGGCTGATCAACTTGGAAGGTGACCAACGAGATAACAGCTAGATTGCAAACTTTCGTGAACCAGTGTCTACGACGCATCTAGTGCTGACCGATCTAGTAACACCTGGAGAAGATCAGTTGAAAGAGAGGGTGCCTCAATAGGCAATTCGTGGAGTGAGCTGAAAGCGATGGCGGCGAACAGGACGAGGTGGCAAGTCGGCGTGTTTAATGCCCTATGCCCCACGAGGGGTTAACAGGAACAAGAGAGAGAGAGAGAGGATATCAGGCGGAAGATTCGTTGGAACATTATGGATTTGGCATTTCGCGCGCCTGTGGGAGCAAGGAGGCTTGAGTCTTTGGCTATTTGCTAGTCGAACCATGGTGTTTACTGTTTACGTTTAACTGATCACCTACGCTGGAGTTCTACCTTTTATTTAATGGAGCGATTATTAGAACAGAAACGATACAGCACAACAGATCACGCATCTTTGAACAATTTGCCAACATTTCAGTCCGAACTAATGGAGCAATCTATGAAATTTCTGCAACCATTCGAAGAGTTAAGAATGATAGCTAGCTCTAGTCTCTCCTGCATCTCAGAAGTGATACAACATGTTGTCACATTGACGAAATACCTGGCAAAGGAAGAGACGGCGATAAGAACACCTAATTTACTGAGAATGAGATCTTCACTAAAAGCTGAGCTAGGAAAGCGCTTTGACTTTGAAGAAGACGATAAAAATTTGATTACAGTTTTTCTTAACCCGAGATTCAAAACTAGATTCTTGGAAACCGTTCGAACGGAGAGAGCGAAACAAAAAATCCTTTTGGAAGCTTTGAAGATGAAATGTGATGAGCCTAGTGCCTAGGTTGACTCTTTTCCACCACCTAATAAAAGGTCTAAAACTGAAAATGACACATCCTCGAAACACTGTCGATTGAGATTCAAATACAAGACAAATACTTTTCATTCTCAAATTCCCTCTATTTTTAATTTCTCCAAGCTTAGTGGTTTCGTACGGATAGAAGCACTCATTAGGTCCTAATTAAAGGAGGTAGGCCGTGGGTTGTATTGGAACCACAAGCACTGTGACCTTGAGGTCTATTGTGCTATTAGGTCCTAATGAGTGCTTCTTCTTGAAGAAATTAAAAATAGAGAATTGAGAATAAAAAGTATTTGTCCGCTGAGGGGCTTGAACCTCCCTCAATCGACCGTGTTTCGAATAGTAAAAAATGTCCGGTGCGTTGCCGAGCTAAACTCCAGACGCATACTAAGTTGGTGTGCAGAATGAAACCAAGTGTCACAAAAATGCCAATTTCACTAAAGAATACAATGAAAGATTTTGCTGAGAAGGTTATTGGCTGGTGTGAAAACTATAGAGGTATCTCACTAGGATCTCAAAGTTAGTTTTGAAAGGCAGCATTAGCGGACCAAGGCTGAGAGAAAGACCGAGAGCTCGATGGAAAGACTCAGTTATTGCAGATGCAAAACAATTACTGGGCTTTCGAAATTGGAGGATGCGGTTATTGGACCGAGATAATTGGAGAAGAACTATTATATCTAAACGGACGGACCCTCGCTCTTGGATCCAGATGGAAACAAAATTTTGAGAGAAGTCGTATGTCATTCTGGAAATAGTTGGATACACTGCTAAACAGACATCAGTATTGACTTTTCTCCGATAATCTCCAGGTCCTTGAATTAGTTAATTTTCAAAGAAATTCATTTTTAAACTTTAGTCTGATTACATGCATCCACCTTGATCTGTCGATTCCAATCAATAAAATTTCTCCAATTTCTGTACGTGTTTTTTTATATATAAATACATAAAAAAAAATCCAAAACAAAATTCCAATATAATTGCACAGACCTCCATTAAACGTAAACTCACTCACTAGAAACACAAATCATCAAACCAATCAGTCAGTCATCATCCTTGAACCAGCTATGTAGGCTCATTTTAGCGCAGAGTCTACGTTTAACACAAATTTAAATTAAAATTGACTTCAACATTTCATAGCATCAAACGACGTTCATGAACTTCATGACAGATTTCAATGTTGTTGATTGAAATGGGCAACATGTTGATATCTAAATTCAGAAAAGCTAAAATAATTAGCAGGTTGAGAGAGAGAAAGAGAGAGAGAGAAGGCACAAAAAAAGAGAAAAGCTTCAGAACCGATCCAAAACGGATATGCACAGAGTGTTCTATGTTTGCATTTGATCGTCACAGTTCCCTGCGTAGCGTTGAAATTAAAACGAGTGTTGATGAAACCATAGTCCACTAGCACACTCGTCGATTAGTTAGTGACCAAACTAATTGAAAGATCAGCTACCCGATCGTTTCAATTAACCCCCATTATACGATGATACAGATTCTCTCCATTCTGGATTCATCTGCATTCTTGCCTAAATATTTATCCCCTGCGACGAGTACAATCAATATTGCTGGGCGTCCAATACAATCCCAGAGTCATGTTGTGTGTATAAAATTAGGCACAAAGTCACAATAGTTCGGCGAAATTCGAAAACTTAAAAATAAACCGTATCGGCACATGCGCGCATTATTATTGAAGATATTTCGTTTGTTTCTAGTCGTATCTTGTGTTACTTCAAAATAACATCAATCAATACACACAATCAACAAATTCACATTTACACTTTTAAATCACTCAGTATTCCTGGCGATCAGATCAGTTGAAAGTTGAAGGTTTACGCACAAGATCACTTAATCACAGTATCCGAAAGGTTTCAAGGACAAAGGACATTCAAATTCAATTTTCACACAGGCCAAACACTTCGAACGACCTCTTCTGCGCTATCCGAAATTCAATTTCGTTGCAAGAGCTTCTCGGCGGCACGCTACTTAGGAAACACGAAAACAAGCGCGATCCGCCATTAGATTGGACAGGAAACCGAAAGAATCGCGATTGTATCGATCGGTTTTTCCATAAAGGATAATTGAAAATCCCAACCAAAAAAGTACCGACCGAAATTAAAAAAAAAACAACGATCGGTATTGGAAGAGAAAATCAGAGAAACTGATCATCACAAAATAAAATACAGAAAAGCTAAGCCACAAAAAAGCTAATGGGGGTAGTATAGAGCTGTGGTCCTCTCTGTCTTTTTGATCGTGTGCCCCGTTGATTGTGGCAATTTTGCGAAAACTTCGCCAATAGCTCTGGTCGTTGTTTGACGGCAAACATTTATAGGAATCAAGACATATACAACAAAAAATAAAGAAAATTTATTTTTGGGAAAAACACAGCGACTAACGATTTTTCCACCCCGAATATCATCGGTGGTGGTGGTGGTGGTGGTGGCGGTGGCGGTAGCGCGTGCGGCATCGGTAAATTAGGTGAAGGTAGTGGTCGACCGAAAACTAATCAAACACGAGAAAAAAAAGTAGCCCCACTAGCATTAGTAAACAAAACATCATTTGAAAAAAGTCGAAGCCACTGAGTACTTATAAATCATTGAAATTTTATTTTCTGGTGCTTAGGAAATGTGTTCATAAATTTGTTGAAGAAATAGATCAGAGGTGGATACTGATTATAAATTAAGTTGGATACTGTGCAAGGATTATAGGTATACAGTAGACGCTCGTAGATTAGAACCACTTTGATCCTCGGGTGATTCTAATTTCTGAAATGTTCGGATACGAGTATCTGGGTGTTTTTTTTTAATTGTCATAAAAAGTAACAAAACAGTGTTGCTGTTAGTGCCTTTTTTTTGTTATATACTTTTTTTCGAAATAACTACAGTCGCTTCATGTTAATTCGAACCTGAATAATTCTATTTTTTTTACAATACGAACTAGTTAGCTGGTCCCTTCAGTAAATCGAAAAACATGTTTCATATGTTTGTATACATTCGATTATTGCAACTGAAATGATGGCGAAACATTCTACAAATCGAAAATCAGCGTACCTCGTCTCTTGGCAGTTGGACATTTTCGAAGAATGATTCCTTTCAGAGGCAAACCAAACGATTAGTCAAGACCAGTCTTAACGAACACGTAAAAGAGGCGATGAACGCAATACTAAAATGCACAACGACAGTTCAATCATCTGTAACGGCACAAGAAGAAGAATACCATACATGATAGGATTTCCAGACGTGGAGATATTACGTCAAGTCAGGAAAAGTTTCACATTAGATTCCTGGGAATCTCTGGAAATTCAACAATTGGGAAAGAGTTGTACTATCAACACAGAATTGAAAGACGAACTACATAGTCTTCTACGAAATAATGAGCCTTCCGAAATTTTTCAAAACGGACGAGACCGGATTATTTTTTAAATGTCTACTCGAATGGACCTTAACTTAAAAATGAAAATTATCATGGAGGAAATCACAGTAAGGATCGAATAACGCTACTGCTTGATACAAATATGAATGGGTCACAGAAAAAAAACCTCTAGTCTTAGGTGTTTAGTTTTTGCTTTAAGGGCGTACAATCTATTAGGTTGGTGCAGATGAAATGTCGGATTCAGTAGTAAATTTTTGAACAGCTGTAACTTTTTATAAAGATAATTTTATTAATCGAAATAGCTACCAGCGGATGCGAAACACTTTTCCCAGCGAGATACAAGCGCATTTATTCCTGTTACGTAGAAGTCCCGAGTTTCTGGTTCGAAGAAACTCCTCGAAGGCATTTTTGACAGCTTCTTCATTGTCAAACTGTTTTCCTGTCAAAAAGTGATCCAAATGTTTAAATAAATGGTAATCTGTTGGCAAGAGGTCTGGTGAATATGGCGGGTGAGGAAGAGTCTCATAGTGCAACTTGTTCAATTTTTGGATCGTTGTTCTCGATACATGAGGTCGTGCATGTCATGAAGCAGTATAACTCCATCCATGTTGACTAGCCTAGGTCGTTGAACTGTCAATTTCTGATGCATTTCGTCCAGTTGAGCGCAGTATTTCTCAGCATTAATGGTTTCGCCAGGTTGCAGGAACGAATAGTGGATAAATCCACCTACAGACCACCAGACAGTCACTATTATTTTCTTTGGATGAAAGCTTGGTTTCGGCATGTGTCTTGCAGCCTCATCGGCATCTAGCCATTGGGCCGATCGGCGACGATTATCGTATAGTATCCACTTTTCATCGCAGGTCACAATTCGGTTCAAGAACGGTTCGTTTATGTTGCGGAAGAGAAGAGAACTGGAAATCTCCATTCGACACGCCATGTTTTGCTCGGTAAGAGCATGCGGAACCCACTTGTCAAGCTTTTTCACTTTTCCAAGTGGCGGAAAACTGTTGAATGGTACACGCCCAATTTATCCGCAAGATCCCTTATGGTTTGGCGGGGGTCAGACTCCACTAATGCACGCAGCTCGTCATTATCGATCGATGATCCTGGGTTTCCACGTGGCTCATTTCGAAGGTTCATATCTCCTGATCGAAATTTTTCGAACCACCGCTGAGTGGTTCGTTCGTTAACCGTATCAGGTTCAAATGCCCTGTTGATATTCCTCGTTGCTTCCGTTGCGTTGTGCTCTAGATGAAATTCGTAAAGGAATCGATCAAAATTGGTCGCACTGATGAAGTTGCTCAAAGACTAAGTGGAGATAAGGCTATATCATCCGGCTCAGGAAACGCGATCCCAAGACTATCCCTGCGACGATAGGCTGACGCGCCGTACAATCATAGAAAATGTGAATTAACGTTTTGTCACCACCCTCACAGGATCGGCAGCTACTGTCCTCCACAATGCCCATGATCTCTTAGACACGAGTGTCCGGTAAGGACACCACATATGATTCTAACCTTATTAAGGTTGAACTGAACCAGATCAGAAAATTTGCTACTTAAGTAACCTGAAAAGAACAGCACAACAGAACAACCCTCAAAGTGTTATTTAGTTATCTAACCGTGCATAGTGGAATTCCGCAGAAGGGTTTTGGGCCGAATTTGCATTTGTCTTTGGCATTTCGGATTAATGTGTGATACTAAAACTATGTCCAATTCGAGCGATAATATCGACAACGATGAAGATGTCGAAAAAGAGCCCATGTCCACTGTGATATTCAAGGAAGCGTAGCAATCAGTACAGATGCTCCGGAATATTAATTTGATTTCATTATAGATTTTCACAATGTATTCTACTATACTTGAAACAAAAAAAAAAAACAATAGTATAAAAATATATAGTAGTAAATCAGAATTTGCGTCCAGTAAAATTGAAATCCGTTCTTGTTGTTTGTTCTATCCAGGGGCCTTTCACAAATAGCGACATATGTTTATGTCGCTATTTATGAAAAGAGCCCCTGCCTGGATACATACATATATCCGGTAAGCAGCTGAAAAATAATCTGTTTTCGTCGACATAATACTATAGATTTGCATCTCCATTAGCCTCATCGCAGCTACCTTTGCAAGTAGTCTATGCATAAACGGAGTGACATCACTCGAAAGTATCTCGCTACCAACTTTCAAGAATGCATCCCAAGTGTGCAACATATGCACAAAAATGGGGATTCACTATTGTGCACAAAGTTAAAAACAAAATATCGATTAGAAATTAGAACCTTAAGTTCTAATTACAGAGCAGTCAGTGCTTTGAAAACCCTGGCTCTAATTTCTGCAGAATTCGAATTTCCGAGAGTTCTAATGCGTGGGCGTCTACTGTAATTGGATGCTGTCCTGTCTTACCTATATTGGGCAAAGTTTTGTACAATTTGAATGAATATTTCGGGTGTACAATTAGAAAAATATCTTCCCAGGATTGCTGACGAAAATATGCCTATTGTTTATATTATTATACTTTGAAGACACGATCGGAAATCCCTGCACAAAACACATTATGCCCAAACACAAAATCACCGAATTTAAGGTGTGAGATCTCTGATTTTGAGATTTTGTAGGATTGAAAATGACGCTGCGTCCCGGATTTTGACGCTCATGTGCACCGGCTCTAAACATGACACAGTTAAGATTTAATCCTTATACTACTTTTCGATTTCCGCGCTGGAATGATATCTAAATAATTCAGCTTTGTATTAGGCACGAAAAAATGGAAGTAAGCTGCAATTATCGTACCGATCTTGTGGAAAATGTCAAATCTCTATATTCAACATTTCAAAGAAAACGGAAAATTTAAAATTTATTTATTCCTCGCACCAATCTTCGGTTCGTATGTAGCATATCAGACAATTTAATGCACTCTCTTCTACATATTCTACACCACCGCGCGTACTAACCGTTCTAATCTACTAAGCATCTGTACATTTCACATAAATTCAACTTGTTTCTTGGCTAGAATTATCTTATTAACAATTTATGATAATTACACTGCAATTTAATTAATATCTTAACTGTTTCAAGACAATTTAGTGTGACTTTTGCAATCAAAGAAAGAAAATTAATAGGATTTTAAATTTATTTTGAACTTGAAAATATATGTACTAGCGAAAATAGGTATGTACATAAATACTAATCGACCAACATATGTATACTCGTCGCATATAGAAATGCCAACAGGGTGACGCGATAGTGCAAAAATCGCGGAAGTTTATTTTGAAAACCGATAGTAAGTATGTACATACATGTTGGTATTTGCCTTGGCCCCTCCAGGAGTATAAACGCGTCAACAGGAGGAGATGGAGATTTTCGAATAATACAATTGCTAGCATACACCTCCTATCCGAGCCGTCTTTTCACTGACAAGCTCGGATGTGGGAGTTCTAGTAGTACCCACAGGTAGTTTTTTTTAACGCGCCGAGGATTGAACCTCTGTTTCACTAGATGCAGCATCGTAGAGTGGCGACCGAGACCTCACGACTACTGAGCGGGTCGTACATACATACTTATGAATAAATTGCGATACTACGAAAATTAAATGATTGTACATTGTAAGAATGAAATATTGGTACTTACGTAAATCAGAAAAGCTAACTTTTTCCAAGAATGGATCGGCTACTGGTAACTGAAAGATTAGAAAAAAAGAACAAATTAATAATTGCGTTTTTATAAGTATGTTTTTCATTTTCAATATATTTTTACAGGGTGACGCAAAAGTAATCACCCTATCGGAAAATACTGTAATTTTGCAAATGGCGGCAACTGTCAATTGTCAAGAAAACAGATGCAGAATACATGTCGATAGCAAAGGAATGCTATACTCCTCAAGAACGCGGAATAAGTGTTTCAATTTCGTGTAATTGGCGCAGCGCGAATTTCTCCAACACCAATTGAGCAAACACTGCGGCGTTTAGCCGCTCGCCTTGAAGAGACTTTAACAACACGAGACGTTGCGACTTGCCACGAAAATAGGCATTAACTGGCGGTCTTGGATGAATTGCGACTGGAGCACATGTGGTATCAAAAGGAGGAAGCGGCGGCGCACACCGCACGAGCCACGACCGAAATTATGTGTATTAAGTGGGTCGCCTCATCTCTCGTTTTGGAGATTTGCAATGGCCGGTAAAATCACCCGATTTGACCACTTCAGACCTCTTTTTGTGGGGTTTTTTTGAAGTCACTGGTTTATGTCATCAATCCCCAGACTTTTGAAGCCCTCAAAGAGAATATCCGCCAAGAATGCGAAAACCTATCGCCGGTAGTTATGGCAAAAGCGATGGAAAATGTCATAAAACAGGCCCGTATGTTCATCAATTCTAACGGCGGCCACTTGACTTACATTTATCATTTTCTCGACTTGATGGAAAAAAATGTAAGATATCAGATAAACATAATCCACAAGCATAACGAAAGTTTTTCATAAAAAAAAAAACAAACAAACCCTCGAGGCAAATCCTCACTGCCGAAATTTTCATCCTTGGTGTCCCGTGATGACGAGTGGGACACCACGCCAATCCCAACCCCACCATAGACCGCGCGGCGCAGCATGATCTTCTCGATCCCCCCGAATGAAGTGGAGAAAGAAGGAGGAGCCCCCTTAAAGGATCAGGAAGCAAATAGTTAATGTCTTCATTTATATTGGCATATACATATTCATTATTACTACTCGTAGAACCATCAAATCAGCTACAAAAACACCTTCTACGCACTGGGCCCCGGTTCGATTCTTACTGAATGCGGTAGTTTTCGATAAAAAAGGGGATTTACGTGTCGGACTATGAGCCCACTCAGCTGTTAAATGAGTACCCATTTATGGGGTAAATAACTCGGTTGAGCGTGTTGCTGATCACACACCTCTGCACAAGACCGTCACGATATAGAAAATGAAATGATGCTAACTCATCTCGAAGCCATGGTTCAAATTGGACTGTTGCGCCAGTTATTTATTTATTTAATAGAAAATCAGCTAATGCAGCCAAAAATCAGCTGATTTTCTTGGTGGAATTCTACCGCCTGTTCTATTCTATGTTTGTACCGTCTCTCAGAATTAATTTGCGACTGAGTTGATTTCAAATTTTCTTTCATCGAATGAATTTCCAGAACTGTGTTCTTTATGATCAGTTTGATTGTCTCATTTGAATGTGCAAACGTAGCTGTCAAAATCTCAACAGCCCGTATCACCTGTTTGGAATTATGGTCCGATAAATTTTTAAATGGAGAAATGGGTGCCGTTTAGCGTTTATCTATAGGATAAACTTTAACCAGACATTGTGAAAGCGGCCCATAGAAAGCTAATTTTTGGCTTGTAAATATCGGATGGAAAGTTGATTCAGTTTTAATAAAACGGGCATGAAACGACCAATAAACGCCTAATTACCAGATATCAATATTTCGATAGAATGAATTGAATTTTTCCCGAATGTTGGCAATAGTTGGTATTAAAAACGAGCAAGACCCGACCAAATGACCGCCTATCTCCATACATACTCGTATGTAAAATGACTAAATGTATCTATGCATTCGGATCGAATAAACGTTAAAAGCTCCAGCTTTGGTAGATGACTGATGACTCTCTTGTGCCAAGGGTACTTTCCTTAAAAAGTACCCCATATTACCCTAATTATACCCGTCACAGATGTGAGAGGGTATATTAACTTTGTCATGAAGTTTGCAACGCACAGAAGGAAGCATCTCCGACCATATAAACTACTCGTATACATATATATTCTTGGGCAGTATGATGAGACGAGTCGATTAAGCTTTGTCCGTCTGACCGTCTGGTTCTATGCAAACTAGTCCCCCAGTTTTAAAGCTATCGAGCCGAAATTTTGTATAAGGCCTTCTTTCCATTGCACGCTGTAAATATGTCGGAACGAACTGAATCGGACCAGTATGACATATAGCTGCCATAGGAATGACCTGTCCAAAAATTCGTCTTTGTGAGAATTTTTTTTTTATTTCTAAAGATTTCTTATTTAAATTTCACACTAATTAATAGTATTTTTCGTCAAATCACATTCCTGAATTTGGTTGAAAGCGGACTATTCTATCATATAGCTGTCATAGGAACGACCGTTCCAAAAGCAATTTTTTGCTAGAAAAACTTTTTTATTTCTGAAGATATCTTTACGAAATTTCATATTATTCAATTATATTCACTGACAAAATACGTTCCTACAATTTTCGGACCGTATAATATCTACGTAAAACTACTCATTTGATCATGTTAAATCCAACCGCCGCTAATGCATCCATGAATCCGACAAATATAACTTCTTTCGCACCTATTTTATATTCGCACTTTTAAATTCGAGTCATGATTTCAGTACTTACACATATGCCCCTGTCGACTCGTAAATGCGCCTCGTGTAAACACAACGACGCGTGCCTCAGCAAAATACGCTTCGATACCCGTTTCATACGTCTCCTACGAGTAAACCTCTCTTACGTGTAAACACCAGTTTACGCTCAACGGGTGAAAATTACGCGAACGGGTATACGCGTTCCATATATCAGAAGCTTTATTATTTATATCTTGCCTTCATATTGTTTGCACATCCACAAGCATTCGATGCCCTTGTCGGTTGCCACCCAGCTTTAGACAGTCAGAGCCGATTGGAAAATATCTGGTAGAACCTCCTCGAATTTGCCTCTGACTGTTACTGACCAGATCGTCGGCATAGCCTTGCGAAGAGAAGTCCATCGTTGTGAGGTTCCACAGCAGGGTGTCAATTATACTATCAGGAGGTGTATGCTGCCAACTGCATTCTCCGAAACTAGTTTATGCCAACGAAACGTCAACTAGGCCACATGGAACAGTTGACTCGCTATGCCCCCAAGGGGTTAGAGCAATTGAGAACAGAAGAGGAGATAGGACCCTCCATGTGAACAACCAAGCTTCCTCTTGCAGTGAATCACCCTCAAATTTTGGATTTTAGATGTGAGCATTTGACCTATTGGCACCCTTTATCCGAAATGTTCTTTCGAGAGCGGTGAACGATATTTGTTCGCAGGTCATGGCTCGTCTCGCTCGACATTTCTGTCGCGTCGAGGTCCGACTCATGTACGTAGGTTTCCTTTTATATTTCGGGATTGGACAACCCTAGTGTTGCAATCTGGCAACTGACAGCTCTATCGTAAAGTTTGACATTTTTGAGGTTATACGTACTCAGAACGTTTTGACATACGAGCGCTATTTGTGTTTTTTACAGTAACTTAAAAGATTAATCTCGGCCAAATAATGGAATTCAATCGTGAACATTTTCGTGCGATTATTTTTTACAACTTTCGACGTGGATTAACTCAGCAACAGTGCATGGATGAACTGAATTAAATTTTTGACGATGAAGCTCCATCGAGGAACAGTGTTTATCGATGGTATGGTGAATTCAATCGAGGTCGTAGTTCACTCCAAGACGAATTTCGTGAAGGTCGTCCAAAAGGTGAAGGTCGTCCGGAAACCATTGATGCTGTGCGCGAACTGATATTGCAAGATCGTCATGTGACCTATCGTGAGATTGAGACAACCTTAGGCATTAGTGGGACCAGCATACATTCAATATTGCATGAACATTTGACTGTCAAAAAAATTTGTTCGCGTTGGATCCCACACAATTTCTCAATCGCTCAAAAAAAGGCTCGTGTCGATTGGTCGAAAGAAATGCTCAAAAAATACGATCGCGGTGCTTCGAAACACGTCTATGACATCGTGACAGGTGATGAATCGTGGATTTACGCGTATGAGCCCAAAAGTAAACAGCAGTCGACTGTATGGGCGTTTCAAGATGAGCCAAACCCAACAGAAGTTGTTCGCGCACGAAGCACTTCCAAGCAAATGGTCGCCTGCTTTTTCGGAAAAACTGGACATGTCGCAACCGTACCACTAGAACAACGCAGAACAGTCAATTCTGAGTGGTACACAACCATTTGTTTGCCAGTTGTCTTCCAAGAAATCAGGAAAACCAACCGCCGAAGACGGATCACTCTTCACCACGACAATGCGAGCTCTCACACATCAGCTCAAACAACTGCATTTTTGAGCACTCAAAACATAGATTTGATGGGTCATCCGCCGTATAGTCCTGACTTGGCACCGAATGACTTCTTTTTATGCCCGTACGTAAAAAACAAACTGAGAGGTCAACGTTTTTCAACACCTGAAGAAGCGGTTGCTGCGTTCAGAATGCATGTTTTGGAGTGGCAAAAGTACTTTGACAATTGGTTCAAACGCATGCAGAAGTGTATAGATCTTCATGGGGAATATTTTGAAAAACAATAAGGCGATTTTCAATGATTAATATTTGTTTTTGTTCTCTAATCCCGAAATATAAAAGGCAACCCTCGTACGGGCTTCCATTCATTTACATTAAATACCGAGAGCACTCCGATGTCGAGCAGAGTCGAGGTCGAGTCCACCCATGAAATTTCACTTAAAATAACATACTGACATACGTATATTTGCACTTTGATGTACTTTGTACTAATCCTGATTTAAATATTCCCATATATTACTTTCCAATGAATTGAATACCCGCTTTCAAGAAAATGCGTCAAGATCGTTAGTCATGCCACACGACCACTACGAGTACTGGTTCGCCGGCACTTTCTGTCTGACAATTGAAAACATACCTATGTATACGTATATACCAAGAGAAGTTGCTGACGTCATTTTATTTACAATTTATTGCAGCTGACAGTCACATCTTAACTGCATCCACAAATAATAAGTTATTAGTTAGTTATTTATTGGTCACGACCAATAACCAACCGCTTATATAGCCAATGAAATCCCAATATTGTCTTGGGTGTTGCTCCAGCTTTCATCAGTCATTTGAAATGATGCAAATTGTGATGCAGTAAATTACGGGTATCAAGAAAGTGTAGAAGAGATCGTGTGATACATCACATCCATTGTTTTTCAATTGAACTAAATTAACATCAAATTCGAAATTAAGCCTAAAGCTGATAATCCACTAAAATACATCCTAAAGCGGATAATCCAACGCTCACAAGTCGTCTACTTACTTTTCTATCACAGAAGACTGGACATGCTCCCTTTCGAAGCCACGATCGCTTCAAAGAGTGTCCCAATCTGGAAAGCCACGTTAATGCCGGTGTTGCATCCAGCATATTTCGCTGCTGGTCGTGATCACTAAAGTCGGTCACAGTTATAAATATTGGAATATGGGGCGATACTGTACTGTCTAAATTACTATAATTACTCGTACTATCACTATTGTTGTTACTAAACGCACTGCAATGGCTTTTACTGTTTCTGTGACACTGAATCGGTGACGAATTCAACGATCTAGCTTTCCGTTTTGGCACTTTCAAACGTCTCGCACCACTATCACTTAACTCCGGGGGTGGCGTACGAGAATGATATTTTCGAGGTACTACAGAAAGAGTGGCCGATGGCGTATGCGAGGAGTCGAACAAGGAGAAACGACGAAACATGTTAATTTTACGATTAAAAAAAACATAGGAATGGTTCAATTACAATTGATTAACACCAGTGGAATAACTTATCACCATTTTCGCCAAATTTAAGAAGTCGCACAAATTTGTTCAACACTATGGAGCAAAGTTTTGCTAATATCACTCTTGAGTTACCCTTGGAAAGTATAAATATTTATCAAACAGAAGTTATCAAAACTATAAATAGCCTACTGGTAAATTGCACTTGATATTCCGCAAGTATTGACACATTTTGTTGTTTCGATTATCAATGAACGGATAACGGGTCATCATTACGGAAGTAAATAATTGAAATAAGATACGACTACTTGGGACGTAATTCTGGAAAGCGGCACACAAGACACAACCAGCTTTTGAGTCATACTTATGACACTACCGTCACGACTTGCTTCAAAATTGCAACTGATCTGAACCGTCCACCTTAGTATTGTAAAAACATTCGCAAGATGTGAAAGAGATCATCAACATTCCATAGAGTCGATCAGGGAATGGATAGTAATATATGTATATATACGTCGATATATTAAACACATCACACAGACTACGTTTCGTATTCATTTGGTAAGTTTTACTCGGACCCAGTTGGAAATTACCCGTCAGCTAAGATGATATACGAGGGCGGTTCAAATATGATCGAGACAAACGCTGTAGATGGCGCGCCTGTATGTTTTGAAGGTTGCGGCTTGAGTATTTGATAGTTGGGTCCCTTACGAATAGTGTGGCATAGTTTTCGTCGCGAACGCATGTTTCACGCGCGTGCTACGACCATGAGTGAACATCAAGTGCCGACCGCCGTTGCGCAACGAATTGTCATTCGTTTTTTGGTGTGGGAAGGCATTAAAAACGCGGAAATTTTTCGGCGTTTTGCGAAATCAGTTCGGTAGTGAGTGCCTGAGTAGGTCTGCAGTGTTTAAATGGGCCAAAGCGTTCAAAGATGCCCACGAAACCGTCGAGAATGAGCCGCATGATCGTAGACCGCGAACCAGCATCACACCAGACAACATTCGCCGCGTAGAACAACTCATTTTGGAGGACCGTGGGATGAATGTTCGAAACATTTCGGCTGAAGTCGGCATTAGTTTTGGTAGTGTAGAGTCTATCATCCACGAACACCTTCAATATCGCAAAATAACGGCGCGATGGGTTCCCAAAATGTTGAACTTCGAGCAAAAATTCATGCGGTTGAAAGTTTGCCGCCGCTTGCTGACGCGATACGAGGCGGAGGGGGACGGTTTTTTGACGCGAATCTTCACTACAGACGAGACATGGGTACACTATTACACTTACGAAAGCAAGGTGTCGTCTAAAGAGTGGAAGAAGAAGGAGGAAGGGGCGCCAGTCAAAGCGAAGACAACCAGGTCCGCGGGTAAGGTTATCTGTACTCTATTCTGCGACCAGGGGGGGAGTGCTGTACGTTGACTTCCTGCGCACACAGCGTTCCATCAATGCTGCATACTACGAGTACTCTAACCTTCTGAAAACACACGTGAAACCCGCTTATCGCTCGAAACGGAGGAGCATTCCAGCGCGAAGTGCTATTCTTCTCCAGGATAACGCGCGCCCTCATACCGCGCATCTCACGCTCGATACAATATCAGAATTGGGGTGGGAGGTACTAGAACACCCCCCCCCCCCCTACAGTCCGGATTTACCACCCTGCGACTACCACATGTTTGGACCACTGAAAGAAGCTCTCGGAGGTCAAAGATTCAACACCGACGACGAGGTAGAGGAGTTCGTGCGCACATGGCTGTCCAAGTTGCCCAAGGAATTCTTCGATACCGGCATCAAAAAACTTCCGGAGAGGTGGCAAAAATGTGTAACTAGTGGGGGGAATTACCTAGAAAAACTGTAAATTTTTGTAAATATTTTCGATGATAAATAAATGTGTCAGAGCGTTTGTCTCGATCATATGTGAACCGCCATCGTATGTATTAAGGAAAAGGAGAGGTCATGTTTATTTACGTTACATATTGCTCATTTTTATCGCCCCACTTTATTAGCAGAATAACCGCATTTATTGTATCGCCATGGGGAATTTTAATATTCTGTTGATTCCTCTTTTACGCTTATCCTTCGTTATAGAGTTTCTAAATTGATTTCATTCCAGTTGAAGTCACGCAATTTTCTCCATTATCCTGCCATAAAATATATTCATGTTACAAAATATTCTCCTAGTGAGTGGTTTATGCTATAGTTGTGGTATAGTTGTGGAGGATGCATAGATCGACTAACATAACAACACAGCCGCCTCTATAGCAACAACAATTGTCTGGTAAACACTACAGACAGAATGTTGATACGAAGGACTACAGAACCACGAGGAGATTATTTGAAGATACGTTTTCTATAGAAAAAAGTCGCAGGTTCGATTCATGCTACGAACACATTCAAACAGTTCCGTTAGGCGGAACGTGCGTTATATTGGCCAGCTGCCGGTTACCATCTTCTTGTAAAAACGGTCTCGGAAATGAAGTGCTCTTCTATACTTCGTGCCCCGGTCTCGGAAATACTTTGTGACTCATGAATCAGTTTGATACGGAAAGGGGAATGCTTTAAATAATCCTGCAAAATAATGACACAAAAAAAGCAATGATGTTCATCGGTACTTTAGGCCCGTCCAATGCAAATAAAATACATTTTGATTTTGATCCATTAGCTTTTATCTTATCCATGGTTTTCGTTGAAAAATGTTGTGCTTTTCGCTTCGAATAATTTACTGACCAACAAATACAGCATCTGCTGAACAAAATTTACAGTATCTATTGGCCAATATACACAATATCTAGTGAGTAACAGTATCTATTAAGCCACAGATACAGTATCTACTGAGCAACACAGTATATATTCAACAACAGATACAATATCTATTGATCAATAAATATAGCACATACTGAGCAACAGATACAGCAACTACAGAATAACAGATATAGGACCTATCAAGCAACACACAATATCTATTAAACAACAGATACATGTCCTTTTTCCTCGCCAAAGAAGCCAAAATTACTTCAACAGCAGTTTAATGTATTCGCCTCATCACCTCCAGTTAAATGATCCCCATCTTACCAATATATCACTTTATTGCCAAGAGCGTCCTTTTCACTTACTAAAGCATCCAAAATGCAATCAAAACTAATTCATCTGAATATTCTTTTTTCCAACCAAAGGATTCAAAATGTTTTCACGGTAGCCTAGTGTAGGGATGTAAGGGATATCCACATCCTCATCCGCAATTGCGAATTATCCTCATACGAACCCGAAGATTGGGTATGAGGATGAATATATTTGATAATGAAAAGTTGGGGATGTGGAAACGGATGAGGAGGTTTATTTTTACGAGGATAATCCGCAATCGCCGATGAGGATGAGAATGTGGATATCCCTTCTATCCCTAGTCTAGTGCATTCGCCTCAACAAACCATGCCATGATGATGTCTTGTCTAGATATCACTTTAATGTCAAGGAGGGCCTTTTATCCTGACGCACACCTGCAACAGGACCAAAATATCACCGTAACCCAAGGAAGCTAGGTGTCCAATTTCGTTGAAATTGGACCATAGGAAAAGTGGTTTTTGAAAGCCCTTACGGGAGTAATTCTGGTTTGAGCACAGCATATACCGTTAGTCCAGTCGATGCCCGAATTTGCTGCCACCGTTCCGACATCAGGGTCACTCGAATTTGGTCAAGAATGAACCGTGGGAAGTGCTCGGACTTATGCACAATCGCGTTATCAACAAATTCGTTCCTTACCATTTTCAATGCGCACAAAACACATTTGGTACCGATATTCCAGGCGGTTTACCGGTATTCCAGCTCCATATTTCAGTACGGAAACTAGCATCACTTTTATAGAACTTTTTTTTTATATGTATCAGTTTTTTAAACCATGAATCGGGTTTTCCCCAGTTTTCAGAGAACCGTTTTCGGTTTTTTTAGTAGGGGTTTCTTCTCCTGCTTTTTCAAGTACAATTTTACTAACCATCAGGGGTTTTTTTCAAGTACCGATTGTTCTTGTAATTTTATTTTATGGAAACAGGTTTCATTTGCCGTTTTTTGAAAATTATTTCCTGTTTTTTTTTTAAATTATTTTTTTCATTTTCTCAGTGTTGTAAGTATAATACTACAAGCCATTAAAAAACGGCACTGATAACAGCACTAATAATAATAATAAATGGGAAAAACGGTACAAAAAATATAAAAAAAAACGGTACTCGAAAAACTGACACCAAGAACTGACATACAACAAATCCCGTTCACGGTGTAAAACATCGATACTAAAAAGCGGGGAAATAACGGGTACTAAAAAACCAGCACTCGGAAATATTAGCACCAGTACTGAAAAAACCGGTCTGCTGGTTTCAGGAACAGGGAACAGGCCTACAAAATACTGCCAAATTTCTCGCGTCCCAATGCAGAAACCACTCAAAAGCAATGATATCCATAACAATGAGTTGCTGAGGAGGCCACTATGCCCGCGGTCTTGAAAGCGGATCTGTAACAGACTTTTTCGATTTCCACTCCATATCCTTTCCTCTCGCAGTCAACTGTCAATTTTTGGATCAAAATACTTTTCAGATCCGGAGGGGAACATTTTCAGATCCAAAAATTTACAGTTGAGGCCACATGGTTTACCGAAAGGGAAAGTATATACAGGAGAAATCGAAAAAGTCTGTTCGAAGTTCAAATCCAGATCCGCTTTCAGGACCATGACCCATGTTACCCATCAACGTAATGGGACGGGCTATCCTCGTTGTTCGGCTCAGACGCCCTGGACCCCCGCATCTGCATTCATCAACCGGCAGACCATGTATCAGGTCCAGCCTTATGGTCTGCCGGCAGTAGAAGCAACACGACCAGATGATGCTCACCCATCATAGAAACCAGATGCAGAGACCTACGGCGTTTGAGCCGAACAACAAGGATGGCCCGAACTAATACGTTGATAGCTCGTTTTACGGCGTTTGATAAAAGCTTTCAATTAGCAGAACGGTGGCGGTGGAGTGACCAAACAGTCAACATAAAATTTATTTATTTTTTACCATCTGATAGATGACATTGGTCTATGTTAAAATTCTAAAAAATACCGATCATTACTTTGGTCCTGGCACTTTTCTAAAGTTTACAGGTGACGCTTTCTGTAAGCAATGAAGAAAATCGAGTATCGCTCTATGATGAAAATTTTCTCAACTGATGAAATTTTCGATTTAGTCCGCTAAACTATAATGGAAGATCGTTGATCGTCGGTAAGTAGATTGTCGAAGCTTTTTGAAGATTAGATTAACCTCTTTTCAAGGCACATATGGCTGGATACGCCGCGTCGCATAACCGCCTTGAGCTCTGTACAAAAAATCCGACTTAAGTTTTTACGACGAGTGATTACTATCGATGAAACCTGGATCCATAACCATGGTTGGTTGGTTCGTTCAAGTCATTCCGCTGCTGCGAGAAGACACATGTTTCCACAGTTTTGATACCACACGCCTCTAAGGAGGGGAAAACCTTAGTTATTAAAGCCTTCCATGATGGAAGTCGAAAAAGGTTCTTGGAACAATCCCATCGAATTAAAAAAACGTAATATCTCCCCAATCATTTTCGAGGAGATGGCGGATATGCTAGCGAAGAATGTTGTTGATGCCTAGCTCTAGCTAGAGCCGGACATGTACACAGAAAGTGTACCAGGATTTCCTTTTACGGCTCATCCTTGCACCTTCGACAGTGTGCCAGTGCCCTATTATAATGGCTGCGACCCTGTCTACGTCCGGCCAGTCGGGTTCTCCTCAGGAGAGCGTATGTCCTTCGTAAGTCGTATGATGGCCATAGCGCTCTGGATATGACACACGTCGACAACATGCTCCATGTATAGCTAGCCCGTTTCAGGTAGAGTATATGGATCTCCCCCTTAGTAGAATTAAGCAGTGCGTGGATTACTATCGCATAGGACTCGTGAAGAGCGGAGCCATGTCTCGCCAGTTCGTCCGCTTTGTCTTTCCCCGCTTTATTCCTGTTTCCCCGAAACCCAGAAGAGAGAGATGTAGTAGAGCTCGGTCAATTCGGCCAGCTCCATGCGGCATTATCTTACTAATTTGCATTAGATTGAAATTGACGATAGAGTGTTGATCACGGCTTGGCTGTGGGTGAAAACGGCGACGTTATTTGTGAAGACAGAGGCGCGCTTTAGTGATCCACACGCCTCACTTACCACTAGTATCTGAGCTTGAAACACACTTGCATGGACTGAGAGGCGAAAGGACTTTGATAGTCCGAGATCTTCGGAGAGGATCCCCGCACCGTTCATAACCATATTTCGGAGACAAACAACAATCAATGCAGTAGATTGCGGTAAAAGAACCAGTTCCAAAGAATGCAAAAAGCTGTTGCCTCAGCGGGAAAAATAATGGCCACAGGTTTTGGGACAGCCGAAGCTTAATTTTAATGTTTGCAATGAGATAGGTCTTAGCTTCTCCACCAGGACAACGCTCGGTTCGCAATGTCAAAATTGCACGAACTGAAATTCGCGTATCTTCCACACTCACCCTATTCGCCATATTTTTTAAATACCTATCGTGCCGTGCATTCCAGGAGTATTAATTCACCGAATAGATTATCTATCCAGCAACTGGTGTTAGAGGAAGCCAAATATTTTTTTACTGTGTGTTTTTTTTTCATTTACTCAGAAGTTTAGCTAACTACTTTTTAAACTATTCTAGTTTATTTCCTATAAACAAAAACCAGAAATACCACTATGAAAACTTTTCCCATTGGAATTACAATCACACAGGTTTACTCTGCAATTTTGGAATAGATACAAACGTCGGCATCGTGGTGCCTGCAACTTTCCACTGGTTACGATTCAGATACGCGGCACAGGTGTAACATACAAATGTAATTTTAAATAGTGCTCCGCGACATTAGGGGCGTTCATTTGTACTCCAGTCAGGTCCAGGTTAAAAAGTCGTGCAAAAAAAAAAAAATTTTTCGGGTTAACTACTCAGGTTAAGTGTCGAAAATGCAGTGAACTTAATTTTAGTTTTTATAATTTTTGATAGTGTTCACGAGATTGGTAACACAGAACAAATCCGGAACATATCTACGATATGTACGCCAATAAACTTAATATCAAAAAGTCCAATTATTCAATTACGCAATTTCTACTACCAGATGTAAGCGCCATCTGGTGACATACATATCTATCCGGGGCAGGTTTTCTACTCCGTTGATTTCTCCAAGTTAGGTTAAAGAGGCTGTCGCGAGTGACAGAGCACACACAGGATATACCCATCCCATTAAAATTACTATTATTGTACCAGGCAGAGGTGGCGATAAACCAAGTTAATCTGAGATAACGCAATGTTGTACAATAATTGCGTGTTGTAAAAGCACACCAAACCAAACGGGAGTGCAAAAAATTACCTCAATTGTTTATTTGCCTCTTGAAAAGCTTCTACTTTTGTACTCTGTCGTATTCATGGCAAACCGCGAAATATTCAACAATAAATTCAATGTAAAGATGGTTTTACTTTAAGGTCAAGATACGAAGAAATAAGGTGGTGTAAAAGGCAGTATGTAGTATAGGTATACTCGTACTTCAGAGTTGTCTATATATCCCAGCTTTCGCAAACCACACACCAATGTTTTCAAGAAAAAGATAACTAAACAAAACGAACGACCGGTACGTCGCGGCGTGGCAGATAGTGGGAGTGGAAAGATAATGGTATTATATACAAGTATAGCTAGTGGTGTCACATAGAAGCTCAGTATTCTGTTCTGTAGAAAATAAAAAGCACATTCGAGAATATTGGATCGGAGCAGGACTTGTATGGAAATGCAATTAATTGTAATTTCCAGTTAGTTGGGAATTACACTGATATTTTGCGTATTTTTATTTTGTAACCTTGGAAGTCAATACAATATGATATTTTTATTATAATTTTAAAACGACATAAAGGAGTTTCAAGACGTCATGCCATAGTCAAGCTATCAGACCTGCCATTAGTCGAGCCCATCAGTTTAGGGGTTGGATAGCCGAACTGATAGCTGGTCTGATAGGACTGATTATAGGTCGGATAGCTGAACTTATAGCAGGACTGATGGCAGGTCTGATAGCTCGACTGCCCGACGAAGCGACGTCTAAAACCCCTTAAGATTATATCAACTTCAACGGTTGTGACGATTTACAAGCCGACATCTTAAGAGGTTATATACAGTTGTGATGGATGAGAAAGATCGAAAGATCGATTTTTTTTATTGCAAGTATATACTCTCGGGAATACTCTCACAAAATTTCATAACGATCGAAGCATTAGAACCGAAGTTATAGCGCACTACCTGCACAGCGGGCGTTGAGCCGTGCAGCAAACTTGAAACTTTAAACGCGATTATCTCAGAATCTTGTTTTTTTTTTCGAAATTACCTTTGCGGTGGACACGATTACTAAAAAACTATTAATCCGATCAACACCAAATTTATACCACTTATTTATTATGATAATAGCTAGTCGCTGAACGAAGGATTTTCAATTTTTTTTGAAAACTTTTTTTTTAGAGCAAAAAATCGAAAATGTTATACATTGAAAAAGTACATTTTTTTGTTACAACAGTGGCCATTTTTTTTTCAAATCAAAATTTTTACAAATCCTTCGTTCAGTGACTAGACAATACAATATACTAACGGAATTTTTTTGAATTTTTGATTTTAGATGAACCGTTCTCAAGATATGATGTCCACCGCAAGTCATGTCGAAAAAAAGGCGTTCCTGGAATTCGCCAATAACTTTTTTATTATTTAATATTTTTTGATGAAAAAATTTCAACAAGTTCCTAGAAACATGTACTATTCGACGTTGACAAAAGATTTTGAATAAATATTTTTTATGGTGTCAAAAAAAAATCGAGAAAATTTCATCTTTTTGCGCGATACAACTGTATATAACCCCTTAAGATAAAGAATATTTTGGACACAAAAGAAGAAACAAAAAAGGTAATTTTATGAAATATGCGAAAATATCGCAGGTAAATCCAACGACCTGACCCGTCCCTAAACAAAAGACAGTATTATTCAGAAAACTAAAGTCGGACCTCGGATACAATGGGAACTAACCGCGCTAAACTAAAGTGACAAAAAAAAATAACAGTTCCCAGAACGAAATTTATTCCATATCATTTAGTTAGGTAGGTTACTGGAAGAATCAAAGTGGAACTCATCATTACTCGTTACTCATTAACTGATCGTATAATGATAATGTGTATGTAATTCCATTTTAACCATTGATTCAACAATCTCATGGAAATACCCTCACTGGATGCATCGAAGCAAATCTTTCGATTTATTTCTTTCATGGCTGTTTTGATTTCATGAGAATCACAAAACGATTTATGATAATATACGAGTATCTTGCATTGATTTAATGACCATGCCAAATAGCCTTAGCAATTGCACTCATCATCATCGTGGTGCGACAGCCCGACGTAGGGCCTTGGCCGCCTGGAATTGCACTAGTTTCATAATTACAATATATTCTATGTTACACACTCGTATATGGACTGATTTTTTGTTCACCTGGTGCAAAAAAAAAACTACAATTTGCAATGTAGCTTAACTTACCTTTGACTGTTTTTCTCGGAGTACGAGTGTATTATCTGAGTAACTATGACGAATCGCATACTAATAATACAAAAAAGCTTTGGTGTACAGTAAAAGCCAAAAGTACAATAGATATTTCAGTTTCAATATTAAGCTTTGTCAGATTTAGTTATCCGGGACACTAAATTAAAACCTTAACGTATGCAACGCTAAAATATGATAATGGAGGAGAAAACCAGCTGATTTTCCTGGCGGAATGTCTATCTTTTCTGCCTATCCTATTTAACGTCTGTAATTTGCGGCTAAATTGGTTTCAAATCCTTTTCCATCGAATAATTTTGCCGAACTCTGTTCTTTTGGACCGGGGGGTTCATAGTTCTCCGCGTGCGAGCCCCCTGGCAAGGCAGTGGTCAAGTATCAAGCCGCCAATGATGACGGTGCGATGATTTGGTTAAGGTAAACCTTCCCCCTGTAGTGTTGGGCTTAAAAATAATACCACGGCCTTTCCCTTTGAAGGCCTGTCGTTAAAACCGACAAACAAAGCAATGGAATGTGTATGCCAGCAACTTACACTATTCGAAATCTGCTATATGCTAACGAAACGTCAACTATGCCTCGGACAAGGACTGACTCAGCGATTACGACTTTTGGCTATCGTACAAACATTGGATTCTGGGATGAGCATACTCTCCTGGACAATGAATCAGAAGGTCCCCAGAACACACGATTTTTTCAAGTAGAGAGTGAATTTCTGAGGTATAAATTAAACATCTCAGGAGTTAGTGAGATAAGATGTTGAGACAGCGGAGAATTTATCTCTCCAACGGACAGCACTGTAATGTTGTAATCCGCTAGTGGTCGTGAGTCAGGTGTGGGGCTCCTTTTAACTAGAGCCACACGAACCTGTCTCTTATGCTGGGATCCGGTCTCCGACCGAATCAGGACCGCCAGGTTCTGGACCAAAATACGGAACATCTGAATAATATTGTACAATGTTATGCTCCAACTGAATCCGACAATGTCTTGGCGAAAGACTCCTTTTACGAACAACTAAACGCAGTCCAGAGCAGAACACCTAAAGGTGACATTATAATTGTTAAGGGGAATCTATGGTAAATTCAAAAGTTGGCGCTGATAACTATGAGCTCAGACATGTGACGGGGAGACACGGTCTTGGTGATCGTAATGACAACGGTGAAAGATTTGAAGAGTTCCGCAACTTTCACAGTATCTTCATCGGTGGTACTATGTTTGAGCATAACGACCACCACAAAATCAGTTGGTCCTCTGTTGATTGACCACTTTGCCATTAGTAAAAGATTCAAGAGTTGCCTCCTGGAGGTGCGAAACAAGAAGGGTGACGATATTGGGATGGGAAGAGACCATTATGTTATGATCGCTAATGTTCCATTGCGTATTGCAGCCGTGCACAATCCTAGCGACGAAAGACCCAGGCCCCGCAAATTCAACACCGGTTGGCTAAAAAATTCAGGTGTCTTAAAACAATATAATGGGTGCATTCGGGCGTCACGGAAAAAAGCGTAATGCGCTGCATGGAAATGGCGAATGCCTAAGCAGCACATAAAATTTTTTTTTTTTTGTGACGCCCGAATGGTATGCTGGCTCACCTGTTGTAAATTGACATGCCTGCATTCACAAATCGGTAGCGCTACTTGAGCGCTCCTATTTTTGTCCCAATTTTTCACTGAATTACAACAACAAAAATGGGAGCGCTCAGGTAGCGCTATGATTTGTGAATGCAGGCAATTCGTTCGAACTGTCAAATCTCCGCTAAACCAAGACAGCGAAAAAATTTTGTGCTGCCTAAAAGTGTTAGCGCCTAGCTATTTGCGCTAAGTTTAGCAATGGTTTAGCGCAACATTCGGAATACAAATCACGAGGCAGCACTTAAAGCTAGCTAGCAACCGTGACTCCCGAATACACCCAATGATCATCTTGCGCAAAAGGCAGCTGAGATAAACAAAAACTGGGAAGCCATAAAAAATGCGTACATTGAGAGCGCAGATACCATCCTTGGCACAAACCCAGATTGCCGGAATAAGCCCTGGATGTCCGACGCTTCATGCCAGTGGATTGTTGAAAGAAAAGAACTGAAGGTTCGTTTGGCTGCAGCATCAGACGACAATCGAAGCAGCATCGAACTCCTTTACCGTTAAAAAGATCGAGGAGTTCACCATAGTGTGCGACGCGATAAAAGAGTTCATGCGAATTCTCTTTTAGCCTTAGCAAAAGAAGTCGCAAGAAGTAACAACTTAAACGCGGAGTACAGTTTCATCAAGGAGTTTACAGGCGGTCGTAACTCCTGCCAACTTCCGGTGATGGATAGTGATGTAAATCTACTTATCTTGGAAGAAGATCAAATGAGGCGGTGGAAAGAACACTTGAACCGTGTGACCTCTGGTGAAGTTCCCCCTGATATAAGTTATCCTAAGTAGCACACGGTGATATTATAGTTCTGCTGCAGGTGTGCGTCAGGACAAAAGGATTGGTGTGATGAGGCGAATGCACTAGGTAATTTAGGTACTTTGATTTGGTGAGGAAAAATGACATTCATGGCAGTGAAGTGATATTTAGGCAAGGTGGGTATCATATAGCTGAGGTTGTTGAGACAAATGCACTAGAATACTATCGATTGCTTTTTGAATCTTTCGAAGAGGGAAAAAGGATATTCTCGACAATGAAGTGAAATATAGACAATATGGGTATCATATAACTGCGGATGTTGAGGCGAATGCAGTGGAAAGGGCCAGATCTTTGGGATTTTGGGTTCCGCGGGGCAGATAAGTGACCCGAAATGTAACTGCTTACCGGTGTGGTCGACGCACTGCTAATTGAAGGTTTGACGGAAGTACCTCAATTATATAGTCAAATTTACTTAACTAGTACGAGGGCTGTCTTTTAAGTTTTCAGGAACACCCAGGTTGCCACGAATCAAATGTCACCATTAAATATTAACCTGCATCCTTTGTTGACCTAAATCCAAAGTGTTAGTGCGATACGTATAGTGTTATAGCTACAGCGATTTGTCAAAGTCAAGTTATCCGAATGATGGAATTGAACCGAGAATATTTTCGCGCAACAATTTTTTACAACTTTCGAAGACAATTATCTCAAAAAGAATGCCTCGCCGAGTTGGTTTCTGTTTCCGGCAATGAACACCACACAAACGTCGATGCTGTGCGCAAGCTCATCACGGAAGATCAACATGTGACATATCACGAGTTTGAGGCATCATTGGGGATTTCAAAGACCCCAATTCAACAAATTTTGCATGAAGAATTGTGTGTAAAAAAAGTAGTTTCTCGTTGGATACCACATCTACGAGTATTGACCGAAGAACAGAAAGAAGCTCGGTTCAATTGGTGTGAAAAAAGTCTAGACCGCTTCAACACAGGAAACTCTAACCACGTGCACAGCATCGTCAGTGGTAATGAATTGTGGATTTACTCTTATGAACCCGAAAATAAACGATAGTTGTCTGTTTGGGTATTCCAAAATTAAGAAAAGCCAATAAAAGTCATCCATTCTCAAAAAGATGGCAGCGACATTTGTCTCAAAAGCAGGTCATGTAGCAACAATTCCTCTGCAAGATCAAAGAATAGTTACTGCCGATTGATATGCAACCATTTGTTTGCCAGAAATCGTCGCTAAGCTTCGAAAAGCAACCACGAACGACGAATCATCCTCCACCAAAACAATGCAAATTCACACATAGCTCGCAAGACAATTGAATCTTTAAAGCAACAAAACGTCGAATTGTTAGACCATCCGCCGTATAGTTCCGACCTAAGCCCCAACGATTTCTCTACATTTCGGAAAATTAAGAACAAACTGCGTGGTCAAAGGTTCCAGTCGACAGAAGAAGCAGTTGACGCCTTCAAAGACGCAATTTTCACTGTACCAACAAACGAGTAGAATAATTGCTTCCAGAGTTGGTTCGAGCTCATGCAAAAGTGCATTAATCTTCGTGGGAAATACTTCGAAAAACAATAGTCTATAAAAACTATACCTTGTTTTAATTCAGCCCTATGTGCAAAACTTAAAAGACAACCCTCGTATTCCTCTATATATCAAGATCCAAAAAATATTTTTACTTTTACAACAGTATTTTCAGTTCTGAAAATGTATCCACCGTGACGACATTAAGGTAATGGTGTTTTTCTTAATAGTAGAAATTTTTTGCAGAATGTAAAATAGTCGAGGCGATTAATGGAACTGATGTCTTTCAAGCAGAAACGATATTCCACTTCGTTGGGCAGGAAGACAGACAGATATCCCTCTGGCAGCTTCCAATCAGCTTTATTCATATGGATAGCGTCGTTAAAATACAAAGAACTTATTAGATCGATTGCTCCAGTCGGGTCCAGCATTCTGGCTGAGATCCAGCGAAGGCCACGAATGAGTCCTGACCCCTAAAAGTTCAGAAAACGACTTGGTTGGAGGTCACCACGCATTGAAGGCATCGAAGGACTCTTTCATCAGCCTCGGTGAGAGCTTGTGTGACAAGAGTGCACTAATGGCTACGCATTTATCTGTGCGGATAGCAATGCCAACTCTACAAAACCTCTGGCACAGGACTCAATAGCATGGATCTGATTGAAATACGCTGGGCCAAGGATTAAGATCCTGGTTTTCAGTCCAGAGAATCCAGCATCAGCAGCCTCTTTTCCATCGGTATATCATGTGATACACCAATGTTTGATGTTTCAGAAATCATGACGTTTATAATTTGTTACATATCGAAGGGTGGGCCTGTTGATTTTTGGGCCTCTATACAAGTAAGTATATGTCAACATTGGTCGTACCAGCATCAGTTACGAAGAGGTCGTAACATTTGATTCCTACAGGTCCACCTGATCCGTGTCGCCTAGCTGATTGCGCAGTTGACGTTATTATTACTCGCATTAGGCGCAGTCCGGCGTGAATGGATCGCATTTGTTCAGCGATCATCGGATAAGAAATCGCATTGGGAGGTAAAATGGCACACTGCTATTTATGTCGCAAGAGTAACGCGATTTTTTTTTCAGCGAATTACTCTTGCGATAAAAATGACATGTGTAATTTGGTATTTAGACGAATGTATTTTATGGTGCTAGCACACTACTTCCAACTAGACGAGTACCGACCAAATGCTCGCTAAATGCCAAGTACTGGCCAACAGGGTTGCCACATCCGTTGCCCTGTGAATCCATATATTGGGAATAAGAGCGCAGAGGAAACGTCCAAAATTCCGTATGAACGGGAAACTTCAAAATTCCGCGTAAATCCCTATGAACTAGAGACTCTCTTTGCTAAGTACGATACGAGAGATACGAACAACTACCCCCACCCAGTCATACAAGAATCGAGAGTGGGTGGATTCTAGATCAAAAACTAACCAGCAGGAAATCGATGAAACTCGGAGTCATTTCTAAGGTCTTGGTAACGACTTATGTAGAAGCTGCGGGGATGAGGAGGTAGAGGAGAGTACTTTCCACCTTCTCTGTGAATGCCCGGGCCTGGAAGGTAATAGGAGGGCTACTCTTGGGGCCTACTACTTTGCCGACCTGGGTGACTTGCAGGACGTCGATGTTGGCCAGCTCCAACGTTTTGTTGTGGGCTCGGG
Source organism: Chloromyia formosa (assembly GCA_964017055.1). Classification (NCBI taxonomy): domain Eukaryota; kingdom Metazoa; phylum Arthropoda; class Insecta; order Diptera; family Stratiomyidae; genus Chloromyia; species Chloromyia formosa. The sequence goes on from OZ024817.1 coordinate 71,577,200, forward strand.
CTGGTTCGAAGTTTAGAATGGGTCGGGACTACTTATCCCGTTGGGCATCACAACGGACCCTGATGCGGTCTATGTGTGCTGTGGACAATCGTTGCAACCCTTTAACCTAACCTAAGGTCTTGGTCCCTTTTCTCTCTCAATTGCCCTAACCCCTTGTGGGGCATAGCGCGTCAACTGTTATTTGTGGCCCAGTTGACGTTTCTACGGCATAAACTGGTTTCGGAGAATGCAGTTGCCAGCATGCATCTCCTGCACATCCATGGCCACGAACGTCGTCGTGGACGGGATTCGAACCCGAAACGCCGGTAGTCAAACATGAGACTGATGCCTCAGCACACTGCTCTACTGGTCGCTTTTACGATACCGAAAATAAAAAAAAAGGAATCGATTCAAAATCGATAACTGGAGTCAATATAAAATCGATAACTGTAGTTTAAAAAGAATTGATGACTATTGTGAAATTGGAGACAAATCGATGAATGGAATCGCTATAGGATCAAAGACTTTTCAATTCCTTTGGAAATCGGAGACAAATGTCTTGCTGGGTAACTACCTTTTTGCCGAGACCTTGCCTAATGTCAAGCAAAGCAACTAGCACCAGACATGTCAATTTTCCCGCTAGAGTTATCGACTGAGAAAAATATTCATCAGCTAGTATTAATCAACAATTAAGTGGCGAATACCGAGGAAATACTTGCTGCAGCTGTTCGCCAAGCAACAAGCAAATGCCTAGTCGTGTGGTTGGGTCTGGTATAAGTTCTTCGATATTTGGTCGGTACGCGTGGAGTCGCGAGTAGTGTGGTAGCACCATTAGATTAGATGCAATTCTTATACACAATAAAAAAAAAAAAAAACGTTTTAACGGTAAGCTTTGTTTTAAAATATTTTTTTTTTATTGAACTTGTTTAATGCACAAAACAATATTAGCTCGCGGGCTGGAGAAAAACCTGAGGCGGGCCGGAGTTTGCCGACCCCTGCACTGGGCTTGAAGGCGTTTTGAGTCCTCTGGTGAGGAAAAAGGACATTCTTGGCAATGAAGTGATATTTAGGCAAGATAGGTGTCGTATGAGGCGAATGCAGCAACTTTTTGGGCATTAATGGAATCAGAAACCAAACTTAGCAAACTTTTGGGTGGGGTGGTGATACCAATCATCTTGATGCAAGGGGCATATAGGATATAAAGGATATAAAGGACCGAAATACATAATGTCCTCGAAGACAACTCAAAGTCATATCAAATGCACATTTACTTAAGGATGTGCATCCAGGGCCCGTGATTTTAAAGGGGCCCGGAAATTTGAAACAAGAAAATAAAACTCGGTCAGTTTTGTAAAAAAGAACGAAATGAATCAAGAATGAAACAAGAATAATATTTCTAAACGAGCATGAAAATTTCAATATTACAACTTGTTTTATATAACAGTTTTTAATTTCCTTCTTTCCGTGTTAAATTTTCGATTTATCCCGGTGTAGATCCGGTCGCCACTCGGTCTGCGCTCGACTTGCTTCGATTGAGACTGTGATTATTTAAGCAAGGGATATTCTTTTTAATTACACATTAAAAAGAAAGTATAAAAAAAATCTTAAAAAGCAGTCGTCAGCAAATATGACACTGTCAGTATATATGGGCCAATAGTTGTTCAGCCCCGAGCCCGGATTTTCTCTCGACGGCCCTGTATGCGCCTAAGTAATTAGTTCTTTTGGAACAACATTTTTCAAAACAAATCAAAGACAACTTGAAAGCAACTGGATCAAAATGAAAATGTTTTTGCATGGGGCGGGCATAAACTGCCGAAGAACGCTCTTTTTGTGTCATTTAATATTCGAAAATCAAATACCACCAAATACTACCAAATCAGGACCACAGGCTTGAGAATTGTTTCATTCGATTCGGAAAATCTGAAAACATTTGAGGTTTCTGGACCACTGTTCGGTTGCACTGCTGACCATTTGGAGTAATGGGCAGCCCGTTTTTCTGCTTCAGCGCGCATTCATTTTTAGAGAAATTTTATGTATGTAACTTAATACATGTTCGATGCATGAAAAATAGAAAGTACTCACCCCTCTTGAATCACGGAATAATATTGCCGCATGATATGGATCTAATGTACCATCGGATCTTAAGCCACGGCTAGCACCGAGCGAAGCTCTGCGTTTCTCTAAATCAGCTGACGCTCTTCGCATATGCGCACCTAAGATAAAGACAAAATATTTGTTACGTTACTATTGTTTATCCAGTAGATAAGATACAAAAAAAAGATAACTATTCTCTAAATAAAAAAATGCAAGTATCAAGATCATCCAAGTAAATACAATCACTTTTGGAGTGTCAAAATCCAATTTCTACCTGAAACGAACCAACACCATACTCGTGTACAACACACAACTACTATCTTTATCTTCACCTTCTTTCACAATTTTATCATAGATCCGATATGTTGTCTCGCAATCCATCATTGTCTTACGCGTAGTACTTTGAACATCCAAACTTTTCGATCGGCTCCGAAAATTCTCCTGCGGATCATTTGTAGGAGACGAAACAAGCGACATATTGGCACTGGAAGCGTGGTATCCTTTTCGCGGCCAAATATGAACTTTCTTGCCGAAATGCTTCAGCATTTCATGCAACGAATGATGATGGTGGTGGTTGTGATTCTGCTGATGATGGTGATGATGGTGGTTTTTCTTTCTGTCCTCTTCTCCATCACCCCCACCACTTAGACTCTTGACGAAACTGCTGTTGTCGAAGCGATTCCGATAGCCCTGTCGCTCCTCCAGATTGTACTTGTTGGACGTGTGCGAGGAATGTGGCGAATATTCATCCAGCGAATGGGTCGCGTGTGTTCGATGAAAAATCGAATTGATCGATGGCCGTTCTTTCGTGCTATAACCACCAATCGTGTGATACTGAAGATCATTGTTACTTTCATAGATATCGTCGAGATCGTGTGGAAAAAAGCCCAGCTGCGATGGTGGCGTATCGTGGCAATCTGACAATCGTCGAGCCGGCTAGAATAAAGAATATTTCTATAGTTTTCATCGAATGTCTCATGAAGCTTCGCCAAGCTGAAATATCTGAATTGTTCAAGGAAAAACTTTTTCAGATACCAATTTGTTAGATACATATTTGTATTAATCTAGTGGCTTGAAAAAGCTCTTCGTCGAGTAGAATATTCCGAAAGCTGGCTAGTGACTTTCTGTTGTGCCTTTATAGGGGGAGGGAGCTATTTAGTAGAAGGGGCCTTACACTGCTTCCCAAAGCTGGACTGACGTTGCGACGCATTAAAGCTAATGATCGTCGAAAGCTTCCACTACTTGTATTTTCACACGATCGTGCCAACACGTTTGTTGGTGAGTTTCGGCGAAAGTAACGATTTCCGGATGGATCTGGAACTGGCTGGGGGCTCGACGCTGCCAGCTGTTCAAGTACCTTATCTGAAATGGCACGAATATTGTGATTAGGGTCACGGAACGTTTGCAACACTATTTTCCGGTCAATTTCACCGGACAACCTCATTCATACATAGCGTTCTTACCTTGAGACCAATTCGGAGATTTCGACATAGATCCAGGTGGCGAATCACCTCCGGACGAGGAGGTGGTACTGTTCATTCGCATATTGGGATAATTATTAAACAGGTGAGCTTGACTCGAAATATGACTTTGTGACGATTGCCAACTATCCGCACTAATCTGCTTCTCGATTGCATGCTGCCGATAGAGGTGTTGAATGCCATGCATGTTGGATGTTGTTCAGTGACGTCGTCGATACCACGAATACAATCGACTCTGCTAGCGGATTATGTGATCGGGAACGACGATTGTTCGGTGGGTAAATACGTTTCTACCCTTTTCAATATTTTAACCGAGTTTGTGCCATAGAAAGTGCATAGTCTAAACGTTTGTGCATAACCGGCGGGACGAGGGGATAGTGTCAAAGGGGTGGAGTTATTATTTATGATTTAATCAAGAAAGTAGGCGACAGTCTACTACAGTCCTTATGTGCATGTGGGGCGGGGCAGATAGTAGTTTCGTCTGCTGGATATTATCGACCAGGCACACTTTTCATAGTCTGTAAAAGGTCCACTTCACAAAATTGCTACACGCGATTTATTACATCTTTTTCATCACGATTTTCACCTGAACCTAATCGATATACGTATAGGTATCTATCGTAAGGTATGCCTTTCTTTGCGTTGTCGTCCCTCCTATTTTAGACGAAATGTTGAGAAATAGCGCCGGTGATGATGATGACGGCGATGTGATGAGATAAAGTCGAGAATGTTGATATCTAAGTGAACGGCCTAGAAGTAAGTCAAAGTTATATGTAGAGATGTGAGAAATAAAATGTATTTCTGATATATTTATGTTTTCAAGGATACCCGACAAGCGCGTTCGTTTTATATCTAGTCGTGTTTAGTTGAACAGAAAAAAAGAGCGAGAGTGGCAATAGATACACACGCATTCATTGCTGGGAACAAATTAACTTTAGAAAACGACATATGGTGATCTTTCGTGAACGGACGCTCTTTGGCAACGCTAGCTAGGCTAGTGTTTGTGGGCGATAATTAGGTCATAGACAATTTGAAAACATCCGCATAAACTTGGCCGTAGAGGTCAAGATTATTTACATTTAAAGTAAGTATTCAAATGGGACTATTTATAGTTTAAGAACCTGTTGTTCTGAGATAGAAAGTTTCAGAACACTTTTGATTTTTTGCGATCGTAATGTATGTATATTGGGGGGCCGAACACGAATCTGAAGTTTGCCAACAAAAATTTGGCTGGGGAAACTTTATTTTTTGGCCAAAATGTTACTCTTTTTCTGTCTTTTTGTTTACCTATATTTCTCAAAAGTGGGCATCCTACAAAAAAAAAAAATAATAACAAATTTCCTGAAGTAACTAAATTTGATAAAATTCGACACCAAATTTAGCTTAGTACTTCCAAAAATTTCCGAGAAGCAGCTCTAAAAAATTGGTTAGAAAGTCAAACATGTTACGATTTGAGGAAAAGTAACATACGAGGGTAAGGTGAAAAGTTCGGCTTGACACAGAAATTTCGTTACAATCAGCACAAAATTATGGTTCCTGCCTGGGTGCACGTGCCATTAGTTAGCATGACAAGTTTCAACATGTTCTCTCAAGTAGTTTGTTTACACGAATTTTTGCAGTAGACGTCTTACGTACGAGTATTATTCGTTAAAATTGAGAAACTTGAATATCGTTTGGTCATAAAATTCTTCGTTTTGATGGATTAACCACTAACGAAATTCATCCGAAGTTAACAAAAGCTTACGGGAACTCTGCTCCTTCGATGTCAACCGTAAACAAATAGGCAGCTGAATTTAAACGTGGTCGCACATCCCTCGAAGACGACCCACGTGAAGGACGGCCAAAAACTGCAACCACACCGGAAACCATCGAAAAAGTTCATGATATCGTGTTGGACGATAGGCGAATGAAAGTGAGTGATATTACTGAGTCTGTGGGGATATCGGAAGAAAGGGTAGGAAACATATTGCAAAAAGAGTTAGAGATATGAAAGCTCTGCGCAAGATGGTTGCTGCATTGCTGAATGCCGATCAAAAACAAATGCGCAAACGATTTTCGCAGCAATCTTTGCACCGATTCAATAGGGATCCGACCGATTTTGTGCGGCGATTTTTCACCATGGATGAGACTTGGGTCCACCACTACACGTCAGAAACGAAACAGCAGTCGAAGCAGTGGGTGGAAGCCGGTGGTTCAGCACCAAAGAAAGCGAAGTCGATCGCATCTCCCGGAGAGGTCATGGCCATCGTGTTTTGGGATGCGAAAGGGATCCTGTTAATTAATTGCCTTGAAAAAGGTAGGCGAATATTACTTCAAACTTCTTGACTCGTTGGATGCCAAAATTCGTGAGAAGAGGCCTGGCTTGAAGAAGAAAAAAATCATCTTTCACCAGAACAACGCACCTGTACATAAGTGTGCGTTGGCGATGAGAAAACCGCGGGATTTGGTTTACGATTTGCTCGACCATCCACCCTATTCTCCTGATTTGGCACCTTCAGATTTCCATCTGTTCTCAAAGTTGCAGAAATTTGTTTCTGGGAACCGCTTCGCATCCAATGAAGAAGTTGAGAGGGCCGTAGATGAATATTTTCACAGCCTTCCAGACTCTCACTTCCGGGAAGGAATACTGATGTTCCAGAAACGCTGGACCAAGTATGTTGACGTAAAGGGAGATTATGTAGAAAAATCAAATCATTTTTAAACTGAAAATCGCAGTCTTTAATTGTCAGACCGAGAACTTTCCACCTTACCCTCGTATATGGGGGGCGAACACGAATCTCAAGTTTGCCAACAAATATTTGGCTGGGAAACTTTATTTTTGGCCAAAATGTTGTTGCCCTTTTTCTTTTTTTTTACCCATATTTCCTGAAAAAGGGCATCCTACAAAAAAATAATAGTAACAAATTTTCTGAAGTACACTACGAGTAAATTGGCTAAAATTTGACACCAAATTATCTTAGTACTTTCAAAAGTTTCCGAGAAACAGCTCTTCAAAATTGGTTCAAAAGTCAAACAAGTTACGATTTGAGGAAAATTAACATACATATGTCATAGACACTCTCTTTTTAACCGTTACAGAGTTATAGCATTTTTTGAAAATTGTGTCAAAAAGCTGGACTTACTGAACAAAATCCAAATTTGCCACTCTCCCAATCATTTAATCCGAGATTTGATATCACTTTCTGAAACTACATGTAGTCCGGATGGTGCAACGGTTGGCACGTTCGCCTTCTACGCACTGGGCCCCGGTTCGATTCCTACTGAATGCGGTAGTTTTCGATAAAAAACAGGGGATTTACGTGTCGGACTATGAGCCCACTCAGCTGTTAAATGATAACCCATTTATGGGGTAAATAACTCGGTTAAGCGTGTTGCTGATCACACACCACTGCACAAGACTGTCACGATCTAGAAAATGAGATGATGCTAACTCTTCTCGAGGCCATGGTTCAATTTCGACTGTTGCGCCAGTTATTTATTTTATTTTCTGAAACTACATAGAATTTCATATTTAGGCCGAAATAGATGTAGACGGACGGGATGGACGGCAATTTTCAATTGATCATTTTTTTATTAATTATTCTCATTCGGAGTCAATTTTGCACACACAACGTTTAAACTTTTTCTCAAATTATGCAAATTCCATAACATCTCTGTTATAACCTTTTTGTAGAAAGGAGCTGGCTAGTGTTTGTCAACGAAAGCTTACAAATTTCATTGCTCTCCGCGAAAAATCGACGCAATGGCGTAGACAAGGTTGTGGGGGAGATTAAGGGGATCCCCCCCCTTACATGAGTTTTTACATCAAAGGAAATCGCTAGTAATATTTGAGGTTAGTTTGTCATTAAAAATTCGTTCGTATTAGACATGTACAGGATATTAGAAAGTGCCAACAATGCAACATTTTTAAAGTATCTATACTTGTGTAATGAACAAAGTGGGTTTGCTTCTTTCGCTGTTACGAGCGGCTTAATTTTGTTTTACTTATCAGCATTGGTACAGAGAAAAACTGACAGTCCTCTTTGCGAATTTTTCTGCCTGGGGCTATTTTTCCACATGCCGAAACATAAGTTTTATTGTGAATGGGAAGCATACGGAAAAGATAAGTGAGCCCCATTGACATTACAAACTTGAGCATCGCTTAGATTCATTTTGTCTATTTTCGGTCGAATTGATTAATAAATGCTGTGTCGACGTTTAAATCTCCTGAACCAACCGTCACTAGCTCTAAAATCGTTGGTATTTTTCTCTAGATAGATTAATCACTTACATAGTGTACATACTACAAATCTGAAAAATTCTTTCAGGGATCTTAAGAAAATCTTAACATTGCCTGGAAAATTAAAATTTGCTTTTTCACTAAAATCCAAAAAATTAACAAGTAATATTATCAGTCACAAGACAGAAAAACAGAATTTCTTTTAGACTTAACCATAAAATATAAGCTAAGTAGTCCAGATGGCGCAACGGTTAGCACGTTCGCCTTCAACGCACTGGGCCCCGGTTCGATTCCGGGGATTTACGTGTCGGACTATGAGCCCACTCAGCTGTTAAATGAGTACCCATTATGGGGTAAATAACTCGGTTGAGCGTATTGCTGATCACATACATCTGCACAAAAACCGTCACGATCTAGAAAATGAAATGATGCTAACTCATCTCGAGGCCGTGGTTCAAATTGGACTGTTGCGCCAGTTATTTATTTATTATAAAACATAAGCTACTTGACGGATATGTTAAGGCTACCTTAAAGCAGTTTTCGATCCTATATTTACAAGATTAGAGCTCGTGCCCACGATAAACTTTTTAGTTCGCAGAAAAACTAAATAGTTTAGTCAGAAAAATAGAACACACATTTGTCATTTTCTAACGCAAGTATTGAGCCTACACTTCTATCAAATTAAAGGCAATTAAAATATCTACAAACCCAATTCCCATGGCTTCCCTTGTGCGATAAGTTTTTTTCTCGATATTTGCCGAGATGCATAACCAATGTGATTTAGAAAATTCAATGCTCTTTAAAAAATTTAAGAGTAACTTTTTTCTCTACTTTGGGAGATATTAAACAAAAACCGAAAAAAGTGCAAAAAAGCTTGGACAAAACCAAACCGGAAAAATTTCATTTCAGTATTTTGGTCTAAAAAGTGACCGGAATTTTTATTGGCAAACCTCAGATTAACATTTAGCACCCCAAATACCATTAAAATAAAAAAAACTTAAAAATAAATATAGTTATTTTAGCATAACCACAAAAAAAGTTATTTTTGCCAATAAAAGTTTCTCATACGAATTTTTGTTGGTAAGCCCCAGACTAGACCTGTTCGGTCCTAAGATTTCAAGACCGGTTTTAGGTTTTTATGAAAACCGGTTCCTAGCGGTCAACCGGATCATTAAAAAAAAACGGCTCATGGTTAAAAAAAACGGGTTAAAAACTGACTCATTAAAAAACCGATTCACCAAAAAAACCGACCGAGTACTCGAGAACTCAAAACCGACTTGTTACAAACCGACCGGCTCCGACGAGTTAAAACCGACTCATTAAAAACCGATTCACAAAAAACCAATCTAGTACTCGAGTACTCGAAAACCGGCTTGTTAAAAACTGACCGGCTCATGTTAAAAAAAAACGGGTTAAAACCGACTCATTAAAAGACCGATTCACCAAAAAACCGGTTTTCAACTCGTCGGAGCCGGTCGGTTTTTAACAAGTCGGTTTTTGGCCGGTTTTTTGGTGAATCGGTCTTTTAATGAGTCGGTTTTTAGCCCGGTTTTGTTTAACCATGAGCCGGTTGGTTTTTAACAAGTCGGTTTTCGAGTACTCGGTTGATTTTTTGGTGAATCGGTTTTTTAATGAGTCGGTTTTTAACTCGTTGGAGCCGGTCGGTTTTTAACAAGTCGGTCGGTTTTTGGTGAATCGGGTTTTTAATGAGTCGGTTTTTTACGGTCATGAGTCAGTTTTATTACCATAAGCCGTTTTTTTTAATGATTCGGTTTTTCCGGGACCGGTACTAACAGAAGACCGGTTTTAGACCGGTGGAAAGGTTTTAGGAACAGGCCCGCCCCAGACACGTGTTCAGCACCCCAAAAAACATGAAGGCACACTAAAGACAAAAATGTTGCTAGACTTTCCAGCCACTTCTATGAACCACCATTCTTGGGCTATTAACAGTGTTTACAAGTAGAAAACGACTGAATTACGAACAAAGCAGCAATATGCAAACCCGAAGTTAATGATGATTGAGCCAAAACAGATAATTTTAACAATTTTCACCCCAAGTTTCTGGCATACTTCGATTATACTGAATAGAAAGGAGCCAGTCAAGAAAAGAAACTTAAGAATCACGAAAACTAAAAAATCATTTTTCTCAAAATTCAAAACAAAGGACAAAACCTACTCATCCCGGATCCTCAAATGTGAGCATCACTTGATATGTATGTACTCGTATGTGTCCTGAAGAAAACTCACTCGAAACTTCTTGGGAAGATTTATTAAATTTAAGGGAATTTAATGGTCTTTCAAGAAGCAGCGCCATACGTTAGCTCTTGAGAAATTGGATATTTTTCCCCGAAAAGTAAAGAACCTTTCGTTTTGGTTATGTCGGTTGCCAAACATCGTGATTCTATTCTTCTAAGAGTCGCGTCAAAACGCACAAACACAGTCTAAGAGGATTTGCATTAAATGGGAATAAATAAAAGGCAAGTCAACACAAGCCTGTCAAATGTAAAGATTTAAACTTCGTACATAACAAATCCATTTTTATGTCAAGTACCACAGAATTATGGTTTATTTTATTTCCTTTTTTTATCAACGTCTTGGTGTTATTGTCGTCAATCCAAAATATTAGTCTTCCTTCTAGTTTATTCCAGTTAGCCCAATTAGCTAACCGATACATCTTTTATGAAGAGTCTTGGAACGCAATGTGTACTTTTCTGATTAGTGGCTTTACTACAATAGAATGCGAATATCTGGCTGTTACCAAGCAGATAGTGGTGATAAGCTCAAAAACCAACATTGTCGTGAATCTTGAATATCTGAATGTGTGAACTTTAAATCAAAATTGCATGTAGCTTCAAGGGAGAAGGTGTTCTGCACTTTAATAACCTTTATGATTATGGGGCGACCGGAAGCTCAGTGCGTAGAGCCGTCAGTCTCATATCTGACTACGGTCGTTACGAGTTCGGGTCCCATCCAAGGCGTTGGTGGCCATGGATGTTTGTATTGTCTTCCCACTGTGGTGCGGGACGAGTTCAGGTCCCGTCCAAGGCGTTGGTGGCCATGGATGTTTGTATTGTCTTCCCACTGTGGTGCGGGACGTAATAATAAGCCACAATATCTCCCGACTTGTCGCAGGTAGGAGGCTAAATGGGAGCAGGAGGTGTGTGATGGCAACGTGCATCGTCCGAAATTGGTTTATGCCAACGTAACGTCAGCTGAGCCATATGGAGTAGTTCACACGCTATGCCCCACCACTGATTACGTCGATAAAAACGTATTGAATTCAGAACTCACCAGCTTCGATACTGATTATTGATCAGTATCAGTACCTTTGTATTGATCACTGATCAACAAAAGGATTTTAAAAAAATTATTGCGGCACTACGCTGCGATAAAACAACAGAATATTAAGTCATAGCCCTTACTAGGATAAAATACTTGTTACGAACCAAACAATGGCTAATATATGTCCTTTATATTACCGATCCAAGTAAAAATTAACACAGAATGTTTGGTTCTCCCTACTCCCAACTTGCGATTCGGTGACTAAACCCAAACCAGTGGTTGCCTCATAGGTACGCCAGAGTTAATTCTTTCGAATTCCAACAGAGGCCCAACATAGACCGCAGTAACCTTGTAGGTTCCCGGATGAAACCTGTGGGTGCCCATCTGCATGCTCAATTCCATAAATGCCGCAATGATCTGGTACTTGATGAAAAAAGCGACTATTGTTGATCGCGAGAAGAAACCAGTCTCAAAGCGAGCTTGTATGATGAGAGTGCCTTAAATTAACGTTTCTTACTTTGTTACCAGTAATTTGAGCTAATACTACGTTTCGGATTTCGGCGAAATCTCCCTGAAATCCACCGGATTTCGCATACATTTTACTGTCAAAAAAAATCTTGATAGTTAGCAAAGACACCATGAAATCCTTCTGAAATCGCGATTAAAATCCTGATGTGATACGGCAATGCCAACATAAAAGTGCAAAGTTTCCACTGCCAATACTATTCATTTCCAATACCAATGAAGTTGACAATTAAAAATCTAAAATAAAACGTCAAATAATATCGGATCATGTCAGCCGTTGACGTTAAAACCCAATATAATTTATTAATTGCCAAATGAAATCACGCGATTTCGAATCCAACGTAAACGTAGTATTACATTACAAAATTAAAAACATCTGGTAAATTTCTATCGAAAATCAATTTTAAACTCTCCATTGTTTCTTGTGTCGTTAGAACCTATAAACAATGCCTGACAACCAACAAAGCCGAATTTAATTTATATTTCATCACGACTCTTAGCTGAACACAAGTAGTATTAAAAGAGATTACGGGAAGATATGAAACTTGCACACTCATTAAGGATGACCATCACGTTTATATGTATCACGACGTTAATCATTAAATCCTTCGAAACCTTTATACCACTTCGTACTGTGCTGTAATGAAAAACCCATGCTATGTAACAAATCCCTTCATTGCTTTTATAGCATTTTCAATAAATTGATAGGTAGACAGCCTTCAACTTGCCACATATCCGACAAACTTGTGGCATGGCATGGCGTGGGAATAAAAACAAACACAGGTTTTCATGAGAAACCCAAGGACGAGTGGTGTTTTGTAAGTTGGAAGAGGAAAAAAAGCATTATTTCTGAGTAAGGATAAAACAACATAAACAAAGGAGAGAAAATGAAAATATGAAAAAATTCTGTAAAGGACGTGACATTATTTCATGACTTGTGCGGAGTAAACTACAAATACGTATTTTGATATCAACCGTGTGCAAGATTATAGAAAGGGAAAATTGCGAGGATGAGTAAATTAATATGAATAAATTGGTTGACTTAATATCCGTGAGAACATGGCGTCCGAACAAATCAAGGATTTCCATGACCACACGCTTTGCCGACGCGGTTATAATTCACTTTATCATAAAGCGCGTTCTTTTGTGTATTTATCGAGTGTAGTGTGTTGGGTAACAAACATGCCTTACACAAACAACAAGCGACTTGTTGTTTATGTAATGCGTGTCCGTTAGCCTACCCTACACTCGATAGATATGCAAAGGAACGAGCCTATAGTTATAAGTTCACAAACGATCTAGATGAAATTGGATTACATATTTGAATTTCGGAATATTCATAACTGTCGCAATAAATAGTCATGGTATTATCCACAAATTTTTCGGATCGGACTTGATCCGGTACGGCACATGACATGAGGTCCAAAAACCTAAGTCGGCGGATCTAACCCATGTTTGCGAAATGGATGGATTAATCCCATTCATATTCAGCGAACCAAACAACTCCCTACTGTTTTCTTCAAGCAGAATTGGCCGTGTTTTCTCTAAAAAAAGGGGTTACCATTCTGGATCATCTTCTTAATTTTTACCAATTTTGACTTCCGATTCACAATCAGCAACCTAAATGACCCCGTACCAGTTTTTTCTTCCACCAAAATTAAGCGTGCTTATAAAAAAAAGTTCAGCCATTCTATAGTAGATCCACACTTGTTGTCTGCAATTTTGACTTCAGGTTCGTGATCAGTGACCCAAAAAAGCCCCTAACAAATTTTTTTCTAGCAAGATTGACTGTGTTTTTTGAAAAAAAAAAGTTGCCGTTCGGGATCTCTTCGGGATCTCCTTATGTTTTTGATTTTTGTCAATTTTGATTTCAGATTCACAATCAGCAACCTAAACGACCCTCTACCACTTTTCTCCTGCAAGGTTTGCCGTGTCTATAAAAAAAATTCCGGCTCCTCCATTTTTTTTTAGTTTTGACTTCAGAGTCACAATTAGCGACCTAAATAACCCCCTACCAGTTTTTTCCAGCAAAATTGAACGTAAATTTTCTAAAAACAAAACAAGTCAATAATTTCTTTACATATAAAATCAAAGACATATTTATCTTTCGATCTTCCAAACCGTGCGGATCTACTCAATTGCCCTAACGCCTAACTGTTCCATGTGGCCCAGTTGACGTTTCGTTGACATAAACTAGTTTCGGAAAATGCAGTTGCCAGCATGCACCTCCTGACCTGTATACCTAGCCAGACCTAGCGACCTACCCTGACCTGGATACATACCTACCCATTACTAATTTTCTGCTCTTTCTAAACATGCGGATCTACCCAGACTTGTATGCCTCTAGCCAGACCTACCCACAGCTGGATACATATCTACGCAGCACTGATCTTCTGTTCTTTCAAAACCTGCGTATCTACCCAGACTTGTATACCTAACCAGGCCAGTAGACCTACCCAGGCGTACCTAGATCTGGGGCCCTATTCCAGCTATCGCAAACGCTAAAACTCAATCGCTAAAATTCTCTAAATGCTTTTTGATTTGAACCACATTACTAAATTTATTGATCCAGCGCTATAACTTGGCATATCACATGGTTTAAAGTCAAAAAGCATTTAGGGAATTTTAGCGATAGAGTTTTAGCGTTAGCGATAGCTGAAATTGGGACCCTGGTGACCTACATACAATATTTTTCAGATCGTACCTTACAGACCTAGGTCTTAGTGTTGGACCTCCACCCAGTGCCAAAAAAATCGCCCCACTCACCTTTTTTAATTTGTTCCAAGACAAGTTTGAGTGGAAAATTAGATAGAATAATTCTTGTATGTATTTGCATTCTTTAGAGTTTTGTCATTTCATTTATATAATAATTTCTTCCGAATATCTTCAGCTGATTTTTTCTTACCATTATAACGATTTAACGACTATTTGTGGGTTAGAAATAACTTTTTAAAAATCATCGCACTGTTGACTCGTTGCAGGCCATTACTCGCGCAATTTTTCGATTTGATTTCGATTTACTCACTTCTTTCAACGCCACAATTCTCGCCTTTTGTTCAATACTCAATTTCTTCGTGTCGGGCATGTTTTTAAACTTTACCCACTAGATCTTCAAAAGCAAATGAGGACCATGATAATATTGACAGAGCTATTTATACCCACTCTACAAAGTACTATTGAACATATCATAACGATTTCTCGGAAGGTAATTAAGGACTCATTACGACTTTTCAAGAATTTCAAAAGTGCGGCGATTTTTTTGTCACTGGTTGTAGGTCGAAAAGATTAGGTTCGGTTTTGAACAACGATGACTACAATAAACTAGTACCAAGTTAGAAATTCAACTCTTACGTCCGAAACAAAACTAAAAAAAAAATACATTTTCTTGGCAAATAAAGAAAAAAAAACATTCCAGCTAAATACTGTCTATATTGCACAAGTAATTGCGTCGACAAACAGATTCCAATCACGCACGAATTCGTGAGACAAAAATATCTTCAGGCTAAATCCCTGTTTACGTCCACCATTCAATAAATACTGCCAAAGATAATATTACTGTAATGTATAGCCTTTTGAACGAAACGAGCTAATTATAAAATTTCATAATTCATCAATTAAGAATATGACTTTGTCTCAATTGACCTTAGAAATAGTATGGCGATGTGATTTCAAATGGAACAGTTTTCACGTATATATTGGAAGGCACTTCCAATTTAAATCAATAATTTCATAATGTGACTTTTATGGTTAATCCTATGAAATGTATCTGTTCACATAAAATGATGTTTTCCAATAAAAGCGCATCGTTGTCGTAAATCATGATCACCAATCAGTTTTGTAAAGTAGAAAATGGTCGAATCTGAGGTCAAGTATTACATAAGCTGAACATTAACCGTGTTCGATGCAAGTGGACAGAGATCCTGAGTGAATCGTACGCCACGCATCTGCGACGAGGAATTCAAACAGCCATCATACAGATACTTCGCCGTGAAGGGAAGCGAATTGCCGATTCAGTATACATTTCAATAGGGGCGAATTGCCGAGAAACAAGTTGACTTTCAACGATGTGATCCCATACGAGACTTGGATCAAAGACCGGTCAGTCGTTTTGAATGGGACTTTTGTTCGGGTGAAACGAACACGGCTCTTATTATGATGAGGCTTTAATTGAAGAACTACAAGGTGGCCCATAACTATGGACCCCTAGTCCATAAGAACATAATTTTTATATATATATTTTATATATATATTTTATATATATATTTTATATATATATTTTATATATATATTTTTTATATATGTATATATTTTATATATATTTTGTTTTAACCCAGTAAAAAGTAAAAAAATAATTTTTATTAAACTAATTGCGGAAAATAACATCTTTCAAATAGCCGGCTTCGCAAAAAGTGGCTCTGTTGCGGCCATGTTGCAAGTTACTCTGGTTGTGGTCCCTTCATTTCGGCGCGTATGTTGTAATTATTTGAGGTTTACTTCCTTACACGATTTCATTAAAAAAAAAAACAAAGCCCAACAAAAAAGTCAGGGATCGTTATATCTGAAGAACATGGTGGCCATTCAATTTCTGACTTTCTCGAAATTATGCGTTTTCCGAACATTTCGCTTAGAAGTTCCATTGTAGCTTCAGCAGTATAGCAAGTGACTCCATCTTGTTGAAACCGCATTCCACGGCGATTTTCGACTGCAAGTCGCACAAAAATTTTGAAGCATGACCCGATACCCTTCTCGCAGTGATAGTCATAGCGTTACCACAAGCATTCTGGAAGAAGAACGGATCAATAATTTCTCGGGACGTTATTCTGCACCAAACTGTACAATTGAGGGGATGCAATTCCGTCTGGTGTACAACTCTTAAATTTTCGGTGCTCCAAATTCTGCAATTCTGCTTATTCGCAAAACTGTTGAGTTGGAAGTGAGCTTCATTGGAATTAGACAATTGGTGGTTTTTAATTGGTGATTTTCAAAATAAAATAGAATAATTTTACGTGACTGTGAATTTCTCCATACTAAAATTCCCAAATATCCACAATTATTTCCGAAAAATTAAAAGAAAAAAATTAGAAACCCCTGTTATTATTGTTTTTTTCTTGCCACGATTGGCCTTCCTGTTTGTATACATGGACGATAGTACATTTGCCGATAGTACATTTGGTTCTAGAAAAATGGAACCAAATAAAGCTCATTTTGTGATTGTCATCTAAAAGTTCAACCTACTCGTTTGCCCCTAGTGGGGCGTAGCTGACTTTTCGTTGGCATAAACCAGTTTTGGGCGATGCGATGTCAACATACACCTCAGTTTGACTGAAACTAACAAAATCAAAATTTGCCACTCTCCACTCTCAGTCCGAGATATGACCTCACTTTCTGAAAATACATAAAATTTTATATGAAACGAATTTTCCCGGTTGCGATACAAAGATACAAGTGTTCAAACTTGAAAGAACTTTCAAAATCGACTTTTCATCGAAAAATCAAATGAATGATGTGTAACGGTACATTAAAAATCTAGGAATTTCACAAAAGGTGCCAAAATGTGTTAGCTTTGTAACGGTATTTTTATTTGATACATTTGGATTTGAAAATTTTCGATTAATACGCATTAAAGGACAAAAAAAGACCATGTTTTTTCATTTAATGCGTATTATTTGATTTTTTTTTTCAAATTCAAATGTATCAAAGAAATATACCGTTGGAAAGCTAACACATCAACTTTGAAAATTTTTCAGTTGAAAGTACCGTTATAAAATATTCATTTAAAATTTTCAACAGTTATTTCTTTGGAGTAACGGTGATTTTCACAAGTGAAAATTATATGAAATGAAATTTTTATTTGTTTATTTAATTTATTTAATTTCAAAAAGCGAGGTCATATCTCGAATTAAATGATTGGGAGAGTGGCAATGTTTAATTTCGTGGGCAAGTCAAGCTTTTTTAAAACAATCACAACCAAACCAATTCTTTTGATGCCATTTTTCCATAAACATATTATACTATTCACCCTGTATTGTAGAATTGTCCACTCAACACCCTGGTCCAATTTGTCTCATTCCATTCAAAAGAATAAACCCCGTCTTCTTGTGTCAGTTAAAAATAGGTTTGCATGTTTCGTCTTCAGGCTAATATGTATACGTATGTATCTTCACATGACAAATTTTAAATCGCGATTTTTTCCACAGCGATCTTTTACGTGACGACGCATGTTAATTGGAAAATGTAACTAATGATGAACAAGACGCGATCCGGATATAGGTAAATACAAAATCGTTTATCCCGGGTATTGATTTCGCAAGTAGAATTCATTTATATAATAGATACGAAAAAGGAAGGAAGCTACTGGTGAGCAAAATCGCTAGCTTCCGTTAGCTGCTAAAACCTGGCAAAACAATATTACCGATTAGCAGCTAAAAATAAGAAAAAATCTAAGTCCAATTTGTCTCATTCCACTCAAAATAATAAACCTTATCTTCCTGTGTCAATTAAAAATAAGTTTGCGTGTTTCATATGCAAGCTAATATCTTCACTGAGAACACATGACGAATTTTAAATCTCGATTTTTTTTTCACAGCAATATTTTACGTGACGACACGTGTTAACTGGAAAATGTAACTAATGATGAAAGATACGCGATTCGGATATAAATACAAAATCGCTCATCCCGGGTATTGATTTTGCAAGTAAATCCGAAAAAAGAAAGGAAGCTACTTTACGATAGTGGCGGGCAAAAGCGCTAACATCAGTTACGAGCGAAAGGTCGCAGGGTAGATTCCAGCAACGAGCATATTAGTACAATTTCTACTTTTCCCCTTCAATCAACTCTGCTGTGAATGAGTACGAGTAAATGCGGATCGAGCGTGATACTGACCATTCACGACCCAATTACTAGCATTAAATAAAAATAGGTTCTGCTTCGCGAAGGAAAAGGGAATACATTACTTTCAGCTAAAAATAACAAAAACATCCATTAAGAGCTCTTTATTATTACATAAATATACATCAACTAAAATGGTTATAAGTACATTTTTTGGGTGAGTGGACAGAAGCAATTCCAGACAGTAGCTAAACTGACAAGTTGAGTGCTACATTTGTTAATTTAAAAAGTTGCTAATATGACGAAATGATAACATCGCAAGCAGCTTATTTTAAAAGTATTTAATTCGGAAACTGTGACTGATTGGGAGACTATTAGACTGATAGCACACAACACATCAACACATTTGGTGAGTTGCTACAACTACAACCTAAAAAAAATCTCAAATCTATTATTTTTTAACTGTTAATTTATTATTATTAACATAATAGCAATTCTGTTTAATTTGGTAACTGTCCGACTTCATTCAAAATGCTGATACAAAAGTAGTTAACTAAAATACTAAAAAAATTGAAGATGCGTTTAGAGCTTCTTTGCTTTATGAGTAATCGATAAAAAAAAATTATCGATAAAATATGATTATTCATTCATTCTTTCAACAACAAAATAGTGTCCCTAAAATAGCATGGGGACTTGAAAGTACATCTTTCAAGTGGTGTAACTGGTATAGAATGCAATAATCCTTTTCATGTAGCCTTTTTTGGGGAACACTTATTTCCCTTTTTTTCAATGAACAACTTGATCTGATAGATTATTTGAGTACATGTAGAAAGTCGAAGTCCTTGAACCTGTGCGGACAGAGCATCTAGGACACGGTCATTTTTCACTGGTTACTGGTTGTCTCTTATCCAGACACGTGATTCCGTAATGCGATAATAGCTACTGTTGCGAGAAGCAAAACGACCAACTTTATCTATCATACTGAGTTTCAGCTATATGTGTTTATCTTATGGAACTTCAGAGTATTCACTGTCAAGTTGACTCAATCTTCACAGACTTCCTGTGGTAGCATCAACAGGAAAGGGATAGAACAAGGGTAGAGCGAAGAATTTTGCTTGATGAAATGGGACAAAGCAGAAGAACCTGGAGAAGGGACAAGGGGAAGCCGCAAGGATAAGGAAAGAGGAAGGGGTAAGGGAATAAGGGAAGAGAAACGGGTAAGGGGAGAGAAAGGAGTAAGGTTAGAGGAAGGGGTAAGAGAAAGCGCAAGAATAAAGGAAGAGGAACGGATAAGGGAAGAGGAAGGGGAAATGGAAGAGGAAGTGGTAAGGGAAGAGGAAGTGGTAAGGGAAGGAGAAAGGAAAAAGTAAAGGAAGGGGTAAGGGAGGAGGGAGGAGGGAGGAGGAAGGGGTAAGGGAGGAGGAAGGGGTAAGGAAGGAGGAAGGGAGTAAGGGAGGAGGAAGGGGTAAGGGAGGAGGAAGAAGTAAGGGAGGTGGAAGGGTAAGGAAAGAGGAAGGGGTACGGGAAGAGGAAGGAGTAATGGAAGAGGAGGGAGTAATGGAAGAGGAAGCGTTAGGGACAGGAGTAAGGGAAGAGGAAGGGGAAGGAGTAAGAGAAGAAGGAAGGAAGGAAGAGGAAGGGATAAGGAAAAAGGAAGTGGTAAGGAAAGGAAAAAGGAGCCTGGGGAACGGACATAGTGTCACGTCACACAATACAATGAAATGGAAAATGGAGAACGGAAAACCAGAAATACGAAATTAGAAATGGAGAATCGGAAATGGGAAAAAAGAAATTGAACATAGGAATTGGAATAGAGTGGAGCGGAACAAAATTCGAAAACCATAATTGGAATATTGACAAATTTTAAAATTGAGATATTGAAAAACTCAATTTTAAAAATAAAATAAAAATGACTAAAAAATTCGAAACTTGAAACTCTAAAATGAAGAATTGAAAATGAAATATAGAAAATGAAGAGTGGAAAATCGAATATCGAGAAAGGTAAGCAGACATGGGCATTGGACGCTGGACGGGCCGGGCCATTCGCAATCTAAAACAGAAAATATCGAACTGACTGAACTTAACAGAGACCACGAATAAAAAGTGAAGTGCTGCTGTAAGGTAGTTCATGAGGGGTGGCGTGTTGAGTTTTGGCCGTTTTAAGCGGAGCCTAAAACATATTCACACACAATTCCATGTACATACCGATGTATGTGCATGAAATGTAGATACTCGTCTACAGTTTGCTGATGATGAACTTCTAGGTAAGAGCATAGGAAGACTTTGCTTCAGAAACTTTTTATTTAAAATATTTACACCATTCTCTCTGACATTTCGACCCTACGAACATATCTGATACTCCCAACTTTGAGTGTCCGAGATGTTGAAATTTTAAAAACAAATATTTCCGAAATAATTACACGCAATTCAGGGAAAACGCAACAGATTCGTTTGTTTCGAGTCTTAAAATAAGTTAAATTTTCAAGCATCAATTTCGAGAAAACGGTTGCTCACAGAAGAATTCAGATTCGTTCGTTTTAACAGGAATTCATTGAAATTTTTCATAAATTTTTTGTCGCTCGGAAACCGTAGTCTTGGTATCTAGTTTGCATGCATTTTTTTATATATATAAAATAAATATATGGTCCATCAGCAATGAAGTCCGGTAAAATAAATGACTCGAAAATCAGTTGGAAACTGAACATTGAACAACGTACAAAGAAAGCCTATACAAGGAGTTGATTGAAAGCCAAACCAATTTTAAAAGTGGTTAGTAAGTACTTTGGAAACACTTTAATTGTCTTCAAGTTTGTTCTAGCCAAACGGCTAGAATCGTTAAGACGGGATTGATTAATTCCTGCGAATGCATCAGTCCTGGAAGATTATCCCAATTTGGCATTCTTTTGATAGCAGACCATTTCCTAACCTGCGTTCTGGCTGAGTCTCAAACCAGACCTCAATAGGGTTCTTTCAGGATGAACCCTGATTGGACGGTTATTCCGATAAACCACATTATATACCTTGGCGTCAGATAATCATTTTTCTATCGAGTACTTACATAGGGCTGAACATTCTCATCCAAGTCAATCCAATATTCGGTTCTAGAATGTTAGACATGTTCGCATGGACACTGATACTTAAGCACGCAAGGTAATGCAATTTGTTGCACAACCGTATTATGCACCGTTGTTGGGTTTTAGCTAGCCGTATCAGCATCGGCTTGGTCATTTTTGAGTTAAGGCCTACGGGGTTCACATGATTCGTATGACTATGATGATTAAATTTTCGACACAGCTGTTCTAATTAACATACCCCCTCAGCCTGATCTCTGGACTTTAAGCTACTTGGTGTGTATGGACCAGAAATCGGGTTTACGCTCAGACCCACTCCAGCGCACCAGAACTACTTCATCTCTTTACAACATCAGCGGATATTGAGGTTCTGCCTAGAGTTGTGTAAATCCCACACCTGCTCAGAATGGGCATAGATTTAATGGCTCTGGGTATAGTTCCATTGCCGATGTTATCGAAAGCTCCTTCAGTGTTGAAGAAAGCGCAAACAGTAATAACATTGTCAAGTTAAATTTTCACAGTTTTCGATCGTCCAATGAGATTGCCTTTTTATTTATTAAAAGAAAAAAATACAAAAGTGTCTTATTCCCGTGTTTCAGATTGAAAATTTGTAGTGTAGCTGCCTCTGAAAAGAACGAGTAATGATGAAATTCAGACTGATCTGCAGTAAGGCACGCAGTTGAGTCTTTCTTTGTCAAATATTACTCCGAAGTGCCTTCTTAGCCGTCTTAAAGATCTTCCGATGAAATGGAATTGCCGCTTGCCATCTAGATTTAATGTCTTTGCTTCGGTTATTGCAACTAATCGGTAATTGCATCTGCCCTCATTACCGAGATTACCGAGATCGTACTGTATTTTGTAAATTTAAACCTAATTTTACAAAATAATATTTAAACTTGAGTTGTTTTTCAGTAATTAGATTCACAAAACTGCACCTTTCTTTTGCCTTTCATAATAGTATTCTCTTTCTTGTAAAGATATGCTTACTTTTCTCAGCTTTTACGGAAAATAACATTTCACAGTCATCGGACTTTTTATAAAAAATACCACTTTTTAAATAAAAGACTAATGATTAATGCTTAATATAATGGTACATAATTAAGAAAAATTGGAAAATTTTAAGAGAGTAAAACATTATTTTTTTATTTTAAATGGTCTGGCAGACTATGTTCCTATGTTCAAGTCGTTGTCCTATTCTTTCGTATTTATGGGTTATTTTCTACAAAAATTATGTTTTATTAAGAAATAAAGAGAATCATTCGAATAATTAAAAAATTAGAATAAGCTCATAGCTCATACTTCGCTCTAACGACTGAAATTTATCCGGTCAAAAAAGCATTTATAGTTCGAAAGATCCAAATCTGAAAAATGGAAAATGTGGTTTTGCTCTTTGCAAATTTTCAATTACTGCACATTAGGTATTAAGTAACTGTTTTTAAATACAGTATGTGATGCAGGAAGTAATTGTGATTCGATTGGTATCATTTTTATGCTTGGCGGGTTGTTACCAGCGCAAATCTAATTAAATTCGTCTTTAAGTCAGACCATTAAAATGCAGCGACTTATGCCACTTTCAAAATAAACATTTTGTTTATACAGTGGACCCCGTTTATTGTGATCACGTTTGGACTGAACAGAAGTGATAACAATAAACAGACGATAACATTAAGCAAAAAAAAAACAAAAAGCATAAAATTCTTCTCAAATTAGATAAAATATTCAAACAAATAATTATTATTACTAGATTTTCATATTGGTCTCCAAAGTTCAATTTGAGTGCAACATTTTCCTCGATAGAAAATTGTTGCAGGAGCAAGCTAATCATTAGCTGTGAAGTTACATATTGCTCTTTAAATTTTAATTTGAGTGCAATATTCTCTACAATAAAAATTGTTTGCCTCATTTTAACAAGCACGGAACAGGCTGCAAGAGCTTTGCTGTAAACATAGACTGCGAAACCAAAAGAGCAATGGGTACCAAATTGACCAAGAGAAGAACATAATCTACAAGGCTATGTTAACACATTTATTTGCTCGAATTTTATTTGGTTTTTCAGTTTTATCTGCAGTTTTGGCGCTCTAGCATAGGCGGGATGATAACATTAACCGGAATATCGATTACAATAAGCGATACATTTAGTATATACGAGGGCGGTTCAAATTTGATCGAGACAAACGCTGTAGATGGCGCGCCTGTATGTTTTGCAGGTCGCAGTTTGAGTATGTGATAGCTGGGTCCCTTACGAATATAGTGTGGCATAGTTTTTGTCGCGATCGCACGTTTCACGCGTGCTACGACCATGAGTGAACATCAAGTGCCGACCGTCGTTGCGCAGCGTATTGTCATTCGTTTTTTGGTGTGGGAAGCCGTTAAAAACACGAAAATTCTTCGGCGTTTGCGAAATCAGTTCGGTAGTGAGTGCCTGAGTAGGTCTGCTGTATTTAAATGGGCCAAAGCGTTCAAAGATGGCCGCGAAACCGTCGAGAATGAGGCACATGATCGTCGACCGCGAACCAGCATCACACCAGACAATATTCGCCGCGTAGAACAACTCATTTTGGAGTACCGTAGGATCAATGTTCGAAACACTTCGGCTGAAGTCGGCATTAGTATTGGTAGTGTAGAGTCTATCATCCACGAACACCTTCAATATCGCAAAATAACGGCGCGATGGGTTCCCAAACTGTTGAACTTCGCGCGTCTCACGCTCGATACAATATCAGAATTGGGGTGGGCGGTACTAGAACACCCCCCCTACAGTCCGGATTTCTCACCCTGCGACTACCACATGTTTGGACCACTGAAAGAAGCTCTCGGAGGTCAAAGATTCAACACCGACGACAATACGTTGCGCAACGGCGGTCGGCACTTCATGTTCACTCATGGTCGTAGCACGCGCGTGAAACGTGCGTTCGCGACGAAAACTATGCCACCCTATTCGTAATGGACCCAGCTATCACATACTCAAGCCGCGACCTTCAAAACATACAGACGCGCCATCTACAGCGTTTGTCTCGATCATATTTGAACCGCCCTCGTACATTGTCATAGGACTGGTTTGGTATTTACATTTTGATAACAATAAACTGCTGATAATATAAACCGCGATCACAATAAGCGGGGTCTACTCATTAACAAGCAAAATTTCTCTCAAACAAAATGCCAGTATTTTTTCAACATATTAGTTCAATTTATTTTTTATTGAAAAGATACCGTCGAAGTGAAGCTAATGTTATCATTAACTTGATTTTTTCGAGAAAGTGACTTATTCCACTTTCAAAATAAACGGCTCATAAATATGTATATTGAAACCAACTATATTTCTGCACAATATTTATTGCCTAAATATTGAACCCGGCTATTAACCCTGGTTTCCCTGTTAATATACCTGTGTAAATATTTCGCGACAATACTCTAGGGATATACCTTTCATTTCAATAAATTTTCGTCTTGTCATCTAGTGCGCCTAATTTTGTGCGCAGCTGTCGGTTCAAAGTCGTAAATACGAGTTTGGCCCAAGAGCTGCATGCGAGGCTAGGAAGGAACACGAACGAACTTAATAACCCACCGTGACAGAATATGGTTCCGAAATTGCGAGAAAGCAAAGCTAAGATTATATACTGTCCTAATGAAGCCAAAAACTCTTTGGAGGGGCGTGGAGCTACATAGTTTTCAAAATACCCTAAGAAAAAAATTAAGACTGATTTAAGCGGATCAATTTTAAATAACGTATTTGGGGATGCGTTTTTTAATTTTTTAAAAATTTAGTCGTCATTTTTTGAAGTCCATGAGTTTTTAAAAGTTTTACCTGCAAATAGAAATTTATTAAAAAATGTAAGCAGTTTAGAGCATGTACGAGTATGACCAAAACTTGCATTCGAGACAATAAACCTGAATAAACAAAAAGATCACCCAAAATCGTTGTGGGTAATCTTGGGCGGAGATCATTGCAGATACTTGATCCTGAGAGTATCTGCTATCTCACCAACCAAAAAAACGCTTTGAAGGAACGTGGAGTTTGTTTTCGAAATTCAATATGGAAAACAATTAGAGGTGATTTTAAATAGCAATCATTCGAAGCAATTTTTATTATTAGTTTCAAAATGCTATAGTCAGCCTTTTTTGGAGTCAATACATTTCTTAAAGCATGACCATCCTTGAAGGTTTGTTGAAAGAAACAAAGAAACAAATTCAAGGCCATTATCTTTTATCTGCAAGGAAAATTCCCTTCAAAATATTGTACACAAGTCCTTTGAACCAGCTCCTTCCACTTTGAGAACCATTTTATTCTTTCTGGAAACGAATTTAGATAAAATCTTTTCATAGAAAAAAACTTTGGAGTGTATACTATGATAAAAATTAATAACAAAAACTTTTCAAGTATTTTGAAATTTAGGGTTTTTGTCTACTACTGCCCCACTGTGCGACATGTCCTTCGAGTTCACTGGAATTCGAAAAAAAATCATGAGAGTTCTATAGTCCAATTAGTAAAACTAATTTATTTAAAATTTCATCGAGCCACCTGAATATTTAAATCACCTCGCCACACACAAAAGAAAAGTATAATTTCCTTTTCATGGCACAAAATATACATGTATGTATGTAAATGTATGTATATCAACACACCACATTCTCACACAAGGACCAAAATATACTCTCTGTTCGCAATGTGAATAATATCAGAGGTCAGAGAGTCCGTTAACCTCGTCCATTCCTTGAACAAAATGAATCAGTCTCACTGTCCACCTTTGCGAAATAAAGTCACATGTAGAAAAAAAAAGATTCTTCCCATTAATTGAAATGTACTATTTCCATTTAAATATTTACTAGTAACACCCACAAAAGAGGAATGTGCAGTTATGCCCTGGCAATACTCACGAGACAAAAATCACGTAGGGTTGAAGTAAACAAAAAAGACCTTCGAATAAGACTCCCACATCAATGCGCAAGGTTACTACCGAAATTGCGGCACAAAAAAAATACATGTGTACTCGTATATCTATACTATATAACAGATAAGTTCGTATGGTATTGTATGTAAAATGGAATGTATGTGCATCTATTGCCACTTACGATTATATACTTTCATTGATTGTGCGACTTGTGGCAAATATTCCGAAAATGCTACGGTTATCCTTCAGCCCAAGATATCCTGAATTCTTGCCTACTGCCTAGGATACTTACAGCCATCTGATAAAAGCAATCCAAGAAAATTGACTGTATCTTGCGTGTCTTATCGAAACGTCTAATGGGTCGGGTCAAGCGTATTGCGTCACAACCGTTTCCCACATAAATTAATTATCATCGACACGAATCACTGGTAGGTGGAGGCGGCACCACTTTCACTTTTGTTATCCTATTTATTGCAGAACTTGACAAATGCACTACCTTTTTCTATTTTTAAGAACACGCGGCTAGCACGCGATTTGCTTCATATAATACCGGGTCGTCGAACAATTACTCTTCTACAGTCGGATCAATAAGTCAACACAATTTTTTCTCAGAATCTGATGATCTAATTATTTTTTTAGAACGCGACACAAGGCAGAGACAAGGAAAGTATTCCAAAATTGAACATTTATAAAAAGTACATGCATATGGGCTTCAAACACAGGGACTACACTGCATACACTTGCTGCCACAAAGGATGGTGTGGTCCAGGGAATCCTTTTATATTTTTATTTTTTCTCCCACGTTTCTTGCTACTCTGCACATTTCATTCTGAAATTGATCTGAGCCTCAGCATAATGATACTGCTCTGTTGTCCTTTGTACGAGGAAAAATCGTACGTCGCGTCGCGACTGTAGGAAATTAGAGACGCAACTAAAACCGAAGCCACGCTAAGTAGCGGCAATCTATCCTCCATGGAGGTACTATACTCGTATCTGTGACAGTATGTATACACATCTCAACGTTTCGTAACAACAGAGAATCAAGTTCTTCGAGAGAGAGTGTACGAATATGACTGAGAAAATCCCATGGGGGGTAGGTTTCGTATGGGCGTATGGGTGTAAATTTATATGAACAGGAATAGGAAAAACAACGAGAACAAAAACTCACTGCCTACGGAAATGAAGAAAGAAGTATACAAAGTGAGTTGCCAGGATAAAGGGAAGTATTTTTAGAATGTATAAGATCTTTAAATAAAACTGGTTTTATTTGGATTTTCAAGGACGAGTTATTTGTACAATATTAATTGGTAAAAGGGGACATTCGACATCACCGTCTAGATGTGAAAGAAAGCATTCCAATAGTTATTTCCTGAGAACCACCTCAATGATAGAGATTGGTTATCTGTTATTTTTTAGCAGATTTCTAACAGTTAATCACTTTTAGTATTAGCGGGTTAACAGTAAGCAATAATATATTATCAATTGAAAGAACACATTTAACAGCCTGTTGTGTTGCTTGTCAATATGTAGTAGTAATAATGGAAAATTTCCAAATTAGCAGCTTTCCAAATAGCAGTTGTACCACTACTTACCTAACTCTTATTGGGACATAGTGCATCAACTACTCCCAAGAGGCCTAACTTCGTTATCATATAACAGGTTACGAATGATACTTGTTACTTACAGAAGTAGCAGGTGTAGCAGTAAATTAACTTTTATCTTGTAGATTAACAGTTTGCACCCACCGGAATTAGCAGATCCCAGATTAGCAGCTGTTCAAAGTACCATCTTCCAAATTAGCAGGTGTAGTAGCTAATAATAGCATTAGAATCTCAGATGCGTTGCAGATGTCTTTTTCAATAAACAAATGACTAGAAGGTTGAAGTAATCCACAAATATCATTAAAATAGTGCGGTCCCATTACGAGATATTTTTATTATTATTTTCATTTGAATATTATTATTATGTCTATTGTTTCAAGAGCTACTTGCTCTCTTCTTCAGTTCTTTGGCACTGACTAATCTAATGCTTCGTTAACATGTGAACGCTGAGCCAAGCACCGAATATTGAAAAATTGCATTGAAAAGAACCAACAACAAAAAGATACCTTTTCTGCTCTTACATGGCCAACATGAATTCATTAGCATTCGTGAGCAGTTTCGAGTCGTTGTTTCCAACTTTTGTGGGAACGACTCAAATGATCGTGAATTCATGATGGCCATGTAAGAACAGAAAATTTATCATTTTGTTGTTGGTCCTTCTTGAATGCAATTTTTCAATATTCGATGTTTGGCTCAGCGTTCACGTGTAAACGAAGCATTAGGTTGCGCAACCCTTTCTTATATAACTCATTAGTTACATTGTTGGCTTACCCGATGCCACTTAAAATACATGAATTGCATGTTCTACCTGGTTAACTTAAACAACCTAGACGCGCAATTGCCCTCGTCGTGGTTCAACAACATGTTTTTACCTACTCGACAGATTTCGAAACATTCCACCGCATTCAGTTTGTATTGCTGTCGAACATTTCGGTCATGTGTCGAGCAACCACCGATTTTGTATGTCTCACCGGGTTTTTTCGTCCCAATTGCACGTCTTTCGTGTGTTCTTCGAACCTGGTTGTAATCAACCGCCAATTGGACCTATGACACTATATTGAACTCGCAATTGATTTTGTAGATACAAGTTGAAGTGTCCATGGGGACGGAGTTGAGATTGACCGAATTGAATTGCCGACGCCATTTAACGTACCCCTTTGTTCTAATATCACGAGCTTGTCCTTCACACTCCCTAGCCTAGATTTTGCCTGCAGGCTCCTGCTCGTACCGACACGTCGATGTTGTATTTTCGGACGACTTTCCTTATACATCTAAGAACGGGGGAGAAAGTAACTCATGCTCTGCGGACCTGTGTATCCTCATCCCCCTGTGAAGCCCAGTGACCTCTGCTGAGTTTTTTCCCGGTTAATTTGTCCAATATGCTAGGTCTGTATCCATTGATCAGCGCGGTTTCTTTGATGCATTGGAGCTCGGTGTTGTATCGATTATCGTTCAAGGGCATGTCCAATAGCCTATGTAGCAGACTATCACTCTCTCAATTGCCCTAACCCCTTGTGGACATAGCGCGTCAACTGCTCCAGTTGACATTTCGATGGCATAAACTGGTTTCGGAGAATGCAGTTGCTAGCATGCACCTCCTGCACATCCATGGCCACGAACGTCGTCGTGGACGGGATTCGAACCCGAAACGCCGGTAGTCAAACATGAGACTGATGCCTCAACACACTGCGCTACCGGTCGCCCCTACCAGACTATGATATGCTGCCATTTTATGCTGGGGTGTGTATTGAGAGGTGCTCACTATCGTTCGTTGTGTGTTCGTATGTCGAACTCAATCTTTCCGTTGACCGGTATCACTTTTAAGTCCAGGAATGCTATTTCCATGCTATTCTCCGCCTCGTTACCTGCTTTGTGTATTTTAGGTTAGACCCTGATCCGTGGTAGCGATGTTCATCAGCACTTTAGGCCCGTCCCATGCCAAAACATTTTCATTTTGATCCACTTGCTTTCAAGTTAACTATGATTTGAATTGCAAAATGTTGTCCCCAAAGAACTAATTCTTAAGATGCACATCCTTAAGTAAATCTTCCTTTAAAATAGCTTTGAGTTGTTCTCGAGGACAATATGTCTTTCGGTCCTTTATGCCCGCTATGTCCTTTATATCCTATATGTCCCTTACACATTGATATGATTGGTATCACCACCCCATCCTAAAATTACCGATGTTTGCCAGGTTTAGTTTCTGTTTCAATTCATGCCCAAAAATTGCCGTTTTCCTGACCAAAGAACTCAAAAAATGCCATAATTGATAGTAATGCATTCAACTCATGACTCATCACTTCACTGCCAAGAATGTCCTTTTTCCTCACCAAAGGACTCAACATACCTTCAACAGTTGTCTAGTGGATTCGCCTAAACACACCCAGTCATATGATACCCATACTGTCCAGATATCACTCCATTGCCAAGAATGTCCTTTTTTCCTCATCAAAGGACTTAAAATGACGTCAATCCTAACCAAAGGACTCAAAATGCCTTCAACAGTACTCCAATGCGTTGGTCTCCTCACCCCAAATCAGGAGATAGATACCCGTATCTACCAGATTTGGTTTCTGATCCATTTCATGATCAAGAATCCTTTTGTCCTGACAAGCACCTGCAGCAGGACCATTATTGTGTGGTATTTATAATAACCCAAGGAAGCTACATACCAGCTTTGAACCATGGGAAATGCTTGGAGGGGCGATCTTTGAGAAGCCTTAGGTGAATAACTCTGGTTTGAACACAACAAAATACACCGTTATCCCAGTTGATGATGAACATTTCGGTCCCGATTTGTGCTCAGGGTCACACAAGGATTTTACATACCAAACTTGGTTAAGACCAGAACACAGGAAGTGCCCGGACAAAGGAAAAAATGAACTAACAAACAAAGAGCATGTATCGGACTATATGCCCGTCCATTCTATTTGAAGGTCGTTCTAAATTAAACTCGATGGCGTATACTATACAATAGCACGAATAATTCAAAACTACAACGAAACGACCTTCAAATGATGGAATCTGGCTTTCTTTTATCGGGCTTAATATTATTATCTGCCTTGTGACATTGGGTGCGTTCAGCGGGTACAACGCTTGAGTAAATGACTTCCGAACTGATCAGGTGAACAAATTGCGATTAAATGTCATTTCACGGAGCAGAAAATATTTTTGATTCCTTTCTGAGTATGATGTGACAACGATTTTGACAGTCAACAGATGATTTGCACGCCGTCAGTTTCAAGAGGGAGAATGAACTTTTGTGAACACAGAGGTAAAAATTGTGTAAAGTTCGGAAAGAGTCAGGTCAGAAATTCCATAGCTGGTAATTCAAGCCGTACACATTATGAATGAATACTATGAGTATTCATTCATAATTGCGTTGCGTTTGACTTGATGGTATGCAAAACTGCTAATTTCGGCTAACATCCGAACCAGCTAATGCTAATGTTGATTAGCAGCTCAACATATAAGATGTAATTGTCTTGCTCTATAAAAAGAAACATTTCATCACTTTCGAAACACAGGGATTGCCGGAAAAGCTCTTCATCAGGCGATACCTCACGTTACTTTACGCGGAAATCAAAATTTGCATCGATTTCCTAACCTTTTGAGCTGCAACAAACATTTACTAAACGCCGATTTAGATGCCTGCAGCAGCTATTGATAAAAATAACGAAAATATATTTTAGGCATCAGGATACAATTATTCCTGATGATGATGAAGACGATGATGATTATCCGGCAACTTTGGGACACCTGTGCTTAGGCGTCGCGTCGCGTCGCCTCGATTGATGGGTAGCTCCGGTAAATTAACATTCACGAAAAACTCCATAGCAGTTTTAAAACAATTAAATATAGTTTATTTTACGTACTCAGAAAGGTCATTAATTTCATTCGGAAAGTAATCAATTTCATTTGGTAGGCCATTAGTGTCATATGGGAAATCGTCAATTTCATATGGAAAATCAATAATTTTATTGAGAAAGCGGTAAATTTGATATAGAAATTCGTTAACTTCTATCTGGAAAGTAGTAAATTTGGTTGAGAAACTTTTTAATTTAAAGGAAAAATGCTATTAAAAGCACACCTGATATCCAATCCAATTGTTACGGTTTTACAGCCTTAATTCATTTTAATCCACCTCCAAAAATGGGAATGATTACAGTGAAATTCAAGGGAATAAATTCGATGCTTGTATTAAACGCCAAAGTAGCATGATTGAACGAACGTTTCGTGACATTTGCCGTTGACTAGATTAATTATCCGACTTTTTGCCGTCATTGTCCTAAATGTTTTCAATACTCTTTCATTCTTATCTAAAATCATAATTTCGGTTTTTATTTCCTGCCTGAAAACTTATCTTATCTACTTGTACAATGTGATTCGCATTGACATCTGATACAATGCATCTCCTTCCCCGGTCTACATGAATAGAAATGGTTCAATTTGATGTTACATTTATTGCACACAAGAAGTATGTCTAATTCTACGAAAGACCAAAAAAAAAGAGGGTCGGGCGGCTATCCTTGAATTTTTACATCGAAAATAAGAAAAGCCTGAATATGTGGGCTCAAATACATTCTGAAACGTGCCTTGATAAAGCATCTGAAAGAGTGTTGTGTAATCAAAAAGCTTCGGGAAACAAAATGCCTTTACACAAAAAATGTTTATTATGTTGCTGTTCATTTGTGTCTCTTATACGACGGAGGCAGCAAGGACATCATATACCCTTCCTACTTTTTTCTCTCTTCTACGTATTATTCTCTCCGACGATTGCGCGAACAATGCTCTCTCTCTCCGTAGTTTTAGATGTAGTATCTCTGTTATTCGGTTAATGCGTAGTACTGCTAATACGAGTACTACACAAAAACATGCTTTCTCTGCCATACGAGTATAGCTTCAGGCAGGCCCATTCGGAGAGTACATATTCGCATTCAGGGTGAGCTGTACTACGTGACCCAGCGCTTATGTAAAAGTGAAAATTGTCCTTTCACTTTCATTTCGTTCCCATGTTGTTATATAATCACAATGAAGCGTTCGAATTTTTCGAAAATGTTGTCTTGGGCGTGTGCCATTTTGGTGTTTGAGGTGAATTGGATTGGGGTAGGTTTTCCGTTCTTCTGTGCTTGGAGGGTTGGTTGGGATGTTAAACGACATTTGTAATAAATGACCACATCCATACATATGTATGGACTCAATGGAATTTACGTCGCTATTTTACCAAGCCCATGCATGGAAGTAGCCGGAAATGAGAGGGAATTGGTTGTTAGTTGAATTTGCAATTAGTTGGTTGGTTTTGGGCGAAATATGGTAACTGAATTATTTTATCCCTGAAATGAAATACATATACGTATTGGTATATACTTTTGAGACAGTACATATTTTACAATTCATGTAGGTAATATTTTGGTAATGCCAATATATAGGACTTTTACCGGCATGGATTCCCACGTGTTAGCTGCTCAGAAAAAAAAAGTCCTTAGCCGCGAGTTACTGCACAAACTGCCCCTTTGGAGAGTGAATTGATATCGTAATGGACAGGATAACAGACTGAAGTGAAATCACGGGGGACATCGGTGGTTATATTGGAGCCGTTAACTTGGGGCTTATGACCTAAAGGGGAAAAATATCTGTCTTTATCTGAAGGGTTTCTTTCTCACGTTTTTGTACTTTTTCGAAATGAGTGCCTTTAGTTTGGCTGATGCAGCCAATCTCTTATGGGATTGTGTATCAACTTTGCGTTTTTGAGTGTTTGACCACCATTATCTTCTTTTGCGTTTTTTTTTCTCGTATATTTGGATATACCGAAGATATTTTGTCCTTGTCATGCAGACGTGCCAATATAACGATGAATGGGGTCAGTAGCTGCTGTAATCAACCGCGCCACTAGTCTCAATATCTGGGCCGGTCTGTTAAAGAACGTCTCTGGAGGAGGTTTACTGTACCTTCGTTCTCAATCTACTAGCCCAAGCAAATAAGGATCTAACCTCGGAATGAAAGACAATAAGCTGAATTTTTGCATGCATCCTTTTGATTTTCTAAACACTGGGTAAAAAAAAAGCCACATATAATCACGTGTACGCGTCTTAAGATATTCAAGGCTAAATTTCGCGAAAATCGGTAAGAAGCCAGCACGGTGAAACTTGTCATATTGGCGGACATTGGTGAAGGATAGGCTTAAATTAAATTTCAGTAAAATCCACCAATCAGTTCGAAAACCACATCTTATATAACGACGAAATTTTATTACCAAAATACTTTTATAACGGAAGCTACGTGAAACTTGTCGAATAAATGGCGGTTAGTGAGGTCCAGCCACTTATTTAATTTCAGCAAAATGCATCTACTCATTCAAAAGTGGCTATATAATACCAAAATTTAAAATTTTACAAATGTCTACCAATTAGCGCGCTCGGTGCCGTGTTCGTTCGCTCACCGCTCTTCGATCTAGTCTAGAGAATGGAGGTTCGATCGTTGGCGCGAACAAAAAAAAACTGTGTGTGGGGGTACTAATTGAACTGCCACTGCGCTCCGATCTTGTAAAGACGGCGCTGATAGGTGCATGCTAGCAACTGTACTTCCGAAAAGTAGATATGCTATTGAAACGTCAACAAGGCATAGAAATGCGCCCATGCCCCTGGAGGGGTCAAGCCAATTAGAGGGTAGAGAGGATTGTGGGTCACAGGAATATCTTCCGAGGCTAGGTTCCGCTCATGACTGATTCTAAGCGCTGGTAGTCCACGCGTCACTTGGTGCAGATATTTCGATTTTTCGACTCCACAGGATGAATCTGGAAAGCAACCTCCTAAACATATTTTACTTCGATATCAACGGTTTTTCTCTAACGAGGCATCAAAATGACACAAACCTGCGCTAATTGGGTTTCCCTTTACGGGAAACAGTAACCCCTAAAGTGTGACTATAATAAGACCCACCTTAATGTTTGTAAACCACAATAGGGTTTCTTTAAATTAGAAAATAAACTAGACGAACAACTTTCCAACCTGCAACAATCAATTTTGACCCGTGCCTTAATCGGTCATTTTAATAAATGCAACCTTACGGAAATAATGGCCTATAAATTGTTATAATATCTGAAGGTTTTCATGATTGTTTTTGTTTTTCAGGTTTTCATCGTGTTTTGCATGGACACGATGAATATTTAAATGTAATGTAATTCCATCAAACACTCGTAGTACTGTCAGCATGTTCAATGTGCAAATACATGAAATAATTTATTCTAAGCTAACGATTCTGGACAAACAAAACTTTCACTCGACAAACATCAACAACAATCGTAAACAAAAAATATGCAATAATAATTGATTTTTTTGTATGGTAAAATAATATTGTTGTTTATGGATATTTGAGAGGCAAAAAGTCACGTTTGTTCAGAAATTGCTGCTTATTTACTCCAATCACTGATGATGTTAATAAGCTGCTATAATATTGAAAGGCTGCCATTATTTTTGTACTGAGAGAGAACTAGGCGAACGTGATTCATGTGCAATGGCAATGGTCATAAATAGGGGGTGTCGACCGTTTTGACCCCTATACGTGCGGTGTGCTTTGTTATGACTATGGAAACTCTGTAAAATTTGCTCGAATCATTACAACTTTTTATAGAAACATTTATCAGTTACTCAATCTTTTGCTGAATTCAAATATTATCTAATCACGTGAAGGGTAAGTACATGTGTTCTAAGCTTACATAAATTGACTATCAAAATTCATATGTATTCAATTTAAAAGCTATTTTCAGCACACAATGTTCAATATTTATGAATTTGCAGTTCACTTGTAAACATGTTATTCTATACTGCTAAACTTAAAGTCGATATTCAAGTAGCGATAAAAAAAAATACAAATGTAAATTAAAAAAGGGGTGTGTAAGGCATGAAGCGCACTAGAACGTACATTGTAAGCGATAGAACCCATTTACATTGCAATGCATTTTAATGTATGCACTCGTATGTTTATTTTCTACGTTGAAAACGACATATGCATTTACCTGCATTTAAAATACAATTTTTTTTATGGCGACGTTACAGGCCTTTTTATGTTGCTAATATTATTGAAACGAAAACGTTAAAAGTTAGCAAACATGTTCAATGTCGTTGCGGTTTGCTCAATGCATATAAAATTCGACGTGTGGAAATATTCTATCTATGTATGTACGTAACGCCTTCCGCAGACGGGTCGGCTCGACATCGACTCGAATGCGACTTGGAACCGGAATGCAAATGAATAGAGATAGCCCACTTAGTAATCGGCTCGATTCAGACTCGAACTCTGCCCGATACGGTCGACCTGTATGGAATTTAAGAATTGAGCGAAGCATGACATACCATTATATGTAAACGACCAAATATAGTATACACTCCCCATCCAAGTAGGATAGGTCCACTTGAAATTTGTTTCACTTAAAAATTTCGGAAAGAACTAACGGCATATTCTGGAAATTCAATGACATTATATACAGTAGCCTGCTTGTTTCTTTTCATGTAATCTCAACACATTAAGATTATTCATAAAACCAGTGAAAAAAGACGATCATTAGGAGAGGTCCATTGCCAATTTTGTTAATTAGTTAAAAAAAAGACAACTCCAAATTTAAGCGTGGTTTTATCGTTTTCAAGCTAGTACATTTTTCTCTTTCAGACAAGAGTCAGGAGTAATCACTGTCAAAATAGGAGGTAATGAATAAAAAAACCTTTAGTGAGAAAAAAAAAACACTAAAGTGAGAAAACTTTCGATGTTGATCTAAAAAATTATTTTATATAGGGGCGACCGGTAGCGCAGTGTTTGACTACCGGCGTTTCGGGTTCGAATCCCGTCCACGACGACGTTCGTGGCCATGGATGTGCAGGAGGTGCATGCTGGCAACTGCATTTTCCGAAACCAGCTTATGCCACCGAAACGTCAACTGGGCCACATGGAGCAGTTGACGCGCTATGCCCCACAAGGGATTAGGGCAATTGAGTAAAAAATTATGACAAAAATCCATCACGCGACGCTTTTCCCGTGCTTCAACTTCTACTAGAAGAAGAAGAATTCAAATCATATCGGCGACAAAAATTGAGGTAAGAGGACCTCTACGCAAGATTCTGCAGGATTCTTTTTATTTCAAATTAAAGGCATGTTCTTCCAAGCAATTATAAAGTTATTGTGATTTCCTTACTTGTTGTCGTTGCTCTTGTTAATTGCCTTAACCCCTCCAGAGGCATTGCCGGGTCAACATCTCTTGCATTTTCATACCTTGTTGACGTTTGGATAACACAGCATATCTACTTTTCGGACGTGCGGCTGTTAGCATGCATTTATACTGACTTTTTTTTTAAAAAAGCATTTTCAAGACGCTTTCTCAAATCAAATTTTTGTTCTCAATGACATTCTTCAGTTTATAGCATCAATTTGTTTTTTTTTAAGGATTTAATTCGGTGATTAACCGGCTGATTGTTATTTTTTGACAGAGGCATTAACAGCGATATCGGTTGTGTCTAGGGTAACCTGCCTTGCTAACCACACTAAAATGATATAAAAAATATCCATTTCCCAAGGTATGACAGCCTTAACACTTCGCATGAAGGGTATCATACCTTCGCTTTGATTTATGGCGAATTTGCCACTCTGCCATTTGTCGGTGAATATGATACTATAGTATGAAATTTAGTAAAAATATCTTTAGAAATACAAAAGTTTTTCTAACAAAAACTTGCTTTTGGAACGGTTTGTTCCTATGACAGCTATATAATAAAATAAATGTTTATTCACTTTCTAATAATGCTTAAAATATTTTATATACAATTTTAGCTCGCTTACTCGCAAAAGTGGAACTTGTGCGCGAATGCGATGTTGAATTTGTGTGAAATAACAATTTTAATAGCTTATTAAAGAAGGATTGACTTAATTAGTACTTAAGAGTCATTGAAAAGAAATATTAAATTAAAAAAGAAAATTCGAAGATAATGTATTGAAACAAAGATGAAATATTTATCGAAAAAGGGGGAGAGGGGGAGGGTGTGACAGGTTTCGTGAGGTCAATTTAATTAGTATTATAGAAAAAAGAAAAAAAAAGAAATTCCCAGAATCGAAGACGAAACTCGGAACCGCGCATATGATTTGGCGTTTCTATTGGAACCACTACGTCCATTTCGGCTTTGGTCTTACCGTTCGCACCCGGACCTCAACAAGAAATCGCGGCGCCACGCGCCCACATTAGCGCCCGCTTCAAACGGCCGCAGCGCCATGCAAACACACACACTAGCGCCGCCGACAAGCGGTCGAAGCCTTCGCGTACACATTAGCGCCCTCGACAAGAGGTCGCAGCCCCCGCGCCCACACTAGCGCCCCTCACAAAAAGCGCAGCGCCAAGCGCTCATACTATCGCCCTCGACAAGAGGTCGCAGTGCCATGCGCCCACGCCAGGGCCCCGATACGAGGTCGCAGTGGTATTATTGGGCTATTCTTGCCTGTCGATTGTGTATAGACGAAAGTCAAATCAAAACGATATCAAAAAAAATATTGTAGAAGAAAACATTATCATCTTAAAGGTTAGAAGACGGTTGTGTTTAAAAAGGGGGTGTTGCGAGTTGCTCATATTGGCGCGAAGCCAGTTTCGATATATCGCTTATTTAATTACGGTTATCACGATCATATTTCTTCGCATTCTAATGATAATAAATTAATAGAATGCAGAGAACCATGATCGTTAGTAGATGCGGTGCTTATAATGTAGTATTTTACCTGAATAATCCCGAAGATTAATTTTATACATAAATATATACATATGAGTAGATGTTTATATTAAGAAAAAAATTATAAATGGAATTGTATAAAAAACACTTCCTTTATTTTTTCTTAGATATGCCCATATATATAGAGAGTGGTACCAGCTATTTATAAGACAGAGAAACAGATGAATTTAATGTACACGAAAATTACCTTTGTAGCAGGAACATACTAAATGTTTTTTTGGAGTTAATTATTGTCGAGCTTTTACCCTTGAGCATAATGTATGGTTAGTTTCTTTCGTTCAATGCCAGCGACTACAGTCGCTCATTGTAGTTGTTTTTTTTTCGATTGAATAAAAATAAAATACTAATGAACCGTGATTAAGACAGATTTTTGCTTCCTCACGTTGTGCCGATAGGGCGTTCTTCCTGCTCCATTCCCTTTTTTTAGGCAGGTTTTCAGCTTGGGAGATTAATTAGATTTTCTTTATTGGCGACCGTTAATCTACGGTCGGGAGGATAATGGCGCCGTGCCGCAACAATATCGGGCGTCACGCAGGTCGATTACAGCGTTGACGATAGGCTCCTCGGCGCCCATTTTTTCGTATATCTCTGGTTAGTGACATTTGCTGGTTCAGCGTTCTGCAATCGGGCACGCGAGAGATTTCTTTGTTTTTGTAGCGTCGAGACGGCAGTGAATACTACCGATAGCCGAGCTAGCTATCCAGCTCTCGCAAACCTCGTCACTGACTGAGGATGTTTTGGCACTAAGGTATCCGGCATGATCTCAACGACCAAAGCCTCTGCATCCGACCTCACTTCAACTCCACGTTACAATTTGGCACTACATTTCATTGTGGTAAACAAATAAGTGACAAGGAAAATTCCTCAAAACACTAAACTGTCAATCGAACAGCAGGCGGCAATCGTTTGTATTAGATCATGTCCCAAGAAACCTTTTATATTAGATGAACAACCAGTTTTCACTTTTTCGCAGATTTTGTGGCAAGACGAGATGCAAATCATCATGTGTAAATAGTTTTAACCATATTGATGGGTGTGCAAATAATTTTGGCCACTTCAGTCGTCATTTTTTTCTTTGTTCTACGTTATTTTATTTTAATTTTGCTTTTGTTAAGTAATTGTAAACAAATAAGTTCTTTCTTTATAAATAAAATAAATAAAATTAATAAAATTTAATTTTATTATATATTAAGGGAGTTATTTTGATTTCATTCTAATTTTTCTTTGTGATTCGATTTGTGTGAATAATTGTAACCACGACTGTATAGCTAGCTTACTTTTCACAGAAATTTTGGGACGACCTGCAGCCCAAACCAAAGAAAAAACGGAGTTATAGTAAAAAGAACAGTCTGTATATCAAAAAGGTGACGACAATTTTGACACCCATGGCATACATATTTCCCAGCGATCGCTTGTTTGATGGCAAACGGTGAACTTGTGCCAGAGGCAAAAGCAAATTGCTAATTTCGGCATTTCTTATCGCTTTAAAGTTATAAAACGTGCAATGTATGCTTGGCATTCGTCATCAGTGCACATGCAAGCAGTTGCAGTGGTAATACGGTATTATAAATAGAAATAACAGTAAAAGTGTCTTTTCATTTCTAGTTTGTGTTTTAAATTTTTTTCTTAAACAGCCTAAAATTAATCTTTTTTTTTTAATATGCCACGTGGGAAAATTCTCTCACCTCTGGAAAAGT
Source organism: Chloromyia formosa (assembly GCA_964017055.1). NCBI lineage: Eukaryota > Metazoa > Arthropoda > Insecta > Diptera > Stratiomyidae > Chloromyia > Chloromyia formosa. Next base: position 71,617,630 of record OZ024817.1, read on the forward strand.
ATGGAACGAGAAAACGTCCAGGCCGTCCGTTTTGCGCTCACGGGAAGCTGAATCTGGCATTCACTTCCCCAAAAATGAACAGTACGGATTACCTGAATGTCCTAGAAAGTAGCCTGTTGCCATTTTTGCGGAAGCATCGATGTTTAAAACTAATATATCGGTAAGATAACGCCGCTATACACACCAGCATCTAAACAAAAAAATAGTTCGAGCGAAATAAAGTTACGGTTCTTGACTGGCCAGCACGTTCACCAGACTTCAACCCAGTACAAAATTTGTGGGGAATAATTGTACACCGGATTTCGCTCGGTGGCCGTGATCGTTCGGTCACCACTCTACGATACTAATCTAGACTAGAGCTCGGAGATCAAAACTCGGCGCGATCAAAAACTGCCTGTGAGTACTAGTAGAACTCTCACAGTGCTCCGAGCTTGTCAGTATAAAGACGGCGCGGATAGGAGGTGCATGCTAGCAACTGCACTTCCGAAAAGTAGATATGCTGTTGAAACGTCAACAAGATGTTGACGCGCCCATGCCCCTGGAGGGGTCAAGGCATTTAGAGAGATTGTACACCGGATTTACGCTAATAATAAAACTTAAGAAGACGTAAATTCTTTGAAAGTGGCAATATCCGAAGTCTGGGAAGCACTGGAGTCCATCGTCTTGCAAAACTTGGTAGACAGTATGCCAAACCGCATTTTCCAGGTCATACATAAAAATGGAGGACCAACTGCCTACTAAAGTTCAAGTTTCTTTCATAATATTAGTTTTAAGTATGAATAAATTTAGTTATTTTGAAGTGGCTCTATAGTTTTGAGACAGGATAAAAGAAAACTTTGTTCAATTATTTTCTAATCTAGACTGGTAAGGGTATATTTTATTTTTATTATTTATTTATGTTAACTATTCTCTCTCTTCATCGGGTAATTGTAATTTGTGAACAGACCAACATCAGCTCTGAAAGGAAGTTTAAAAATGGCAAATTTTGCGTTGGCTCTATAATTATGTGGCGCACTGTACATAGGTGCGATATACAGACAGTCTTGTTGTACAATAGTACTAGCCCGGCCATAGACTGTCCAACATGAACTCCAACACGAACCTGGTACAAATGTCTTCTGAATAGCTCCAGACACACACACACACACACACTTCACATAAATGTGAAGAAAACCGATCCACTTGTACCATGTTCGTGTTCGGGTTGAAGTTCGACAGTCTGTGGGCGCACCTATAATCCCTCATCAAACTTCATTCACAAATATGACAAGAGGTGAGAGCGCGTAATTGTTTACTCAAAATTGAAAGTTTGTATAATTTTTGAAGTCAGAATTACGTTTAAATTTTTCACTGTACAAAACTCATCTTTCACTAGAAATTACTACTACTTTGCCTTAACCCCTAGCGGGGCATAGCGCGTCAACTACTCCTGCGCGCCATCGTACTCTGTTCTGGGCAATGGGGCGCAACTCCCCAAAAGACTTACCCAGTACCTGACACTCCTTTGCCACAGATCGACGCCATGTGATTCGAGGACCCCCTCTTGGTCGGCCTTGGTTGGAAATGGGGTTCCATTTCATGGCATGCATAGCAATGCAGTTATCACTCTTCCGCAATGTGTGACCTATCCACTGCCATTTTCGCCTGCGTATCAATTCGTCGATTGGCATTTGACCCGTACGCCGACTTAGCTCTTCATTTGATATTGTTTCGGGCCAGAAAATTCTTAAAATTCGACGAAGACATGAGTTGACGAAAACTTGCAGCTTTCTGGTAACTCCTACGGAAACTTTCCATGTACTGCTCCCATACAAAAGCACTGATAGTACCAGGGAGCGAAACAGGCCCAGCTTGGTCTTAATGCTGAGATAACTGCCCTGCCAGATTTTGGACAGCATGCGCGTTTAGCCTGGTTGATACGACGAGCGATGTCCTGCTCCGTACCACCATTTTCGGCAACAATGCTACCCAGGTAGACGAAGTTGTCCACCTTCTCCACAGGCTGCCCATTAATATTGATGGCAATAGGTGTCGGATTTCTTTTTCGCAACGGCGGGCTAAGAACCTTGGTCTTGTTGGTATTAATCTTTAGCCCAACCTTGCTTGCCTCCCTCTCGAGATCTAACGCCATTGCGGACAGATCCATGATTTTGTGGGAGAGTAGGCATCACTAGAAATTGACTGTCAATATTTATAAAATTTTACGTATTTTCCAAATGATCGATTATATTCATTTTATATGAATTCGGTCATAAATGATTATCAATCATTTTCAATAAAAATTCAGACCGGAGTCCGAAGCCTATATACCCTAGACCTGTACAGACCTAGTGGTGATACTAAAAGAACCGGTTGGCACGAACATACATGCATTAAAAGTGAGTTATGTCACTGATATTTTCAGTTTGAACTGTGTGTGTGGATCCAGTGAGCAGTTTTATCATCCATCCATTCCGGTGTTATATGCGAGTATGCATATTTTATTTAACGTTTATAGGGGAGATTGGAGTTCATTCAGTAGGATCCTGCCATTTCTAAAAATTAACCAACTATATCCTACTACAAACATTTGACCGAAATTTCAAGTCACTACCTTCATTTTATCGGAAGTTATTGCTTATTTCAAGTTTCATTTGTAGGGGAGGTAGAGGTTCCTTGGTTCAGATCTCGCCCATTTTCAATACTAACAAACTAGATCGTACTACAAATATTTGGCCAAAATTTCAAGTCGCTAGCTTCATTCTATCAAAAGTTATCATGCGAACGGACAAACGGACGGACAAACAGACGAACAGACAGACATGCAAATAAATAAATAAATAAATAACTGGCGCAACAGTCCAATTTGAACCATGGCCTCGAGATGAGTTAGCATCATCTCATTTTCTAGATCGTGACGGCATGTCTTGTGCAGAGGTGTGTAATCTAATCAGCAACACGCTCAACCGAGATATTTACCCCATAAATGGTTACTCATTTAACAGCTGAGTGGACTCATAGTCCGACACGTTAATCCCCTTTTTTTATCGAAAACTACTGCATTCAGTAGGAATCGAACCGGGGCCCAGTGCGTAGAAGACGTCATCCGGACTACAGACAGACAGACATACAGATATGGCTAAATCGAATCAGGAGGTGACCCTGATCAGTCTAGGGTATAAAAATATTCAGATACGTTATCCTCGAATAGCAGCTAATTCTTTCAACCAACAGGAATATGATGTCACATGAGCAAGCGAATTTCTTCCCCATTATTCTCAAGAGACAATCCAAAAATATATTATGTTCTACATTTACCGGCAAAACTTGTTACGTGAATTTTCCAACTCAGTGAATACTAAATTTTCATGTGACGAAATGAATTTGAATTGTAAATGGGAATCGATTATTGTTATCGTGCACTGGGGATTGAGTGTGGCACGTGTATTGTCAAATGCTCAATGAAATATATGTATATTTGATTTCCCCATACGATGATCTTAAGGGAAATACTTCCACTTTTTTTCGTTATCAAGGTGCCATTGAGGCTTATTATTGCACAGTTTGAAGTCCTCAACGTGTCTCAATTTTAATATGCGCCTCGAAGGATCGTATTTGTACATTTATTTTAAAATTACACTTCTGAGATTGGGGAAACTGGCCAGGGAAATAAATAAAATAAATTTAAATTTCAAAGGAACCTCATACAATCAAAATTGATGCATGTGCGAGCATGTAGAAAATCTATAAATTTTTGTCCAAGTCTATAAACAAATTACATAACATGATTGAAAAGAAGCCACAAAAACATTTTATCGTCCCCGCTTGCTAAATCGTGGAACTAAAGCTACTATCAGCATAAACAAGCACACATGCTGATAAAGTTGTTTTTGTTTTATTGTTCCACATCGACTAAACTGGTTTGATATAATAATTTAAATTTATTTTTGCTGATTTAATGCGTTTCGTGTGTCTCACTATTTGTACTCGTATAAGCGCTTTCAAGCGGCTCAATGGTCTAGGGGTATGATTCTCGCTTTGGGTGCGAGAGGTCCCGGGTTCAAATCCCGGTTGAGCCCGTTGTATTTTTTTTTGTTTGTGCTTTGTGGTAACAGAAATTTAAATATATAATTGGGTACGCTTTGCTGATGATTAACTCAAGGTCTTTTTTGGACGATACGATCCGATTCAGATCCGATATTGTTTTAGATTTCCCTCAGATTTGATTACGATTTGCTTACGATTTGTTTCAGATGTATGTGCGATTTAGATCTGCTATTGTTTCTGTGGTTTGTTCAGTGGCGTTATCAACTTTCAGATTGTCCGGGATTTTGGGCAAAAACGTGTTTGTTGTGAAAGTGATAATGGATGAAGACTGTGTTATTGGAGTTGTCTTAGCTTTGGCGGTAAAGCATGAGCGAACGGAAATAAGCCAATGGAGTAGAGCTTAATACCTTAAAAGGTATGCATTTTGTCCTTTTTTATCTATCGAGTGTAGGAAAGGGTAACGAACACGCATTACTCAAACAACATGTCGCTTGTTGTTTGTGTAACGCGTGTTTGTTACCCTACACTACCCTCGATAGATACGCAAAAGAACGCGCCTCTTGTCGCATGATGAAGGAACTCAGCCTACAGCCAAGTGATTGGTCGAACTATTCACGAATGGATGAGGATACGTATCTTCAGTTATTGCTCCTTGTGAGCCATTTTATACAAAAACAGGATACGAATATGAACCAGGTTATAAACCCTCATGAAAGACTAAGTGCGACGCTAAATTTTTGGTAAGCACTTCCACTTATGGTAAGTACTTCCACTTGAATGAATTAATGAATGGAAAGGTTCAAGCTACTAACCCTGTTGGTTGGGCACTGCGACCATTACTGATCCATTGTGCCGTAGCTTTTATTTATTAATGTAACAAAAGACCTTCCACCACGAAGACCAGTATTTCTCTTCCAGGAGTTTCCCTGATAACGGAAGGGTCCGTGGCGATTCGCCCGAGGAACGCATACCTAGCTCGCGCAACCGCGGAACATTTGCACAAAATGTGACCTGTAGTCTCAACGTCTTCCAAACACAGACGACATTCCGTCTCGTTAGACAAACCCATTTTGTTTAGATGGTATCTCACCCAATGGTGACCCGAGAGGTAGCCTACTGGTAACCTTCGGTCGGCCCTACTCATGTGGGTAATATCATCATACTTGAAGGGTCTAAGAAGTTCCTTAGATTGCCGCAGTCCTGGAAGATTTTCCCAATAGAGCTGTCGTAACCTATCGGACCAATTCTTAAAGATTGACCTTGCTGGAGCCAAGATTAGACCACAATAGGGTTTCGGTCCGAGAAAGTTTAAAGATGAACCCTGCCTAGCAAGTTGATCCGCTACTTCGTCACCCTTAATACCACAGTGACCTGGCACCCAACACAGAACGATTTGGTTGTCGGTCGCCAGGCACTGGAGGAGTTCACGACACTGTTTCGCTAATCTGGAAGAGAACTTATACGAAGAAAGACCCTTACTGGTCGCTTGGCTATCTGAGCATATAGCAATAAGCGCGCCGCGAGGTCTCTTCTCTAAGATAATCCTCGCGCAGACCTCAATAGCATGAATCTCGGCTTGAAAAACGCTATGCCAGGTGCCATAGCGATTGAAATTCTGGTGTTGGGTCCAAAGATGCCAGCACCTACTCCTTGTTCAGTTTTAGATCCATCAGTGTACCACATGATACACTTAGGGGTTAGGCAGGGACTGCCATTTTCCCATTCCGTACGGTCTGGAATGAGAGCTAGGAATTTATTGCCGAAGCATAACTCCGTGGTCACATAATCTGATTAAGAATGCTCATGTGACTAAAGTCACTACCGCATACATCAGAAACTAGATGTACCCTAAGAGCATCGAGCGCTGCTATTTCCTTAATGAAGTTGTGCAGCGGGGTTAAACCAATAAGCGCCTCTAGAGCAGGCGTAGGGCAAGTATGCACGGCCCCAGTTATCCCTAGACAGGCAAAGCGTTGTAATTTATTGAGTTTTAGAATGGCTGAGCTTTGCTGCACCTTCGGCCACCATACCAACGTAGCATATGTGACCGTGGGCCGCAAAAACGAGCAATACAAGCCACTCGACCATCTTTGGAGTCAGACCACAAGTCCGTCCAAAGAAGCTTTTACAAGCCCACATTATACGTGTCTCTCTCTCCCTGGATCCTGTCAGCCCCTTGTGGGGCATTAACCACGCCGACTTTCCACCTCGTTCTGTTCGCCGCCATCGCCTTCAACTGTCTCCACGATTTGCCCAATGACTTACCCTCGACCTCAACTGATCTTCTCCAGGTGTTTCTAGGCCGTCCAACGCGGCGACTTGCATCGGTTCCCCGTGGGTTCCAATCGAGGGCCTGTTTAGCAATGTTTTCCGGCCCTTTTCGAAGTGTGTGACCTATCCATTGCCACTTTCGCCTTTTTATGGAGGTGCCTATCCTGTCCTGGCCAGTAATGGACAGTAGGTCGGCGTTGGAAATGACCTCCGGCCAGCGTATGTTTAGGATGCGCCGTAGACACTGGTTCACGAAAGTTTGCAATCTAGTTGTTATCGCCCTGGTCACCTTCCAAGTTGAACAGCCATAAAAGAGTACAGATTTTACATTGGTTTCGAAGATCCTGAGTTTGGTACTTCTGGAGATGTTGTTGTTTTGCCAGAAAAAAGTCAAACAGAAAAAAGCTGTCCGAGCCTTATTGATGCGAGACAGTACATCAGCATCCGCTCCACCATCTGCTGCAACTACGCTTCCGAGGTAGCAAAAATTGTCCACTTTTTCCACCATTTGCCCCGAAACACAATTTGATGATGGTTGTGTGGGTTAACACCTAATTCAACTTCATAGCACCAGTGCAAGACCACGACAAGGGCAGCTCCCATCACTTCAAAGATGGTGGATTCGAATTTGCCCTTGACCACAATGGTTATGTCATTTAGCATATCCGATTGCATAATATTCAAGCAAATGCATCCTGGACAACAATTCGTCTACAACCAGTGACCACATTAGCGGAGGACCCCTCCTTGTGGACAGTCTTTCATAGCTCTGACGGCCATCTGACGGCCATCGTGGTGCTGCCCAGCATTGAGGAGATCTCCCTCCCGCGTAGCGTAGCATCTGTTCATGTGACACTAGCAGAAGGTATACCCCTGAGCTCTAAGGCTGGGATATGCATTCATAACCGGTGTTATCAAAAGCACCCTCGATGTCAAGGAAGGCACATCATGCGATTTCCTTGTCATCAAGAGATTTGTTTGATAGTCCCAATAAGATGATGTAGGGCAGTCACCGAAGATTTCCCCTTTGAATAGGCGAATTGTGTTCGATGTAAAGGAGTGGAACATTCCATAAAATTCCTGATTTGAACGTCGAGCAGCCTCTCAATAATTTTAGGGAGGAATGAGGTTAGGCTAATCGGTCTGTAGGATTTGGGTAAATCCTCCGGTTTGTTACCATGTTTAGGTATTTTATGAAGATCACATTGACTTTCCTCCATAGCCGTGGTATACTATATGTATACTCTAAAGTGTAACGTCCCTTAAAAAAACTAATTAGCAGAGTAATGATAGCATCAAGACACTTCTGTAAAAGAGCTGGGAAAATTTCATTCAATCCAGGAGCCTTAAATGGTTCAAAGGACTCTATTGCCCGTTTTACTTTGTCATAGTCGAAGATCGTCTCTGACAGGCTAAGTAGCCGGTGCGTGATTCGGAAAATACTGATCAGGGAAAATGGGTTTGTAATAGTAACTCAACAGTTTCCTCTGGGCCATCAGTGTAGGATCCGTCTAACCTTTTTAGTAGGCCGAAGTGGAAGTACTTTCACTTACTAAAAATCTTAGCGTTGCAATTAGTCTTTCATGATGACTTATGGGCTACCTCATATTCGTATCCTGTTTTTGTATAAATGTATATATAATGTCGACAATTAAAAAAATCCCTCAAAGACTAGGAAATCGACAAACAATTTCGAATATAGTCTATTGCTTAAAATGTCATGAGGAATTAAACAATTTCATGGTGAATAGCTAATCTAAAAGCTTTGTTCCGTCTTTCGTTCCAAAGCTACCAGGAAATATACAAAATAATGAATTTGAACCCACTGCATCAAAAGTAGGCGTGGTTTACGTACAGTCAATTTTATTTTAATACAAATGTGTTCTAATATAATCTCACGCATTATGATTCACCCCAAATTATTGATCTTGATTATTTCAAAATATATTGCAATATTACAATCCTGTGCAACCGGGATCGAGTCTTTGTTTGGTCAGTAGGTGCGACAAAAACAATAAACCGTTTATCAATAAGTCGGTTTTTGATTATCTTGGTACATAATATTAATATGTAATCCCAGCAAACAATTTCTATCTTCCGCGATAGGAAAACGATTCGCCTTGGAAGATAAATTTATCGAAAGGGATATCCCCATCTTATCGCGGGGGTTACCCTCTTCGGGAGAAAATAGTTACCGAAAGCGAAACCACTAGGAGAAACTTTGACGAAACGAGTCGGCAACAAGAAAGCGAATCGCGACGGGGATAAATTGACGAATTGACAAAATGTCGCGTAGAACAAGATTTCCCGATGAGAGTCAACTAAAACAAAAATTATTATCGCTTTTTTTATTAATCATCATCCCTTTTCTATCTTACATATTCTTTGACGCTCATTTTTTATGTTTTATCTTTTTTACAGCTGATATTTGTAGGATTCGAACCAGATACCCATGTTTGCAAGTCCATAATTGTAACCATTGCGCTATCTAGACTATAAACAATGAGAATGACACAATCGTCGTTTTGTATTTATTGTGAATTGGTGAAATATCATCTTGGCGATAGATTGGCGGATTGAAATCCTATCGCGATTCTTTCGCCTGAGGGATATCCCCTAATTATTAAAAAAGCGACAAATAATCTATAAATTTATCGTATGGAAGAATCCCCATCGTATCATCCGGGCAATTTATCTTCCAAATGATACGAAATTGTTTGCTGATATTAAACGTGAACTTGGCTCCGAATATTATGTTACTTTTGATACACCCAGTTAACATAAAATATGTCCTACCTAAATGTCATGCACGAACGTCGCCGCACAGTGGGACGAAATCGATGATTTTCTGGACATGGCTTTTTCGCCCAGATTCATTGCTATAAAAATTACTGCTGAATCGAATGGCGAAGTCCGTTTTGTGATAGGTGCGATGTGAAAGAACATACTCAATGGCCCTAACTCCTTGTGGGGCATAGCGCGTCAACTGTCTTTGCTACTATAGCTTGCTTGGTAGTTTGTTACAATTCAGAGAGTTCATATGAGCATATTATTTTTATAATTCAAGGAAAAACTAGAAAAAAAACCTTGTGTGTAGTTCCTATGCTAACTTATACCTAACTTACAAATAACTTACAACTATCTTACTGTCTAGGTTTTGAATTCAAGCAAGACATTGTGTATTAAAACCAAGCTTAAATTATTAATTCATTAGTGTTAAACAACGATCTTATGAGTACATATGTAGGTACTGGTGGAGCAATTTTCTTCAAAGCTAGAGGATCTTTTGCTGACCAATTCCGAAATCAGTAAAATTTTAGTGTTTTCATGGAGTTTGCGCGTTGAATAGTAGCGAGGCTTTTTCATTATTCTTTTTAGTATATGGTTGTGAGCAACTTGAATTTTGGCTTTGTGAGTATTAGCACACTGGCCCCAAACAGGAATATAGTACAATAGGATATTATGGGTTGGATTGCGATTTTGTAAACTAAAGTTTTGTTTACTAGTGAAAGTTGTGAGCGTTTACTCAATATAGCGAGTGGGTTGCTTTAGATATTTTAGAGAGGATCAGCTCTATGTGTTTACTAAAGGTCATTTTTTTGTCTAGGTTTACCCCCAGGTAAACAATATCATTCTCCCAAGATATCTGTTGACCAAGAAAGCTTAGTTTGCGGTTGGGTAGTTTAATCCTACTCCACTTCATGGTAAAATACACAGCCTTGGTTTTAGCTTTATTAATTTTGATTTTCAATCTATGATAGTACTGATATAATGATTCCAGTTGTTTTTCAAGGGCGTGTGTTGTCTGGGTCATCGGAGCTAATGAATATGCACATGTCGTCTGCAAATAGTGCCATCTCACAGTCGTTGGATTTGGGAATATCGGCGATGTAGACGTTGAAGAGAGTGGAGCTGTGACACGATCCTTGGGGTAGACCAGCGTTACGTGTATGATTGTTCGATAATTTTTCGTTAATTTTTACTGCAAAAGTACGACTGGTTAGGAAATTATAAATTAGTTAATTAAATATATTGGGAACCCGAATGACAGCAGTTTGTGCATTAGCCCGTCATGCCACACCGTGTCAAACGCTTTTTCGATATCTGAAGTAACTAGACCAATTGACTTTTTAGATGAAAATTCATCTTTGATTTTTTTGCACACCCTGAACACTTGATGTGTAGTAGAATGGTCGGCACGGAATCCAAACTGGTATTCTGGAATTATTTTTAACGACTCGGCAACATTGTTTAATCTTGAGAGGATGATCTTTTCAAATGACTTTCCTAAGGCCGGTAGTAGGCTTATGGCAACGGCACTTTGAATTGATAAAACTGTCAAGCTATAACAAAAGTTGCTGCACTGTGTTAGCTTTCGAACGGTATATAAATTTTAAGGACTTAGATTTGAAAATTTACGAATGTTACGTATTAAAGAAAACAAAACATGGTCTGAAGAAGAAACAAATTTATTTTAAGCTTGACTTAACAGATATTCCATGCTACAAATAGGAAAAAAAAAAAATTTCAAGGATTTGCTCAATGCTCACGTGTAAACGAAGCTTAAAATTCCGACGTGCGTGTGTTTGTTATTCTTCTCCTCCTAAATGGTTTGACCGATTTTGATGAAAGTTTTTTTTTGTGCTTATGGGGTGAGCTGGATGGTCCTTGGCTATAGTTGGAACCGGTAGATGGCGCTGTTGCCAAGATCCAGAATTTTTTTTTATTAATTTTCCGATAATTTTTTTTTTACTTCTCAGATAAAGAAAAACGCGAAGCTTGCATCTAAGGGGGCAAGAATAAGGATAGCTGCTGCGAGAAACGCAGAATCAATTGCGAGATCAAATCAACGGAAAGATTTGGTGATGGCTGCATTCCAATTCTAAAATTGGGACTACAACGTCCATCCAAGCATTTCAACTGGGAAGATAGAAAAGTGTGTATATTCCGCCATGTTTTAAAATTTGGATAAGGAACGCCCAGAATGTGCTGTCCAAATGGAAAAGTTCAACTGAGCTCTACCAGAAGCGTTTCAAAATATTTTGGACGAGATCTCCAATCAAAACATTTCCTCCAAATTTCAGGATGTGCAAAGCTTGCTTCAAAATGACATCGTTTGGAGCAAAAAGAGTTGCTACCAAGAGTAGATTCATGCCAACGTTAAGGGTAAGATATACCATCAAGTGGACCCACTTCTTTCACTCCCCAACCAAGACTACAAGTGCTTGCAAATGTATTTCATGGGCAACGAAGAACAGAGCAAGTCAATCAGCGCTGGCAAAAGATTCCTGCAATATTATGAATTGTGACTGATCTCCAAAGACATTTACAAGCGGAAAATGCATTGGTCTATTCTGAACCGCACTGGATCGAGGTGGAAATGGAGGACATGCAAATTCGAATACGAATGCGAAACAAACCCGGAAGAGAATACAAGTGTAAACGGTGGCGCTCCCAAAGCTCCACTCGCTCAGGGTGAATGACCGTGAAAGAATGTCCAAAGAGGATTGATATTCTATTTTACAAGAGCGATAACTCCATAGAACTTTGCCCTCTGCCAGTAGATTTGTATGTATTGACAAATAGTATACACTACACAGTATAGATACACAAGAGAATCAATACATACAAATCCACCGGCGGAGGCTAAAGTTGTATGGAGTGAGCTTTCTTGTGTAGTCTATACTATTGGTCAATAAATACAAATCTACTGGCAGGGGCGAAAGTTCCATGGAGTGATCACTCTTGCTCTTGTAGAATATCAATCCTCTTTGGAATGTCCAAAACGACTGAAATAGAGTCAATGTTATGATCGTAGGGAAACCTCACATTACTAAAAACACAATATCTAGAAAACTACGCTAGCCAGAACGCTCAAATAAAAAGTCAATCGTAGCCAATACGTTGCTCTAAAATACAAAATTTATCGAGTGGAAATCAGACAAGCGGTTTAATGGTTATAAATTTGTGAAGAATTTTTGTTTTGCTCTGAAAGTAATCTTTTGCCACAAGTATTTTTTTGGTATTTTTGCCTATGAAATGTACTTGTCCTGTTTAAAGAATTATTACTAGTTTATTATGATCAAATCGTGTCACATTTTTTTTTTAATTTCTGGCAGTTTTAACCCTTCGAATGCAGGAAAAAAGGTTTTTTTTTGTGCGTTAGATCGTCGTGCACTATGCCGGATTTGTACTACTAAAACTGCAATAACTGGAAAATTACGCAAGCTAGAACTCTCAAATTAACACCTAATCATAACTAGTACCTACTTATCCCAATTTTTGCAATTTATTCCATAAAAATCAGAGGAAGTTGAAGGAAGAATGAGCATTTTAAAAGGAGGAGTAAAAACCAATTGCCATTGAATGCAATGCAAATAATGAAATTACATTTATATTCGTCTGTCTTTGATGTGCCACCCGCAGCGTCCGCCTCAATGTACACTCTATCAGTAATTTAGAAATTCTTGGAAAATCCCAACTGATTCAAGCATGGCAGGAGCGCTTGTGGTCGGAGTGGTATGGACATTGTTTCCCCATTAATTTCAGCTGAACTGCTTGTAATGTACAAGTATAGGAAACAATGTAAAAGTTGCTCAGTTTCCAAGCACACAGCCGGCAGTGGAAATATTTTTGACAAATTACAGAAACTGCGATGTCTATGAATTCAAAAATCTCTCTTTGACAATAATTGGCGAAACAGTCCAATCTGGACCATAGCCCTGTTTTGTGCAGAGGTGAGTGATTAAAAACCACGCTCAACCGAGGGTATTTATTAACGGCTTATAGTCCGACACGTAAATTCCCGTTTTTATACCCTTCACGGATGTGATAAAGTATATTAACTTTGTCATGAAGTTTGCAACGCACAGAAGGAAGCATCTCCGACCATATAAACTATATACTTATGTATATTTTTGGTCGGTATGATGAGACGAGGCGATTAAGCTTTGTCCGTTTGTCTGTCTGTTTCTATGCAAACTAGTCCCTCAGTTTTAAAGCTATCCACCTGAAATTTTGTAAAAAGCCTTCTTTTTACTGCACGATGTATATATGTCGGAGCCAACGGAATCGGACCACTACGTCATATAACTGCCATAGGAACGACCAGTCCAAAAATTCGTTTTTGTGAGAAAAACTTTTTTATTTCTAAAGTTATCTTTTTAAAATTTCACACTAATCAATAGTATCTTTAGTCAAATCATATTCCCGAATTTGGTTGAATTTGGACTACTCTGTCATATAGCTGTCGTAGGAACTTTTTTATTTCTGAAGATATCTTCACCAAATTTAATATTATTCAATTATCTTGACTGCCAAACCACGTTGCTAAATTTGGTTGGAATCGGCCCACTATTTCATATACCTCTCATAGGAACAGTGAAATCAGACCAAGTTTTACTACTAATTTCAAAGTGGCAAATGCACTATACGTCACAAAGAATGTATGATATCTTCGGCAAGCTTGTTTTTATCTAAAACTATCGCATTAAGTAGGATTCGAAGCGGGGCCCAGTGCATAGAAGGCGAAAGGGCTAACCGTTGCGCCATCCGGGCTACAAATATGGATTTTCGCCCTATTTCATTTTATTTAGTCCCCTTTTAGATTGATGTTTATTACAAATATTATTTGTCCTAACCTCTGGTGGGGCATAGCGCGTCAGCTAGTCCCATGTGGCTTAGTTGACGTTAAGGAGGAAAATAACACAAACATCGATGGCCACGACGTGGACGGGACTCGAACTCATAACTGACCGGCACCATGAGACTTCAGACGCCTCAACGGACTCAGCTACCGGCCGCCCCTATTTATTAAATAAATAAAATTAAAATCAATTTCAAATCAGAATGAAGGCTTTCTTGAAGACAAATCGTGGATAATAAAATAAAAAACTCCGTCGTTGCATTCTCTCTCGAGTAAACGCATTTTCAACACCCATTTCATTATATTAAAAGCGCTATCGTCAACTACATCCTGACTGAGGAGGAGGACTCTAATGGAATAAATCTTGTGTGAAATATCATCACTTATCGCCATCCTCGACATCTAGTTCGTAAATATGTGACTAAAAATAAGAGGCAGCCGCCTACGTGACGCATGACCATACATAATATACGAGTATCTATGAAACTAATAGTAGTAGATGAGGTAGTACATATATGTACATATAAATAAATTTCACGCACCTTCCGTTCCATCTCAGCATCAATGCCATATACTACGAACAATACAACAACAATACGTATCTATTAGCAAAAGATTCAAAAACAACATACAGAATACCGGCTAGAGCTACTCGTATGGTGATGTTGTCATTTGCAGCAATTATACCCTCCAGGCGGTTTAGTGTCGTTGTCGCCTACGTATGTTCTGGTATGCATATTATTACGCGTAAGATTAACTTTTTATTCATTTCACTGATAAATTAATAATTTCACGATGTAGCGCAAATTTTTAATGGGATTGATCTCTTGCATGGGTTAAGAATGATAACAACGATTCTAAAGTCCATGTGAAATCATCGTCGGAAAATTTTAATGGCCCGTTTGAACTTTCAACGAAACGTCAGATTAAAATTATTTGTTCTGATAAGCCGTCTGTGTTTCTGTTTTTGTGCAACAGAGTAGAACATAAGAAATAAATTCAAAACAAAAAAACGATCCAGAGTAAAGCCAGAGCAGGTGCAAGTGCAGATAACGTGAATGTTAATCAGCTGTTAGCAAATTTCCGCAAATAAAACCGAGATAGTGTAGTAGAATTAGTGCATTTGTGGGCTTTTCCTTACAATTACAAAAATTAATCTGAAATTCGTTAGAATAATGTGGAATGTGTGGATCGTGTAATCGACACTATCTAACATCCACCACATAAAACAGCACAATTTCTGCACCAGCTCTCTTTTTCTTTAGAACTATTGCGAGTAAGTTGTGTATCAGGCGCCATACTCATAGGCCGGCACGATATCGACTCGTCGTCTGCTCGACATCGACAAGTTCTCGACATGTTTAATGTATAAGTGTACAGTCAGGTCATAGAAAACATTTAGTGTTTTGGCATCCTATGGGAATATTGCTGATATATTGTATGCCTCCTGGGACGACAATAAACTCCTCCGACAAGCATTGCCATACACTACCAAAAAGGACGAGACGAGCTATCCAGAACCATCCAGTAGACTGAGCGAAGGTGTGACGCTGCTGCATGATAGTTTGAGCTCGTCCCCACGTCTCTTTTCAAATGCAAGACCAACTGAGCGGATTTGGCTGTCATTCCCCACCTACAGTCCCGACTTGTCCCCGGTGATTATCTCATGTTTCCAAAATTAAAGGATTGGCTGGCCTGCGCTACCAGACGATGACGTCAAAGAAGAAGCTACTTGCTTTTTCAACAAGTTGGCAGCGGACTTGTTTGACGTGAGGATGCAAAAGTTGGAGCACAGTCACCAAAAATGCATTGACAGAAACGGAGATTATGTCGAAAAATAGATCACTGTGCAAGCTTTATAACTATGTAAATTGATAACAAAATAAAAAATGCTGCCTATTTGCATAAAATAAGGGAATCTTACTTTTACTCATTTGCTCGAACCCCTTAGTAGGGCATTGCGCGTCATATATTCCATGTTTCGTCTCGTTAGCATAAACCAGTTTCGGATCATGCACGTTACCAGCGCATGCTGGCTCCCATTTAGCCGCCTACCTGCGACAAGTCGGGAGATGTTGTGGCTTATTATTACGCCCCGCACCACAGGGAAAAAACAATACAAACATCCATGGCCACGAACGCCGTGGACGGGACTTGAACCGGTAACGACCGTAGTCAGACATGAGACTGATACCTCTACGCACTGAGCTACCACCGGTCGTCCCAATTTTACTTTTGAATCAAGCTTTTTGGCCGATCATCGGTTCAAAAGATATTCACACGTTTTTTTCCGGATTTTTTATTCGATAAACAGGCTTTTCCGCATTTTTGGTCACGGTTACACTAAAAATGGGTCGATTTGAAAAATATTGTGCACGTAAGTGTCACCATACACTGTCGAACTCGAGCTCGAACTCTAACTCGAACCTAGCACAAGTGGACCGGTTTTCTTCACACCTATGTGAAGTGTATGTGTGTGTCAGAGAACATTTGTACCAGGTTCGTGCTCGAGTTCGACAGTGTATGGTGACACTTAGACTTGAAACCGAATTATCTCCACCTTTCATTTTAAGTTTTTTTTTTCAATTGGAGCATCCGTTTCAAAGACCTGTGAGCTTGATAAGTGATAAAATATGATTTTTCACCTAAGCCTAAAAAATTGACGTTTTTTGACTATCGATTTTAACTATTCTACTGAACCGAATATCGACTTTAAGTAGTGCATTTGACGCAGAATTATTCAATTTACATCCTATTACATTTTTCGATCCGACGCACCGTCTAAAAGCTCTAAGGGAAATAGTGAAAGAAGGACTGACGCAGGGTTCAAAATGGCTCTGTCTCTTAAACTGAAGGAATGGTTCCCACCAACATTCGTAAGTGTCCTCTGACACACACATACACTTCACATAAATAAATAAATAACTGGCGCAACAGTCCAATTTGAACCACGGCCCCGAGATGAGTTAGCATCATCTCATTTTTCTGGATCGTGACGGTTTTTTGTGCAGAGGTATGTGATCAGCAACACGCTCAACCGAGTTATTTACCCCATAATGGGTACTCATTTAACAGCTGAGTGGGCTCATAGTCCGACACGTAAATCCCCGGAATCGAACCGGGGCCCAGTGCGTTGAAGGCGAACGTGCTAACCGTTGCGCCATCCGGACTACAACTACACATACTTAGGTGTGAAGAAAACCGGTCCACTTGTACTAGGTTCGTGTTCGAGTTCGACAGTGTATGGTGACACTAATAAACGGTATATCTCTACCATATTTTGCAAGGTTGCGTCCATATTTGTCGCTTACCGTCCCCACTATACGAGTATTTCGATTAACATACCTGGTTTTGTTTAACTTAAAGCTATATGTATGTACATATTTTAATTTAAGCATAATCTGTGAGCATACCTGCAACCAATTAAGGGAACAAACAGAAGATTATCGCTATTATAAAACATATTAAAAAAAATAAACTAGCAACAATAAATGGTAGATACATTATGCACACATTTGCTATTAGACATTTTTTTTACTACCAATGTGCAGTGCACACGTTTACAACACTGGTAACAAATAAGAATAGAGTAGATGTAAGATATTCAGCATTTTCTTCAAGGTCACCGCGGCGCGCGGCGTCAGATGAGGGACGAAGTATTCAAACGATATAACTACTGAAGTAAACCACAATTAATTATGATGTTCTCGTACGTTCATCCAAAAGCCTAAAGCCAATTTGTAATCAAATCACACTTAATTCAAACAACAATCTAACCAAGCGCCGCGCCACCAGCGAATGGCATGAAATCAAATATTTATAGTCCATAAAGCTTAATGACAATTAAATTTTTTTTTTCTTACAACTGTTTGTTTTCATCGGAGCAGTCAGAAATTATAGTATGGATGCACAGTCCTGCTTCTCCAATATTCTAAGCTATTCTATACTTGATGAAGTACACAGACGCATACGAGTATGTCTTCAAAACAACAAAACAACAATTACAGTCACCCCACATTTGTATTTTAATTGCAATACTTATTCCGAATATCAATTACTTGCTAATGAGAAAGATATGTACATGACGAAAAGGCTTTAATTATGCGATATGTCACATCTCGATTTGTCGTTGTGGGGGTGCCAGCCAAACGGACGTGTTTTCAGACGTGACCAACTGTCAAAACTGTCGTCAGGCCTGTCAATTAGGCCATCCGTTTTTTGCTATCCCATTTCGGATAGCAGGTTTTACGGTAAGTTTGATAGCACACCTGATAGCAAGGCTGACGGTAGGATTTATAGCAGACCCGACGGTAGGTTTCGTAGCAGCCCATTTTAGGTGTAATCAATTATACGAAAAAATGATGTTAATAAAAATACACCTTTAGAACAATAGAGTAATCCATTCCGGTATAAATATTACATGTTCGGATAACAATTTCAACAAAAAAAGACGTTTATTAGTGCCAACGCTATAGGGAACTTCCCTTAAGTGCTTTAGAAAATTGAACATATCGATGGTGAACATTCACAACCTCCAATGTCAATTTACGGGATTTTTTTTTTCTCTTTTTCTAAGGTGTTTTTAAAATATTTATACATCAATTGTTCAGCCGCTTATGTTCTTATTTTCAATGAGAAACCGATAGAAGCAGCAACATCCAAACCCTCTATGTCAAAGTTGAGTTTTATAACTTTTACAACCTGCTATGTAAATTGATTACAAAAATGCCATTTTTTGACATACTATGTGTAGGAGGTTGGCTACCTTCACCATCGATATACTCAATTTTTTGCCATAACGCCTTGTGAAGCATAGCGCGTCAACTGTTCCATGTGGCCCAGTTGATGTTTCGTTAGCATAAACTGGTTTCGGAGAATGCAGTTGCCAGCATGCACCATCTATATGGGAGAATCTGAATAATTTTTTTTAAATATTTTTTGCCACATAGTGAACATTAAGATGACATCGGGATCAGGCCTCAAGTTCAAGCCAACTAATGGTGTTGGTTGGTTTAAGTGACGGCAACACCCATTTAGCGCTGATGTGCGCCATTTTAATACCACAAGCCTCGTAAGAAGAAAACCGCTGAAGTCTGTCTATGGGGTTAACCGGACACTTCCTTAAAGCCAGCCTGTTGATTCGATGAAGCGAAGTATCTCGCCTATCCCCTTAGAGGAGTTTTCGGATATGCCTGAGAGAATGGTTACTGCCCAAAGCTCGGTGCCGCGCACTAGCTAGTGGTGGACATTTACAAAGAAACCCAATTCCCGTTTTTCACGCATAACCGCAAGTTTCTAACTTTTTTGAAGAATAAAAGTGAAGTGTACCATTGGTAAACAGACAACAAGACCATTTAGCAATGATCCTCACCAAAAATTGTCAGCATAAAGCCAAGATACAAAAATGCTTGAGCTGGTTTCGTCACCACCGGCTTAGGTGGGGATCATTGCTAAATAGTCCTGTTGACTGTTTAGCAATAGTACACTCCACTTTAAAAAAAAAAGTTAGAAACATGCGCTTATGCGTGAAAATTGGAATTGAGTTTCGCACAGTGATAATTCAGACTTGTGTCGTATAATGCACACTATTTATACTATGAGCACTGTGCAAAGTGGCGTATTCTGACGAGAGTTAGGTTAGGTTAGGTTCAAATGGCTGCCGTGTTTACCACAGGCACACATAGACCAGTATAAGGTCCGTTGTGTTACCACTGAGTTATCTCCCGACCATCTTATTTACTGAACCAGCCGGAGCGTGTAATGAAACGCTGAAATTTCCCAACATCGACGTTGGCTAAATCATCCAGTTCATGAAAGAAATATGAACCAAAGATTTCCTTACGCCGCCGCTGACAGCGCAGGACAGGTGCAGAGGAAATGGAACGTACATTCCATCTCATCGTCATCTCCGCAGCTTCTACAGAAGTCATTGAACGGGAGCCCAAGCCTCCTGGCATGATCACCAACTGCCCAGTGACCAGTGATGACTCCCACGACCGCACTAATGTGTTGTCGTTTCAGTGATAATAATCTAGCTGAGCGGTTCGCATTCAGCATGGGCCATAAAGGCCTTATGGAGTGGCATGTGCCGCCGTCTCTCCATCTATTATCTGTTTTCCGGATCGCCTCAGATTTTAGTGTCTGTCTACAAGCCGCAATGGGCATATCAATATTTCGGTGAAGTTGTGACGACCTATAAATTGTACCTTGTCTAGCGAGCTCATCCTGACAGTTACCCGCGAAGTTGCTATGACCCGGAATCCAGCATAGAACAATGTTGAAGAAATTACCCATCCCAGTAAGAGATTGACGACATTCCGAAACTGTGACGTAGTCAGACCAGGTTCAGGGGATTTGATAACAGCTTGACTATCAGTAAAAATAGTTATGTCTCTAGCAGAAACGACATGCCTCCCCAGCCAAGTGAGTGTTTCCAAAATCGCCGTGATCTCGGCCTGAAACACACTGCAGTAGTTAGGGAGATGAAACGAGAGATTTATACGGATATTTAGCCTGTCGGAATGGATTCCGGCTCCTACTCCATCGTTATTCTTGGAGCCATCCGTGTAAAACTCCACAGAGTCCGGCAGCGAGAGCGCATTCTCTTCCCATTGATTGCGTGAAGGGATTATGCTTACAAAATTCTTCTCAAGGAAATATTTAGGAGCGGTGTAGTCAGTGCTTGCAGGAACATCCAGGTTGCTCAGGATAGCCGCGTGTCCAGTACCCAATGTACACCACCGACCCGTATCGCGAAGACGGATGGCCGTAATTGCAGCCATCTGTTCGCCATAAATGTCCAACGGAAGCAGGTTGAGCAGCATGTCCAGAGCAGCAGATGGAGTGGTTCTTAGAGCCCCACAACGAGAGTTAGAATATACACTTTTGGGCTTGGTCGAGCTACCTCACCGATAGACTTAAGGTATCTCCTGAAGAGTACAGTCTATCGAGTGACGAAACCAGCTGAAGCACTTTTGTGTTTTGGCTTTATGATGACAATTTTTAGGTGGGGATCATTGCTTTAGCAATGGTACACTCCACTTTTATTCTTTTAAAAAAAATTACAAAGAATGTTTATTACAGTCTCATTCTCTGCACTATCCTCACATACACAGTCTGGCCGCATGCGACAATTCTGGCCACCTCTGGACGGGTTCTATTCAGAAGGGCATTAGTTCTCTGTGTATTGTAGGATGGCCATACTTTCCTATAGGTGATGCACGACCTTAGTGTGCTCCATCTAATGTTCCCTAAATTTATGTATTATTTGTGGATTTCCTTCTTGGTGACCCTAAATGGCGTATGGACAAACACTGCGTAGGATCTGTCAAGGGCGGAGCCTAGCCGCGCGAGTTGATCAGCCCGCTCATTATCTGCTATACTCCTGTGGCCCGCAAAAGTATTTCGAAAACCGTGTTCAGTACGTTCCCATGCCAGTGACAAAATAGATAAGGGTTTTCAATGCCTGAATAACTAAAACCCACATCAATCCCGTTGAGGGGACGAGACCGAAAAGTTTTTTTGAGAACATTTCCGTCAAAAATGACAACAAGGCCGTATTCAATACGTCACCAAAATGGGGAACTAGTCCATTCTGTATGAATCCATTCTAATGAAGCACTCTCGATCTCCAAAGCGGAAATTCTTGTATGTATGTGCGTTCACAGTCCATTTCCGCTTCAGGTATAGTACGAACCTAAAACCCACTTCAGCTTGGAATAATGTAGAAAGTACCCTACGGTATTCCAAGCTGAAGTGTAAGTCCACGCAACTGAGATATGTGTGAACTTATGTCTAGAGGCTAATTACCGCGGAAGCAGCTTGCTGAGTATAGTCCAAAGACTATAGCCAGCATAATTAGCCGATTGAACTATATACCTAACGTATATACCATCACTTATACCAATACAAAGTTGTCTGGGAGGTGAAATACATGTGAGGAGGAGAGGAGGAAAAAAACTGCTGCTTTGGACATTCTGTTCAACCTGCTTCTTCTAGATATTTTCGTAGATAGATAGATAGAGCGAATCACTGAGACCAAAAGGTTTATTGTGCTATGGCCCGAAAATCTAATATCAGGACTCAGTCTGCCGATCAAGCGTGATCGCACTGATGACGTTACTCAGAAGCTTAAGCGGGGACGAGGCTTTATCATCCGGGTCGGGAACGTGATCCCAGGACTATCTCTCCGACGATATGCTATGCTAACGCCTCACAATCGCCGAGAATGTGAGTTGACGTTTCGTCCTCATAGAATCTACAGCTGCTGTCCTCCACTAAGCCCATGGCCTCGTAGACACGAATGTCCGGTAAGAAGACTATGGTACTAACCTTATTACGGTTTAACTGTAAAAGTTCAGCAAATTTGCTACTTGAGTAGCCAAAAATGAACAACTTGACCTGTCTCAGACCCGAGAGACTATAATATTATATTATTTTTGATAAAGAAGCTGCTGCTAAGCAGCTTGTACTGCAACCCGCTTTCGTGAAACAATTCATTGCTTTTCGTCGAATGCTAGCCACTCAACTGCTGCAACAGGTTACTCACCTAAATTTGTGTTCGGAAAGACTAACTCGACCTTCCACGGCAATTCGTTATGTTATGTGAAACGAGTCAAAACTCAAATTACACCCCAGGTGACGAGTGCCAATATTTAGTGAACGAGGGAAAAAATTCAAAGAGCCGTGCAAAAAAAAACGGTCCGGGTTAACTACTCGGTTAAGTGTCAAAGCGCAATTTAGTTTTTCATCATTTTTGACTGTGCTCGCGAGATTAAAAATATGGATCATATCCGGAAAAATATCTACGATATGTTTAAATAAAATAAATAATAAATAAGGACAGGCTAAGGTACCCAAAGGTGGGCACTGCGACCATGAGATCTATTGTGCCTTATAGCCTTAAACTAATCCAAAAGACTTTCAATCAGCCTGATGAAGGCCAGTAGGTCCTTTGTAGGAGCGCTCTTAACGACCGCGGAGCTCACGATGGAATCTCCAAGAAACAAGACCCTCGAACGAGCAACCGCCGGGCATTCGCAGAGAAGGTGTTTGGTTGACTCAGTGTCCTCCAGGCAAAGTCTGCATTCCGTTTCAGTAGCCAGACCCATTTTGTTGAGGTGATATCTTACCCAGTGGTGTCCCGTGAGGTAACCAACGATTAACCTTAGGTCCGCTCTGCCCAGGCGGCTAGTTTCTTTGATACCGTATGGGTTTATAAGATCTTTCGACTGACGAAGACCAGCGAGATCATTCCAGTGACGCAACCTTTCATTTGCGGACCATTGCTTAACCAGCTGTCTGGTTGTAGCCCAGCTCAGACCACAGTACGGATCAGGCCCGATAAATTTCACAGATGAGCTCTGCCTAGCGAGTTCATCCGCAGCTTCGTTACCTTGAATGCCCTGATGGCCTGGTACCCAACATAGAGCAACCCGATTGGTGTTTGTGAGACACTGAAGGGTATCAAAACACTCTTTCACTAATTTTGAAGAAAATTTGAAAGAGCCTTAATAGCTGCCTGGCTGTCCGTGCAGATAGCAATGTTTGCGCCATTGAGTTTCTTGTGCAGAATTTCTCTGGCGCAGGTCTCAATGGCATGGATCTCTGCTTGAAATATGCTGGGCCAGACGCCCATGGCGATTGAAATCCTGGTGCTCGGTCCAAAGACCCCAGCACCAACTCCCTGATCAGTCTTTGACCCATCCGTAAACCACATGGTACAGCTAGGGTCAGGACAGAGGTTGGCACTATCCCATTCCGAGCGGCATGGAATTGAGACCGAGAATTTTCTATCGAAGCAAAATTCCGTAGTCATGTAATCTGATCTCGAACAGATCTGCAAACCCGGAATCCGCTCCAGGATGCTCATGTGGCCCTGATTGTACACATGAGCATCATAAGTTAAACGCACTCGAAGAGCGCTAAGAGCCGCAGATTCCTGTATAGAAATATGCAGCGGAGTAAGACCAACAATCGCCTCAATGGCCGATGTCGGACATGTACGGATGGATCCTGCCATACCAAGGCATGCAAGACGTTGTAGTTTGGTACACAACTGTATGGTGCAACGCTGCTGCGTTTTGGGCCACCATACTAGTGCAGCATATGTCACGACTGGTCGTACCAGCATCAAATATAGCCACTTAGTCATTTTAGGGGTGAGGCCCCAGGTTTTACCAAAGAGCGATCTGCGATATGTTTACTAATAAAATAAATAAATAACTGGCGCAACAGTCCAATCTGAACCATGGCCTCGAGATGAGTTAGAATCAGCTCATTTTCTATATCGTGACGGTTTGTCTTGTGTAGAGGTGTGGGATCAGCAACACGCTCAACCGAGTTATTTACCCCATAAATGTGTACTCATTTAACAGCTGAGTGGACTCATAGTCCGACACGTAAATCCCCTTTTTCATCGAAAACCACTGCATTCAGTAGAAATCGAACCGGAATCCAGTGCGTAGACGGCGAACGTGCTAACCATTGCGCCATCCGGACAACATATGTATCTCTTGACAGGCTTGAGGCTTATTAGCCCGTATAGCTATCCAGCCCAATTCAGGCGAACGCATTGTTGTAACTGCGTGTTATTAACCGGAATCAACCTGACTGGAGTACAAAACAACGTACCTATTATACAAAAAGTTCCCGCCTGTGGGGTGAGAGCTCAACTGGAGGAGGGGGTTAAAAATGAGTTCTTTTTCGTATCTTGCTTATCTCCTTAACTATTAATCTTAGGAAAAACTAGGGTATAAAAAAGAACACAAAAAAATTCATAAAAAATATTATAACCACATTTCTCGCATCTTAAATAGTTTTCGAGATAATCTCACTTAAAAATCTTCTTTGCCAATTGCTCATTTGTTCGTACGAAGTGAAGAAATCGGTTCTGTGATGTATTTCATCAAATAGCTAAATAGCTAGGCTAAAATACTAGTTCCACGAGGAAAATGCCAAGGAGCAATTTTTTGTATAACTAAATAAGCTTTAGGCTTAAGCTTTACGGGGGGGGGCGCTTTTCCATAGTCCTCCGCGTGGGCGCCCCCTGGTAACGGCAGTGTATCAAATCGCTGACGGCAGATAGCTATAGCCTGAATGGCTGACCAACACTTAAGCGTCTCAGGTTTAGTAGGATGGAATGACTTGCGTAGTTGGACCTGCAACATAGTTGTGTGAACTCCAGCACGTTTATTAAACCATTTGAAGCAGCTATCTTCCGGGGCCATCCCCTGAATGGAGTTAAGCGATGTGCTGACAACTCGTCCTTGTAAAAACCACGCCACGTCAAGAAACGTGGAACAAAAGACTCGGATTGCCAGGCGGCCAAGGCCCGACGTCAGGCTGTCGCGCCACGATGATGATAAAATAAGCTTTAATTTGAGATAAGTATGATAAACGTAGGTAGGAATGGGTGCGTTCCGGATCAGAATACTTCTGAGATCCGGAGGGGAACATTTTCATGACAGTTCTCCGTACAAATTTTACCGGAGGAGAAAGCATATGGAGGAGAATTCGAGAAACGTCAAAACTCGATTCGTTCGCAGGACGGCAGCCATTGTTAAACCATCCTTTTTGTTGAAGTGAGCGCTTCTCGTTCGCTCTTTTCAATTATGTAAAGTGTGCACGCATCGGCTACTGAGTGAGGCACTCAGTAGCCGATGCGTGCACACTTGTACTTTAACTAAGAATAAACATTATACTTGAATTGGATCAGCATTCGTTCTTTATTTAAAAGCGCAACAATTTTTATTGGAAATGAGTTTTTTTTATCCTTTTTCTAAGTAACTGTCTTATCTAGAATCTTAGAAAAAGGGAAAAACCATCATTTTTGTTAGATATGAGTTTTTGTTTCCTTTTTCTAAGTAACTGTCATATCTACGAGCATCTGATTTTTCTCAAATTAAGCTGATTTAATATACCAAAACTCGATCCTCGTCATTTTTGTCGTGTGACTAGTATTTTACCCGATATTTGAAGAAACACTCGTACATTACAAAACCGATGATTGTTCCCACTTAGTCCGAACAAACGAGCATTAAACAAAGAGTGTTTTTCAAGTGAGATTATCTCGAAAACTATTACAGTTACGGAAAAAGTGTTAGAAAAGTTAGAACGTTTTTTATGTTTATACCCTAGTTTTTTTTTCAAATTTGTCTTTGGAATCCTTTTTCCAGGATAAATAGTTACGGAGATAAAAGCAAGATACCAATAAAACTCCCCTTTAACCCTCTCCCCCCGCGCGAGCACAAACCCCACAGACGGGGACTTTCAGCATAAGATATTTCTAGTACCAACCAACAAGTCGCGCCAAGCTTCCAAACTCCTCGAATTTTTTCTCTCGATTTTTACTCGTCACCTGAGGTATAGCAGTTGAGTGTATCTACGTGACTAAAGTCATTTTTACATTGCTAATTAATTACCAATGTATCTACGACATGTAGGCAACAAACAAGTACATAAGTGTCCTACAATATGTTGGATACGTGCTTTTCTATAAATATAAATTGATTTGTTTATTCAATTCAATTCGACAATTATTACAGTAAATAGAGACACACAAATCCCATTTAGTTAAAAAAATACTTAATGGCTGAAGTGGGTGTTTGGGGTCATGTCATCAGTCTAAAACCGAATTTTCGTATTCGATGGGGTTCGGGAAGATGCAACCCCCTGTCAATAAGGGGGTAAGTTTGTTTTTATTTGTTATATTTGTTGCTATCAGTGGAACAGTAAAGTCTTTTAAATCAAATTTGTTGGAAATTGAATTATCTTTCCAATGATAATCAAATCAAGTGACCTTGATTCTGGATAGATAATTTAATTTCCAACAAATTTGGTCTGCCGGACTTGATTGTACGGGCGATAGCAACAAAGATAACGAATAAAAACAAGCTCACCCACATGTTGACTGGGGGGTTGCATCTTCCTCCACCCCCTCGAAAACGAAAACTCGATTTTAGGCTCAGGACATGCCTCCAAATGCCCTCTTAAAATTGCAGCCGCTAAGTATTTGTTCTTTTTTTAAGTCAAATATCTTTATTCACTACTAAATCACAATACTAAAATACTACTAAATCAAACACTATGATTTTTACTCGTAAGAGGAAAGACATAGAGATAACTCCCTTACGGCCTTTTGGTTCGGAAATTAAGGTGTCCAAGCAAGTGAAGCATCTAGGAGTTACCTTAGATGTGAAACTAACTTGGAATGTTCACGTTGATGAAAAGATCCAAAAAGCAAAAAGGATTTTGCATCAATGTAAGAGAGTGTGTGCTCGTAGGTGGGAAATTTCACCTAAAGCGACACATTTCACCTAAAGCGACGAGCAATGGAGGCATTGCTGGGACTGACGCCGTTGGACTTATTTATAAAGAAAACGGCGGCGCTTTCGGCAATACGCATCGAAAGGGATGCCATGTGGCATCGCTTTGGAACTAGGAGCGGTCATAAGAGCATCCTAGACATTATTCATGATGAGGTCAGGGAGACTCTAATGCCGGTAGAAGGCATGAGTAGACGTAGGGTAGTTGAAAGACTACACAAGACTCACATTGCAGATGGATACATATACAATGAGTGTATGTACAATGACATCAGCATTTTTACTGATGGCTCTTTAATTGGCGGTAAAGCGGGGGCGGGGGTTTACTCTGAAGAGCTAAGCCTAGCATGTGCGCTTAGTCTAGGAGAGTATGTGTCCGTATACCAGGCAGAGATACTTGGCTTGGTGCATGCGTTGGACCACCTGCTGGAAGGTCAGGTGCGCGGGAAGAAAATCCTTATTGCACTGGACAGCCAATCGGTGATCAGACGCATGCAGCAGACGAACATAAGCTCTAAACTGGTACTAGAGTGTGTCCGGAAGCTCAACACGTGTGCCTCAGGAAATGAGGTTACGCTGATGTGGGTAAAAGGACACATAGGTACAACAGGAAATGAGGCGGAGGATGCCCTAGCAAAACAGGGATCTGCGGCAACTTTCATTGGCCCAGAACCAAGAGTTGCTCTGGGGAACGGCATGATTGGAGCGAAGGTTGGGGAGTGGATGGACTCCATGCATCAACAAAGATGGTAGGAGCTAGTCACTTGCAAACAAGCTCGGAATGCAATGACCAGCCCTTTAGGCAGGGAAGCGAGAAAGGTACTCAGTTACAAACGGAGTACCCTAAGCTGGATAATTGCCTTGGTCACAGGGCATGGTAATTTTAAGGCTCATCTGGCCAAGATGAAAATCGGGGAAGATGCAGGCTATGCCTGGAGGAGGCCGAGACGGCAGCACACATTGTGTGCAAATGTCCAGCACTGGCTAGCACGAAGGATCACAGGCAAGCACACGATAAGTGTGGAAGCCATGAGTGAAGTCAGCCTTAAACAAATGCTATTGTAGCAATAACACGGGACTCAGTGATGAAGAAAGAGGTCAACAACTATCAGTCGACATCTGGAAGCCATTGATGACCGGGAGGGGGCGAAAAGGGACCCAAACGTTAGTGGTCTGCTTCGGCTATCCCCCAGAATATAATAATAATAAATCACAATACTAGTGATTTTTTGCTGATAATACATTAACCTATGTGCGGGAGGCATAATATATTTGATATGCTTAGGCGATGCGATCCATATTCAACACACTCGGTAGTCGTGCGTGCGGTCTCGGTCGCCACTCTATGATGCTCCATTTCCATGGCGTGTTAATAAAATAACAAAAACTACCTGCGGCTACCATTACAACTCCCACGGCATTCCATGCTAAGGTGCGCATTAAAAAAACATTATCCGTAAGCAGAGCATTCTACAATAAATTAGTGAAACACAACGACCAACATCAACCAAATTTCCCTACTTCAGCACCTAGATTGGCAGATGAGAGAGACCGCATACGCACGCAGAATTAACCCGGACGATCCAAGGATCAAGGAGTTAAACCTTTATATATTTAAACAGGTAGCAGATCACAGGAGAAGGAAATGGAACTCTCACCTCGACAATTGCAACTTGACAACGGGCACTACAGTACTGTAAACACTACAGTACTGTAAACACTACAGTACTGTAAACACTACAGTACTGTAAACACTACAGTACTGTAAACACTACAGTACTGTAAACACTACAGTACTGTAAACACTACAGTACTGTAAACAAACTAAATGACAGATGGCTGTCAAACTCCGAAACAGTATAGAGGACATTTGTGCCAACCTAGCGACAAAAAGAATATTGACAATCCTGTCGGCCAGGCTTTTTTAATGATTGATTCTCGGCACTTTTTTGACAGAATGTACACAAAGGTTTTACCCTGTACCGAGCGAGAAGATGTTTACACATCAAAAAGTATTTCATCTTACTTGCAGTTATTATTTACTATTATTACTACTGAACTATTTTACAAAAACTACGTATTTCTTCGGAGAATAAAATAAACGAAACTGTTTTTGTACATGTTTCGGGGTGTCCAGAGTTATCACTCCTAGATAAAAATTTAGTTTAATGTTTCTTTGAAACGACTATAAAAGAGTTGGTTCCCCTTTCTTCCTCCCATTTCCTTTTCCATATTTCTGAGCTTCTAAGTATTTTCGAGTTTTAAGCCAGTCCCACATATTCATTTTATTGGTCCGGGCACTTCCCGTTGTTCGATCTCAGCCAAATTTGGTACGTGGATTTCTTGGGTGGTCCTTAGCACAGCACGGTGATGACCATTTGGATTTTCGACTTATCTAAGGGTACTTTTCGTGTTTTAAAATCAAAAAGCTTCTCACCTAAGTCTTTTTTGTTTCTCTCTTCAGGGCATTTGCCGTGGTTCGATTTCGACCAAATTTGGTAATTAGCTTGTCCGCATTATTCTAAGCATAGTCCGATGACGTTTTGGTGGTGCTGCTGGTGGGGGTGAAGACAACAGGATCTTTTTGGGCATGAAGTCAGACAGACACAAAACCTAGGCAACAGCCCGATTAGGAATGATGAGACCAATCCACTGGAGTACGGTTGAAGGCATTTTGAGTCGTTTGGTCGCGACAAGAGGACATTCTTTGGCATGAAGTGAAACACAGCCTACATGGGTATTTTCTGAATGGGGCATGATGAGACCTATTCTCTGGAATACTGTTGAAGTCATTTTGGACCGTGTGGACAGGACAAAAGGACTTTCTTGGGAAGGAAGTGAAATTGGGACAATATGATGGGTATCTTTTGAATCGAGTTGATGCACTCTTGTGCATTTCGACGACTAATTTTGTATTATAGTTTTTACTTATATTTATTTATTTTCCTTTTTTTATAAATTTTATTTTATAAATAAATAAATAACTGGCGCAACAGTCCAATTTGAACCACGGCCTCGAGATGAGTTAGCATCATCTCATTTTCTAGATCGTGACGGTTTTTG
The DNA here is from genome assembly GCA_964017055.1 of Chloromyia formosa. Lineage (NCBI taxonomy): Eukaryota > Metazoa > Arthropoda > Insecta > Diptera > Stratiomyidae > Chloromyia > Chloromyia formosa. The sequence continues at coordinate 71,647,960 of OZ024817.1, forward strand.
TGCAGAGGTATGTGATCAGCAACACGCTCAACCGAGTTATTTACCCCATAATGGGTACTCATTTAACAGCTGAGTGAGCTCATAGTCCGACACGTGAATCCCCGGAATCGAACCGGGGCCCAGTGCGTTGAAGGCGAACGTGCTAACCGTGGCGCCATCCGGACTATTTTATTTTATAAATAATTATTAAAATACGAGCGCGGTTCAAATATGATCGAGACAAACGCTGTAGATGGCGCGCCTGTATGTTTTGAAGGTCGCGGCTTGAGCATGTGATAGTCGGGTCCCTTGCGAATAGTGTGGCATAGTTTTCGTCGCGAACGCACGTTTCACGCGCGTGCTACGATCATGAGTGAACATCAAGTGCCGACCGCTGTTGCGCAACATATTGCCATTCGTTTTTTGGTGTGGGAAGGCGTTAAAAACACGGACATTTTTCGGCGTTTGCGAAATCAGTTCGGTAGTGAGTATCTGAGTAGGTCTGCTGTGTTTCAACCTTCAATATCGCAAAACAACGGCGCGATGGGTTCCTAAACTGTTGAACTTCGAGCAAAAATTCATGCGGTTGGAAGTTTGTCGCCGCTTGCTGACGCGATACGAGGCGGAGGGGGACGTGTTTTTGACGCGAATCTTCACTACAGACGAGACATGGGTACACTATTACATTTCCGAAAGCAAGGTGTCGTCCAAAGAGTGGAGGAAGAAGGAGGAAGGGGCACTAGTCAAAGCGAAGACAACCCGGTCCGCGGGTAAGGTTATGTGTACTGTATTTTGGGATCGGCTGGGAGTGCTGTACGTTGACTTTCTGCGCACACAACGTTCCATCAATGCTGCATACTACTCTAACCTTCTGAAAACACATGTGAAACCCGGTTATCGCTCGAAACGGAGGAGCATTTCAGCGCGAAGTGCTATTCTTCTCCAGGATAACGCGCGCCCTCATACTGCGCGTCTCACGCTCGATACAATATCAGAATTGGGGTGGGAGGTACTAGAACACCCTCCTACAGTCCGGATTTATCACCCTGCGACTACCACATGTTTCGACCACTGAAAGAAGCCCTCGGAGGTCAAAGATTCAACACCGACGATGAGGTAGAGGAGTTCATGCGCACATGGCTGTCCAAGTTGCCCAAGGGATTCTTCGATACCGGCATCAAAAAACTTCCGGATAGGTGGCAAAAATAAGTAAATAATGAGGGGAATTACCTAGAAAAACTGTAAATTTTTGTAAATATTTTCGATAATAAATAAATGTATCAGACCGTCTGTCTCGATCATATTTGAACCGCCCTCGTACGTTCTGAAAATACCTCAAATTGTTAATTGTGTATTTTCAAATGATAAATTGCATTTAATGATTTTGACCAGGTTTTTGGAAGAAATACTCCACTGTGCGCCGGTTCAATTCGTACTGAGTGCAGTAGTATTCGATAAGGGGAGTATGAGCCCACTCAGCTGTTAAATGAGTACTCGTTTGGGGTAAATAACTCACACCTCTGCACAAAACGCACCGTCACGATCTAGTAAATGAGATGCTGCTAACTCATCTCGAGGCCTTGGTCCAAATTGGACTGTTGCGGCAGTTATTTATTTTTTTATTTTTAAAAATACATAGTTATATATTTTAGTTTTCAAACATCAATCGGAATAAACACTTCATCAATACTGAATTTGTTTTAATAACAACGGTACGGTATTAGACGATTAAAATGACTGGCACAATTTTAATTTCACAATATTCTCTGAACTAGCAAAAAATTATTATTATTTGTAATGAGTAACCAACAAAACATGGATCGTCTATGTTAATTATATGTAGCGCTTGGCAATGGGGAAATACTTTTTCTCAGAACAGAGGAAAATTTTATAAAATTCAATATAATGCACAGACACATCATGACTATCCGTTTAATGTACATTCATACTTGTATATGGAAAGGAAGTAGGAGTTTATGTTGTCTATCTTGCCTTCGGAACATCTTTTTAATGAGGTCAATGTAATCTTGTCAAGTCTGTATGCAAATGTGTATTATATTCTAGCGGAAGCAAATGCACATGTTGCTATAACAAATGTTAATGAAAATCAGAAAATTAATTTTAAATTCATTCCGGGAAGACTCTGAGTAGTAGTCGGATAGGGTCATTATTTAAACAGACACTGTTTCGATAAACCTATAGACGTGATTGATTAGTCATATAGCCGAGTCATAAGGTAGTTTTCCTAAAGCAAATTGTTGTGTGGTTTTGATTTTTTTTTTGTTTATGTTTATTGAGGTGCTCATTACGAATCTGAGTTTTGCTACTAAAATTTGTTTGCGGAATATGAGTTATAGCCAAAAAACAACAACTAAAATACAAAAAAAAATTTTTTTTTTGGGTTTTCTTGAAAATATTTTTAAAATTTGAAATTTTCAGATGGGTGGTGATACTAACTATTTACTAATCATCTCGACGTAAGGGACATAATTGACATAACGGACATAAATAACCGAAAGGTATAATGTCCTCGAATACAACTTAATGTTATGTCAAAGGCACATTTACTTAAGGATGTGCACCCAAATAATCAGTTCTTTGGGAACAACATTTTTCAAAACAAATCAAAGGCAACTTGAAAGCAAGTGAATCAAAATGAAAATATTTTTGCATGAGAAAATGAAAATGTTTTTGCATGGGACGGGCCTAAAGCTCCGATGAAAATCACTCTTTTGTGTGTTATTATTCACAGCGGTATGTCCGCATATACATTCTTTCAGTCGAATTAATATGCGGAAATGAGATTCAAGGAAAATGTTCCTTTTGAAGAAATAACACATTTCCAAATAATGTGTTTTGGTGTGAAACATTGGACCCCAGTAGATAACAGCTCATCAAGAAATGGAAGAATATTATAAATATACATATTTAATAAAATTGCTCATGCAAATCCAGTGAAGGATAACAGTCTCTCCTGATGGGTGATGTATCATACACATTAGAAGCGTTTAATCTTGTTACAATTTTCAAATGAAAATTGACGTACAGAACGCAACAGGACCAACTACAGTGAAAATTTATTTTTTCGAAATTAAGCCGGGCTAATTTCCACGCGGCCAACCACTTACGTTCTTACGTAAATTGTGAAAGAACAAACGAAAAATATTTTCAAGAACAAAATAAAATTTATATGTACATATTCAGTTTCAAATCTCTTCTCAGATAGCTAGTGGCCATGCCAGTCTGCATGTGTCCATCATCATCATTTGAATCGTTCACTCTGTTTACATTCTTTTCGCCAAAGAGATAATTAAATATTTTACACTCCCAACCAAGCACTGCGTAACGCGCCATTAATGATGGAAATTATAAAGATGCTTTATGATACCAACGAAAGCCAGATGGAATTGCTTTAATTTTTGATATTTGTCAAAAACATCTTTGTGGAAAAAAATAGATTTAAAAATATTTTCACGTTTTCTTGGACATAACATATACGAGTATGTATACGAGTACTACAACTATGCATTCATCATCGCAGTGGGATATTCTATGTAATTCTCTCTCAAGTTTATGAAATTAAATTGCGTTCCGGAAATTCGATTCATACATAATGTAGAGTACATTTAGGTTGTCGTTTTGCAAATTGTAAAAATAGATCGGCAAAAATCATCAAATTTTGTTTAAGGATTATTTGAATAAATAACTGGCACAACAGTCCAAATTTGGACCAAGGTCTCGAGACGAGTTAGCATCATCTCATTTACTAGATCGTGATGGTGTATTTTGTGCAGAGATGTGTGACCAGCAACACGCTCAACCGAGTTATTTACCCCATAAATGGGTATGCATTTAATAGTTGAGTGGGCTCATAGTTCGACACGTAAATCCCTTTTTTATCGAAGACTACTGCATTCAGTAAGAATCGAGCCGGGGTCCAGTGCATAGTAGGCGAACGTTCTAACCATTGCGCCATCCGGACTACAGGATTTGTACGTACAAATAATCCTTAAAAAGTGCGATATACGAATACTTTCCCATATTTAAGAAGCTGTCGTAGGGAAGATTTATTTATCGCATGTTACGTGACCTACTTTATTTGGGCTTTTGCATAAATCAATCGTTACAATCTGACAGTTATTTCTGTTTTCAGGCAATTAAGCAGAATTTTCAGAGGGGCTTGTCACTAATTGAGGAGACGTCAGTGGTTGAATTGTACTCCTTTTTATGCTTCCGACTAATCACAATGATTTTCTGAACAATTTACATAAATATTCTTGTGAAGTTTTAATCAATGAAAATAACTTGAACACGTTTCATAAAAAACAATAGCATTGTACAATATAAGTGTGGATAGTCTTCTTATTTTTTATGTTTTGATAAACAAGTATTTTTAGATTTTTTTTAGATATTCTTTTAAAGAAAAATTAGATTATGAAATGACACAAAAACACATAAATCACACTTGGTATAATTTAAGTGAAAATAAATTTATAGTTTTGATGACAATGGCATATTTATCAGATTTATAGTTTATATAAAAGTGGTTTGTACGTTTTGTCTGAACCAGAAGTTAACGCGTTAATCTAGAATACGGACTCATTTTCTTTTTCAAATACGGTTAAAGGTAATAGAACATTTTTATGGACCAAATAACTCGACTTCCGTAAAATTGTTAATTTCATTCAGAAAGGGATTTTTCCATTCATATCAGTGTTAATTTGGTTCGAAAATATGTTCACTTGATTTGGAAATGTGTCAATTTAATTCATAAAATTGCCAATTTGATTCAAAAATTTAGCAATTTGCTTTGTAACATAAATACTTATGTTCACTTGAAGGAAAAAAGTTACTAATGTTGTTTATGGTTCTATGGTCGTAGTTTGTAGACACACTATTTAAAATTTTTAATACTTTTTTTTTCATTCAAGCCAACATACTCGAATTTGAAATTGACAATTTTGCGAATCAAATTAGCAAATTGCGCAATCTCATTTGATTGGGGATATTTGGTAATCGGATACTTAAAATTTTCTTTTTCATTCGAAAATTTCGTTCGCCGGTTCATAAATACACACAGCAAAACAATTAAAGGGCCACTTTAAAAGAAAAAAAGGCCGAAATCGTCCAGTAAATACGAATAAGGAAGCCGAAGAATGACTTTTTTTGGTATTAATGCTGAAATAGTGAAAGGTGACACACATTTTAAAATGTTATTTTCAAACATAACGGTAAATTTTGCTGTATAGAACTAAAGAGCCACTTCTTTTTTTGTCGTTATATCTGATTCCTCTGTCAGTCTATAGCGGCCGGTTGTGTAGCTTTCTTTAAAGTTTGCTGTTGTTTAGGAAGTGGTGAATCCTCCACAAGGCGGTCTTCTAACACCATCTCAACGAATAAGGCTATGACATTACTAGAGGAAGGCCATGGATTCCGGCAAGTGAGCCGTCGGCTTAGGCTGAGACATTCTGTCATCTAAAAAGTTTGCGAAAGGTTCTAGGAGATAGGGTAATTACTGAGGAGACGAGGATAAGGCCTACTAAGAGCACTAGATCTTACAATATGGGCTGATTATACTCTTAAACGCCCTAAGAAATCGTTGAAACACGGCAAATAACTAAACCACTTCAGACACGCTACAGGAGCCTTTATTTCCACAGTGAGTAATCGTTTGAGGGAAAGTGACTTGCTTTCCAGATATCCGGTTAATATACCGCAATTAACAAGAAAGCACAAAATCACTCGACATCGGTTTGCCAGGAACCACCGCAATTGGAGTATGAGGCATTGGAAAAGAGTTTTCTTCTCTGCTGAATCAAGATCGTGTCTGTGTAGAAATTATGGTCGAGCTAGAGTCAGGAAAAGAGGTATTGAACGTTTTGACGGTGTATCTATTATGTTGTGGGGCGCTATTCCCTCACATAAATGATAAAAGCGATTTAGTTGTCATCGCTAATGCCAATCTGACAGCTCAGCGATACATTAACAAAGTTCTAAGCTTCCATGTTACTGGAAGAGCACGTAGACAGGATTTCATTTTGATGGAAGATGCGCCCGGACCTCATACTGCAAACATAATGCGTGATTTTCTCACTTCCAATAATATCGACCTTCTTATTGACCAGCGTGCTGCCCAGATTTAGATCCCATAGAATATTTGTGGAACCATCTAGGGCACCACATCAGGACCCGTTCCACCCCTCCAAACCTTACGAGAGCTGGTACAAACCTTAAAGACAAATAGATGAAAATGTCTATGGAGGTACTTTTCATCTCTTCCTCATCACCACTACTTCTGTAGTTATACGGCAGCCGAAGCCTCGTGGCGTGCTCTCCGATTGGACAATGTCCAGTGTTGACACCAACAACCGCCCCGATATGTTGTCTTTTCAACGACAACCATTTAGCAGAACGACCCATGTCCAGCCTGGGCCACATCAGTTTAGTTATATAACATGTGCTGCCGCTCAGCCATCTTGAGGTGGTCCTGCTGATCGCAAATTGCATTCATCTTCCCCACCAGGTTACGGCTAGTCGCTGTACTTAGTGCATTCCTCCAAACAATTATTGTATATACCGTACAGGAGGATGGGACGTATAACCGTCGTAGAGCCAGTATAACACTTTCGGTTACAGACCCCACATTTTCCGGTGACCTTCCTACTTACCCCTCTATCAGGGTAAGTCACCAATGGCTGCGTTCCTCCGAACGAATCAGGTTTTGACATATCTCGAATTCTCCTCCATATGCTTTCGCCTCCGGTAAAATTTGTACGAACAACTGTCATGAAAACGTTCCCCTCCGGATCAGACTGATTCGGTCGCAAGAACGCAGCCAATGACTTAGCTGATGATGATGACTATCCACTACTCCTCCGCGAAGAAAAGTAGACAACTGATAACCGATGGGCAGCAGCGTAGCTTGGTCTTACGAATAGACAGAGTAGATTTTTGGAAGTGTGTTGCTCGGAGACGATATCATCCGCATTCCATTGTTTTGATAGTGTGCGGCGCTGCCGGTGGCTGGAAATAATTTTTTTTTTTTTTTGTGTACATACTTAACTAATTGGGGGTATCGATCTATTTAGATAGAGATCTTCAGTTTTACGATGGCCATTTTTCAACAAATAAATTTTAACATTTTTCATAAGGGGGAAGTTACGAGCGCGATTGAATAAGACGTTTTAACTGCCTTTTACTTACTACAATGAAATTAGACGCAATAGTGATTAGATTTTAGATTTTTGAAATCTATCAATATTTATCATGGTATGCGACTATAGCGATTAGCATAATATATTTGCTAGGGGCTAGGAGTTAAGATTATTGATTAAATAAATAATGTTAAGGTAACAATTCAATACGAATGTAGGTGTTCCCAATTAAATTTCAGATCAATATATTATGTCTTTTTACGATTTTGGCTCGTCCCATACATTCATATAATGGATGGGCTTATAGTCCGATGCGCTGTGCGTTAGTCCGAGCACTTTCCGCGGTCCGATCTTAACCAAATTTGGTATGCAGGTTCCTTGGGAGAGCCTGATCTGGGAACGGTGACAGCAAATTCTATTATCTACTGGACTGACGGCATATTCGGCTGCTCTCAAATCAGAGTTACTCACCTAAGTCCTCTTAAAGATCACCCCTCCAAGAAATTCCCGTGGTCCGATTTCAGCTTCCTTCGGTCACTGTAAATACAACACGGTCACGGTGATATTTTGCTCCTGCTACAGGTGAGCGTCAGAACAGAAGAATATTCTTAGCAATGAAGTGACATATAGACAATACGGATATAACACACAACTGGGGGTGGTTTTCCGTAGGTTCATACTACATACATACCTAAACGGAAATTCACCCCTCAGTCATCGTGGCGTGACAGCCCGACGTCGGGCCTTGGCCGCCTGGAAATTCACCCCTAGTACTACCTAATTCGAAACTTCCCTGAGTGGATTTTCGTCGGTTAGTATACATACGGCCTAACGCGGAAATTCCCTTCGAGTTATGTCAACGCGAATTTCTGCTTCAGGCCGTGCCAAAATTTTAGGCGATTTTTCGACTTTCTAAAATAAAAAAAAGGCCTTGGAGCGACAGCACCGTATTTCTGAGCAATTGTTCGTCTCTTTCAAGGGCGAAAATTCCATTCCATATGAACTGTCATCCTCGAATTAAAGCAATAGTTGTTTATTTATTTCTTTTTTTTTTTCAGAATTTGGGGCAATAGTTTTGAAAATTTTGAGCAATTGTTTATCTGTTTTTGTGATCAAATTCTATATATGAACTGTCATACTAAAACAAGAGCGAAAGTTTGATATGAAATGCCATCCTGAAACTGAGGCGGTAAGTCTATTTGCGTTTTGGGGTAAAATTTATAGAGATGATATCTCTTATCACTGAACGAAACCGGTTATATTTTTTAGCAGCTGCACCATCCGAGAAAGAAAAATATATATATACATATATCTATCGAAAAGTCTAAAAGGCATAGTAATGCAAGAGTTGTTGACGCGTCCATGCCCCTGGAGGGGTCAAGGCAACAATTATCAAAATTAATTTTTCTTATCAGCATTTTTGATAAGGCGTCTGTAATATGGCTAAAGCAAACCTCAGACTAGCAAATTTATGTTACTAGTTTTTGTAAAAAAGTTTTAAGACCTGGTGTTTGTGCAAAAATATCAACCGTAAATACCTCTATTCTGTTACAATATTTTCCACACAGATTGCACCAACACAAAATCTTCAAAATTTTGTAAAAGAAATTACAACAAAAAATTTCTTAGTCTGATACTTGTTTAAGTCTTAAATTCCATTCAATCTGATTGAATTTAATGTTAAAAATTTGGCAGCATTTTAGACAAAGTTTCACTGTGAATTGTTCATCAAATTTCAAGCTATAATTAAGACGCAATTATGCTATGCTACGATGTGCGTTTCGCTAATTTAAATTTAAAGATAAAAACAAAACGAAACAAAATATCTATCTTTTTTGAAAGTCCGATTAGATAACAAACAGCCAAACTTTGTTATTAATTAGTCTCATAAAACCATTTATGGTAGCAATGATAAAATTCAAAATTTAAGGTCAATTGTTTACAATATGCGCATTCTTTGGCGTATCTATCAAGTGTAGTGTAGGGTAACAAACAAGCATTACACAAACAATAAACAACTTGTTCATTGTGCAATGGAAGTTTTGTTACCCTACCCTACACTCGATAGATACGCAAAAGAACGCGCCTATTAAAAACAATTGTTCTAAAATTTTGAGCGAATTTTATCATTGCTTCTGTAAGTGGTTTTATGAACCGCACCTAATGTATATACATTAGGTGCATTTTTTAACAACCGTCCATCGCAGAGCAGATCAACATCATACAATTACACTAACAAATTTATCTGAGTTGCTACTGCAGGAATTCCACTCCGTTGTGTAGTTCCGCGTTTTGAAATGCAGGCGGCGCAGGAGTCGAAGTTCATTCTAATTGAACTGTCAGATTCCATATAACCACACAACCGACTTTGTTGGCGGTTTTTTTTTCTTTTTAAATAAAAATACCTTTTTATTGGGTTGCTATCGGTGCGCTTCAATGAAATCCTGAAAGATTTGTGTATTTTGAAAAAAATCATCAGTATGACCATGAGAGAGACTAATTGTGGGCATGAGAAATTATCTCGATAATATGGCTCTGTATCGTTATCTTGCCGCTTGTCCTTCTCTGATCTGCTCTGTACAAAAAGAACACACCTATTCTGCACGTTGTAGGTAAGTAGGTAGGTACGTTTGTTTGAAATAAAATATGTTTCAGTAATAAATCGTTTATCGGTCACGAGTCTATCTTATCAACAGTCGAAGTTATATTTTGCGTTGATACGTACCAGACAGTTAAGAAAATAAGTTGGTTATTTTCCACCGAAAATGTCAGTAAAGATATACTCGTACATTATATCACTCTAATATTTAACAAATGATTTCGTTTTGTTTATTTACTTTTGAAACAAGTTAGAACGACAAATTCATATCTAAAGGTTGCCACACACGATAACCATTTTGGTCGCGCGAGCATACATTATTTGATTTGATTTGAAGTCCGGATGGCGCAACGGTTAGCACGTTCACCTTCTACGCACTGGGCCCCGGTTCGATTCCTACTGAATCCGGTAGCTTTTGATAAAAAAGGGGATTTACGTGTCGGACTATGAGCCCAATCATCTGTTAAATGAATACCCATTTATGGGGTAAACAACTCGGTTAAGCGTGTTGCTAAATCACACACCTTTGCACAAGACCGTCACGATCTAGAAAATGAGATGATGCTATCTCATCTCGAGGCCATGTTTCAAATTGGATCGTTGTGTCAGTTATTTATTTAATTTTATACATTATTTGATGGTTCGATGGAAGTTCGGACGTGGTTCTGCGCGATCATGTGTGGCGACCTTAAAGAAACGTATTGCATTTATATGTCTACTTAGGAAGAGGAACAGGAAATCGACAAAAGATACTTAAGGAATGCACAATCGCTTGACGGAAAATGATGATATATAAGAGGCTTTGAAGGTACGTTTTGCTAGGCACCATTCTGGGTCGATCGCAGGTAACGATCAAAAAGATACATAGAAATAGTTGTTCGGGCTCTATGGGTTAATCGCTAATCGCGTACAATATGCGACGATCGTGTGCACACACAGGAAAGAAAAGTGATATCATCAATACGTTTTGAACTTCAAACAACAGAACCAGTCATGTTAACATATGTATGTGCACAATTTTACATTTTTCTTTGGTAGCAAGACCATTTTACATTTTTGATTATTTTTTTTTTTTTTGTTATTTATAACTGAGCGGTTCGAATGACCCCACAGCAACTACAATACATTATTTTTTTTTTCCTTTTTTGGTTCATAACTCGAATTTAAGTTAGTTCTCCAGCCCAAAATGCAGTCTTCAGTAGAAAATACGTACAGACATTTGTTCGGAAGGCAATTATCGATGTCATACAACTTATGTGGCCCGTTTAAGGTGTGTTTTGCTAGGCAGACGATCGTCGCACATTAACCGCGTTCGAGACAACCGGACAGAATTGAACTCTGAAAAGAACGACCGGGATCAAGTGAAGTTCGAGTTCAAACAGCCACCATACAGATGATTCGCCGCGTGGGAGCCTCCTATACAAATGTACAGAGGGAATTGCCGAGAAACAAGTTGACGATCAACTAATTGACTTTCAACTCTGATCCAGATGTGATCCAATACGAGAATTAGATCATCGACAGTGAATCATTTTGTATGGGAAATGATCTTGATCCGGTGAAAAAAAAAACACGGCTATTCTCCGCGATTAGAGCGATCAACCCATAAAGCACAGAGCACTATTTGTATGTATCTTTTTCATCGTCGCCTGCGATCGACGTAGAGTGGTGCCTAACAAAACGCACCTTCGTTGACGGCTGTCAAAAAAAAGATCATAATGGAGCACAATTCGTGTGCACTTTTCCGAATGCCCAGCGGGCACTTCCACCTTCACATAAAATACATGCCGCCAGCCTTAGTGATCTTACGTGATCAACCCGTCAACCGTGATTGACCCCTCCAGGGGCATGGGCGCGTCAACATCTCTAGCATTTCTATGCCTTGTTGACGTTTCAATAGCATATCTACTTTTCGGAAGTGCAGTTTCTAGCATGCACCTCCTATCCGCGCCGTCTTTATACTGACAAGCCCGGAGCACTGTGAGAGTTCTTTTAGTACTCACAGGCCGTTTTTGATCGCGCCGAGATTTGATCTCCGAGCTCTAGATTAGTATCGTAGAGCGGCGACCGAACGATCACGGCCACCGAGCGCTTGGCCTACATATAACGCGAAACAAGATCGGTCTGGTTATCGGCCAGAAAATATAAAAAATCCCTTACTGGGAAAAATATTGGATCATGTATAGTATATGTCTGTTTTACAAAGACGATACTGGCTGCGTTTAGGAATTTAAACGTTGCGATGTTGATTGGGTAATTCGGAAATTCAGATTCATATAAACCATGAATAGGGAAAATTAATTGATCGTTAATTTTCCCTATTTAGGGTCGTCGTTTTCTGGAAAAGTATGATTTCTCTGCCTGCATTACATCAGCCTTGTGCAACGTTGCGTCAATCTTGCGTTGAAATGACGTATCGATATCATAAGTATAAATATCGCTTCGATTGATGGAGGGCAGCTTGTGCTCACTGATAAAGTCAAGTTCCTTGGTCTCATCCTGGATAAGAAACTTTGCTGGAAGCTGAATATTCAGGAACACGGTAAAGAGGCAACTGTTGCACTATACTCATGCAAGAAGGTTATAGGCAAGAAGTGGGGCTTACAACCGAAGGTGGTATAATGGCTCTATTTATCGGTTTTGCGTCCCATTCTGTTGCATGGAGTTGTCGTCTGGTGGATGCTTTTAGCTTACAGAACCGTGCTGGGGCACTAAGGACTACACCGACCGCTACCTTGGGCGCATTGTTGGATCTGCTTCTCTTGGACATTTTTCCAGAGCAGATGGCGGCGATTCACCTTCGCGATTGGGCCGTGTCAACCATAGGTCTCGGCTGTATTGATCAACCTTGATATTCCCGAAGTGAGGGACTATACCGCTCCGAAATGCTTGTTCGAAAGGGACAAACCTAATACCCTCTAGGAGTGATTGATCAATAAACGCTATTCAAGAATCAGATGCTATTAGCATTTTTGCAAGACTGACGAAGAAGTAGAGGCTGGCGTGTACTCGAAGAGGATGGATATTAGCTTATCGTTCCGTCTCCTGGACTTTAGTAGCGATTTCCAGGCGGAAATTATAGCAATATCTGAAGCTCTAGCCTGTTTCACGCAAAACGTTATATCTATTAGGAACGTTGTGATCTACGCGGATAGCCAACCGGGGATCAAATCGCTTAGATGTGTCTTGGTTAAGTCGAAGGCAATATTGGATTGTTGCAACTCCTTCTTAGCGATGGGAAGACTCTTCAACATTTCCCTGTGCTGGGTTCCAGGCAATACTGGCTAGGTTGGTAATTGCAGCAACGACGAACTAGCTCGGACGGGTTCGATCAATGAGACCAGCGGGTTTTTGCGTAATACTAGCATGCCTCTAGCTGCTTGTAAATTCGCTATTAAAGATGCTGAATATAATAGAGCTAGCATCAGGTGGAGCAATGGCAATACCTGTCACGTGGCTAGACAGATGTGAATCCCAAATGATCCTCTGGGTTGCTAATGATAGACAGAAATCATCTAAGAACTGTCACTGGAGTTTTAACTGGACATTGCCTAATTGGGGAGTATGCCAGGAGACTTCAACGACGACGAGGAGGAGGAGGAAAGTACGTCTCACCTTCTGTGTACTCGTCCCGCCCATGCGAGTTCTTGGCTCCTAAATTTTCACCGATCTGGATGACCTTAAAGAGGTTAATGTGGGTCGGCTTCAACGATTCATTGTGAGCTCTGGCTGGTTTGACGATTGAGTTCGCTTAGGTGGCTGAGTGTAGGGGTATCACAACGGATCTAGTGGTGGTCTATGTGTGCTTTTTATTTCTTAACGCAGCCCTTTTTAACCTAATCTACACGGTTAGAAATCTTGGTGTATTTTCTATACTTTCCAATTTATAGAATTATGTATGCGATTTTCAATATAAACACCGATATATTCCAATGTATAAAGGTTCATTATAGGAAATTGTATAAACCTTATTCGAAATTCAGATTCATAATCCAATCTCAGAAAATTAGTTTAAAATTTATCTTATACGTATAACTTTTTATCATAAGTTCGTATAAAATTTTATCCTTCAGAAAAGTATAAACATATCTATCTACAAGAAATATCAAACTTATCTGATACAGTATTCAACTTATAGGAAATTGGGATAAACTTTATCCCAGCGTTGAGTTTATGGCACATGTTTGCCTGTGTTTTGTTTTCATTACGATTTTCTAAGAGCGACGCATAATTTTGCAGTCGCTGTTAGAGTTTTGTGCTGTGAAGTGTTGTCCGTGATAAAAGTTAATATGAATTCCGGTCTTTTTGTTCCAATCGTTTGTGAATCTTCTAAGAAAATAGTGCATTGCAGATAGGAAATTAAAATATATTTGGTTTGCAATATAATAAAATGACAAATAAACATATAACAACGATAAAAGGTTTTTTATTTAATACTTTAATATAGCGGAGTTCTAATAAATGCTCCTTGTGTTGGGTGTAACTTAGGCCTATAACCCATGGCACTAGGCCACTTTCTATACTCAAATGGGATGTATTGAATACGATCTCCGATATTTCCATCTATCCGAATATATTCTAAATTTTATCCGGTTATCATATACATGCATAAAACTATCTTCGTATAAAATGTATGCCAAAATCATATAAAATAATTTTATATTATTTTCTTTTTGATTTTATATGAATTCATATTAAGCAAACTTATCCGCTCCGATAGTATACAACTAATAAGAATTTTCGGAAGGATTTATATGAATGCTAAATCGTATTCATTTTATACCAAAATTTCTAACCGTGTAGGCTATTGCTTTAATATCGCTTCGATGTCGCTTTTATATCGCTTTGATGCTGCTTTGATATCGCCTCGATATCGCTCTGATATTAACACCAAAGAGTTAGAAGCGCCTTCAACGACACTCCAATGCATTGGCCTTTAACCCAAAGCGTTAAAATCACCTTTAATAACACTCCACTCCATTGGCCTCATCACCTCAATTCAGACGACACACGTATTTCCTAGATTTCAATTCATGCCCATGAATGTGCTTATGTCAACACCAAAGTTTCTTGTTTCCTCTATATCCTCACCTTAACTTTTGTCTAGACGAAACGACTGAAAATGCCTGCCAGAATACTTCTGTGTATTCTCCTCTTCACCCCGATTCAGAAGACTCATATACTGCCCAAATTTCGCTTCATGACCAAGAATGTCCTTTCGTCCCGGAGAGCTCCCCCTATGGCGTGGGGCGTTAGAACAATGTCACGGCCTCTCTCGGCATGTCGTAAAGGCGACAAAGGCGACTAAAAAGGACAAGATGTGTATGCCAGCAACTTGCAATCATCTGAAATCTCTTATATGCTAACGAAACATCAGCTATGCCTCGGATAAGGATTAGGAGTAGTTGATGCGCTATGCCCCACTAGGGGTTAAGGCAGGTTAAGGTTAAGGTTAGTAAAGGACCCAAAATACAAATGCAACGCGCGTTGGTCTCAGAAAATACCCATATTTACTAGATTTGGCTTTAAGAGCGTGACGATAATTATGCTACGTTACGCAAAATTTATTCAGAACCCCAGTCAAAAAGACATGTCAAAATAATCAAGATTTAATAGCACCATGTCAACAGACCAGAAGTCGAGCAAATAATTCTCCTTTAAAATGCTGAGTAAATTTCAAGCTATCTGCTTGTGGACCGATCCTCAAGGCAATTATCAATTTTATTCAAAATCCATTCAGTTTAAATCCACCACTTTCACCCACCCCCATAATTTGCACAATCTTCCCTAACAAATCACACCGACTGAAATGTATTGTATATAAGTCTCTCCGGAGCACAAGTCTACATAAATGGGAAGCTGTGATTATGTTGGAGATGCCACATCATTATTTCTACCATAAACTGCCTTGAATACAATTATTCTGTGAATACGTAAAGAAGGCTTATTCTTACACACAAACATAATAATCAATTTCTTGTTAGAAACGGGTATGATTCTATAAAATTGGAGAATAATTGAAAGTACGAGTATGATCATTAAGTTCAGGTCGGAGTCGGATCAGTTGAAAAGTGAATAGGACTTTTTAAAGATTATGGTAATATGCTTTTAATCAGTTTTCATGGAGGTCGCTTAGTGGTTTTTGCGCTTATTTGATATAATTTTTAGACAAGAATGTGTAATGTTTTGAAACTCAAAGCCTGCAGCGAGACCAATCACGAGACCTTCTGCGAGACCAGACATGAGGCTTGCTGCGAGACCATAGCCTCGAATCATGTTATGAGGCTTACCATAAGTAAAACGAATAGCAGTAAGTCTCTGCTTACATGTCGATCGATACTCAAATCTCGGCTACTCGTCGACTGGTTTGCGGTGACTAGGAGACTCGAGACTGTAGTTGCCCGTCATCTTCACACGGCCGC